>OY804258.1:74828236-75513402 GCA_963680825.1 Meiosimyza decipiens | reverse complement strand
TTTGAAAAAATTCCCAACAGTAGAAAAATTATAAAAATTGAAAAACTATAACAACTCACAAGTAGCTAAAGACTTCAAAATTAGGAAAAAATTATAAAAACTTCAAAAAAAAATCAAAAAAGGTCGAAAAATTAGCAAAAACCTTTCAGAAATCAAAAAAAAAACCTATTTTTCAGTTTCAAAAATTTGAAAAAATTCCCAACAGTAGAAAAATTATAAAAATTGAAAAACTATAACAACTCACATGTAGCTAAAGACTTCAAAATTAGGAAAGAATTATACAAACTCCAAAAAAAATTCAGAAAAGGTCGAAAAATTAGCAAAATCGTCTGAGAAATAAAAAAAAAACCTTATTTTTAAGTTTCAAAAATTTGAAAAAATTCCCAACAGTAGAAAAATTATAAAAATTGAAAAACTATAACAACTCACAAGTAGCTCAAGACTTCAAAATTAGGAAAAAATTATAAAAACTCCAAAAAAATTCAAAAAAGGTCGAAAAATTAGCAAAAACCTCTCAGAAATCAAAAAACAATTACTATTTTTAAGTTTCAAAAATTTGAAAAAATTCCCAACAGTAGAAAAATTATAAAAATTGAAAAACTATAACAACTCACAAGTAGCTAAAGACTTCAAAATTAGGAAAAAATTATAAAAACTCCAAAAAAAATTCAAAAAAGGTCGTAAAATTAGCAAAAACCTCTCAGAAATAAAAAAAAAAACATATTTTTAAGTTTCAAAAATTTGAAAAAATTCCCAACAGTAGAAAAATTATAAAAATTGAAAAACTGTAACCACTTACAAGTAGCTAAAGACTTCAAAATTAGGAAAAAATTATAAAAACACCAAAAAAAATTCAAAAAAGGTCGAAAAATTAGCAAAATCCTCTCAGAAATAAAAAAAAAACCCCTATTTTTAAGTTACAAAAATTTTAAAAAATTCCCACCAGTAGAAAAATTATAAAAATTGAAAAACTATAACAACTCACAAGTAGCTAAAGACTTCAAAATTAGGAAAAAATTATAAAAACTTCAAAAAAAAATCAAAAAAGGTCGAAAAATTAGCAAAAACCTCTCAGAAATCAAAAAACAATTACTATTTTTAAGTTTCAAAAATTTGAAAAAATTCCCATCAGTAGAAAAATTATAAAAATTGAAAAACTATAACAACTCACAAGTAGCTAAAGACTTCAAAATTAGGAAAAAGTTATAAAAAATCCAAAAAAAATTCAAAAAAAGTCGAAAAATTAGCAAAAACCTCACAGAAATCAAAAAAAAAACTCTATTTTTCAGTTTCAAAAATTTGAAAAAATTTCCAACAGTAGAAAAATTATAACAATTGAAAAACTATAACAACTCACAAGTAGCTAAAGACTTCAAAATTAGGAAAAAATTATAAAAACTCCAAAAAAATTCAAAAAAGGTCGAAAAATTAGCAAAAACCTCTCAGAACTCAAAAAAAACCCAATTTTTAAGTTTCAAAAATTTGATAAAATTCCCACCAGTAGAAAAATTATAAAAATTGAAAAACTATAACAACTCACAAGTAGCTAAAGACTTCAAAATTAGGAAAAAATTATAAAAACTCCAAAAAAATTCAAAAAAGGTCGAAAAATTAGCAAAAACCTCTCAGAACTCAAAAAAAACCCAATTTTTAAGTTTCAAAAATTTGAAAAAATTCCCACCAGTAGAAAAATTATAAAAATTGAAAAACTATAACAACTCACAAGTAGCTAAAGACTTCAAAATTAGGAAAAAATTATAAAAACTCCAACACAAAGTCAAAAAGGGTCAAAAAATTAGCAAAAACCTCTCAGAAATCAAAAAAAACCCTATTTTTAAATTTCAAAAATTTGAAAAAATTCCCAACAGTAGAAAAATTATAAAAATTGAAAAACCGTAACAACTCACAAGTAGCTAAAGACTTCAAAATTAGGAAAAAATTATAAAAACACCAAAAAAATTCAAAAAAGGTCGAAAAATTAGCAAAAACCTCTTTGAAATAAAAAAAAAAACATATTTTTAAGTTTCAAAAATTTGAAAAAATTCCCAACAGTAGAAAAATTATAAACATTGAAAAACTATAACAACTCACATGTAGCTAAAGACTTAAAAATTAGGAAAAAATTATAAAAACTTCAAAAAAAATTCAAAAAAGGTCGAAAAATTAGCAAAAACCTCTCAGAAATCAGAAAAAAACCCTATTTTTAAGTTTCAAAAATTTGAAAAAATTCCCAACAGTAGAAAAATTATAAAAATTGAAAAACTATAACAACTCACAAGTAGCTAAAGATTTCAAAATTAGGAAAAAATTATAAAAACTCCAAAAAAAATTCAAATAAGGTCGAAAAATTAGCAAAAACCTCTCAGAAATTAAAAAAAAAACCCTATTTTTAAGTTTCAAAAATTTGAAAAAATTCCCACCAGTAGAAAAATTATAAAAATTGAAAAACTATAACAACTCACAAGTAGCTAAAGACTTCAAAATTAGGAAAAAATTATAAAAACTTCAAAAAAAAATCAAAAAAGGTCGAAAAATTAGCAAAAACCTCTCAGAAATCAAAAAAAAAACCCTATTTTTCAGTTTCAAAAATTTGAAAAAATTTCCAACAGTAGAAAAATTATAAAAATTGAAAAACAATAACAACTCACAAGTAGCTAAAGACTTCAAAATTAGGAAAAAATTATAAAAACTCCAAAGAAAATTCAAAAAAGGTCGAAAAATTAGCAAAAACCTCTCAGAACTCAAAAAAAACCCAATTTTTAAGTTTCAAAAATTTGAAAAAATTCCCACCAGTAGAAAAATTATAAAAATTGAAAAACTATAACAACTCACAAGTAGCTAAAGACTTCAAAATTAGGAAAAAATTATAAAAACTCCAAAAAAAAATCAAAAAAGGTCGAAAAATTAGCAAACACCTCTCAGAAATCAAAAAAAAAACCCTATTTTTAAGTTTCAAAAATTTGAAAAAATTCCCAACAGTAGAAAAATTATAAAAATTGAAAAACTATAACAACTCACAAGTAGCTAAAGACTTCAAAATAAAGAAAAAATCATAAAAACTCCAACACAAAGTCAAAAAGGGTCAAAAAATTAGCAAAAACCTCTCAGAAATCAAAAAAAAACCCTATTTTTATGTTTCAAAAATTCCCACCAGTAGAAAAAAATATAAAAATTGAAAAACTATAACAACTCACATGTAGCTAAAGACTTCAAAATAAAGAAAAACTCATAAAAACTCCAACACAAAGTATAAAGGTCAAAAATTTAGCAAAAACCTCTCAGAAATCAAAAAAAACCCTATTTTTAAGTTTCAAAAATTTGAAAAAATTCCCAACAGTAGAAAAATTATAAAAATTGAAAAACCGTAACAACTCACAAGTAGCTAAAGACTTCAAAATTAGGAAAAAATTATAAAAACACCAAAAAAATTCAAAAAAGGTCGAAAAATTAGCAAAAACCTCTTAGAAATAAAAAAAAAAACATATTTTTAAGTTTCAAAAATTTGAAAAAATTCCCAACAGTAGAAAAATTATAAACATTGAAAAACTATAACAACTCACATGTAGCTAAAGACTTCAAAATTAGGAAAAAATTATAAAAACTTCAAAAAAAATTCAAAAAAGGTCGAAAAATTAGCAAAAACCTCTCAGAAATCAGAAAAAAACCCTATTTTTAAGTTTCAAAAATTTGAAAAAATTCCCAACAGTAGAAAAATTATAAAAATTGAAAAACTATAACAACTCACAAGTAGCTAAAGACTTCAAAATTAGGAAAAAATTATAAAAACTCCAAAAAAAATTCAAATAAGGTCGAAAAATTAGCAAAAACCTCTCAGAAATTAAAAAAAAAACCCTATTTTTAAGTTTCAAAAATTTGAAAAAATTCCCACCAGTAGAAAAATTATAAAAATTGAAAAACTATAACAACTCACAAGTAGCTAAAGACTTCAAAATTAGGAAAAAATTATAAAAACTTCAAAAAAAAATCAAAAAAGGTCGAAAAATTAGCAAAAACCTCTCAGAAATCAAAAAAAAAACCCTATTTTTCAGTTTCAAAAATTTGAAAAAATTCCCATCAGTAGAAAAATTATAAAAATTGAAAAACTATAACAACTCACAAGTAGCTAAAGACTTCAAAATTAGGAAAAAGTTATAAAAACTCCAAAAAAAATTCAAAAAAGGTCGAAAAATTAGCAAAAACCTCACAGAAATCAAAAAAAAAACCCTATTTTTAAGTTTCAAAAATTTGAAAAAATTTCCAACAGTAGAAAAATTATAAAAATTGAAAAACTATAACAACTCACAAGTAGCTAAAGACTTTAAAATTAGGAAAAAATTATAAAAACTCCAAAAAAAATTCAAAAAAGGTCGAAAAATTAGCAAAAACCTCTCAGAACTCAAAAAAAAACCCAATTTTTAAGTTTCAAAAATTTGAAAAAATTCCCACCAGTAGAAAAATTATAAAAATTGAAAAACTATAACAACTCACAAGTAGCTTAAGACTTCAAAATTAGGAAAAAATTATAAAAACTCCAAAAAAAAATCAAAAAAGGTCGAAAAATTAGCAAACACCTCTCAGAAATCAAAAAAAAAAACCCTATTTTTCAGTTTCAAAAATTTGAAAAAATTCCCAACAGTAGAAAAATTATAAAAATTGAAAAACTATAACAACTCACAAGTAGCTAAAGACTTCAAAATAAAGAAAAAATCATAAAAACTCCAACACAAAGTCAAAAAGGGTCAAAAAATTAGCAAAAACCTCTCAGAAATCAAAAAAAAACCCTATTTTTAAGTTTCAAAAATTCCCACCAGTAGAAAAAAATATAAAAATTGAAAAACTATAACAACTCACATGTAGCTAAAGACTTCAAAATAAAGAAAAACTCATAAAAACTCCAACACAAAGTATAAAAGGTCAAAAATTTAGCAAAAACCTCTCAGAAATCAAAAAAACCCTATTTTTAAGTTTCAAAAATTTGAAAAAATTCCCAACAGTAGAAAAATTATAAAAATTGAAAAACCGTAACAACTCACAAGTAGCTAAAGACTTCAAAATTAGGAAAAAATTATAAAAACACCAAAAAAATTCAAAAAAGGTCGAAAAATTAGCAAAAACCTCTTAGAAATAAAAAAAAAAACATATTTTTAAGTTTCAAAAATTTGAAAAAATTCCCAACAGTAGAAAAATTATAAACATTGAAAAACTATAACAACTCACATGTAGCTAAAGACTTCAAAATTAGGAAAAAATTATAAAAACTTCAAAAAAAATTCAAAAAAGGTCGAAAAATTAGCAAAAACCTCTCAGAAATCAGAAAAAAACCCTATTTTTAAGTTTCAAAAATTTGAAAAAATTCCCAACAGTAGAAAAATTATAAAAATTGAAAAACTATAACAACTCACAAGTAGCTAAAGATTTCAAAATTAGGAAAAAATTATAAAAACTCCAAAAAAAATTCAAATAAGGTCGAAAAATTAGCAAAAACCTCTCAGAAATTAAAAAAAAAACCCTATTTTTAAGTTTCAAAAATTTGAAAAAATTCCCACCAGTAGAAAAATTATAAAAATTGAAAAACTATAACAACTCACAAGTAGCTAAAGACTTCAAAATTAGGAAAAAATTATAAAAACTTCAAAAAAAAATCAAAAAAGGTCGAAAAATTAGCAAAAACCTCTCAGAAATCAAAAAACAATTACTATTTTTAAGTTTCAAAAATTTGAAAAAATTCCCATCAGTAGAAAAATTATAAAAATTGAAAAACTATAACAACTCACAAGTAGCTAAAGACTTCAAAATTAGGAAAAAGTTATAAAAAATCCAAAAAAAATTCAAAAAAAGTCGAAAAATTAGCAAAAACCTCACAGAAATCAAAAAAAAAACTCTATTTTTCAGTTTCAAAAATTTGAAAAAATTTCCAACAGTAGAAAAATTATAACAATTGAAAAACTATAACAACTCACAAGTAGCTAAAGACTTCAAAATTAGGAAAAAATTATAAAAACTCCAAAAAAAAATCAAAAAAGGTCGAAAAATTAGCAAACACCTCTCAGAAATCAAAAAAAAAACCCTATTTTTAAGTTTCAAAAATTTGAAAAAATTCCCAACAGTAGAAAAATTATAAAAATTGAAAAACTATAACAACTCACAAGTAGCTAAAGACTTCAAAATAAAGAAAAAATCATAAAAACTCCAACACAAAGTCAAAAAGGGTCAAAAAATTAGCAAAAACCTCTCAGAAATCAAAAAAAAACCCTATTTTTATGTTTCAAAAATTCCCACCAGTAGAAAAAAATATAAAAATTGAAAAACTATAACAACTCACATGTAGCTAAAGACTTCAAAATAAAGAAAAACTCATAAAAACTCCAACACAAAGTATAAAGGTCAAAAATTTAGCAAAAACCTCTCAGAAATCAAAAAAAACCCTATTTTTAAGTTTCAAAAATTTGAAAAAATTCCCAACAGTAGAAAAATTATAAAAATTGAAAAACCGTAACAACTCACAAGTAGCTAAAGACTTCAAAATTAGGAAAAAATTATAAAAACTTCAAAAAAAAATCAAAAAAGGTCGAAAAATTAGCAAAAACCTCTCAGAAATCAAAAAACAATTACTATTTTTAAGTTTCAAAAATTTGAAAAAATTCCCATCAGTAGAAAAATTATAAAAATTGAAAAACTATAACAACTCACAAGTAGCTAAAGACTTCAAAATTAGGAAAAAGTTATAAAAAATCCAAAAAAAATTCAAAAAAAGTCGAAAAATTAGCAAAAACCTCACAGAAATCAAAAAAAAAACTCTATTTTTCAGTTTCAAAAATTTGAAAAAATTTCCAACAGTAGAAAAATTATAACAATTGAAAAACTATAACAACTCACAAGTAGCTAAAGACTTCAAAATTAGGAAAAAATTATAAAAACTCCAAAAAAAAATCAAAAAAGGTCGAAAAATTAGCAAACACCTCTCAGAAATCAAAAAAAAAACCCTATTTTTAAGTTTCAAAAATTTGAAAAAATTCCCAACAGTAGAAAAATTATAAAAATTGAAAAACTATAACAACTCACAAGTAGCTAAAGACTTCAAAATAAAGAAAAAATCATAAAAACTCCAACACAAAGTCAAAAAGGGTCAAAAAATTAGCAAAAACCTCTCAGAACTCAAAAAAAACCCAATTTTTAAGTTTCAAAAATTTGAAAAAATTCCCACCAGTAGAAAAATTATAAAAATTGAAAAACTATAACAACTCACAAGTAGCTAAAGACTTCAAAATTAGGAAAAAATTATAAAAACTCCAAAAAAAAATCAAAAAAGGTCGAAAAATTAGCAAACACCTCTCAGAAATCAAAAAAAAAACCCTATTTTTAAGTTTCAAAAATTTGAAAAAATTCCCAACAGTAGAAAAATTATAAAAATTGAAAAACTATAACAACTCACAAGTAGCTAAAGACTTCAAAATAAAGAAAAAATCATAAAAACTCCAACACAAAGTCAAAAAGGGTCAAAAAATTAGCAAAAACCTCTCAGAAATCAAAAAAAAACCCTATTTTTATGTTTCAAAAATTCCCACCAGTAGAAAAAAATATAAAAATTGAAAAACTATAACAACTCACATGTAGCTAAAGACTTCAAAATAAAGAAAAACTCATAAAAACCCCAACACAAAGTATAAAAGGTCAAAAATTTAGCAAAAACCTCTCAGAAATCAAAAAAAAACCCTATTTTTAAGTTTCAAAAATTTGAAAAAATTCCCAACAGTAGAAAAATTATAAAAATTGAAAAACCGTAACAACTCACAAGTAGCTAAAGACTTCAAAATTAGGAAAAAATTATAAAAACACCAAAAAAATTCAAAAAAGGTCGAAAAATTAGCAAAAACCTCTTAGAAATAAAAAAAAAAACATATTTTTAAGTTTCAAAAATTTGAAAAAATTCCCAACAGTAGAAAAATTATAAACATTGAAAAACTATAACAACTCACATGTAGCTAAAGACTTCAAAATTAGGAAAAAATTATAAAAACTTCAAAAAAAATTCAAAAAAGGTCGAAAAATTAGCAAAAACCTCTCAGAAATCAGAAAAAAACCCTATTTTTAAGTTTCAAAAATTTGAAAAAATTCCCACCAGTAGAAAAATTATAAAAATTGAAAAACTATAACAACTCACAAGTAGCTAAAGACTTCAAAATTAGGAAAAAATTATAAAAACTTCAAAAAAAAATCAAAAAAGGTCAAAAAATTAGCAAAAACCTCTCAGAAATCAAAAAAAAAACCCTATTTTTCAGTTTCAAAAATTTGAAAAAATTCCCATCAGTAGAAAAATTATAAAAATTGAAAAACTATAACAACTCACAAGTAGCTAAAGACTTCAAAATTAGGAAAAAGTTATAAAAACTCCAAAAAAAATTCAAAAAAGGTCGAAAAATTAGCAAAAACCTCACAGAAATCAAAAAAAAAACCCTATTTTTAAGTTTCAAAAATTTGAAAAAATTTCCAACAGTAGAAAAATTATAAAAATTGAAAAACTATAACAACTCACAAGTAGCTAAAGACTTCAAAATAAAGAAAAAATCATAAAAACTCCAACACAAAGTCAAAAAGGGTCAAAAAATTAGCAAAAACCTCTCAGAAATCAAAAAAAACCCTATTTTTATGTTTCAAAAATTCCCACCAGTAGAAAAAAATATAAAAATTGAAAAACTATAACAACTCACATGTAGCTAAAGACTTCAAAATAAAGAAAAACTCATAAAAACTCCAACACAAAGTATAAAGGTCAAAAATTTAGCAAAAACCTCTCAGAAATCAAAAAAAACCCTATTTTTAAGTTTCAAAAATTTGAAAAAATTCCCAACAGTAGAAAAATTATAAAAATTGAAAAACCGTAACAACTCACAAGTAGCTAAAGACTTCAAAATTAGGAAAAAATTATAAAAACACCAAAAAAATTCAAAAAAGGTCGAAAAATTAGCAAAAACCTCTTAGAAATAAAAAAAAAAACATATTTTTAAGTTTCAAAAATTTGAAAAAATTCCCAACAGTAGAAAAATTATAAACATTGAAAAACTATAACAACTCACATGTAGCTAAAGACTTCAAAATTAGGAAAAAATTATAAAAACTTCAAAAAAAATTCAAAAAAGGTCGAAAAATTAGCAAAAACCTCTCAGAAATCAGAAAAAAACCCTATTTTTAAGTTTCAAAAATTTGAAAAAATTCCCAACAGTAGAAAAATTATAAAAATTGAAAAACTATAACAACTCACAAGTAGCTAAAGACTTCAAAATTAGGAAAAAATTATAAAAACTCCAAAAAAAATTCAAATAAGGTCGAAAAATTAGCAAAAACCTCTCAGAAATTAAAAAAAAAACCCTATTTTTAAGTTTCAAAAATTTGAAAAAATTCCCACCAGTAGAAAAATTATAAAAATTGAAAAACTATAACAACTCACAAGTAGCTAAAGACTTCAAAATTAGGAAAAAATTATAAAAACTTCAAAAAAAAATCAAAAAAGGTCGAAAAATTAGCAAAAACCTCTCAGAAATCAAAAAAAAAACCCTATTTTTCAGTTTCAAAAATTTGAAAAAATTCCCATCAGTAGAAAAATTATAAAAATTGAAAAACTATAACAACTCACAAGTAGCTAAAGACTTCAAAATTAGGAAAAAGTTATAAAAACTCCAAAAAAAATTCAAAAAAGGTCGAAAAATTAGCAAAAACCTCACAGAAATCAAAAAAAAAACCCTATTTTTAAGTTTCAAAAATTTGAAAAAATTTCCAACAGTAGAAAAATTATAAAAATTGAAAAACTATAACAACTCACAAGTAGCTAAAGACTTTAAAATTAGGAAAAAATTATAAAAACTCCAAAAAAAATTCAAAAAAGGTCGAAAAATTAGCAAAAACCTCTCAGAACTCAAAAAAAAACCCAATTTTTAAGTTTCAAAAATTTGAAAAAATTCCCACCAGTAGAAAAATTATAAAAATTGAAAAACTATAACAACTCACAAGTAGCTAAAGACTTCAAAATTAGGAAAAAATTATAAAAACTCCAAAAAAAAATCAAAAAAGGTCGAAAAATTAGCAAACACCTCTCAGAAATCAAAAAAAAAACCCTATTTTTCAGTTTCAAAAATTTGAAAAAATTCCCAACAGTAGAAAAATTATAAAAATTGAAAAACTATAACAACTCACAAGTAGCTAAAGACTTCAAAATAAAGAAAAAATCATAAAAACTCCAACACAAAGTCAAAAAGGGTCAAAAAATTAGCAAAAACCTCTCAGAAATCAAAAAAAAACCCTATTTTTAAGTTTCAAAAATTCCCACCAGTAGAAAAAAATATAAAAATTGAAAACCTATAACAACTCACATGTAGCTAAAGACTTCAAAATAAAGAAAAACTCATAAAAACTCCAACACAAAGTATAAAAGGTCAAAAATTTAGCAAAAACCTCTCAGAAATCAAAAAAACCCTATTTTTAAGTTTCAAAAATTTGAAAAAATTCCCAACAGTAGAAAAATTATAACAATTGAAAAACCGTAACAACTCACAAGTAGCTAAAGACTTCAAAATTAGGAAAAAATTATAAAAACACCAAAAAAATTCAAAAAAGGTCGAAAAATTAGCAAAAACCTCTTAGAAATAAAAAAAAAAACATATTTATAAGTTTCAAAAATTTGAAAAAATTCCCAACAGTAGAAAAATTATAAACATTGAAAAACTATAACAACTCACATGTAGCTAAAGACTTCAAAATTAGGAAAAAATTATAAAAACTTCAAAAAAAATTCAAAAAAGGTCGAAAAATTAGCAAAAACCTCTCAGAAATCAGAAAAAAACCCTATTTTTAAGTTTCAAAAATTTGAAAAAATTCCCAACAGTAGAAAAATTATAAAAATTGAAAAACTATAACAACTCACAAGTAGCTAAAGATTTCAAAATTAGGAAAAAATTATAAAAACTCCAAAAAAATTCAAATAAGGTCGAAAAATTAGCAAAAACCTCTCAGAAATTAAAAAAAAAACCCTATTTCTAAGTTTCAAAAATTTGAAAAAATTCCCACCAGTAGAAAAATTATAAAAATTGAAAAACTATAACAACTCACAAGTAGCTAAAGACTTCAAAATTAGGAAAAAATTATAAAAACTTCAAAAAAAAATCAAAAAAGGTCGAAAAATTAGCAAAAACCTCTCAGAAATCAAAAAAAAAACCCTATTTTTCAGTTTCAAAAATTTGAAAAAATTTCCAACAGTAGAAAAATTATAAAAATTGAAAAACAATAACAACTCACAAGTAGCTAAAGACTTCAAAATTAGGAAAAAATTATAAAAACTCCAAAAAAATTCAAAAAAGGTCGAAAAATTAGCAAAAACCTCTCAGAACTCAAAAAAAACCATATTTTTAAGTTTCAAAAATTTGAAAAAATTCCCACCAGTAGAAAAATTATAAAAATTGAAAAACTATAACAACTCACAAGTAGCTAAAGACTTCAAAATTAGGAAAAAATTATAAAAACTCCAAAAAAAAATCAAAAAAGGTCGAAAAATTAGCAAACACCTCTCAGAAATCAAAAAAAAACCCTATTTTTAAGTTTCAAAAATTTGAAAAAATTCCCAACAGTAGAAAAATTATAAAAATTGAAAAACTATAACAACTCACAAGTAGCTAAAGACTTCAAAATAAAGAAAAAATCATAAAAACTCCAACACAAAGTCAAAAAGGGTCAAAAAATTAGCAAAAACCTCTCAGAAATCAAAAATAAACCCAATTTTTATGTTTCAAAAATTCCCACCAGTAGAAAAAAATATAAAAATTGAAAAACTATAACAACTCACATGTAGCTAAAGACTTCAAAATAAAGAAAAACTCATAAAAACTCCAACACAAAGTATAAAAGGTCAAAAATTTAGCAAAAACCTCTCAGAAATCAAAAAAAACCCTATTTTTAAGTTTCAAAAATTTGAAAAAATTCCCAACAGTAGAAAAATTATAAAAATTGAAAAACCGTAACAACTCACAAGTAGCTAAAGACTTCAAAATTAGGAAAAAATTATAAAAACACCAAAACAATTCAAAAAAGGTCGAAAAATTAGCAAAAACCTCTTAGAAATAAAAAAAAAAACATATTTTTAAGTTTCAAAAATTTGAAAAAATTCCCAACAGTAGAAAAATTATAAACATTGAAAAACTATAACAACTCACATGTAGTTAAAGACTTCAAAATTAGGAAAAAATTATAAAAACTTCAAAAAAAATTCAAAAAAGGTCGAAAAATTAGCAAAAACCTCTCAGAAATCAGAAAAAAACCCTATTTTTAAGTTTCAAAAATTTGAAAAAATTCCCAACAGTAGAAAAATTATAAAAATTGAAAAACTATAACAACTCACAAGTAGCTAAAGACTTCAAAATTAGGAAAAAATTATAAAAACTCCAAAAAAAATTCAAAAAAGGTCGAAAAATTAGCAAAAACCACTCAGAAATAAAAAAAAAAACCCTATTTTTAAGTTTCAAAAATTTGAAAAAATTCCCACCAGTAGAAAAATTATAAAAATCAAAAACTATAACAACTCACTAGTAGCTAAAGACTTCAAAATTAGGAAAAAATTATAAAAACTCCAAAAAAAAATCAAAAAAGGTCGAAAAATTAGCAAAAACCTTTCAGAAATCAGAAAAAAACCCTATTTTTAAGTTTCAAAAATTTGAAAAAATTCCCAATAGTAGAAAAATTATAAAAATTGAAAAACTATAACAACTCACAAGTAGCTAAAGACTTCAAAATTACGAAAAAATTATAAAAACTCCAAAAAAAATTCAAAAAAGGTCGAAAAATTAGCAAAAACCTCTCAGAAATCAAAACAAAAACCCTATTTTTAAGTTTCAAAAATTTGAAAAAATTCCCACCAGTAGAAAAATTATAAAAATTGAAAAACTATAACAACTCACAAGTAGCTTAAGACTTCAGAATTAGGAAAAAATTATAAAAACTCTAAAAAAAATTTAAAAAAGGTCAAAAAATTAGCAAAAACCTCTCAGAAATCAAAAAAAAAAACCCTATTTTTAAGTTTCAAAAATTTGAAAAAAGTCCCAAAAGTAGAAAAATTATAAAAATTGAAAACCTATAACAACTCACAAGTAGCTAAAGACTTCAAAATTACGAAAAAAATTATAAAAACTCCAAAAAAAATTCAAAAAAGGTCGAAAAATTAGCAAAAACCTCTCAGGAATCAAAAAAAACCTAATTTTTCAGTTTCAAACATTTGAAAAAATTCCCAACAGTAGAAAAATTATAAAAATTGAAAAACTGTAACAACTCACAAGTAGCTAAAGACTTCAAAATTAAGAAAAAATTATAAAAACTCTAAAAAAAATTCGAAAAAGGTCGAAAAATTAGCAAAAACCTCTCATAAATCAAAAAAAAAAACCCTATTTTTAAGTTTCAAAAATTTGAAAAAAGTCCCAAAAGTAGAAAAATTATAAAAATTGAAAAACTATAACAACTCACAAGTAGCTAAAGACTTCAAAATTAGGAAAAAATTATAAAAACTCCAAAAAAAATTCAAAAAAGGTCGAACAATTAGCAAAAACCTCTCAGAAATCAAAAAAAAACCCTATTTTTCAGTTTCAAAAATTTGAAAAAATTCCCAACAGTAGAAAAATTATAAAAATTGAAAAACTGTAACAACTCACAAGTAGCTAAAGACTTCAAAATTAAGAAAAAATTATAAAAACTAAAAAAAAAATTCAAAAAAGTCGAAAAATTAGCAAAAACCTCTCAGAAATAAAAAAAAAAACATATTTTTAAGTTTCAAAAATTCCCACCAGTAGAAAAATTATAAAAATTTAAAACTATAACAACTCACAAGTAGCTAAAGACTTCAAAATTAGGAAAAAATTATAAAAACTCCAAAAAAAATTCAAAAAAGGTCGAAAAATTAGCAAAAACCTCTCAGAAATCAAAAAAAAACATATTTTTAAGTTTCAAAAATTCCCACCAGTAGAAAAATTATAAAAATTGAAAAACTGTAACAACTCACAAGTAGCTAAAGACTTCAAAATTAGGAAAAAATTATAAAAACTCTAAAAAAAATTCAAAAAAGGTCGAAAAATTAGCAAAAACCTCTCAGAAATCAAAAAAAAAACCTTTTTTTAAGTTTCAAAAATTTGAAAAAAGTCCCAAAAGTAGAAAAATTATAAAAATTGAAAACCTATAACAACTCACAAGTAGCTAAAGACTTCAAAATAAAGAAAAAATCATAAAAACTCCAACTCAAAGTCAAAAAGAGTCAAAAAATTAGCAAAAACCTCTCAGAAATCAAAAAAAAACCCAATTTTTAAGTTTCAAAAATTTGAAAAAATTCCCACCAGTAGAAAAATTATAAAAATTGAAACCTATAACAACTCACAAGTAGCTAAAGACTTCAAAATTAGGAAAAAATTATAAAAACTCCAAAAAAAATTCAAAAAAGGTCGAAAAATTAACAAAAACCACTCAGAAATCAAAAAACAAACCCAATTTTTAAGTTTCAAAAATTTGAAAAAATTCCCACCAGTAGAAAAATTATAAAAATTGAAAACCTATAACAACTCACAAGTAGCTAAAGACTTCAAAATTACGAAAAAAATTATAAAAACTCCAAAAAAAATTCAAAAAAGGTCGAGAAATTAGCAAAAACCTCTCAGGAATCAAAAAAAACCCTATTTTTCAGTTTCAAACATTTGAAAAAATTCCCAACAGTAGAAAAATTATAAAAATTGAAAAACTGTAACAACTCACAAGTAGCTAAAGACTTCAAAATTAGGAAAAAATTATAAAAACTCCAACAAAAATTCAAAAAAGGTCGAAAAATTAGCAAAAACCTCTCAGAAATCAAAAAAAACCCAATTTTTAAGTTTCAAAAATTTGAAAAAATTCCCAACAGTAGAAAAATTATAAAAATTGAAAACTATAACAACTCACAAGTAGCTAAAGACTTCAACATTAGGAAAAAATTATAAAAACTCCAACAAAAATTCAAAAAAGGTCGAAAAATTAGCAAAAACCTCTCAGAAATCAAAAAAAACCCAATTTTTAAGTTTCAAAAATTTGAAAAAATTCCCAACAGTAGAAAAATTATAAAAATTGAAAAACTGTAACAACTCACAAGTAGCTAAAGACTTCAAAATTAGGAAAAAATTATAAAAACTCCAAAAAAAATTCAAAAAAGGTCGAAAAATTAGCAAAAACCTCTCAGAAATAAAAAAAAAAACATATTTTTAAGTTTCAAAAATTCCCACCAGTAGAAAAATTATAAAAATTGAAAAATTATAACTTCTTTCTAGTAGCTGAAGACTTCAAAATTAGGAAAAAATTATAAAAACTTTAAAAAAAATTCAAAAAAGGTCGAAAAATTAGCAAAAACCTCTCAGAAATCAAAAAAAAACTCTATTTTTAAGTTTCAAAAATTCCCACCAGTAGAAAAATTATAAAAATAGAAAAACTGTAACAACTCACAAGTAGCTAAAGACTTCAAAATTAGGAAAAAATTATAAAAACTCTAAAAAAAATTCAAAAAAGGTCGAAAAATTAGCAAAAACCTCTCAGAAATCAAAAAAAAAAACCTTTTTTTAAGTTTCAAAAATTTGAAAAAAGTCCCAAAAGTAGAAAAATTATAAAAATTGAAAACCTATAACAACTCACAAGTAGCTAAAGACTTCAAAATAAAGAAAAAATCATAAAAACTCCAACTCAAAGTCAAAAAGAGTCAAAAAATTAGCAAAAACCTCTCAGAAATCAAAAAAAAACCCTATTTTTAAGTTTCAAAAATTTGAAAAAATTCCCAACAGTAGAAAAATTATAAAAATTGTAAAACTATAACAACTCACAAGTAGCTAAAGACTTCAAAATTAGGAAAAAATTATAAAAACTCCAAAAAAAATTCAAAAAAGGTCGAAAAATTAGCAAAAACCACTCAGAAATAAAAAAAAAAAACCCTATTTTTAAGTTTCAAAAATTTGAAAAAATTCCCAACAATAGAAAAATTATAAAAATTGAAAAAATATAACAACTTACAAGTAGCTAAGGACTTCAAAATTAAGAAGAAATCATAAAACTCCAACACAAATTCAAAAAGGGTCGAAAAATTAGCAAAATCTGTCAGAAATCAAAAAAAAAACCATATTTTTAAGTTTCAAAATTTTGAAAAAATTCCCAACAGTAGAAAAATTATAAAAATTGAAAAACTATAACAACTCACAAGTAGCTAAAGACTTCAAAATTAGGAAAAAATTATAAAAACTCCAACAAAAATTCAAAAAAGGTCGAAAAATTAGCAAAAACCTCTCAGAAATCAAAAAAAACCCAATTTTTAAGTTTCAAAAATTTGAAAAAATTCCCACCAGTAGAAAAATTATAAAAATTGAAAACTATAACAACTCACAAGTAGCTAAAGACTTCAAAATTAGGAAAAAATTATAAAAACTCCAAAAAAAATTCAAAAAAGGTAGAAAAATTAACAAAAACCACTCATAAATCAAAAAAAAAACCCTATTTTTAAGTTTCAAAAATTTGAAAAAATTCCCACCAGTAGAAAAATTATAAAAATTAAAAACTATAACAACTCACAAGTAGCTAAAGACTTCAAAATTAGGAAAAAATTATAAAAACTCCAAAAAAAATTCAAATAAGGTCGAAAAATTAGAAAAACCTCTCAGAAATTAAAAAAAAACCCTATTTTTAAGTTTCAAAAATTTGAAAAAATTCCCAATAGTAGAAAAATTATAAAAATTGAAAAACTATAACAACTCACAAGTAGCTAAAGACTTCAAAATTAGGAAAAAATTATAAAAACTCCAAAAAAATTCAAAAAAGGTCGAAAAATTAGCATAAACCTCTCAGAAATCAAAACAAAAACCCTATTTTTAAGTTTCAAAAATTTGAAAAAATTCCCAACAGTAGAAAAATTATAAAAATTGAAAAACTGTAACAACTCACAAGTAGCTAAAGACTTCAAAATTAGGAAAAAATTATAAAAACTCCAACAAAAATTCAAAAAAGGTCGAAAAATTAGCAAAAACCTATCAGAAATAAAAAAAAACCCAATTTTTAAGTTTCAAAAATTTGAAAAAATTGCCACCAGTAGAAAAATTATAAAAATTGAAAACTATAACAACTCACAAGTAGCTAAAGACTTCAAAATTAGGAAAAAATTATAAAAACTCCAAAAAAAATTCAAAAAAGGTCGAAAAATTAGCAAAAACCTCTCAGAAATCAAAACAAAAACCCTATTTTTAAGTTTCAAAAATTTGAAAAAATTCCCAACAGTAGAAAAATTATAAAAATTGAAAAACTATAACAACTCACAAGTAGCTAAAGACTTCAAAATTAGGAAAAAATTATAAAAACTCCAAAAAAAATTCAAAAAAGGTCGAAAAATTAGCAAAAACTTCTCAGAAATCAAAAAAAAACCCTATTTTTAAGTTTCAAAAATTTGAAAAAATTCCCAACAGTAGAAAAATTATAAAAATTGAAAAACTGTAACAACTCACAAGTAGCTAAAGACTTCAAAATTAGGAAAAAATTATAAAAACTCCAAAAAAAATTCAAAAAAGGTCGAAAAATTAGCAAAAACCTCTCAGAAATAAAAAAAAAAACATATTTTTAAGTTTCAAAAATTCCCACCAGTAGAAAAATTATAAAAATTGAAAAATTATAACTCTTTTCTAGTAGCTGAAGACTTCAAAATTAGGAAAAAATTATAAAAACTCTAAAAAAAATTCAAAAAAGGTCGAAAAATTAGCAAAAACCTCTCAGAAATCAAAAAAAAAACATATTTTTAAGTTTCAAAAATTCCCACCAGTAGAAAAATTATAAAAATTGAAAAACTGTAACAACTCACAAGTAGCTAAAGACTTCAAAATTAGGAAAAAATTATAAAAACTCTAAAAAAAATTCAAAAAAGGTCGAAAAATTAGCAAAAACCTCTCAGAAATCAAAAAAAAAAACCTTTTTTTAAGTTTCAAAAATTTGAAAAAAGTCGCAAAAGTAGAAAAATTATAAAAATTGAAAACCTATAACAACTCACAAGTAGCTAAAGACTTCAAAATAAAGAAAAAATCATAAAAACTCCAACTCAAAGTCAAAAAGAGTCAAAAAATTAGCAAAAACCTCTCAGAAATCAAAAAAAAACCCTATTTTTAAGTTTCAAAAATTTGAAAAAATTCCCAACAGTAGAAAAATTATAAAAATTGTAAAACTATAACAACTCACAAGTAGCTAAAGACTTCAAAATTAGGAAAAAATTATAAAAACTTCAAAAAAAATTCAAAAAAGGTCGAAAAATTAGCAAAAACCACTCAGAAATAAAAAAAAAAAAACCCTATTTTTAAGTTTCAAAAATTTGAAAAAATTCCCAACAATAGAAAAATTATAAAAATTGAAAAAATATAACAACTTACAAGTAGCTAAGGACTTCAAAATTAAGAAGAAATCATAAAACCCCAACACAAATTCAAAAAGGGTCGAAAAATTAGCAAAATCTGTCAGAAATCAAAAAAAAACCATATTTTTAAGTTTCAAAATTTTGAAAAAATTCCCAACAGTAGAAAAATTATAAAAATTGAAAAACTATAACAACTCACAAGTAGCTAAAGACTTCAAAATTAGGAAAAAATTATAAAAACTCCAACAAAAATTCAAAAAAGGTCGAAAAATTAGCAAAAACCTCTCAGAAATCAAAAAAAACCCAATTTTTAAGTTTCAAAAATTTGAAAAAATTCCCACCAGTAGAAAAATTATAAAAATTGAAAACTATAACAACTCACAAGTAGCTAAAGACTTCAAAATTAGGAAAAAATTATAAAAACTCCAAAAAAAATTCAAAAAAGGTAGAAAAATTAACAAAAACCACTCAGAAATCAAACAACAAACCCAATTTTTAAGTTTCAAAAATTTGAAAAAATTCCCACCAGTAGAAAAATTATAAAAATTAAAAACTATAACAACTCACAAGTAGCTAAAGACTTCAAAATTAGGAAAAAATTATAAAAACTCCAAAAAAAATTCAAATAAGGTCGAAAAATTAGAAAAACCTCTCAGAAATTAAAAAAAAACCCTATTTTTAAGTTTCAAAAATTTGAAAAAATTCCCAACAGTAGAAAAATTATAAAAATTGAAAAACTATAACAACTCACAAGTAGCTAAAGACTTCAAAATTAGGAAAAAATTATAAAAACTCCAAAAAAAATTCAAAAAAGGTCGAAAAATTAGCATAAACCTCTCAGAAATCAAAACAAAAACCCTATTTTTAAGTTTCAAAAATTTGAAAAAATTCCCAACAGTAGAAAAATTATAAAAATTTAAAAACTGTAACAACTCACAAGTAGCTAAAGACTTCAAAATTAGGAAAAAATTATAAAAACTCCAACAAAAATTCAAAAAAGGTCGAAAAATTAGCAAAAACCTCTCAGAAATCAAAAAAAACCCAATTTTTAAGTTTCAAAAATTTGAAAAAATTCCCACCAGTAGAAAAATTATAAAAATTGAAAACTATGACAACTCACAAGTAGCTAAAGACTTCAAAATTAGGAAAAAATTATAAAAACTCCAAAAAAAATTCAAAAAAGGTCGAAAAATTAGCAAAAACCTCTCAGAAATCAAAACAAAAACCCTATTTTTAAGTTTCAAAAATTTGAAAAAATTCCCAACAGTAGAAAAATTATAAAAATTGAAAAACTATAACAACTCACAAGTAGCTAAAGACTTCAAAATTAGGAAAAAATTATAAAAACTCCAAAAAAAATTCAAAAAAGGTCGAAAAATTAGCAAAAACCTCTCAGAAATCAAAACAAAAACCCTATTTTTAAGTTTCAAAAATTTGAAAAAATTCCCAACAGTAGAAAAATTATAAAAATTGAAAAACTATAACAACTCACAAGTAGCTTAAGACTTCAGAATTAGGAAAAAATTATAAAAACTCTAAAAAAAATTCAAAAAAGGTCGAAAAATTAGCAAAAACCTCTCAGAAATCAAAAATAAAAAACCCTATTTTTAAGTTTCAAAAATTTGAAAAAAGTCCCAAAAGTAGAAAAATTATAAAAATTGAAAAACTATAACAACTCACAAGTAGCTAAAGACTTCAAAATTAGGAAAAAATTATAAAAACTCCAAAAAAAATTCAAAAAAGGTCGAAAAATTAGCAAAAACCTCTCAGAAATCAAAAAAAACCCAATTTTTAAGTTTCAAAAATTTGAAAAAATTCCCACCAGTAGAAAAATTATAAAAATTGAAAACTATAACAACTCACAAGTAGCTAAAGACTTCAAAATTAGGAAAAAATTATAAAAACTCCAAAAAAAATTCAAAAAAGGTAGAAAAATTAACAAAAACCACTCAGAAATCAAACAACAAACCCAATTTTTAAGTTTCAAAAATTTGAAAAAATTCCCACCAGTAGAAAAATTATAAAAATTAAAAACTATAACAACTCACAAGTAGCTAAAGACTTCAAAATTAGGAAAAAATTATAAAAACTCCAAAAAAAATTCAAATAAGGTCGAAAAATTAGAAAAACCTCTCAGAAATTAAAAAAAAAACCCTATTTTTAAATTTCAAAAATTTGAAAAAATTCCCAATAGTAGAAAAATTATAAAAATTGAAAAACTATAACAACTCACAAGTAGCTAAAGACTTCAAAATTAGGAAAAAATTATAAAAACTCCAAAAAAAATTCAAAAAAGGTCGAAAAATTAGCATAAACCTCTCAGAAATCAAAACAAAAACCCTATTTTTAAGTTTCAAAAATTTGAAAAAATTCCCAACAGTAGAAAAATTATAAAAATTGAAAAACTGTAACAACTCACAAGTAGCTAAAGACTTCAAAATTAGGAAAAAATTATAAAAACTCCAACAAAAATTCAAAAAAGGTCGAAAAATTAGCAAAAACCTCTCAGAAATCAAAAAAAACCCAATTTTTAAGTTTCAAAAATTTGAAAAAATTCCCACCAGTAGAAAAATTATAAAAATTGAAAACTATAACAACTCACAAGTAGCTAAAGACTTCAAAATTAGGAAAAAATTATAAAAACTCCAAAAAAAATTCAAAAAAGGTAGAAAAATTAACAAAAACCACTCAGAAATCAAACAACAAACCCAATTTTTAAGTTTCAAAAATTTGAAAAAATTCCCACCAGTAGAAAAATTATAAAAATTAAAAACTATAACAACTCACAAGTAGCTAAAGACTTCAAAATAAGGAAAAAATTATAAAAACTCCAAAAAAAATTCAAATAAGGTCGAAAAATTAGAAAAACCTCTCAGAAATTAAAAAAAAAACCCTATTTTTAAGTTTCAAAAATTTGAAAAAAGTCCCAAAAGTAGAAAAATTATAAAAATTGAAAACCTATAACAACTCACAAGTAGCTAAAGACTTCAAAATAAAGAAAAAATCATAAAAACTCCAACTCAAAGTCAAAAAGAGTCAAAAAATTAGCAAAAACCTCTCAGAAATCAAAAAAAAACCCTATTTTTAAGTTTCAAAAATTTGAAAAAATTCCCACCAGTAGAAAAATTATAAAAATTGTAAAACTATAACAACTCACAAGTAGCTAAAGACTTCAAAATTAGGAAAAAATTATAAAAACTCCAAAAAAAATTCAAAAAAGGTCGAAAAATTAGCAAAAACCACTCAGAAATAAAAAAAAAAAACTCTATTTTTAAGTTTCAAAAATTTGAAAAAATTCCCAACAATAGAAAAATTATAAAAATTGAAAAAATATAACAACTTACAAGTAGCTAAGGACTTCAAAATTAAGAAGAAATCATAAAACTCCAACACAAATTCAAAAAGGGTCGAAAAATTAGCAAAATCTGTCAGAAATCAAAAAAAAAACCATATTTTTAAGTTTCAAAATTTTGAAAAAATTCCCAACAGTAGAAAAATTATAAAAATTGAAAAATTATAACAACTCACAAGTAGCTAAAGACTTCAAAATTAGGAACAAATTATAAAAACTCCAACAAAAATTCAAAAAAGGTCGAAAAATTAGCAAAAACCTCTCAGAAATCAAAAAAAACCCAATTTTTAAGTTTCAAAAATTTGAAAAAATTCCCACCAGTAGAAAAATTATAAAAATTGAAAACTATAACAACTCACAAGTAGCTAAAGACTTCAAAATTAGGAAAAAATTATAAAAACTCCAAAAAAAATTCAAAAAAGGTAGAAAAATTAACAAAAACCACTCAGAAATCAAACAACAAACCCAATTTTTAAGTTTCAAAAATTTGAAAAAATTCCCACCAGTAGAAAAATTATAAAAATTAAAAACTATAACAACTCACAAGTAGCTAAAGACTTCAAAATTAGGAAAAAATTATAAAAACTCCAAAAAAAATTCAAATAAGGTCGAAAAATTAGAAAAACCTCTCAGAAATTAAAAAAAAAACCCTATTTTTAAGTTTCAAAAATTTGAAAAAATTCCCAATAGTAGAAAAATTATAAAAATTGAAAAACTATAACAACTCACAAGTAGCTAAAGACTTCAAAATTAGGAAAAAATTATAAAAACTCCAACAAAAATTCAAAAAAGGTCGAAAAATTAGCATAAACCTCTCAGAAATCAAAACAAAAACCCTATTTTTAAGTTTCAAAAATTTGAAAAAATTCCCAACAGTAGAAAAATTATAAAAATTGAAAAACTGTAACAACTCACAAGTAGCTAAAGACTTCAAAATTAGGAAAAAATTATAAAAACTCCAACAAAAATTCAAAAAAGGTCGAAAAATTAGCAAAAACCTCTCAGAAATCAACAAAAACCCAATTTTTAAGTTTCAAAAATTTGAAAAAATTCCCACCAGTAGAAAAATTATAAAAATTGAAAACTATAACAACTCACAAGTAGCTAAAGACTTCAAAATTAGGAAAAAATTATAAAAACTCCAAAAAAAATTCAAAAAAGGTCGAAAAATTAGCAAAAACCTCTCAGAAATCAAAACAAAAACCCTATTTTTAAGTTTCAAAAATTTGAAAAAATTCCCAACAGTAGAAAAATTATAAAAATTGAAAAACTATAACAACTCACAAGTAGCTAAAGACTTCAAAATTAGGAAAAAATTATAAAAACTCCAAAAAAAATTCAAAAAAGGTCGAAAAATTAGAAAAACCTCTCAGAAATTAAAAAAAAACCCTATTTTTAAGTTTCAAAAATTTGAAAAAATTCCCAATAGTAGAAAAATTATAAAAATTGAAAAACTATAACAACTCACAAGTAGCTAAAGACTTCAAAATTAGGAAAAAATTATAAAAACTCCAAAAAAAATTCAAAAAAGGTCGAAAAATTAGCAAAAACCCTATTTTTAAGTTTCAAAAATTTGAAAAAATTCCCAACAGTAGAAAAATTATAAAAATTGAAAAACTATAACAACTCACAAGTAGCTAAAGACTTCAAAATTAGGAAAAAATTATAAAAACTCCAAAAAAAATTCAAAAAAGGTCGAAAAATTAGCAAAAACCCTATTTTTAAGTTTCAAAAATTTGAAAAAATTCCCAACAGTAGAAAAATTATAAAAATTGAAAAACTATAACAACTCACAAGTAGCTTAAGACTTCAGAATTAGGAAAAAATTATAAAAACTCTAAATAAAATTCAAAAAAGGTCGAAAAATTAGCAAAAACCTCTCAGAAATCAAAAATAAAAAACCCTATTTTTAAGTTTCAAAAATTTGAAAAAAGTCCCAAAAGTAGAAAAATTATAAAAATTGAAAAACTATAACAACTCACAAGTAGCTAAAGACTTCAAAATTAGGAAAAAATTATAAAAACTCCAAAAAAAATTCAAAAAAGGTCGAAAAATTAGCAAAAACCTCTCAGAAATCAAAAAAAACCCAATTTTTAAGTTTCAAAAATTTGAAAAAATTCCCACCAGTAGAAAAATTATAAAAATTGAAAACTATAACAACTCACAAGTAGCTAAAGACTTCAAAATTAGGAAAAAATTATAAAAACTCCAAAAAAAATTCAAAAAAGGTAGAAAAATTAACAAAAACCACTCAGAAATCAAACAACAAACCCAATTTTTAAGTTTCAAAAATTTGAAAAAATTCCCACCAGTAGAAAAATTATAAAAATTAAAAACTATAACAACTCACAAGTAGCTAAAGACTTCAAAATTAGGAAAAAATTATAAAAACTCCAAAAAAAATTCAAATAAGGTCGAAAAATTAGAAAAACCTCTCAGAAATTAAAAAAAAAACCCTATTTTTAAGTTTCAAAAATTTGAAAAAATTCCCAATAGTAGAAAAATTATAAAAATTGAAAAACTATAACAACTCACAAGTAGCTAAAGACTTCAAAATTAGGAAAAAATTATAAAAACTCCAAAAAAAATTCAAAAAAGGTCGAAAAATTAGCATAAACCTCTCAGAAATCAAAACAAAAACCCTATTTTTAAGTTTCAAAAATTTGAAAAAATTCCCAACAGTAGAAAAATTATAAAAATTGAAAAACTGTAACAACTCACAAGTAGCTAAAGACTTCAAAATTAGGAAAAAATTATAAAAACTCCAACAAAAATTCAAAAAAGGTCGAAAAATTAGCAAAAACCTCTCAGAAATCAAAAAAAACCCAATTTTTAAGTTTCAAAAATTTGAAAAAATTCCCACCAGTAGAAAAATTATAAAAATTGAAAACTATAACAACTCACAAGTAGCTAAAGACTTCAAAATTAGGAAAAAATTATAAAAACTCCAAAAAAAATTCAAAAAAGGTAGAAAAATTAACAAAAACCACTCAGAAATCAAACAACAAACCCAATTTTTAAGTTTCAAAAATTTGAAAAAATTCCCACCAGTAGAAAAATTATAAAAATTAAAAACTATAACAACTCACAAGTAGCTAAAGACTTCAAAATAAGGAAAAAATTATAAAAACTCCAAAAAAAATTCAAATAAGGTCGAAAAATTAGAAAAACCTCTCAGAAATTAAAAAAAAAACCCTATTTTTAAGTTTCAAAAATTTGAAAAAAGTCCCAAAAGTAGAAAAATTATAAAAATTGAAAACCTATAACAACTCACAAGTAGCTAAAGACTTCAAAATAAAGAAAAAATCATAAAAACTCCAACTCAAAGTCAAAAAGAGTCAAAAAATTAGCAAAAACCTCTCAGAAATCAAAAAAAAACCCTATTTTTAAGTTTCAAAAATTTGAAAAAATTCCCACCAGTAGAAAAATTATAAAAATTGTAAAACTATAACAACTCACAAGTAGCTAAAGACTTCAAAATTAGGAAAAAATTATAAAAACTCCAAAAAAAATTCAAAAAAGGTCGAAAAATTAGCAAAAACCACTCAGAAATAAAAAAAAAAAACCATATTTTTAAGTTTCAAAAATTTGAAAAAATTCCCAACAATAGAAAAATTATAAAAATTGAAAAAATATAACAACTTACAAGTAGCTAAGGACTTCAAAATTAAGAAGAAATCATAAAACTCCAACACAAATTCAAAAAGGGTCGAAAAATTAGCAAAATCTGTCAGAAATCAAAAAAAAAACCATATTTTTAAGTTTCAAAATTTTGAAAAAATTCCCAACAGTAGAAAAATTATAAAAATTGAAAAATTATAACAACTCACAAGTAGCTAAAGACTTCAAAATTAGGAACAAATTATAAAAACTCCAACAAAAATTCAAAAAAGGTCGAAAAATTAGCAAAAACCTCTCAGAAATCAAAAAAAACCCAATTTTTAAGTTTCAAAAATTTGAAAAAATTCCCACCAGTAGAAAAATTATAAAAATTGAAAACTATAACAACTCACAAGTAGCTAAAGACTTCAAAATTAGGAAAAAATTATAAAAACTCCAAAAAAAATTCAAAAAAGGTAGAAAAATTAACAAAAACCACTCAGAAATCAAACAACAAACCCAATTTTTAAGTTTCAAAAATTTGAAAAAATTCCCACCAGTAGAAAAATTATAAAAATTAAAAACTATAACAACTCACAAGTAGCTAAAGACTTCAAAATTAGGAAAAAATTATAAAAACTCCAAAAAAAATTCAAATAAGGTCGAAAAATTAGAAAAACCTCTCAGAAATTAAAAAAAAAACCCTATTTTTAAGTTTCAAAAATTTGAAAAAATTCCCAATAGTAGAAAAATTATAAAAATTGAAAAACTATAACAACTCACAAGTAGCTAAAGACTTCAAAATTAGGAAAAAATTATAAAAACTCCAACAAAAATTCAAAAAAGGTCGAAAAATTAGCATAAACCTCTCAGAAATCAAAACAAAAACCCTATTTTTAAGTTTCAAAAATTTGAAAAAATTCCCAACAGTAGAAAAATTATAAAAATTGAAAAACTGTAACAACTCACAAGTAGCTAAAGACTTCAAAATTAGGAAAAAATTATAAAAACTCCAACAAAAATTCAAAAAAGGTCGAAAAATTAGCAAAAACCTCTCAGAAATCAAAAAAAACCCAATTTTTAAGTTTCAAAAATTTGAAAAAATTCCCACCAGTAGAAAAATTATAAAAATTGAAAACTATAACAACTCACAAGTAGCTAAAGACTTCAAAATTAGGAAAAAATTATAAAAACTCCAAAAAAAATTCAAAAAAGGTCGAAAAATTAGCAAAAACCTCTCAGAAATCAAAACAAAAACCCTATTTTTAAGTTTCAAAAATTTGAAAAAATTCCCAACAGTAGAAAAATTATAAAAATTGAAAAACTATAACAACTCACAAGTAGCTAAAGACTTCAAAATTAGGAAAAAATTATAAAAACTCCAAAAAAAATTCAAAAAAGGTCGAAAAATTCGCAAAAACTTCTCAGAAATCAAAAAAAAACCCTATTTTTAAGTTTCAAAAATTTGAAAAAATTCCCAACAGTAGAAAAATTATAAAAATTGAAAAACTGTAACAACTCACAAGTAGCTAAAGACTTCAAAATTAGGAAAAAATTATAAAAACTCCAAAAAAAATTCAAAAAAGGTCGAAAAATTAGCAAAAACCTCTCAGAAATAAAAAAAAAAACATATTTTTAAGTTTCAAAAATTCCCACCAGTAGAAAAATTATAAAAATTTAAAAATTATAACTACTTTCTAGTAGCTGAAGACTTCAAAATTAGGAAAAAATTATAAAAACTCTAAAAAAAATTCAAAAAAGGTCGAAAAATTAGCAAAAACCTCTCAGAAATCAAAAAAAAAACATATTTTTAAGTTTCAAAAATTCCCACCAGTAGAAAAATTATAAAAATTGAAAAACTGTAACAACTCACAAGTAGCTAAAGACTTCAAAATTAGGAAAAAATTATAAAAACTCTAAAAAAAATTCAAAAAAGGTCAAAAATTAGCAAAAACCTCTCAGAAATCAAAAAAAAAAACCTTTTTTTAAGTTTCAAAAATTTGAAAAAAGTCCCAAAAGTAGAAAAATTATAAAAATTGAAAACCTATAACAACTCACAAGTAGCTAAAGACTTCAAAATAAAGAAAAAATCATAAAAACTCCAACTCAAAGTCAAAAAGAGTCAAAAAATTAGCAAAAACCTCTCAGAAATCAAAAAAAAACCCTATTTTTAAGTTTCAAAAATTTGAAAAAATTCCCAACAGTAGAAAAATTATAAAAATTGTAAAACTATAACAACTCACAAGTAGCTAAAGACTTCAAAATTAGGAAAAAATTATAAAAACTCCAACAAAAATTCAAAAAAGGTCGAAAAATTAGCAAAAACCTCTCAGAAATCAAAAAAAACCCAATTTTTAAGTTTCAAAAATTTGAAAAAATTCCCACCAGTAGAAAAATTATAAAAATTGAAAACTATAACAACTCACAAGTAGCTAAAGACTTCAAAATTAGGAAAAAATTATAAAAACTCCAAAAAAAATTCAAAAAAGGTAGAAAAATTAACAAAAACCACTCAGAAATCAAACAACAAACCCAATGTTTAAGTTTCAAAAATTTGAAAAAATTCCCACCAGTAGAAAAATTATAAAAATTAAAAACTATAACAACTCACAAGTAGCTAAAGACTTCAAAATTAGGAAAAAATTATAAAAACTCCAAAAAAAATTCAAATAAGGTCGAAAAATTAGAAAAACCTCTCAGAAATTAAAAAAAAAACCCTATTTTTAAGTTTCAAAAATTTGAAAAAATTCCCAATAGTAGAAAAATTATAAAAATTGAAAAACTATAACAACTCACAAGTAGCTAAAGACTTCAAAATTAGGAAAAAATTATAAAAACTCCAAAAAAAATTCAAAAAAGGTCGAAAAATTAGCATAAACCTCTCAGAAATCAAAACAAAAACCCTATTTTTAAGTTTCAAAAAATTGAAAAAATTCCCAACAGTAGAAAAATTATAAAAATTGAAAAACTGTAACAACTCACAAGTAGCTAAAGACTTCAAAATTAGGAAAAAATTATAAAAACTCCAACAAAAATTCAAAAAAGGTCGAAAAATTAGCAAAAACCTCTCAGAAATCAAAAAAAACCCAATTTTTAAGTTTCAAAAATTTGAAAAAATTCCCACCAGTAGAAAAATTATAAAAATTGAAAACTATAACAACTCACAAGTAGCTAAAGACTTCAAAATTAGGAAAAAATTATAAAAACTCCAAAAAAAATTCAAAAAAGGTCGAAAAATTAGCAAAAACCTCTCAGAAATCAAAACAAAAACCCTATTTTTAAGTTTCAAAAATTTGAAAAAATTCCCAACAGTAGAAAAATTATAAAAATTGAAAAACTATAACAACTCACAAGTAGCTAAAGACTTCAAAATTAGGAAAAAATTATAAAAACTCCAAAAAAAATTCAAAAAAGGTCGAAAAATTAGCAAAAACCTCTCAGAAATCAAAACAAAAACCCTATTTTTAAGTTTCAAAAATTTGAAAAAATTCCCAACAGTAGAAAAATTATAAAAATTGAAAAACTATAACAACTCACAAGTAGCTTAAGACTTCAGAATTAGGAAAAAATTATAAAAACTCTAAAAAAAATTCAAAAAAGGTCGAAAAATTAGCAAAAACCTCTCAGAAATCAAAAATAAAAAACCCTATTTTTAAGTTTCAAAAATTTGAAAAAAGTCTTAAAAGTAGAAAAATTATAAAAATTGAAAAACTGTAACAACTCACAAGTAGCTAAAGACTTCAAAATTAGGAAAAAATTATAAAACCTCCAAAAAAAATTCAAAAAAGGTCGAAAAATTACCAAAAACCTCTCAGGAATCAAAAAAAAACCCTATTTTTCAGTTTCAAAAATTTGAAAAAATTCCCAACAGTAGAAAAATTAAAAAAAATTGAAAAAGTATATCAACTCACAAGTAGCTAGAGACTTCAAAATTAGGAAAAAATTATAAAAACTCCAAAAAAAATTCAAAAAAGGTCGAAAAATTAGCAAAAACCACTCAGAAATAAAAAAAAAAACATATTTTAAAATTTCAAAAATTTGAAAAAATTCCCAACAGTAGAAAAATTATAAAAATTGAAAAAGTATAACAATTCACATGTAGCTAAAGACTTCAAAATAAAGAAAAAATCATAAAAACTCCAACACGAAGTCAAAAAGGGTCGAAAAATTAGCATAAACCTCTCAGAAATCAAAACAAAAACCCTATTTTTAAGTTTCAAAAATTTGAAAAAATTCCCAACAGTAGAAAAATTATAAAAATTGAAAAACTGTAACAACTCACAAGTAGCTAAAGACTTCAAAACTAGGAAAAAATTATAAAAACTCCAACAAAAATTCAAAAAAGGTCGAAAAATTAGCAAAAACCTCTCAGAAATCAAAAAAAACCCAATTTTTAAGTTTCAAAAATTTGAAAAAATTCCCACCAGTAGAAAAATTATAAAAATTGAAAACTATAACAACTCACAAGTAGCTAAAGACTTCAACATTAGGAAAAAATTATAAAAACTCCAAAAAAAATTCAAAAAAGGTCGAAAAATTAACAAAAACCACTCAGAAATCAAAAAAAACCGTATTTTTAAGTTTCAAAAATTTGAAAAAATTCCCAACAGTAGAAAAATTATAAAAATTGAAAAACTATAACAACTCACAAATAGCTAAAGACTTCAAAATTAGAAAAAAATTATAAAAACTCCAAAAAAAATTCAAATAAGGTCGAAAAATTAGCAAAAACCTCTCAGAAATTAAAAAAAAAACGCTATTTTTAAGTTTCAAATATTTGAAAAAATTCCCAACAGTAGAAAAATTATAAAAATTGAAAAACTATAACAACTCACAAGTAGCTAAAGACTTCAAAATTAGGAAAAAATTATAAAAACTCCAAAAAAAATTCAAAAAAGGTCGAAAAATTACCAAAAACCTCTCAGAAATCAAAAAAAAAAACCCTATTTTTCAGTTTCAAAAATTTTAAAAAATTCCCAACAGCAGAAAAATTATAAAAATTGAAAAACTGTAACAACTCACAAGTAGCTAAAGACTTCAAAACTAGGAAAAAATTATAAAAACTCCAAAAAAAATTCAAAAAAGGTCGAAAAATTAGCAAAAACTTCTCAGAAATCAAAAAAAAACCCTATTTTTAAGTTTCAAATATTTGAAAAAATTCCCAACAGTAGAAAAATTATAAAAATTGAAAAACTATAACAACTCACAAGTAGCTAAAGACTTCAAAATTAGGAAAAAATTATAAAAACTCCAAAAAAAATTCAAAAAAGGTCGAAAATTTAGCAAAAACCTCTCAGAAATCAAAAAAAACCCAATTTTTAAGTTTCAAAAATTTGAAAAAATTCCCAACAGTAGAAAAATTATAAAAATTGTAAAACTTTAACAACTCACAAGTAGCTAAAGACTTCAAAATTAGGAAAAAATTATAAAAACTCCAAAAAAAATTCAAAAAAGGTCGAAAAATTAGCAAAAACATTTCAGAAATAAAAAAAAAAACCCTATTTTAAAATTCCCAAAAATTTTAAAAAATTCCCAACAGTAGAAAAATTATAAAAATTGAAAAAGTATAACAATTCACAAGCAGCTAAAGTCTTCGAAATTAGGAAAAAATTATAAAAACTCCAAAAAAAATTCAAAAAAGGTCGAAAAATTAGCAAAAACCTCTCAGAAATCAAAAATAAAAAACCCTATTTTTAAGTTTCAAAAGTTTGAAAAAAGTCCCAAAAGTAGAAAAATTATAAAAATTGAAAAACTATAACAACTCACAAGTAGCTAAAGACTTCAAAATTAGGAAAAAATTATAAAAACTCCAAAAAAAATTCAAATAAGGTCGAAAAATTAGCAAAAACCTCTCAGAAATTAAAAAAAAAACGCTATTTTTAAGTTTCAAATATTTGAAAAAATTCCCAACAGTAGAAAAATTATAAAAATTGAAAAACTATAACAACTCACAAGTAGCTAAAGACTTCAAAATTAGGAAAAAATTATAAAAACTCCAAAAAAAATTCAAAAAAGGTCGAAAAATTACCAAAAACCTCTCAGAAATCAAAAAAAAAAACCCTATTTTTCAGTTTCAAAAATTTGAAAAAATTCCCAACAGCAGAAAAATTATAAAAATTGAAAAACTGTAACAACTCACAAGTAGCTAAAGACTTCAAAACTAGGAAAAAATTATAAAAACTCCAAAAAAAATTCAAAAAAGGTCGAAAAATTAGCAAAAACCTTTCAGAAATAAAAAAAAAAACCCTATTTTAAAATTCCCAAAAATTTGAAAAAATTCCCAACAGTAGAAAAATTATAAAAATTGAAAAAGTATAACAATTCACAAGCAGCTAAAGTCTTCGAAATTAGGAAAAAATTATAAAAACTCCAAAAAAAATTCAAAAAAGGTCGAAAAATTAGCAAAAACCTCTCAGAAATCAAAAATAAAAAACCCTATTTTTAAGTTTCAAAAGTTTGAAAAAAGTCCCAAAAGTAGAAAAATTATAAAAATTGAAAAACTATAACAACTCACAAGTAGCTTAAGACTTCAAAATTAGGAAAAAATTATAAAAACTCCAAAAAAAATTCAAAAAAGGTCGAAAAATTAGCAAAACCCTCTCAGGAATCAAAAAAAAACCCTATTTTTCAGTTTCAAACATTTGAAAAAATTCCCAACAGTAGAAAAATTATAAAATTTAAAAACTGTAACAACTCACAAGTAGCTAGAGACTTCAAAATTAGGAAAAAATTATAAAAACTCCAAAAAAAATTCAAAAAAGGTCGAAAAATTAGCAAAAACCACTCAGAAATAAAAAAAAAAAACATATTTTAAAATTTCAAAAATTTGAAAAAATTCCCAACAGTAGAAAAATTATAAAAATTGAAAAAGTATAACAACTCACATGTAGCTAAAGACTTCGAAATTAGGAAAAAATTATAAAAACTCCAAAAAAAATTCAAATAAGGTCGAAAAATTAGCAAAAACCTCTCAGAAATCAAAAAAAAACCATATATTTCAGTTTCAAAAATTTGAAAAAATTCCCAACAGTAGAAAAATTATAGAAATTGAAAAACTGTAACAACTCACAAGTAGCTAAAGACTTCAAAATTAGGAAAAAATTATAAAAACTCCAAAAAAAATTCAAAAAAGGTCGAAAAATTAGCAAAAACCTCTCAGAAATCAAAAAAAACCCAATTTTTAAGTTTCAAAAATTTGAAAAAATTCCCACCAGTAGACAAATTATAAAAATTGAAAAATCTAACAACTCACAAGTAGCTAAAGACTTCAAAATTAGGAAAAAATTATAAAAACTCCAAAAAATATTCAAAAAAGGTCGAAAAATTAGCAAAACCCTCTCAGAAATCAAAAAAAAAAACCATATTTTTAAGTTTCAAAAATTTGAAAAAACTCCCAACAGTAGAAAAATTATAAAAATTGAAAAAGTATAACAATTCACAAGTAGCTAAAGACTTCAAAATTAGGAAAAAATTATAAAAACTCCAAAAAAATTTCAAAAAAGGTCGAAAAATTAGCAAAACCCTCTCTGAAATAAAAAAAAAAACATATTTTTAAGTTTCAAAAATTTGAAAAAATTCCCAACAGTAGAAAAATTATAAAAATTTAAAAACTATAACAACTCACAAGTAGCTAAAGACTTCAAAATTAGGAAAAAATTATAAAAACTCCAAAAAATATTCAAAAAAGGTCGAAAAATTAGCAAAAACCACTCAGAAATCAAAAAAAAACCCTATTTTTAAGTTTCAAAAATTTGAAAAAATTCCCAACAGTAGAAAAATTATAAAAATTGAAAAACTATAACAACTCACAAGTAGCTAAAGACTTCAAAATTAGGAAAAAATTATAAAAACTCCAACAAAAATTCAAAAAAGGTCGAAAATTTAGCAAAAACCTCTCAGAAATCAAAAAAAACCCAATTTTTAAGTTTCAAAAATTTGAAAAAATTCCCACCAGTAGAAAAATTATAAAAATTGTAAAACTTTAACAACTCACAAGTAGCTAAAGACTTCAAAATTAGGAAAAAATTATAAAAACTCAAAAAAAAATTCAAAAAAGGTCGAAAAATTAGCAAAAACCTTTCAGAAATAAAAAAAAAAACCCTATTTTAAAATTCCCAAAAATTTGAAAAAATTCCCAACAGTAGAAAAATTATAAAAATTGAAAAAGTATAACAATTCACAAGCAGCTAAAGTCTTCGAAATTAGGAAAAAATTATAAAAACTCCAAAAAAAATTCAAAAAAGGTCGAAAAATTAGCAAAAACCTCTCAGAAATCAAAAATAAAAAACCCTATTTTTAAGTTTCAAAAATTTGAAAAAAGTCCCAAAAGTAGAAAAATTATAAAAATTGAAAAACTATAACAACTCACAAGTAGCTAAAGACTTCAAAATTAGGAAAAAATTATAAAAACTCCAAAAAAAATTCAAAAAAGGTCGAAAAATTAGCAAAACCCTCTCAGGAATCAAAAAAAAACCCTATTTTTCAGTTTCAAACATTTGAAAAAATTCCCAACAGTAGAAAAATTATAAAAATTTAAAAACTGTAACAACTCACAAGTAGCTAGAGACTTCAAAATTAGGAAAAAATTATAAAAACTCCAAAAAAAAAAATTCAAAAAAGGTCGAAAAATTAGCAAAAACCACTCAGAAATAAAAAAAAAAAACATATTTTAAAATTTCAAAAATTTGAAAAAATTCCCAACAGTAGAAAAATTATAAAAATTGAAAAAGTATAACAACTCACATGTAGCTAAAGACTTCGAAATTAGGAAAAAATTATAAAAACTCCAAAAAAAATTCAAATAAGGTCGAAAAATTAGCAAAAACCTCTCAGAAATCAAAAAAAAACCATATATTTCAGTTTCAAAAATTTGAAAAAATTCCCAACAGTAGAAAAATTATAAAAATTGAAAAACTGTAACAACTCACAAGTAGCTCAAGACTTCAAAATTAGGAAAAAATTATAAAAACTCCAAAAAAAATTCAAAAAAGGTCGAAAAATTAGCAAAAACCTCTCAGAAATCAAAAAAAAACCCAATTTTTAAGTTTCAAAAATTTGAAAAAATTCCCACCAGTAGACAAATTATAAAAATTGAAAAATCTAACAACTCACAAGTAGCTAAAGACTTCAAAATTAGGAAAAAATTATAAAAACTCCAAAAAATATTCAAAAAAGGTCGAAAAATTAGCAAAACCCTCTCAGAAATCAAAAAAAAAAACCATATTTTTAAGTTTCAAAAATTTGAAAAAACTCCCAACAGTAGAAAAATTATAAAAATTGAAAAAGTATAACAATTCACAAGTAGCTAAAGACTTCAAAATTAGGAAAAAATTATAAAAACTCCAAAAAAAATTCAAAAAAGGTCGAAAAATTAGCAAAACCCTCTCTGAAATAAAAAAAAAAACATATTTTTAAGTTTCAAAAATTTGAAAACATTCCCAACAGTAGAAAAATTATAAAAATTTAAAAACTATAACAACTCACAAGTAGCTAAAGACTTCAAAATTAGGAAAAAATTATAAAAACTCCAAAAAATATTCGAAAAAGGTCGAAAAATTAGCAAAAACCACTCAGAAATCAAAAAAAAACCCTATTTTTAAGTTTCAAAAATTTGAAAAAATTCCCAACAGTAGAAAAATTATAAAAATTGAAAAACTATAACAACTCACAAGTAGCTAAAGACTTCAAAATTAGGGAAAAATTATAAAAACTCCAAAAAAAATTCAAAAAAGGTCGAAAAATTACCAAAAACCTCTCAGAAATCAAAAAAAAAAACCCTATTTTTCAGTTTCAAAAATTTGAAAAAATTCCCAACAGCAGAAAAATTATAAAAATTGAAAAACTGTAACACCTCACAAATAGCTAAAGACTTCAAAACTAGGAAAAAATTATAAAAACTCCAAAAAAAATTCAAAAGAGGTCGAAAAATTAGCAAAAACTTCTCAGAAATCAAAAAAAAACCCTATTTTTAAGTTTCAAAAATTTGAAAAAATTCCCAACAGTAGACAAATTATAAAAATTGAAAAACTGTAACAACTCACAAGTAGCTAAAGACTTCAAAATAAGGAAAAAATTATAAAAACTCCAAAAAAAATTCAAAAAAGGTCGAAAAATTAGCAAAAACCTCTCAGAAATCAAAAAAAAATCCCTATTTTTAAGTTTCAAAAATTTGAAAAAATTCCCAACAGTAGAAAAATTATAAAAATTGAAAAAGTATAACAATTCACAAGCAGCTAAAGACTTCGAAATTAGGAAAAAATTATAAAAACTCCAAAAAAAATTCAAATAAGGTCGAAAAATTAGCAAAAACCTCACAGAAATCAAAAAAAAACCCTATTTTTCAGTTTCAAAAATTTGAAAAAATTCCCAACAGTAGAAAAATTATAAAAATTGAAAAACTGTAACAACTCACAAGTAGCTAAAGACTTCAAAATTAGGAAAAAATTATAAAAACTCCAACAAAAATTCAGAAATCAAAAAAAACCCAATTTTTAAGTTTCAAAAATTTGAAAAAATTCTCACCAGTAGAAAAATTATAAAAATTGAAAACTATAACAACTCACAAGTAGCTAAAGACTTCAAAATTTGGAAAAAATTATAAAAACTCCAAAACAAATTCAAATAAGGTCGAAAAATTAGCAAAAACCTCTCAGAAATTAAAAAAAAAACGCTATTTTTAAGTTTCAAATATTTGAAAAAATTCCCAACAATTTAAAAATTATAAAAATTGAAAAACTATAACAACTCACAAGTAGCTAAAGACTTCAAAATTAGAAAAAAATTATAAAAACTCCAAAAAAAATTCAAAAAAGGTCAAAAAATTACCAAAAACCTCTCAGAAATCAAAAAAAAAAAAAACCCTATTTTTCAGTTTCAAAAATTTGAAAAAATTCCCAACAGCAGAAAAATTATAAAAATTGAAAAACTGTAACAACTCACAAATAGCTAAAGACTTCAAAACTAGGAAAAAATTATAAAAACTCCAAAAAAAAATCAAAAAAGGTCGAAAAATTAGCAAAAACTTCTCAGAAATCAAAAAAAAACCCTATTTTTAAGTTTAAAAAATTTGAAAAAATTCCCAACAGTAGAAAAATTATAAAAATTGAAAAACTGTAACAATCCAAAAGTAGCTAAAGACTTCAAAATTAGGAAAAAATTATAACAATTCCAAAAAAAATTCGAAAAAGGTCGAAAAATTAGCAAAATCCTCTCAGAAATAAAAAAAAAACCTTATTTTTAAGTTTCAAAAATTTGAAAAAATTCCCAACAGTAGAAAAATTATAAAAATTGAAAAACTATAACAACTCACAAGTAGCTCAAGACTTCAAAATTAGGAAAAAATTATAAAAACTCCAAAAAATTCAAAAAAGGTCGAAAAATTAGCAAAAACCTCTCAGAAATCAAAAAACAATCCCTATTTTTAAGTTTCAAAAATTTGAAAAAATTCCCAACAGTAGAAAAATTATAAAAATTGTAAAACTATAACAACTCACAAGTAGCTAAAGACTTCAAAATTAGGAAAAAATTATAAAAACTCCAAAAAAAATTCAAATAAGGTCGAAAAATTACCAAAAACCTCTCAGAAAAAAAAAAAAAACGCTATTTTTAAGTTTCAAATATTTGAAAAAATTCCCAACAGTAGAAAAATTATAAAAATTGAAAAACTATAACAACTCACAAGTAGCTAAAGACTTCGAAATTAGGAAAAAATTATAAAAACTCCAAAAAAAAATTCAAAAAAGGTCGAAAACTTAGCAAAAACCTCTCAGAAATCAAAAAAAAACCCTATTTTTCAGTTTCAAAAATTTGAAAAAATTCCCAACAGTAGAAAAATTATAAAAATTGAAAAACTGTAACAACTCACAAGTAGCTAAAGACTTCAAAATTAGGAAAAAATTATAAAAACTCCAACAAAAATTCAAAAAAGGTCGAAAAATTAACAAAAACCTCTCAGAAAAAAAAAAAAAACCCAATTTTTAAGTTTCAAAAATTTGAAAAAATTCCCACCAGTAGAAAAATTATAAAAATTGAAAACTATAACAACTCACAAGTAGCTAAAGACTTCAAAATTAGGAAAAAATTATAAAAACTCCAAAAAAAATTCAAAAAAGGTCGAAAAATTAACAAACACAACTCAGAATTAAAAAAAAAACGTATTTTTAAGTTTCAAAAATTTGAAAAAATTCCCACCAGTAGAAAAATTATAAAAATTGAAAAACTATAACAACTCACAAGTAGCTAAAGACTTCAAAATTAGGAAAAAATTATAAAAACTCCAAAAAAAATTCAAATAAGGTCGAAAAATTCGCAAAAACCTCTCAGAAATTAAAAAAAAACGCTATTTTTAAGTTTCAAATATTTGAAAAAATTCCCAACAGTAGAAAAATCATAAAAATTGAAAAACTATAACAACTCACAAGTAGCTAAAGACTTCAAAATTAGGAAAAAATTATAAAAACTCCAAAAAAAATTCAAAAAAGGTCGAAAAATTAGCAAAAACCTCTCAGAAATCAAAAAAAAAAACCCTATTTTTCAGTTTCAAAAATTTGAAAAAATTCCCAACAGTAGAAAAATTATAAAAATTGAAAAACTGTAACAACCCACAAGTAGCTAAAGACTTCAAAACTAGGAAAAAATTATAAAAACTCCAAAAAAATTCAAAAAAGGTCGAAAAATTAGCAAAAACTTCTCAGAAATAAAAAAAAAACCTTATTTTTAAGTTTCAAAAATTTGAAAAAATTCCCAACAGTTGAAAAATTATAAAAATTGAAAAACTATAACAACTTACAAGTAGCTAAAGACTTCAAAATTAAGAAGAAATCATAAAACTCCAATACAAATTCAAAAAGGGTCGAAAAATTAGCAAAATCTGTCAGAAATCAAAAAAAAAACCATATTGTTAAGTTTCAAAATTTTGAAAAAATTCCCAACAGTAGAAAAATTATAAAAATTGAAAAACTATAACAACTCACAAGTAGCTAAAGACTTCAAAATTAGGAAAAAATTATAAAAACTCCAACAAAAATTCAAAATAGGTCGAAAAATTAGCAAAAACCTCTTTGAAATCAAAAAAAACCCAATTTGTAAGTTTCAAAAATTTGAAAAAACTCCCACCAGTAGAAAAATTATAAAAATTGAAAAACTATAACAACTCACAAGTAGCTAAAGACTTCGAAATTAGGAAAAAATTATAAAAACTCCAACAAATATTCAAAAAAGGTCGAAAAATTCGCAAAAACCTCTCAGAAATTAAAAAAAAACGCTATTTTTAAGTTTCAAATATTTGAAACAATTCCCAACAGTAGAAAAATTATAAAAATTGAAAAACTATAACAACTCGCAAGTAGCTAAAGACTTCAAAATTAGGAAAAAATTATAAAAACTCAAAAAAAAATTCAAAAAAGGTCGAAAAATTAGCAAAAACCTCTCAGAAATCAAAAAAAAAAACCCTATTTTTCAGTTTCAAAAATTTGAAAAAATTCCCAACAGTAGAAAAATTATAAAAATTGAAAAACTGTAACAACTCACAAGTAGCTAAAGACTTCAAAACTAGGAAAAAATTATAAAAACTCCAAAAAAAATTCAAAAAAATTCGAAAAATTAGCAAAAACTTCTCAGAAATCAAAAAAAAAACCCTATTTTTAAGTTTCAAAAATTTGAAAAAATTCCCAACAGTAGAAAAATTATAAAAATTGAAAAAGTATAACAATTCAAAAGTAGCTAAAGACTTCAAAATTAGGAAAAAATTATAAAAATTCCAAAAAAAATTCGAAAAAGGTCGATAAATTAGCAAAATCCTCTCAGAAATAAAAAAAAAACCTTATTTTTAAGTTTCAAAAATTTGAAAAAATTCCCAACAGTTGAAAAATTATAAAAATTGAAAAACTATAACAACTCACAAGTATCTCAAGATTTCAAAATTAGGAAAAAATTATAAAAACTCCAAAAAAAATTCAAAAAAGGTCGAAAAATTAGCAAAAACCTCTCAGAAATCAAAAAACAATCCCTATTTTTAAGTTTTAAAAATTTGAAAAAAGTCCCAACAGTAGAAAAATTATAAAAATTGAAAAATTATAACTACTTTCTAATAGCTGAAGAGTTCAAAATTAAGAAGAAATCATAAAACTCCAACACAAATTCAAAAAGGGTCGAAAAATTAGCAAAATCTGTCAGAAATCAAAAAAAAAAACCATATTTTTAAGTTTCAAAATTTTGAAAAAACTCGCAACAGTAGAAAAATTATAAAAATTGAAAAACTATAACAACTCACAAGTAGCTAAAGACTTCAAAATTAGGAAAAAATTATAAAAACTCCAAAAAAAATTCAAAAAAGGTCAAAAAATTAACAAAAACCACTCAGAAATCAAAAAAAAAACCCTATTTTTAAGTTTCAAAAATTTGGAAAAATTCCCATCTGTAGAAAAACTATAAAAATTGAAAAAATATAACAACTTACAAGTAGCTAAAGACTTCAAAATTAAGAAAAAATCATAAAACTCCAACACAAATTCAAAAAGGGTCGAAAAATTAGCAAAATCTGTCAGAAATCAAAAAAAAAAACCATATTTTTAAGTTTCAAAATTTTGAAAAAATTCCCAACAGTAGAAAAATTATAAAAATTGAAAAACTATAACAACTCAAAAGTAGCTAAAGACTTCAAAATTAGGAAAAAATTATAAAAACTCCAAAAAATTCAAAAAAGGTCGAAAAATTACCAAAAACCTCTCAGAAAAAAAAAAAAACCCTATTTTTAAGTTTCAAAAATTTGAAAAAATTCCCAACAGTAGAAAAATTATAAAAATTGAAAAACTATAACAACTCACAAGTAGCTAAAGACTTCAAAATTAGGAAAAAATTATAAAAACTCCAAAAAAATTCAAAAAAGGTCGAAAAATTAGCAAAAACCTCTCAGAAAAAAAAAAAAATCCTATTTTTAAGTTTCAAAAATTTGAAAAAATTCCCAAAAGTAGAAAAATTATAAAAATTGAAAACCTATAACAACTCACAAGTAGCTAAAGACTTCAAAATTAGCAAAAAATTATAAAAACTCCAAAAAAAATTCAAAAAAGGTCGAAAAATTAACAAAAACCACTCAGAAATCAAAAAAAAAACCCTATTTTTAAGTTTCAAAAATTTGGAAAAATTCCCATCTGTAGAAAAACTATAAAAATTGAAAAAATATAACAACTTACAAGTAGCTAAAGACTTCAAAATTAGGAAAAAATCATAAAACTCCAACACAAATTCAAAAAGGGTCGAAAAATTAGCAAAATCTGTCAGAAATCAAAAAAAAAAACCATATTTTTAAGTTTCAAAATTTTGAAAAAATTCCCACCAGTAGAAAAATTATAAAAATTGAAAAACTATAACAACTCACATGTAGCTAAAGACTTCAAAATAAAGAAAAAATCATAAAAACTCCAACACGAAGTCAAAAAGGGTCAAAAAATTAGCAAAAACCTCTCAGAAATCAAAAAAAACTATATTTTTAAGTTTCAAAAATTTGAAAAAATTCCCAACAGTAGAAAAATTATAAAAATTGAAAAACTATAACAACTCACAAGTAGCTAAAGACTTCAAAATTAGGAAAAAATTATAAAAACTCCAAAAAAAATTCAAAAAAGGTCGAAAAATTAGCAAAAACCTCTCAGAAATCAAAACAAAAACCCTATTTTTAAGTTTCAAAAATTTGAAAAAATTCCCAACAGTAGAAAAATTATAAAAATTGAAAAACTATAACAACTCACAAGTAGCTAAAGACTTCAAAATTAGGAAAAAATTATAAAAACTCCAAAAAAAATTCAAAAAAGGTCGAAAAATTAGCAAAAACCTCTCAGAAATCAAAACAAAAACCCTATTTTTAAGTTTCAAAAATTTGAAAAAATTCCCAACAGTAGAAAAATTATAAAAATTGAAAAACTATAACAACTCACAAGTAGCTTAAAACTTCAGAATTAGGAAAAAATTATAAAAACTCCAAAAAAAATTCAAAAAAGGTCGAAAAATTAGCAAAAACCTCTCAGAAATCAAAAATAAAAAACCCTATTTTTAAGTTTCAAAAATTTGAAAAAAGTCCCAAAAGTAGAAAAATTATAAAAATTGAAAAACTATAACAACTCACAAGTAGCTAAAGACTTCAAAATTAGGAAAAAATTATAAAAACTCCAAAAAAAATTCAAAAAAGGTCGAAAAATTAGCAAAAACCTCTCAGGAATCAAAAAAAAACCCTATTTTTCAGTTTCAAACATTTGAAAAAATTCCCAACAGTAGAAAAATTTAAAAATTTAAAAACTGTAACAACTCACAAGTAGCTAGAGACTTCAAAATTAGGAAAAAATTATAAAAACTCCAAAAAAAATTCAAAAAAGGTCGAAAAATTAGCAAAAACCACTCAGAAATAAAAAAAAAAAACATATTTTAAAATTTCAAAAATTTGAAAAAATTCCCAACAGTAGAAAAATTATAAAAATTGAAAAAGTATAACAACTCACATGTAGCTAAAGACTTCGAAATTAGGAAAAAATTATAAAAACTCCAAAAAAAATTCAAATAAGGTCGAAAAATTAGCAAAAACCTCTCAGAAATCAAAAAAAAACCATATATTTCAGTTTCAAAAATTTGAAAAAATTCCCAACAGTAGAAAAATTATAGAAATTGAAAAACTATAACAACTCACAAGTAGCTAAAGACTTCAAAATTAGGAAAAAATTATAAAAACTCCAAAAAAAATTCAAAAAAGGTCGAAAAATTAGCAAAAACCTCTCAGAAATCAAAAAAAACCCAATTTTTAAGTTTGAAAAATTTGAAAAAATTCCCACCAGTAGACAAATTATAAAAATTGAAAAATCTAACAACTCACAAGTAGCTAAAGACTTCAAAATTAGGAAAAAATTATAAAAACTCCAAAAAATATTCAAAAAAGGTCGAAAAATTAGCAAAACCCTCTCAGAAATCAAAAAAAAAAACCATATTTTTAAGTTTCAAAAATTTGAAAAAACTCCCAACAGTAGAAAAATTATAAAAATTGAAAAAGTATAACAATTCACAAGTAGCTAAAGACTTCAAAATTAGGAGAAAATTATAAAAACTCCTAAAAAAATTCAAAAAAGGTCGAAAAATTAGCAAAAAATTCTTAGAAATTAAAAAAAATCATATTTTTAAGTTTCAAAAATTTGAAAAAATTGCCAACAGTAGAAAAATTAAAAAAATTGAAAAACTATAACAACTCACAAGTAGCTAAAGACTTCAAAATTAGGAAAAAATTATAAAAACTCCAAAAAAAATTCAAAAAAGGTCGAAAAATTAGCAAAACCCTCTCTGAAATAAAAAAAAAAACATATTTTTAAGTTTCAAAAATTTTAAAAAATTCCCAACAGTAGAAAAATTATAAAAATTTAAAAACTATAACAACTTGCAAGTAGCTAAAGACTTCGAAATTAGGAAAAAATTATAAAAACTCCAAAAAATATTCAAAAAAGGTCGAAAAATTAGCAAAAACCACTCAGAAATCAAAAAAAAACCCTATTTTTAAGTTTCAAAAATTTGAAAAAATTCCCAACAGTAGAAAAATTATAAAAATTGAAAAACTATAACAACTAACAAGTAGCTAAAGACTTCAAAATTAGGAAAAAATTATAAAAACTCCAAAAAAAATTCAAAAAAGGTCGAAAAATTACCAAAAACCTCTCAGAAATCAAAAAAAAAAACCCTATTTTTCAGTTTCAAAAATTTGAAAAAATTCCCAACAGCAGAAAAATTATAAAAATTGAAAAACTGTAACAACTCACAAATAGCTAAAGACTTCAAAACTAGGAAAAAATTATAAAAACTCCAAAAAAAATTCAAAAAAGGTCGAAAAATTAGCAAAAACTTCTCAGAAATCAAAAAAAAACCCTATTTTTAAGTTTCAAAAATTTGAAAAAATTCCCAACAGTAGACAAATTATAAAAATTGAAAAACTGTAACAACTCACAAGTAGCTAAAGATTTCAAAATAAGGAAAAAATTATAAAAACTCCAAAAAAAATTCAAAAAAGGTCGAAAAATTAGCAAAAACCTCTCAGAAATAAAAAAAAAAAAACATATTTTAAAATTTCAAAAATTTGAAAAAATTCCCAACAGTAGAAAAATTATAAAAATTGAAAAAGTATAACAATTCACAAGCAGCTAAAGACTTCGAAATTAGGAAAAAATTATAAAAACTCCAAAAAAAATTCAAATAAGGTCGAAAAATTAGCAAAAACCTCACAGAAATCAAAAAAAAACCCTATTTTTCAGTTTCAAAAATTTGAAAAAATTCCCAACAGTAGAAAAATTATAAAAATTGAAAAACTGTAACAACTCACAAGTAGCTAAAGACTTCAAAATTAGGAAAAAATTATAAAAACTCCAACAAAAATTCAAAAAAGGTCGAAAAATTAGCAAAAACCTCTCAGAAATCAAAAAAAACCCAATTTTTAAGTTTCAAAAATTTGAAAAAATTCCCACCAGTAGAAAAATTATAAAAATTGAAAACTATAACAACTCACAAGTAGCTAAAGACTTCAAAATTAGGAAAAAATTATAAAAACTCCAAAAAAAATTCAAAAAAGGTCGAAAAATTAACAAAAACCACTCAGAAATCAAAAAAAAACGTATTTTTAAGTTTCAAAAATTTGAAAAAATTCCCAACAGTAGAAAAATTATAAAAATTGAAAAACTATAACAACTCACAAGTAGCTAAAGACTTCAAAATTAGGAAAAAATTATAAAAACTCCAAAACAAATTCAAATAAGGTCGAAAAATTAGCAAAAACCTCTCAGAAATTAAAAAAAAAAACCCTATTTTTAAGTTTCAAATATTTGAAAAAATTCCCAACAGTAGAAAAATTATAAAAATTGAAAAACTATAACAACTCACAAGTAGCTAAAGACTTCAAAATTAGAAAAAAATTATAAAAACTCCAAAAAAAATTCAAAAAAGGTCAAAAAATTACCAAAAACCTCTCAGAAATCAAAAAAAAAAAAACCCTATTTTTCAGTTTCAAAAATTTGAAAAAATTCCCAACAGCAGAAAAATTATAAAAATTGAAAAACTGTAACAACTCACAAATAGCTAAAGACTTCAAAACTAGGAAAAAATTATAAAAACTCCAAAAAAAAATCAAAAAAGGTCGAAAAATTAGCAAAAACTTCTCAGAAATCAAAAAAAAACCCTATTTTTAAGTTTAAAACATTTGAAAAAATTCCCAACAGTAGAAAAATTATAAAAATTGAAAAACTGTAACAATCCAAAAGTAGCTAAAGACTTCAAAATTAGGAAAAAATTATAAAAATTCCAAAAAAAATTCGAAAAAGGTCGAAAAATTAGCAAAATCCTCTCAGAAATAAAAAAAAAACCTTATTTTTAAGTTTCAAAAATTTGAAAAAATTCCCAACAGTAGAAAAATTATAAAAATTGAAAAACTGTAACAACTCACAAGTAGCTCAAGACTTCAAAATTAGGAAAAAATTATAAAAACTCCAAAAAAAAAAAAATTAGCAAAAACCTCTCAGAAATCAAAAAAAAAACCCCTATTTTTCAGTTTCAAAAATTTGAAAAAATTCCCAACAGTAGAAAAATTATAAAAATTGAAAAACTGTAACAACTCACAAGTAGCTAAAGACTTCAAAACTAGGAAAAAATTATAAAAACTCCAAAAAAAATTCAAAAAAGGTCGAAAAATTAGCAAAAACTTCTAAGAAATAAAAAAAAAACCTTATTTTTAAGTTTAAAAAATTTGAAAAAATTCCCAACAGTTGAAAAATTATAAAAATTGAAAAACTATAACAACTCACAAGTATCTCAAGACTTCAAAATTAGGAAAAAATTATAAAAACTCCAAAAAATATTCAAAAAAGGTCGAAAAATTAGCATAAACCTCTCAGAAATCAAAAAACAATCCCTATTTTTAAGTTTCAAAAATTTGAAAAAATTCCCAACAGTAGAAAAATTATAAAAATTGAAAAACTATAACATTTTGCCAGTAGCTGAAGACTTCAAAATTATGAAAAAACTATAAAAACTCCAAAAAAAATTCAAAAAAGGTCGAAAAATTAGCAAAAACTTCTCAGAAATCAAAAAAAAAACCATATTTTTAAGTTTCAAAAATTTTAAAAAATTCCCAACAGTATAAAAATTATAAAAATTGAAAAAATATAACAACTTACAAGTAGCTAAAGACTTCAAAATTAAGAAGAAATCATAAAGCTCCAACACAAATTCAAAAAGGGTCGAAAAATTAGCAAAATCTGTCAGAAATCAAAAAAAAAACCATATTCTTAAGTTTCAAAATTTTGAAAAAATTCCCAACAGTAGAAAAATTATAAAAATTGAAAAACTATAACAACTCACAAGTAGCTAAAGACTTCAAAATTAGGAAAAAATTATAAAAACTCCAACAAAAATTCAAAATAGGTCGAAAAATTAGCAAAAACCTCTTTGAAATCAAAAAAAACCCAATTTGTAAGTTTCAAAAATTTGAAAAAACTCCCACCAGTAGAAAAATTATAAAAATTGAAAAACTATAACAACTCACAAGTAGCTAAAGACTTCGAAATTAGGAAAAAATTATAAAAACTCCAACAAAAATTCAAAAAAGGTCGAAAAATTCGCAAAAACCTCTCAGAAATTAAAAAAAAACGCTATTTTTAAGTTTCAAATATTTGAAAAAATTCCCAACAGTAGAAAAATTATAAAAATTGAAAAACTATAACAACTCGCAAGTAGCTAAAGACTTCAAAATTAGGAAAAAATTATAAAAACTCAAAAAAAAATTCATAAAAGGTCGAAAAATTAGCAAAAACCTCTCAGAAATCAAAAAAAAAAACCCTATTTTTCAGTTTCAAAAATTTGAAAAAATTCCCAACAGTAGAAAAATTATAAAAATTGAAAAACTGTAACAACTCACAAGTAGCTAAAGACTTCAAAACTAGGAAAAAATTATAAAAACTCCAAAAAAAATTCAAAAAAATTCGAAAAATTAGCAAAAACTTCTCAGAAATCAAAAAAAAAACACTATTTTTAAGTTTCAAAAATTTGAAAAAATTCCCAACAGTAGAAAAATTATAAAAATTGAAAAAGTATAACAATTCAAAAGTTGCTAAAGACTTCAAAATTAGGAAAAAATTATAAAAATTCCAAAAAAAATTCGAAAAAGGTCGATAAATTAGCAAAATCCTCTCAGAAATAAAAAAAAACCTTATTTTTAAGTTTCAAAAATTTGAAAAAATTCCCAACAGTTGAAAAATTATAAAAATTGAAAAACTATAACAACTCACAAGTATCTCAAGATTTCAAAATTAGGAAAAAATTATAAAAACTCCAAAAAAATTCAAAAAAGGTCGAAAAATTAGCAAAAACCTCTCAGAAATCAAAAAACAATCCCTATTTTTAAGTTTCAAAAATTTGAAAAAATTCCCAACAGTAGAAAAATTATAAAAATTGAAAAATTATAACTACTTTCTAGTAGCTGAAGAGTTCAAAATTAAGAAGAAATCATAAAACTCCAACACAAATTCAAAAAGGGTCGAAAAATTAGCAAAATCTGTCAGAAATCAAAAAAAAAACCATATTTTTAAGTTTCAAAATTTTGAAAAAACTCCCAACAGTAGAAAAATTATAAAAATTGAAAAACTATAACAACTCACAAGTAGCTAAAGACTTCAAAATTAGGAAAAAATTATAAAAACTCCAAAAAAAATTCAAAAAAGGTCGAAAAATTAACAAAAACCACTCAGAAATCAAAAAAAAAACCCTATTTTTAAGTTTCAAAAATTTGGAAAAATTCCCATCTGTAGAAAACTATAAAAATTGTAAAAATATAACAACTTACAAGTAGCTAAAGACTTCAAAATTAAGAAAAAATCATAAAACTCCAACACAAATTCAAAAAGGGTCGAAAAATTAGCAAAATCTGTCAGAAATCAAAAAAAAAAACCATATTTTTAAGTTTCAAAATTTTGAAAAAATTCCCAACAGTAGAAAAATTATAAAAATTGAAAAACTATAACAACTCACAAGTAGCTAAAGACTTCAAAATAAGGAAAAAATTATAAAAACTCCAAAAAATTCAAAAAAGGTCGAAAAATTACCAAAAACCTCTCAGAAAAAAAAAAACCCTATTTTTAAGTTTCAAAAATTTGAAAAAATTCCCAACAGTAGAAAAATTATAAAAATTGAAAAACTATAACAACTCACAAGTAGCTAAAGACTTCAAAATTAGGAAAAAATTATAAAAACTCCAAAAAAATTCAAAAAAGGTCGAAAAATTAGCAAAAACCTCTCAGAAAAAAAAAAAAATCCTATTTTTAAGTTTCAAAAATTTGAAAAAATTCCCACCAGTAGAAAAATTATAAAAATTGAAAACCTATAACAACTCACAAGTAGCTAAAGACTTCAAAATTAGGAAAAAATTATAAAAACTCCAAAAAAAATTCAAAAAAGGTCGAAAAATTAGCAAAAACCTCTCAGAAATCAAAAAAAAACCCTATTTTTCAGTTTCAAAAATTTAAAAAAATTCCCAACAGTAGAAAAATTATAAAACTTGAAAAACAATAACAACTCACAAGTAGCTAAAGACTTCAAAATTAGGAAAAAATTATAAAAACTCCAAAAAAAATTCAAAAAAGGTCGAAAAATTAGCAAAATCCTCTCAGAAATAAAAAAAAAACCTTATTTTTAAGTTTCAAAAATTTGAAAAAATTCCCAACAGTAGAAAAATTATAAAAATTGAAAAACTATAACAACTCACAAGTAGCTCAAGACTTCAAAATTAGGAAAAAATTATAAAAACTCCAAAAAAAATTCAAAAAAGGTCGAAAAATTAACAAAAACCACTCAGAAATCAAAAAAAAAACCCTATTTTTAAGTTTCAAAAATTTGGAAAAATTCCCATCTGTAGAAAACTATAAAAATTGTAAAAATATAACAACTTACAAGTAGCTAAAGACTTCAAAATTAAGAAAAAATCATAAAACTCCAACACAAATTCAAAAAGGGTCGAAAAATTAGCAAAATCTGTCAGAAATCAAAAAAAAAAACCATATTTTTAAGTTTCAAAATTTTGAAAAAATTCCCAACAGTAGAAAAATTATAAAAATTGAAAAACTATAACAACTCACAAGTAGCTAAAGACTTCAAAATAAGGAAAAAATTATAAAAACTCCAAAAAATTCAAAAAAGGTCGAAAAATTACCAAAAACCTCTCAGAAAAAAAAAAACCCTATTTTTAAGTTTCAAAAATTTGAAAAAATTCCCAACAGTAGAAAAATTATAAAAATTGAAAAACTATAACAACTCACAAGTAGCTAAAGACTTCAAAATTAGGAAAAAATTATAAAAACTCCAAAAAAATTCAAAAAAGGTCGAAAAATTAGCAAAAACCTCTCAGAAAAAAAAAAAAATCCTATTTTTAAGTTTCAAAAATTTGAAAAAATTCCCACCAGTAGAAAAATTATAAAAATTGAAAACCTATAACAACTCACAAGTAGCTAAAGACTTCAAAATTAGGAAAAAATTATAAAAACTCCAAAAAAAATTCAAAAAAGGTCGAAAAATTAGCAAAAACCTCTCAGAAATCAAAAAAAAACCCTATTTTTCAGTTTCAAAAATTTAAAAAAATTCCCAACAGTAGAAAAATTATAAAACTTGAAAAACAATAACAACTCACAAGTAGCTAAAGACTTCAAAATTAGGAAAAAATTATAAAAACTCCAAAAAAAATTCAAAAAAGGTCGAAAAATTAGCAAAATCCTCTCAGAAATAAAAAAAAAACCTTATTTTTAAGTTTCAAAAATTTGAAAAAATTCCCAACAGTAGAAAAATTATAAAAATTGAAAAACTATAACAACTCACAAGTAGCTCAAGACTTCAAAATTAGGAAAAAATTATAAAAACTTCAAAAACCTTCAAAAAAGGTCGAAAAATTAGCAAAAACCTCTCAGAAATCAAAAAAAAAACCCTATTTTTAAGTTTCAATAATTTGAAAAAATTCCCACCAGTAGAAAAATTATAAAAATTGAAAAACTATAACAACTCACAAGTAGCTAAAGACTTCAAAATTAGGAAAAAATTATAAAAACTCCAAAAAAAATTCAAAAAAGGTCGAAAAATTAGCAAAAACTTCTCAGAAATCAAAAAAAAAAACCCTATTTATAAGTTTCAAAAATTTGAAAAAATTCCCAACAGTAGAAAAATTATAAAAATTGAAAAAGTATAAAAACTCACAAGTAGCTAAAGACTTCAAAATTAGGAAAAAATTATAAAAACACCAACAAAAATTCAAAATAGGTCGAAAAATTAGCAAAAACCTCTCAGAAATCAAAAAAAACCCTATTTTTAAGTTCCAAAAATTTGAAAAAATTCCCACCAGTAGAAAAATTATAAAAATTGAAAACTATAACAACTCACAAGTAGCTAAAGACTTCAAAATTAGGAAAAAATTATAAAAAATCCAAAAAAAAGGTCGAAAAATTAGCAAAAACCACTCAGAAATAAAAAAAAAAAACCTATTTTTAAGTTTCAAAAATTTGAAAAAAGTCCCAACAGTAGAAAATTATAAAAATTGAAAAACTAAAACAACTCACAAGTAGCTAAAGACTTCAAAATTAGGAAAAAATTATAAAAACTCCAAAAAAAATTCAAAAAAGGTCGAAAAATTAGCAAAATCTGTCAGAAATCATAAAAAAAACCATATTTTTAAGTTTCAAAAATTTGAAAAAATTCCCAACACTAGAAAAATTATAAAAATTGAAAAACTATAACAACTCACAAGTAGCTAAAGACTTCAAAATTAGGAAAAAATTATAAAAACTCTAAAAAAAATTCAAAACAGGTCGAAAAATTAGCAAAAACCTCTCAGAAATCAAAAAAAAAACCCTATTTTTAAGTTTCAAAAATTTGAAAACAGTCCCAATAGTAGAAAAATTATAAAAATTGAAAACCTATAACAACTCACAAGTAGCTAAAGACTTCAAAATTAGGAAAAAATTATAAAAACTCTAAAAAAAATTCAAAACAGGTCGAAAAATTAGCAAAAACCTCTCAGAAATCAAAAAAAAAACCCTATTTTTAAGTTTCAAAAATTTGAAAACAGTCCCAATAGTAGAAAAATTATAAAAATTGAAAACCTATAACAACTCACAAGTAGCTAAAGACTTTAAAATTAGGAAAAAATTATAAAAACTCCAACAAAAATTCAAAAAAGGTCGAAAAATTAGCAAAGACCTCTCAGAAATAAAAAAAAAAACATATTTTTAAGTTTCAAAAATTCCCACCAGTAGAAAAATTATAAAAATTGAAAAATTATAACTACTTTCTAGTAGCTGAAGACTTCAAAATTAGGAAAAAATTATAAAAACTCCAACAAAAATTCAAGGTCGAAAAATTAGCAAAAACCTCTCAGAAATCAAAAAAAAAACCCTATTTTTAAGTTTCAAAAATTTGAAAAAATTCCCAAAAGTAGAAAAATTATAAAAATTGAAAACCTATAACAACTCACAAGTAGCTAAAGACTTCAAAATTAGGAAAAAATTATAAAAACTCTAAAAAAAATTCAAAAAAGGTCGAAAAATTAGCAAAAACCTCTCAGAAATCAAAAAAAAAACCCTATTTTTAAGTTTCAAAAATTTGAAAAAATTCCCAACAGTAGAAAAATTATAAAAATTGAAAAAGTATAACAATTCACAAGTAGCTAAAGACTTCAAAATTAGGAAAAAGTTATAAAAACTCTAAAAATTATAAAAATTGAAAAAGTATAACAATTCACAAGTAGCTAAAGACTTCAAAATTAGGAAAAAATTATAAAAACTCCAAAAAAAATTCAAAAAAGGTCGAAAAATCAGCAAAAACCTCTCAGAAATCAAAAAAAAACCCTATTTTTCAGTTTCAAAAATTTGAAAAAATTTCCAACAGTAGAAAAATTATAAAAATTGAAAAACTGTAACAGCTCACAAGTAGCTAAAGACTTCAAAATTAGGAAAAAATTATAAAAACTCCAAAAAAAATTCAAAAAAGGTCGAAAAATTAGCAAAAACCTCTCAGAAATCAAAAAAAAACCCTATTTTGAAGTTTCAAAAATTTGAAAAAATTCCCAACAGTAGAAAAATTATAAAAATTGAAAAAGTATAACAATTCACAAGTAGCTAAAGACTTCAAATTTAGGAAAAAATTATAAAAACTTCAAAAAAAATTCAAAAAAAATCGAAAAATTAGCAAAAACCTCTCAGAAATCAAAAAAAAACCCTATTTTGAAGTTTCAAAAATTTGAAAAAATTCCCAACAGTAGAAAAATTATAAAAATTGAAAAAGTATAACAATTCACAAGTAGCTAAAGACTTCAAAATTAGGAAAAAGTTATAAAAACTCTAAAAATTATAAAAATTGAAAAAGTATAACAATTCACAAGTAGCTAAAGACTTCAAAATTAGGAAAAAATTATAAAAACTCTAAAATAAATTCAAAAAAGGTCGAAAAATTAGCAAAATCCTCTCAGAAATAAAAAAAAAACCTTATTTTTAAGTTTCAAAAATTTTAAAAAATTCCCAACAGTAGAAAAATTATAAAAATTTAAAAACTATAACAACTCACAAGTAGCTCAAGATTTCAAAATTAGGAAAAAATTATAAAAACTTCAAAAAACTTCAAAAAAGGTCGAAAAATTAGCAAAAACCTCTCAGAAATCAAAAAAAAACCCTATTTTTCAGTTTCAAAAATTTGAAAAAATTCCCAACAGTAGAAAAATTATAAAAATTGAAAAAGTATAACAATTCACAAGTAGCTAAAGACTTCAAATTTAGGAAAAAATTATAAAAACTTCAAAAAAAATTCAAAAAAAATCGAAAAATCAGCAAAACCTTATTTTTAAGTTTCATAAATTTGAAAAAAGTCCCAACAGTAGAAAAATTATAAAAATTGAAAAACTATAAAAACTCACATGTAGCTAAGGACTTCAAAATAAAGAAAAAATCATGTAAACTCCAACACAAAGTCAAAAAGGGTCAAAAAATTTGCAAAAACCTCTCAGAAATAAAAAAAAACCTATTTTTAAGTTTCAAAAATTTGAAAAAATTCCCAACAGTAGAAAAATTATAAAAATTGTAAAACTATAACAACTCACAAGTAGCTAAAGACTTCAAAATTAGGAAAAAATTATAAAAACTCCAAAAAAAATTCAAAAAATGTCGAAAAATTAGCAAAAACCTCTCAGAACTCAAAAAAAACCCAATTTTTAAGTTTCAAAAATTTGAAAAAATTCCCAACAGTAGAAAAATTATAAAAATTGAAAAATTATAACAACTCACAAGTAGCTAAAGACTTCAAAATTAGGAAAAAATTATAAAAACTCCATAAAAAGTTCAAAAAAGGTCGAAAAATTAGCAAAAACCTCTCAGAAATCAAAAAAAAACCCTATTTTTAAGTTTCAAAAATTTGAAAAAATTCCCAACAGTAGAAAAATTATAAAAATTGAAAAACTATAACAACTCACAAGTAGCTAAAGACTTCAAAATTAGGAAAAAATTATAAAAACTCTAAAAAAATTCAAAAAAGGTCGAAAAATTAGCAAAAACCTCTCAGAAATAAAAAAAAAAACCCTATTTGTAAGTTTCAAAAATTTGAAAACAGTCCCAATAGTAGAAAAATTATAAAAATTGAAAACCTATAACAACTCACAAGTAGCTAAAGACTTTAAAATTAGGAAAAAATTATAAAAACTCCAAAAAAAATTCAAAAAAGGTCGAAAAATTAGCAAAAACCTCTCAGAAATAAAAAAAAAACCCTATTTTTCAGTTTCAAAAATTTGAAAAAATTCCCAACAGTAGAAAAATTATAAAAATTGAAAAACTGTAACAACTCACAAGTAGCTAAAGACTTCAAAATTAGGAAAAAATTATAAAAACTCCAAAAAAAATTCAAAAAAGGTCGAAAAATTAGCAAAGACCTCTCAGAAATAAAAAAAAAAACATATTTTTAAGTTTCAAAAATTCCCACCAGTAGAAAAATTATAAAAATTGAAAAATTATAACTACTTTCTAGTAGCTGAAGACTTCAAAATTAGGAAAAAATTATAAAAACTCCAACAAAAATTCAAGGTCGAAAAATTAGCAAAAACCTCTCAGAAATCAAAAAAAAAACCCTATTTTTAAGTTTCAAAAATTTGAAAAAATTCCCAACAGTAGAAAAATTATAAAAATTGAAAAACTATAACAACTCACAAGTAGCTAAAGACTTCAAAATTAGGAAAAAATTATAAAAACTCCAAAAAAAATTCAAAAAAGGTCGAAAAATTAGCAAAAACCTCTCAGAAATAAAAAAAAAACCCTATGTTTAAGTTTCAAAAATTTGAAAAAATTCCCAACAGTAGAAAAATTATAAAAATTGAAAAAATATAACAACTTACAAGTAGCTTAATACTTCAAAATTAAGAAGAAATCATAAAACTCCAACACAAATTCAAGACGTGTCGAAAAATTAGCAAAATCTGTCAGAAATCAAAAAAAAATCCCTATTTTTCAGTTTCAAAAATTTGAAAAAATTCCCAACAGTAGAAAAATTATAAAAATTGAAAAACTGTAACAGCTCACAAGTAGCTAAAGACTTCAAAATTAGGAAAAAATTATAAAAACTCCAAAAAAAATTCAAAAAAGGTCGAAAAATTAGCAAAAACCTCTCAGAAATCAAAAAAAACCCTATTTTTCAGTTTCAAAAATTTGAAAAAATTCCCAACAGTAGAAAAATTATAAAAATTGAAAAACTATAAAAACTCACATGTAGCTAAAGACTTCAAAATAAAGAAAAAATCATGAAAACTCCAACACAAAGTCAAAAAGGGTCAAAAAATTAGCAAAAACCTCTCAGAAATAAAAAAAAACCCTATTTTCAGTTTCAAAAATTTGAAAAAATTCCCAACAGTAGAAAAATTATAAAAATTGAAAAAGTATAACAATTCACAAGTAGCTAAAGACTTCAAATTTAGGAAAAAATTATAAAAACTTCAAAAAAAATTCAAAAAAAATCGAAAAATCAGCAAAACCTTATTTTTAAGTTTCAAAAATTTGAAAAAAGTCGCAACAGTAGAAAAATTATAAAAATTGAAAAACTATAACAACTCACATGTAGCTAAAGACTTCAAAATAAAAAAAAAATCATGAAAACTCCAACACAAAGTCAAAAAGGGTCAAAAAATTAGCAAAAACCTCTCAGAAATAAAAAAAAACCCTATTTTTAAGTTTCAAAAATTTGAAAAAATTCCCAACAGTAGAAAAATTATAAAGATTGTAAAACTATAACAACTCACAAGTAGCTAAAGACTTCAAAATTAGGAAAAAATTATAAAAACTCCAAAAAAAATTCAAAAAAGGTCGAAAAATTAGCAAAAACTTCTCCGAAATCACAAAAAAAAACCCTATTTTTAAGTTTCAAAAATTTGAAAAAATTCCCAACAGTAGAAAAATTTTAAAAATTAAAAAATATAACAACTTACAAGTAGCTAAAGACTTCAAAATTAAGAAGAAATCATAAAACTCCAACACAAATTCAAGAAGGGTCGAAAAATTAGCAAAATCTGTCAGAAATCAAAAAAAAATCCCTATTTTTAAGTTTCAAAAATTTGAAAAAATTCCCAACAGTAGAAAAATTATAAAAATTGAAAAACTATAACAACTCACAAGTAGCTAAAGACTTTAAAATTAGGAAAAAATTATAAAAACTCCAAAAAAAATTCAAAAAAGGTCGAAAAATTAGCAAAAACCTCTCAGAACTCAAAAAAAAACCCTATTTTTAAGTTTCAAAAATTTGAAAAAATTCTCACCAGTAGAAAAATTATAAAAATTGTAAAACTATAACAACTCACAAGTAGCTAAAGACTTCAAAATTAGGAAAAAATTTTAAAAACTCCAAAAAAAAATCAAAAAAGGTCGAAAAATTAGCAAAAACCTCTCAGAAATCAAAAAAAAAAACCCTATTTTTAAGTTTCAAAAATTTGAAAAAATTCCCAACAGTAGAAAAATTATAAAAATTGAAAAACTATAACAACTCACATGTTGCTAAAGACTTCAAAATAAAGAAAAAATCATAAAAACTCCAACACAAAGTCAAAAAGGGTCAAAAAATTAGCAAAAACCTCTCAGAAATCAAAAAAAACCCTATTTTTAAGTTTCAAAAATTTGAAAAAATTCCCAACAGTAGAAAAATTATAAAAATTGAAAAATTATAACAACTCACAAGTAGCTAAAGACTTCAAAATTAGGAAAAAATTATAAAAACTCCAAAAAAAATTCAAAAAAGGTCGAAAAATTAGCAAAAACCTCTCAGAAATCAAAAAAAAAACATATTTTTAAGTTTTAAAAATTTGAAAAAATTCCCAACACTAGAAAAATTATAAAAATTGAAAAACTATTACAACTCACAAGTAGCTAAAGACTTCAAAATTAGGAAAAAATTATAAAAACTCTAAAAAAAATTCAACAAAGGTCGAAAAATTAGCAAAAACCTCTCAGAAATCAAAAAAAAAACCCTATTTTTAAGTTTCAAAAATTTGAAAACAGTCCCAATAGTAGAAAAATTATAAAAATTGAAAACCTATAACAACTCACAAGTAGCTAAAGACTTCAAAATTAGGAAAAAATTATAAAAACTCCAAAAAAAATTCAAAAAAGCTCGAAAAATTAGCAAAAACCTCTCAGAAATAAAAAAAAACCCTATTTTTCAGTTTCAAAAATTTGAAAAAATTCCCAACAGTAGAAAAATTATAAAAATTGAAAAGCTGTAACAACTCACAAGTAGCTAAAGACTTCAAAATTAGGACAAAATTATAAAAACTCCAAAAAAAATTCAAAAAAGGTCGAAAAATTAGCAAAGACCTCTCAGAAATAAAAAAAAAAACATATTTTTAAGTTTCAAAAATTCCCAGCAGTAGAAAATCTATAAAAATTGAAAAATTATAACTACTTTCTAGTAGCTGAAGACTTCAAAATTAGGACAAAATTATAAAAACTCCAACAAAAATTCAAGGTCGAAAAATTAGCAAAAACCTCTCAGAAATCAAAAAAAAAACCCTATTTTTAAGTTTCAAAAATTTGAAAAAATTCCCAAAAGTAGAAAAATTATAAAAATTGAAAACCTATAACAACTCACAAGTAGCTAAAGACTTCAAAATAAAGAAAAAATTATAAAAACTCCAACACAAAGCCAAAAAGGGTCAAAAAATTAGCAAAAACCTCTCAGAAATCAAAAAAAACCCTATTTTTAAGTTTCAAAAATTTGAAAAAATTCCCAACAGTAGAAAAATTATAAAAATTGAAAAAGTATAACAATTCACAAGTAGCTAAAGACTTCAAAATTAGGAAAAAATTATAAAAACTCCAAAAAAAATTCAAAAAAGGTCGAAAAATTAGCAAAAACTTCTCCGAAATCAAAAAAAAAAACCCTATTTTGAAGTTTCAAAAATTTGAAAAAATTCCCAACAGTAGAAAAATTATAAAAATTGAAAAAGTATAACAATTCACAAGTAGCTCAAGACTTCAAAATTAGGAAAAAATTATAAAAACTCTAAAAAAAATTCAAAAAAGGTCGAAAAATTAGCAAAATCCTCTCAGAAATAAAAAAAAACCTTATTTTTAAGTTTCAAAAATTTTAAAAAATTCCCAACAGTAGAAAAATTATAAAAATTGAAAAACTATAACAACTCACAAGTAGCTTAAGACTTCAAAATTAGGAAAAAATTATAAAAACTTCAAAAAACTTCAAAAAAGGTCGAAAAATTAGCAAAAACCTCTCAGAAATCAAAAAAAAACCCTATTTTTCAGTTTAAAAAATTTGAAAAAATTCCCAACAGTAGAAAAATTATAAAAATTGAAAAAGTATAACAATTCACAAGTAGCTAAAGACTTCAAATTTAGGAAAAAATTATAAAAACTTCAAAAAAAATTCAAAAAAAATCGAAAAATCAGCAAAACCTTATTTTTAAGTTTCATAAATTTGAAAAAAGTCCCAACAGTAGAAAAATTATAAAAATTGAAAAACTATAAAAACTCACATGTAGCTAAAGACTTCAAAATAAAGAAAAAATCATGTAAACTCCAACACAAAGTCAAAAAGGGTCAAAAAATTAGCAAAAACCTCTCAGAAATAAAAAAAAACCCTATGTTTAAGTTTCAAAAATTTGAAAAAATTCCCAACAGTAGAAAAATTATAAAAATTGTAAAACTATAACAACTCACAAGTAGCTAAAGACTTCAAAATTAGGAAAAAATTATAAAAACTCCAAAAAAAATTCAAAAAATGTCGAAAAATTAGCAAAAACCTCTCAGAACTCAAAAAAAACCCAATTTTTAAGTTTGAAAAATTTGAAAAAATTCCCAACAGTAGAAAAATTATAAAAATTGAAAAATTATAACAACTCACAAGTAGCTAAAGACTTCGAAATTAGGAAAAAATTATAAAAACTCCAAAAAAAATTCAAAAAAGGTCGAAAAATTAGCAAAAACCTCTCAGAAATCAAAAAAAAACCCTATTTTTAAGTTTCAAAAATTTGAAAACAGTCCCAATAGTAGAAAAATTATAAAAATTGAAAACCTATAACAACTCACAAGTAGCTAAAGACTTTAAAATTAGGAAAAAATTATAAAAACTCCAAAAAAAATTCAAAAAAGGTCGAAAAATTAGCAAAAACCTCTCAGAAATCAAAAAAAAAAACCTTATTTTTAAGTTTCAAAAATTTGAAAAAATTCCCAACAGTAGAAAAATTATAAAAATTGAAAAACTATAACAACTCACAAGTAGCTCAAGACTTCAAAATTAGGAAAAAATTATAAAAACTTCAAAAAACTTCAAAAAAGGTCGAAAAATTAGCAAAAACCTCTCAGAACTCAAAAAAAACCCAATTTTTAAGTTTGAAAAATTTGAAAAAATTCCCAACAGTAGAAAAATTATAAAAATTGAAAAATTATAACAACTCACAAGTAGCTAAAGACTTCGAAATTAGGAAAAAATTATAAAAACTCCAAAAAAAATTCAAAAAAGGTCGAAAAATTAGCAAAAACCTCTCAGAAATAAAAAAAAAACCCTATGTTTAAGTTTCAAAAATTTGAAAAAATTCCCAACAGTAGAAAAATTATAAAAATTGAAAAAATATAACAACTTACAAGTAGCTTAATACTTCAAAATTAAGAAGAAATCATAAAACTCCAACACAAATTCAAGACGTGTCGAAAAATTAGCAAAATCTGTCAGAAATCAAAAAAAAATCCCTATTTTTCAGTTTCAAAAATTTGAAAAAATTCCCAACAGTAGAAAAATTATAAAAATTGAAAAACTGTAACAGCTCACAAGTAGCTAAAGACTTCAAAATTAGGAAAAAATTATAAAAACTCCAAAAAAAATTCAAAAAAGGTCGAAAAATTAGCAAAAACCTCTCAGAAATCAAAAAAAAACCCTATTTTTCAGTTTCAAAAATTTGAAAAAATTCCCAACAGTAGAAAAATTATAAAAATTGAAAAACTATAAAAACTCACATGTAGCTAAAGACTTCAAAATAAAGAAAAAATCATGAAAACTCCAACACAAAGTCAAAAAGGGTCAAAAAATTAGCAAAAACCTCTCAGAAATAAAAAAAAACCCTATTTTTCAGTTTCAAAAATTTGAAAAAATTCCCAACAGTAGAAAAATTATAAAAATTGAAAAAGTATAACAATTCACAAGTAGCTAAAGACTTCAAATTTAGGAAAAAATTATAAAAACTTCAAAAAAAATTCAAAAAAAATCGAAAAATCAGCAAAACCTTATTTTTAAGTTTCAAAAATTTGAAAAAAGTCGCAACAGTAGAAAAATTATAAAAATTGAAAACCTATAACAACTCACATGTAGCTAAAGACTTCAAAATAAAAAAAAAATCATGAAAACTCCAACACAAAGTCAAAAAGGGTCAAAAAATTAGCAAAAACCTCTCAGAAATAAAAAAAAACCCTATTTTTAAGTTTCAAAAATTTGAAAAAATTCCCAACAGTAGAAAAATTATAAAGATTGTAAAACTATAACAACTCACAAGTAGCTAAAGACTTCAAAATTAGGAAAAAATTATAAAAACTCCAAAAAAAATTCAAAAAAGGTCGAAAAATTAGCAAAAACTTCTCCGAAATCACAAAAAAAAACCCTATTTTTAAGTTTCAAAAATTTGAAAAAATTCCCAACAGTAGAAAAATTTTAAAAATTAAAAAATATAACAACTTACAAGTAGCTAAAGACTTCAAAATTAAGAAGAAATCATAAAACTCCAACACAAATTCAAGAAGGGTCGAAAAATTAGCAAAATCTGTCAGAAATCAAAAAAAAATCCCTATTTTTAAGTTTCAAAAATTTGAAAAAATTCCCAACAGTAGAAAAATTATAAAAATTGAAAAACTATAACAACTCACAAGTAGCTAAAGACTTTAAAATTAGGAAAAAATTATAAAAACTCCAAAAAAAATTCAAAAAAGGTCGAAAAATTAGCAAAAACCTCTCAGAACTCAAAAAAAACCCTATTTTTAAGTTTCAAAAATTTGAAAAAATTCTCACCAGTAGAAAAATTATAAAAATTGTAAAACTATAACAACTCACAAGTAGCTAAAGACTTCAAAATTAGGAAAAAATTTTAAAAACTCCAAAAAAAAATCAAAAAAGGTCGAAAAATTAGCAAAAACCTCTCAGAAATCAAAAAAAAAAACCCTATTTTTAAGTTTCAAAAATTTGAAAAAATTCCCAACAGTAGAAAAATTATAAAAATTGAAAAACTATAACAACTCACATGTTGCTAAAGACTTCAAAATAAAGAAAAAATCATAAAAACTCCAACACAAAGTCAAAAAGGGTCAAAAAATTAGCAAAAACCTCTCAGAAATCAAAAAAAACCCTATTTTTAAGTTTCAAAAATTTGAAAAAATTCCCAACAGTAGAAAAATTATAAAAATTGAAAAATTATAACAACTCACAAGTAGCTAAAGACTTCAAAATTAGGAAAAAATTATAAAAACTCCAAAAAAAATTCAAAAAAGGTCGAAAAATTAGCAAAAACCTCTCAGAAATCAAAAAAAAAACATATTTTTAAGTTTTAAAAATTTGAAAAAATTCCCAACACTAGAAAAATTATAAAAATTGAAAAACTATTACAACTCACAAGTAGCTAAAGACTTCAAAATTAGGAAAAAATTATAAAAACTCTAAAAAAAATTCAACAAAGGTCGAAAAATTAGCAAAAACCTCTCAGAAATCAAAAAAAAAACCCTATTTTTAAGTTTCAAAAATTTGAAAACAGTCCCAATAGTAGAAAAATTATAAAAATTGAAAACCTATAACAACTCACAAGTAGCTAAAGACTTCAAAATTAGGAAAAAATTATAAAAACTCCAAAAAAAATTCAAAAAAGGTCGAAAAATTAGCAAAAACCTCTCAGAAATAAAAAAAAACCCTATTTTTCAGTTTCAAAAATTTGAAAAAATTCCCAACAGTAGAAAAATTATAAAAATTGAAAAGCTGTAACAACTCACAAGTAGCTAAAGACTTCAAAATTAGGACAAAATTATAAAAACTCCAAAAAAAATTCAAAAAAGGTCGAAAAATTAGCAAAGACCTCTCAGAAATAAAAAAAAAAACATATTTTTAAGTTTCAAAAATTCCCAGCAGTAGAAAATCTATAAAAATTGAAAAATTATAACTACTTTCTAGTAGCTGAAGACTTCAAAATTAGGAAAAAATTATAAAAACTCCAACAAAAATTCAAGGTCGAAAAATTAGCAAAAACCTCTCAGAAATCAAAAAAAAAACCCTATTTTTAAGTTTCAAAAATTTGAAAAAATTCCCAAAAGTAGAAAAATTATAAAAATTGAAAACCTATAACAACTCACAAGTAGCTAAAGACTTCAAAATAAAGAAAAAATTATAAAAACTCCAACACAAAGCCAAAAAGGGTCAAAAAATTAGCAAAAACCTCTCAGAAATCAAAAAAAACCCTATTTTTAAGTTTCAAAAATTTGAAAAAATTCCCAACAGTAGAAAAATTATAAAAATTGAAAAAGTATAACAATTCACAATTAGCTAAAGACTTCAAAATTAGGAAAAAATTATAAAAACTCCAAAAAAAATTCAAAAAAGGTCGAAAAATTAGCAAAAACTTCTCCGAAATCAAAAAAAAAAACGTATTTTTAAGTTTCAAAAATTTGAAAAAATTCCCAACAGTAGAAAAATTATAAAAATTGAAAAAGTATAACAATTCACAAGTAGCTGAAGACTTCAAAATTAGGAAAAAATTATAAAAACTCTAAAAAAAATTCAAAAAAGGTCGAAAAATTAGCAAAATCCTCTCAGAAATAAAAAAAAACCTTATTTTTAAGTTTCAAAAATTTTAAAAAATTCCCAACAGTAGAAAAATTATAAAAATTGAAAAACTATAACAACTCACAAGTAGCTTAAGACTTCAAAATTAGGAAAAAATTATAAAAACTTCAAAAAACTTCAAAAAAGGTCGAAAAATTAGCAAAAACCTCTCAGAAATCAAAAAAAAACCCTATTTTTCAGTTTAAAAAATTTGAAAAAATTCCCAACAGTAGAAAAATTATAAAAATTGAAAAAGTATAACAATTCACAAGTAGCTAAAGACTTCAAATTTAGGAAAAAATTATAAAAACTTCAAAAAAAATTCAAAAAAAATCGAAAAATCAGCAAAACCTTATTTTTAAGTTTCATAAATTTGAAAAAAGTCCCAACAGTAGAAAAATTATAAAAATTGAAAAACTATAAAAACTCACATGTAGCTAAAGACTTCAAAATAAAGAAAAAATCATGTAAACTCCAACACAAAGTCAAAAAGGGTCAAAAAATTAGCAAAAACCTCTCAGAAATAAAAAAAAACCCTATGTTTAAGTTTCAAAAATTTGAAAAAATTCCCAACAGTAGAAAAATTATAAAAATTGTAAAACTATAACAACTCACAAGTAGCTAAAGACTTCAAAATTAGGAAAAAATTATAAAAACTCCAAAAAAAATTCAAAAAATGTCGAAAAATTAGCAAAAACCTCTCAGAACTCAAAAAAAACCCAATTTTTAAGTTTGAAAAATTTGAAAAAATTCCCAACAGTAGAAAAATTATAAAAATTGAAAAATTATAACAACTCACAAGTAGCTAAAGACTTCGAAATTAGGAAAAAATTATAAAAACTCCAAAAAAAATTCAAAAAAGGTCGGAAAATTAGCAAAAACCTCTCAGAAATCAAAAAAAAACCCTATTTTTAAGTTTCAAAAATTTGAAAACAGTCCCAATAGTAGAAAAATTATAAAAATTGAAAACCTATAACAACTCACAAGTAGCTAAAGACTTTAAAATTAGGAAAAAATTATAAAAACTCCAAAAAAAATTCAAAAAAGGTCGAAAAATTAGCAAAAACCTCTCAGAAATCAAAAAAAAAAACCTTATTTTTAAGTTTCAAAAATTTTAAAAAATTCCCAACAGTAGAAAAATTATAAAAATTGAAAAAGTATAAAAACTCACAAGTAGCTCAAGACTTCAAAATTAGGAAAAAATTATAAAAACTTCAAAAAACTTCAAAAAAGGTCGAAAAATTAGCAAAAACCTCTCAGAAATAAAAAAAAAACATATTTTTAAGTTTCAAAAATTCCCACCAGTAGAAAAATTATAAAAATTGAAAAATTATAACTACTTTCTAGTAGCTGAAGACTTCAAAATTAGGAAAAAATTATAAAAACTCCAACAAAAATTCAAGGTCGAAAAATTAGCAAAAACCTCTCAGAAATCAAAAAAAAACCCTATTTTTCAGTTTCAAAAATTTGAAAAAATTCCCAGCAGTAGAAAAATTATAAAAATTGAAAAACTGTAACAGCTCACAAGTAGCTAAAGACTTCAAAATTAGGAAAAAATTATAAAAACTCCAAAAAAAATTCAAAAAAGGTCGAAAAATTAGCAAAAACCTCTCAGAAATCAAAAAAAACCCTATTTTGAAGTTTCAAAAATTTGAAAAAACTCCCAACAGTAGAAAAATTATAAAAATTGAAAAACTATAACAACTCACAAGTAGCTAAAGACTTTAAAATTAGGAAAAAATTATAAAAACTCCAAAAAAAATTCAAAAAAGGTCGAAAAATTAGCAAAAACCTCTCAGAAATCAAAAAAAAACCCTATTTTTCAGTTTCAAAAATTTGAAAAAATTCCCAACAGTAGAAAAATTATAAAAATTGAAGAACTATAAAAACTCACATGTAGCTAAAGACTTCAAAATAAAGAAAAAATCATGAAAACTCCAACACAAAGTCAAAAAGGGTCAAAAAATTAGCAAAAACCTCTCAGAAATAAAAAAAAACCCTATTTTTAAGTTTCAAAAATTTGAAAAAATTCCCAACAGTAGAAAAATTATAAAAATTGAAAAAGTATAACAATTCACAAGTAGCTAAAGACATCAAATTTAGGAAAAAATTATAAAAACTTCAAAAAAAATTCAAAAAAAATCGAAAAATCAGCAAAACCTTATTTTTAAGTTTCAAAAATTTGAAAAAAGTCCCAACAGTAGAAAAATTATAAAAATTGAAAAACTATAATAAAGAAAAAATCATGAAAACTCCAACACAAAGCCACAAAGGGTCAAAAAATTAGCAAAAACCTCTCAGAAATCAAAAAAAAACCCTATTTTTAAGTTTCAAAAATTTGAAAAAATTCCCAACAGTAGAAAAATTATAAAAATTGAAAAACTGTAACAACTCGCAAGTAGCTAAAGACTTCAAAATTAGGAAAAAAATATAAAAACTCCAAAAAAAATTCAAAAAAGGTCGAAAAATTAGCAAAAACTTCTCCGAAATCAAAAAAAAAAACCCTATTTTTAAGTTTCAAAAATTTGAAAAAATTCCCAACAGTAGAAAAATTTTAAAAATTAAAAAATATAACAACTTACAAGTAGCTAAAGACTTCAAAATTAAGAAGAAATCATAAAACTCCAACACAAATTCAAGAAGGGTCGAAAAATTAGCAAAATCTGTCAGAAATCAAAAAAAAATCCCTATTTTTAAGTTTCAAAAATTTGAAAAAATTCCCAACAGTAGAAAAATTATAAAAATTGAAAAACTATAACAACTCACAAGTAGCTAAAGACTTTAAAATTAGGAAAAAATTATAAAAACTCCAAAAAAAATTCAAAAAAGGTCGAAAAATTAGCAAAAACCTTTCAGAACTCAAAAAAAAACCCAATTTTTAAGTTTCAAAAATTTGAAAAAATTCTCACCAGTAGAAAAATTATAAAAATTGTAAAACTATAACAACTCACAAGTAGCTAAAGACTTCAAAATTAGGAAAAAATTTTAAAAACTCCAAAAAAAAATCAAAAAAGGTCGAAAAATTAGCAAAAACCTCTCAGAAATCAAAAAAAAAACCTTATTTTTAAGTTTCAAAAATTTGAAAAAATTCCCAACAGTAGAAAAATTATAAAAATTGAAAAACTATAACAACTCACATGTTGCTAAAGACTTCAAAATAAAGAAAAAATCATAAAAACTCCAACACAAAGTCAAAAAGGGTCAAAAAATTAGCAAAAACCTCTCAGAAATAAAAAAAAACCCTATTTTTAAGTTTCAAAAATTTGAAAAAATTCCCAACAGTAGAAAAATTATAAAAATTGAAAAATTATAACAACTTACAAGTAGCTTAATACTTCAAAATTAAGAAGAAATCATAAAACTCCAACACAAATTCAAGACGGGTCGAAAAATTAGCAAAATCTGTCAGAAATCAAAAAAAAATCCCTATTTTTAAGTTTCAAAAATTTGAAAAAATTCCCAACAGTAGAAAAATTATAAAAATTGAAAAACTATAACAACTCACAAGTAGCTAAAGACTTTAAAATTAGGAAAAAATTATAAAAACTCCAAAAAAAATTCAAAAAAGGTCGAAAAATTAGCAAAAACCTCTCAGAAATAAAAAAAAACCCTATTTTTCAGTTTCAAAAATTTGAAAAAATTCCCAACAGTAGAAAAATTATAAAAATTGAAAAACTATAAAAACTCACATGTAGCTAAAGACTTCAAAATAAAGAAAAAATCATGAAAACTCCAACACAAAGTCAAAAAGGGTCAAAAAATTAGCAAAAACCTCTCAGAAATAAAAAAAAACCCTATTTTTAAGTTTCAAAAATTTGAAAAAATTCCCAACAGTAGAAAAATTATAAAAATTGAAAAAGTATAACAATTCACAAGTAGCTAAAGACTTCAAATTTAGGAAAAAATTATAAAAACTTCAAAAAAAATTCAAAAAAAATCGAAAAATCAGCAAAACCTTATTTTTAAGTTTCAAAAATTTGAAAAAAGTCCCAACAGTAGAAAAATTATAAAAATTGAAAAACTATAACAACTCACATGTAGCTAAAGACTTCAAAATAAAGAAAAAATCATGAAAACTCCAACACAAAGTCAAAAAGGGTCAAAAAATTAGCAAAAACCTCTCAGAAATAAAAAAAACCCTATTTTTAAGTTTCAAAAATTTGAAAAAATTCCCAGCAGTAGAAAAATTATAAAAATTGTAAAACTATAACAACTCACAAGTAGCTAAAGACTTCAAAATTAGGAAAAAATTATAAAAACTCCAAAAAAAATTCAAAAAAGGTCGAAAAATTAGCAAAAACTTCTCCGAAATCAAAAAAAAAAAACCCTATTTTTAAGTTTCAAAAATTTGAAAAAATTCCCAACAGTAGAAAAATTTTAAAAATTAAAAAATATAACAACTTACAAGTAGCTAAAGACTTCAAAATTAAGAAGAAATCATAAAACTCCAACACAAATTCAAGAAGGGTCGAAAAATTAGCAAAATCTGTCAGAAATCAAAAAAAAATCCCTATTTTTAAGTTTCAAAAATTTGAGAAAATTCCCAACAGTAGAAAAATTATAAAAATTGAAAAACTATAACAACTCACAAGTAGCTAAAGACCTTAAAATTAGGAAAAAATTATAAAAACTCCAAAAAAAATTCAAAAAAGGTCGAAAAATTAGCAAAAACCTCTCAGAACTCAAAAAAAAACCCAATTTTTAAGTTTCAAAAATTTGAAAAAATTCTCACCAGTACAAAAATTATAAAAATTGTAAAACTATAACAACTCACAAGTAGCTAAAGACTTCAAAATTAGGAAAAAATTTTAAAACCTCCAAAAAAAAATCAAAAAAGGTCGAAAAATTAGCAAAAACCTCTCAGAAATCAAAAAAAACCCTATTTTTAAGTTTCAAAAATTTGAAAAAATTCCCAACAGTAGAAAAATTATAAAAATTGAAAAATTATAACAACTCACAAGTAGCTAAAGACTTCAAAATTAGGAAAAAATTATAAAAGCTCCAAAAAAAATTCAAAAAAGGTCGAAAAATTAGCAAAAACCTCTCAGAAATCAAAAAAAAACCCTATTTTTAAGTTTTAAAAATTTGAAAAAATTCCCAACACTAGAAAAATTATAAAAATTGAAAAACTATAACAACTCACAAGTAGCTAAAGACTTCAAAATTAGGAAAAAATTATAAAAACTCTAAAAAAAATTCAAAAAAGGTCGAAAAATTAGCAAAAACCTCTCAGAAATCAAAAAAAAAACCCTATTTTTAAGTTTCAAAAATTTGAAAACAGTCCCAATAGTAGAAAAATTATAAAAATTGAAAACCTATAACAACTCACAAGTAGCTAAAGACTTCAAAATTAGGAAAAAATTATAAAAACTCCAAAAAAAATTCAAAAAAGGTCGAAAAATTAGCAAAAACCTCTCAGAAATAAAAAAAAAACCCTATTTTTAAGTTTCAAAAATTTGAAAAAACTCCCAACAGTAGAAAAATTATAAAAATTGAAAAACTGTAACAACTCACAAGTAGCTAAAGACTTCAAAATTAGGAAAAAATTATAAAAACTCCAAAAAAAATTCAAAAAAGGTCGAAAAATTAGCAAAGACCTCTCAGAAATAAAAAAAAAAACATATTTTTAAGTTTCAAAAATTCCCACCAGTAGAAAAATTATAAAAATTGAAAAATTATAACTACTTTCTAGTAGCTGAAGACTTCAAAATTAGGAAAAAATTATAAAAACTCCAACAAAAATTCAAGGTCGAAAAATTAGCAAAAACCTCTCAGAAATCAAAAAAAAAACCCTATTTTTAAGTTTCAAAAATTTGAAAAAATTCCCAAAAGTAGAAAAATTATAAAAATTGAAAACCTATAACAACTCACAAGTAGCTAAAGACTTCAAAATAAAGAAAAAATTATAAAAACTCCAACTCAAAGCCAAAAAGTGTCAAAAAATTAGCAAAAACCTCTCAGAAATCAAAAAAAACCCTATTTTTAAGTTTCAAAAATTTGAAAAAATTCCCAACAGTAGAAAAATTATAAAAATTGAAAAACTATAACAACTCACAAGTAGCTAAAGACTTCAAAATTAGGAAAAAAATATTAAAACTCCAAAAAAAATTCAAAAAATTTCGAAAAATAAGCAAAAACCTATCAGAAATCAAAAAAAAACCCTATTTTGAAGTTTCAAAAATTTGAAAAAATTCCCAACAGTAGAAAAATTATAAAAATTGAAAAAGTATAACAATTCACAAGTAGCTAAAGACTTCAAAATTAGGAAAAAATTATAAAAACTCTAAAAAAAATTCAAAAAAGGTCGAAAAATTAGCAAAATCCTCTCAGAAATAAAAAAAAACCTTATTTTTAAGTTTCAAAAATTTTAAAAAATTCCCAACAGTAGAAAAATTATAAAAATTGAAAAACTATAACAATTCACAAGTAGCTCAAGACTTCAAAATTAGGAAAAAATTATAAAAACTTCAAAAAACTTCAAAAAAGGTCGAAAAATTAGCAAAAACCTCTCAGAAATCAAAAAAAAACCCTATTTTTCAGTTTAAAAAATTTGAAAAAATTCCCAACAGTAGAAAAATTATAAAAATTGAAAAAGTATAACAATTCACAAGTAGCTAAAGACTTCAAATTTAGGAAAAAATTATAAAAACTTCAAAAACAATTCAAAAAAAATCGAAAAATCAGCAAAACCTTATTTTTAAGTTTCATAAATTTGAAAAAAGTCCCAACAGTAGAAAAATTATAAAAATTGAAAAACTATAAAAACTCACATGTAGCTAAAGACTTCAAAATAAAGAAAAAATCATGTACCCTCCAACACAAAGTCAAAAAGGGTCAAAAAATTAGCAAAAACCTCTCAGAAATAAAAAAAACCCTATTTTTAAGTTTCAAAAATTTGAAAAAATTCCCAACAGTAGAAAAATTATAAAAATTGTAAAACTATAACAACTCACAAGTAGCTAAAGACTTCAAAATTAGGAAAAAATTATAAAAACTCCAAAAAAAATTCAAAAAATGTCGAAAAATTAGCAAAAACCTCTCAGAACTCAAAAAAAACCCAATTTTTAAGTTTCAAAAATTTGAAAAAATTCCCAACAGTAGAAAAATTATAAAAATTGAAAAATTATAACAACTCACAAGGAGCTAAAGACTTCGAAATTAGGAAAAAATTATAAAAACTCCAAAAAAAATTCAAAAAAGGTCGAAAAATTAGCAAAAACCTCTCAGAAATCAAAAAAAAACCCTATTTTTAAGTTTCAAAAATTTGAAAAAATTCCCAACACTAGAAAAATTATAAAAATTGAAAAACTATAACAACTCACAAGTAGCTAAAGACTTCAAAATTAGGAAAAAATTATAAAAACTCTAAAAAAATTCAAAAAAGGTCGAAAAATTAGCAAAAACCTCTCAGAAATCAAAAAAAAAACCCTATTTTTAAGTTTCAAAAATTTGAAAACAGTCCCAATAGTAGAAAAATTATAAAAATTGAAAACCTTTAACAACTCACAAGTAGCTAAAGACTTTAAAATTAGGAAAAAATTATAAAAACTCCAAAAAAAATTCAAAAAAGGTCGAAAAATTAGCAAAAACCTCTCAGAAATCAAAAAAAAAAACCTTATTTTTAAGTTTCAAAAATTTTAAAAAATTCCCAACAGTAGAAAAATTATAAAAATTGAAAAAGTATAAAAACTCACAAGTAGCTCAAGACTTCAAAATTAGGAAAAAATTATAAAAACTTCAAAAAACTTCAAAAAAGGTCGAAAAATTAGCAAAAACCTCTCAGAAATAAAAAAAAAACCCTATTTTTCAGTTTCAAAAATTTGAAAAAATTCCCAACAGTAGAAAAATTATAAAAATTGAAAAACTGTATCAGCTCACAAGTAGCTAAAGACTTCAAAATTAGGAAAAAATTATAAAAACTCCAAAAAAAATTCAAAAAAGGTCGAAAAATTAGCAAAGACCTCTCAGAAATAAAAAAAAAAACATATTTTTAAGTTTCAAAAATTCCCACCAGTAGAAAAATTATAAAAATTGAAAAATTATAACTACTTTCTAGTAGCTGAAGACTTCAAAATTAGGAAAAAATTATAAAAACTCCAACAAAAATTCAAGGTCGAAAAATTAGCAAAAACCTCTCAGAAATCAAAAAAAAACCCTATTTTGAAGTTTCAAAAATTTGAAAAAATTCCCAACAGTAGAAAAATTATAAAAATTGTAAAACTATAACAACTCACAAGTAGCTAAAGACTTCAAAATTAGGAAAAAATTTTAAAAACTCCAAAAAAAAATCAAAAAAGGTCGAAAAATTAGCAAAAACCTCTCAGAAATCAAAAAAAACCCTATTTTTAAGTTTCAAAAATTTGAAAAAATTCCCAACAGTAGAAAAATTATAAAAATTGAAAAATTATAACAACTCACAAGTAGCTAAAGACTTCAAAATTAGGAAAAAATTATAAAAGCTCCAAAAAAAATTCAAAAAAGGTCGAAAAATTAGCAAAAACCTCTCAGAAATCAAAAAAAAACCCTATTTTTAAGTTTTAAAAATTTGAAAAAATTCCCAACACTAGTAAAATTATAAAAATTGAAAAACTATAACAACTCACAAGTAGCTAAAGACTTCAAAATTAGGAAAAAATTATAAAAACTCTAAAAAAAATTCAAAAAAGGTCGAAAAATTAGCAAAAACCTCTCAGAAATCAAAAAAAAAACCCTATTTTTAAGTTTCAAAAATTTGAAAACAGTCCCAATAGTAGAAAAATTATAAAAATTGAAAACCTATAACAACTCACAAGTAGCTAAAGACTTCAAAATTAGGAAAAAATTATAAAAACTCCAAAAAAAATTCAAAAAAGGTCGAAAAATTAGCAAAAACCTCTCAGAAATAAAAAAAAAAACCCTATTTTTAAGTTTCAAAAATTTGAAAAAACTCCCAACAGTAGAAAAATTATAAAAATTGAAAAACTGTAACAACTCACAAGTAGCTAAAGACTTCAAAATTAGGAAAAAATTATAAAAACTCCAAAAAAAATTCAAAAAAGGTCGAAAAATTAGCAAAGACCTCTCAGAAATAAAAAAAAAAACATATTTTTAAGTTTCAAAAATTCCCACCAGTAGAAAAATTATAAAAATTGAAAAATTATAACTACTTTCTAGTAGCTGAAGACTTCACAATTAGGAAAAAATTATAAAAACTCCAAAAAAAATTCAAAAAATTTCGAAAAATAAGCAAAAACCTATCAGAAATCAAAAAAAAACCCTATTTTGAAGTTTCAAAAATTTGAAAAAATTCCCAACAGTAGAAAAATTATAAAAATTGAAAAAGTATAACAATTCACAAGTAGCTAAAGACTTCAAAATTAAGAAAAAATTATAAAAACTCCAAAAAAAATTCAAAAAAGGTCGAAAAATTAGCAAAAACCTCTCAGAAATAAAAAAAAAACCCTATTTTTAAGTTTCAAAAATTTGAAAAAACTCCCAACAGTAGAAAAATTATAAAAATTGAAAAACTGTAACAACTCACAAGTAGCTAAAGACTTCAAAATTAGGAAAAAATTATAAAAACTCCAAAAAAAATTCAAAAAAGGTCGAAAAATTAGCAAAGACCTCTCAGAAATAAAAAAAAAAACATATTTTTAAGTTTCAAAAATTCCCACCAGTAGAAAAATTATAAAAATTGAAAAAATATAACTACTTTCTAGTAGCTGAAGACTTCAAAATTAGGAAAAAATTATAAAAACTCCAAAAAAAATTCAAAAAATTTCGAAAAATAAGCAAAAACCTATCAGAAATCAAAAAAAAACCCTATTTTGAAGTTTCAAAAATTTGAAAAAATTCCCAACAGTAGAAAAATTATAAAAATTGAAAAAGTATAACAATTCACAAGTAGCTAAAGACTTTAAAATTAGGAAAAAATTATAAAAACTCTAAAAAAAATTCAAAAAAGGTCGAAAAATTAGCAAAATCCTCTCAGAAATAAAAAAAAACCTTATTTTTAAGTTTCAAAAATTTTAAAAAATTCCCAACAGTAGAAAAATTATAAAAATTGAAAAACTATAACAATTCACAAGTAGCTCAAGACTTCAAAATTAGGAAAAAATTATAAAAACTTCAAAAAACTTCAAAAAAGGTCGAAAAATTAGCAAAAACCTCTCAGAAATCAAAAAAAAACCCTATTTTTCAGTTTAAAAAATTTGAAAAAATTCCCAACTGTAGAAAAATTATAAAAATTGAAAAAGTATAACAATTCACAAGTAGCTAAAGACTTCAAATTTAGGAAAAAATTATAAAAACTTCAAAAACAATTCAAAAAAAATCGAAAAATCAGCAAAACCTTATTTTTAAGTTTCATAAATTTGAAAAAAGTCCCAACAGTAGAAAAATTATAAAAATTGAAAAACTATAAAAACTCACATGTAGCTAAAGACTTCAAAATAAAGAAAAAATCATGTACCCTCCAACACAAAGTCAAAAAGGGTCAAAAAATTAGCAAAAACCTCTCAGAAATAAAAAAAACCCTATTTTTAAGTTTCAAAAATTTGAAAAAATTCCCAACAGTAGAAAAATTATAAAAATTGTAAAACTATAACAACTCACAAGTAGCTAAAGACTTCAAAATTAGGAAAAAATTATAAAAACTCCAAAAAAAATTCAAAAAATGTCGAAAAATTAGCAAAAACCTCTCAGAACTCAAAAAAAACCCAATTTTTAAGTTTCAAAAATTTGAAAAAATTCCCAACAGTAGAAAAATTATAAAAATTGAAAAATTATAACAACTCACAAGGAGCTAAAGACTTCGAAATTAGGAAAAAATTATAAAAACTCCAAAAAAAATTCAAAAAAGGTCGAAAAATTAGCAAAAACCTCTCAGAAATCAAAAAAAAACCCTATTTTTAAGTTTCAAAAATTTGAAAAAATTCCCAACACTAGAAAAATTATAAAAATTGAAAAACTATAACAACTCACAAGTAGCTAAAGACTTCAAAATTAGGAAAAAATTATAAAAACTCTAAAAAAATTCAAAAAAGGTCGAAAAATTAGCAAAAACCTCTCAGAAATCAAAAAAAAAACCCTATTTTTAAGTTTCAAAAATTTGAAAACAGTCCCAATAGTAGAAAAATTATAAAAATTGAAAACCTTTAACAACTCACAAGTAGCTAAAGACTTTAAAATTAGGAAAAAATTATAAAAACTCCAAAAAAAATTCAAAAAAGGTCGAAAAATTAGCAAAAACCTCTCAGAAATCAAAAAAAAAAACCTTATTTTTAAGTTTCAAAAATTTTAAAAAATTCCCAACAGTAGAAAAATTATAAAAATTGAAAAAGTATAAAAACTCACAAGTAGCTCAAGACTTCAAAATTAGGAAAAAATTATAAAAACTTCAAAAAACTTCAAAAAAGGTCGAAAAATTAGCAAAAACCTCTCAGAAATAAAAAAAAAACCCTATTTTTCAGTTTCAAAAATTTGAAAAAATTCCCAACAGTAGAAAAATTATAAAAATTGAAAAACTGTAACAGCTCACAAGTAGCTAAAGACTTCAAAATTAGGAAAAAATTATAAAAACTCCAAAAAAAATTCAAAAAAGGTCGAAAAATTAGCAAAGACCTCTCAGAAATAAAAAAAAAACATATTTTTAAGTTTCAAAAATTCCCACCAGTAGAAAAATTATAAAAATTGAAAAATTATAACTACTTTCTAGTAGCTGAAGACTTCAAAATTAGGAAAAAATTATAAAAACTCCAACAAAAATTCAAGGTCGAAAAATTAGCAAAAACCTCTCAGAAATCAAAAAAAAACCCTATTTTGAAGTTTCAAAAATTTGAAAAAACTCCCAACAGTAGAAAAATTATAAAAATTGAAAAAGTATAACAATTCACAAGTAGCTAAAGACTTCAAATTTAGGAAAAAATTATAAAAACTTCAAAAAAAATTCAAAAAAAATCGAAAAATCAGCAAAACCTTATTTTTAAGTTTCATAAATTTGAAAAATTTCCCAACAGTAGAAAAATTATAAAAATTGAAAAACTATAAAAACTCACATGTAGCTAAAGACTTCAAAATAAAGAAAAAATCATGTAAACTCCAACACAAAGTCAAAAATGGTCAAAAAATTAGCAAAAACCTCTCAGAAATAAAAAAAAAACCCTATTTTTCAGTTTCAAAAATTTGAAAAAATTCCCAACAGTAGAAAAATTATAAAAATTGAAAAACTGTAACAGCTCACAAGTAGCTAAAGACTTCAAAATTAGGAAAAAATTATAAAAACTCCAAAAAAAATTCAAAAAAGGTCGAAAAATTAGCAAAAACCTCTCAGAAATCAAAAAAAAACCCTATTTTGAAGTTTCAAAAATTTGAAAAAACTCCCAACAGTAGAAAAATTATAAAAATTGAAAAAGTATAACAATTCACAAGTAGCTAAAGACTTCAAATTTAGGAAAAATTTATAAAAACTTCAAAAAAAATTCAAAAAAAATCGAAAAATCAGCAAAACCTTATTTTTAAGTTTCATAAATTTGAAAAATTTCCCAACAGTAGAAAAATTATAAAAATTGAAAAACTATAAAAACTCACATGTAGCTAAAGACTTCAAAATAAAGAAAAAATCATGTAAACTCCAACACAAAGTCAAAAAGGGTCAAAAAATTAGCAAAAACCTCTCAGAAATTAAAAAAAAACCCTATTTTTCAGTTTCAAAAATTTGAAAAAATTCCCAACAGTAGAAAAATTATAAATATTGAAAAACTGTAACAACTCACAAGTAGCTAAAGACTTCAAAATTAGTAAAAAATTATAAAAACTCCAAAAAAAATTCAAAAAAGGTCGAAAAATTAGCAAAAACCTCTCAGAAATAAAAAAAAAAACATATTTTTAAGTTTCAAAAATTCCCACCAGTAGAAAAATTATAAAAATTGAAAAATTATAGCTACTTTCTAGTAGCTGAAGACTTCAAAATTAGGAAAAAATTATAAAAACTCCAACAAAAATTCAAGGTCGAAAAATTAGCAAAAACCTCTCAGAAATCAAAAAAAAACCCTATTTTTCAGTTTCAAAAATTTGAAAAAATTCCCAACAGTAGAAAAATTATAAAAATTGAAAAACTGTAACAGCTCACAAGTTGCTAAAGACTTCAAAATTAGGAAAAAATTATGAAAACTCCAAAAAAAATTCAAAAAAGGTCGAAAAATTAGCAAAAACCTCTCAGAAATCAAAAAAAAACCCTATTTTGAAGTTTCAAAAATTTGAAAAAATTCCCAACAGTAGAAAAATTATAAAAATTGAAAAAGTATAACAATTCACAAGTAGCTAAAGATTTCAAAATTAGGAAAAAATTATAAAAACTCCAAAAAAAATTCAAAAAAGGTCGAAAAATTAGCAAAAACCTCTCAGAAATCAAAAAAAAAACCTTATTTTTAAGTTTCAAAAATTTTAAAAAATTCCCAACAGTAGAAAAATTATAAAAATTGAAAAAGTATAACAACTCACAAGTAGCTCAAGACTTCAAAATTAGGAAAAAATTATAAAAACTTCAAAAAACTTCAAAAAAGGTCGAAAAATTAGCAAAAACCTCTCAGAAATAAAAAAAAAACCCTATTTTTCAATTTCAAAAATTTGAAAAAATTCCCAACAGTAGAAAAATTATAAAAATTGAAAAAGGATAACAATTCACAAGTAGCTAAAGACTTCAAATTTAGGAAAAAATTATAAAAACTTCAAAAAAAATTCAAAAAAAATCGAAAAATCAGCAAAACCTTATTTTTAAGTTTCATAAATTTGAAAAATTTCCCAACAGTAGAAAAATTATAAAAATTGAAAAACTATAAAAACTCACATGTAGCTAAAGACTTCAAAATAAAGAAAAAATCATGTAAACTCCAACACAAAGTCAAAAAGGGTCAAAAAATTAGCAAAAACCTCTCAGAAATAAAAAAAACCCTATTTTTAAGTTTCAAAAATTTGAAAAAGTTCCCAACAGTAGAAAAATTATAAAAATTGAAAAATTATAACAACTCACAAGTAGCTCAAGACTTCAAAATTAGGGCAAAATTATAAAAACTCCAAAAAAATTCAAAAAAGGTCGAAAAATTAGCAAAAACCTCTCAGAAATCAAAAAAAAGACCCTATTTTTAAGTTTCAAAAATTTGAAAAAATTCCCAACACTAGAAAAATTATAAAAATTGAAAAACTATAACAAATCACAAGTAGCTAAAGACTTCAAAATTAAGAAGAAATCATAAAACTCCAACACAAATTCAAAAAGGGTCGAAAAATTAGTAAAAACCTATCAGAAATCAAAAAAAAACCCTATTTTTAAGTTTCAAAAATTTAAAAAAATTCCCAACAGTAGAAAAATTATAAAAATTGAAAAACTATAACAACTCACAAGTAGCTAAAGACTTCAAAATTAGAAAAAAATTATAAAAACTCCAAAAAAAATTCAAAAAAGGTCGAAAAATTAGCAAAAACCTCTCAGAAATCAAAAAAAAACCCTATTTTGAAGTTTCAAAAATTTGAAAAAATTCCCAACAGTAGAAAAATTGAAAAAGTATAACAATTCACAAGTAGCTAAAGACTTCAAAATTAGGAAAAAATTATAAAAACTCCAAAAAAAATTCAAAAAAGGTCGAAAAATTAGCAAAATCCTCTCAGAAATCAAAAAAAAACCCTATTTTTCAGTTTCAAAAATTTGAAAAAATTTCCAACAGTAGAAAAATTATAAAAATTGAAAAACTGTAACAGCTCACAAGTAGCTAAAGACTTCAAAATTAGGAAAAAATTATAAAAACTCCAAAAAAAATTCAAAAAAGGTCGAAAAATTAGCAAAAACCTCTCAGAAATCAAAAAAAAACTCTATTTTGAAGTTTCAAAAATTTGAAAAAATTCCCAACAGTAGAAAAATTATAAAAATTGAAAAAGTATAACAATTCACAAGTAGCTGAAGACTTCAAAATTAGGAAAAAATTATAAAAACTCTAAAAAAAATTCAAAAAAGGTCGAAAAATTAGCAAAATCCTCTCAGAAATAAAAAAAAAAGCTCTATTTTTAAGTTTCAAAAATTTGAAAAAATTCCCAACAGTAGAAAAATTATAAAAATTGAAAAACTATAACAACTCACAAGTAGCTCAAGACTTCAAAATTAGGAAAAAATTATAAAAACTTCAAAAAACTTCAAAAAAGGTCGAAAAATTAGCAAAAACCTCTCAGAAATCAAAAAAAAACCCTATTTTTCAGTTTCAAAAAATTGAAAAAATTCCCAACAGTAGAAAAATTATAAAAATTGAAAAAGTATAACAATTCACAAGTAGCTAAAGACTTCAAATTTAGGAAAAAATTATAAAAACTTCAAAAAAAATTCAAAAAAATCGAAAAATCAGCAAAACCTTATTTTTAAGTTTCATAAAGTTGAAAAAAGTCCCAACAGTAGAAAAATTATAAAAATTGAAAAACTATAAAAACTCACATGTAGCTAAAGACTTCAAAATAAAGAAAAAATCATGTAAACTCCAACACAAAGTCAAAAAGGGTCAAAAAATTAGCAAAAACCTCTCAGAAATAAAAAAAACCCTATTTTTAAGTTTCAAAAATTTGAAAAAATTCCCAACAGTAGAAAAATTATAAAAATTGTAAAACTATAACAACTCACAAGTAGCTAAAGACTTCAAAATTAGGAAAAAATTATAAAAACTCCAAAAAAAATTCAAAAAATGTCGAAAAATTAGCAAAAACCTCTCAGAACTCAAAAAAAACCCAATTTTTAAGTTTCAAAAATTTGAAAAAATTCCCAACAGTAGAAAAATTATAAAAATTGAAAAATTATAACAACTCACAAGTAGCTAAAGACTTCAAAATTAGGAAAAAATTATAAAAACTCCAAAAAAAATTCAAAAAAGGTCGAAAAATTAGCAAAAACCTCTCAGAAATCAAAAAAAAACCCTATTTTTAAGTTTCAAAAATTTGAAAAAATTCCCAACACTAGAAAAATTATAAAAATTGTAAAACTATAACAACTCACAAGTAGCTAAAGACTTCAAAATTAGGAAAAAATTATAAAAACTCTAAAAAAATTCAAAAAAGGTCGAAAAATTAGCAAAAACCTCTCAGAAATCAAAAAAAACCCTATTTTTAAGTTTCAAAAATTTGAAAACAGTCCCAATAGTAGAAAAATTATAAAATTGAAAACCTATAACAACTCACAAGTAGCTAAAGACTTTAAAATTAGGAAAAAATTATAAAAACTCCAAAAAAAAATTCAAAAAAGCTCGAAAAATTAGCAAAAACCTCTCAGAAATAAAAAAAAAACCCTATTTTTCAGTTTCAAAAATTTGAAAAAATTCCCAACAGTAGAAAAATTATAAAAATTGAAAAACAGTAACAACTCACAAGTAGCCAAAGACTTCAAAATTAGGAAAAAATTATAAAAACTCCAAAAAAAATTCAAAAAAGGTCGAAAAATTAGCAAAGACCTCTCAGAAATAAAAAAAAAAACATATTTTTAAGTTTCAAAAATTCCCACCAGTAGAAAAATTATAAAAATTGAAAAATTATAACTACTTTCTAGTAGCTGAAGACTTCAAAATTAGGAAAAAATTATAAAAACTCCAACAAAAATTCAAGGTCGAAAAATTAGCAAAAACCTCTCAGAAATCAAAAAAAAAGCCCTATTTTTAAGTTTCAAAAATTTGAAAAAATTCCCAAAAGTAGAAAATTTATAAAAATTGAAAACTATAACACCTCACAAGTAGCTAAAGACTTCAAAATAAAGAAAAAATTATAAAAACTCCAAAAAAAATTCAAAAAAGGTCGAAAAATTAGCAAAAACCTCTCAGAAATCAAAAAAAAAACATATTTTTCAGTTTCAAAAATTTGAAAAAATTCCCAACAGTAGAAAAATTATAAAAATTGAAAAACTGTAACAGCTCACAAGTAGCTAAAGACTTCAAAATTAGGAAAAAATTATAAAAACTCCAAAAAAAATTCAAAAAAGGTCGAAAAATTACCAAAAACCTCTCAGAAATCAAAAAAAAACCCTATTTTGAAGTTTCAAAAATTTGAAAAAATTCCCAACAGTACAAAAATTATAAAAATTGAAAAAGTATAACAATTCACAAGTAGCTAAAGTCTTCAAAATTAGGAAAAAATTATAAAAACTCCAAAAAAAATTCAAAAAAGGTCGAAAAATTAGCAAAAACCTCTCAGAAATCAAAAAAAAAAACCTTATTTTTAAGTTTCAAAAATTTTAAAAAATTCCCAACAGTAGAAAAATTATAAAAATTGAAAAAGTATAAAAACTCACAAGTAGCTCAAGACTTCAAAATTAGAAAAAAATTATAAAAACTTCAAAAAACTTCAAAAAAGGTCGAAAAATTAGCAAAAACCTCTCAGAAATAAAAAAAAAACCCTATTTTTCAATTTCAAAAATTTGAAAAAATTCCCAACAGTAGAAAAATTATAAAAATTGAAAAGGGATAACAATTCACAAGTAGCTAAAGACTTCAAATTTAGGAAAAAATTATAAAAACTTCAAAAAAAATTCAAAAAAAAACGAAAAATCAGCAAAACCTTATTTTTAAGTTTCATAAATTTGAAAAATTTCCCAACAGTAGAAAAATTATAAAAATTGAAAAACTATAAAAGCTCACATGTAGCTAAAGACTTCAAAATAAAGAAAAAATCATGTAAACTCCAACACAAAGTCAAAAAGGGTCAAAAAATTAGCAAAAACCTCTCAGAAATAAAAAAAACCCTATTTTTAAGTTTCAAAAATTTGAAAAAATTCCCAACAGTAGAAAAATTATAAAAATTGAAAAATTATAACAACTCACAAGTAGCTAAAGACTTCAAAATTAGGAAAAAATTATAAAAACTCCAAAAAAATTCAAAAAAGGTCGAAAAATTAGCAAAAACCTCTCAGAAATCAAAAAAAAAACCCTATTTTTAAGTTTCAAAAATTTGAAAAAATTTCCAACACTAGAAAAATTATAAATATTGAAAAACTATAACAACTCACAAGTAGCTAAAGACTTCAAAATTAGGAAAAAATTATAAAAACTCCAAAAAAAATTCAAAAAAGGTCGAAAAATTAGCAAAGACCTCTCAGAAATAAAAAAAAAAAACATATTTTTAAGTTTCAAAAATTCCCACCAGTAGAAAAATTATAAAAATTGAAAAATTATAACTGCTTTCTAGTAGCTGAAGACTTCAAAATTAGGAAAAAATTATAAAAACTCCAACAAAAATTCAAGGTCGAAAAATTAGCAAAAACCTCTCAGAAATCAAAAAAAAAAACTCTATTTTTAAGTTTCAAAAATTTTAAAAAATTCCCAACAGTAGAAAAATTATAAAAATTGAAAAACTGTAACAACTCGCAAGTAGCTAAAGACTTCAAAATTAGGAAAAAATTATAAAAACTCCAAAAAAAATTCAAAAAAGTTCGAAAAATTAGCAAAAACCTCTCAGAAATAAAAAAAAAACCCTATTTTTAAGTTTCAAAAATTTGAAAAAATTCGCAACAGTAGAAAAATTATAAAAATTGTAAAACTATAACAACTCGCAAGTAGCTAAAGACTTCAAAATTAGGAAAAAATTATAAAAACTCCAAAAAAAATTCAAAAAAGTTCGAAAAATTAGCAAAAACCTCTCAGAAATCAAAAAAAAAGCTCTATTTTTAAGTTTCAAAAATTTTAAAAAATTCCCAACAGTAGAAAAATTATAAAAATTGAAAAACTGTAACAACTCGCAAGTAGCTAAAGACTTCAAAATTAGGAAAAAATTATAAAAACTCCAAAGAAAATTCAAAAAAGGTCGAAAAATTAGCAAAAACCTCTCAGAAATCAAAAAAAAACACTATTTTGAAGTTTCAAAAATTTTAAAAAATTCCCAACAGTTGAAAAATTATAAAAATTTAAAAACTATAACAACTCACAAGTAGCTAAAGACTTCAAAATTAGTAAAAAATTATAAAAACTCCAAAAAAAAATCAAAAAAGGTCGAAAAATTACCAAAAACCTCTCAGAAATCAAAAAAAAAACCCTATTTTTAAGTTTCAAAAATTTGAAAAAATTCCCAACAGTAGAAAAATTATAAAAATTGAAAAACTATAACAACTCACAAGTAGCTTAAGACTTCAAAATTAGGAAAAAATTATAAAAATTCTAAAAAAAATTCAAAAAAGGTCGAAAAATTAGCAAAAACCTCTCAGAAATCAAAAAAACAAACTCTATTTTTAAGTTTCAAAAATTTGAAAAAAGTCCCAAAAGTAGAAAAATTATAAAAATTGAAAACCTATAACAACTCACAAGTAGCTAAAGACTTCAAAATTAGGAAAAAATTATAAAAACTCCAAAAAAAATTCAAAAAAGGTCGACAAATTAGCAAAAACCTCTCAGAAATCAAAAAAAAACCCTATTTTTCAGTTTCAAAAATTTGAAAAAATTCCCAACAGTAGAAAAATTATAAAAATTGAAAAAGTATAACAATTCACAAGTAGCTAAAGACTTCAAAATTAGGAAAAAATTATAAAAACTCCAAAAAAAATTCAAAAAAGGTCGAAAAATTAGCAAAAACCTCTCAGAAATCAAAAAAAAACTCTATTTTGAAGTTTCAAAAATTTGAAAAAATTCCCAACAGTAGAAAAATTATAAAAATTGAAAAAGTATAACAATTCACAAGTAGCTAAAGACTTCAAAATTAGGAAAAAATTATAAAAACTCTAAAAAAAATTCAAAAAAGGTCGAAAAATTAGCAAAATCCTCTCAGAAATAAAAAAAAACCTTATTTTTAAGTTTCAAAAATTTTAAAAAATTCCCAACAGTAGAAAAATTATAAAAATTGAAAAACTATAACAACTCACAAGTAGCTCAAGACTTCAAAATTAGGAAAAAATTATAAAAACTTCAAAAAACTTCAAAAAGGGTCGAAAAATTAGCAAAAACCTCTCAGAAATCAAAAAAAAACCCTATTTTTCAGTTTCAAAAAATTGAAAAAATTCCCAACAGTAGAAAAATTATAAAAATTGAAAAAGTATAACAATTCACAAGTAGCTAAAGACTTCAAATTTAGGAAAAAATTATAAAAACTTCAAAAAAAATTCAAAAAAAATCGAAAAATCAGCAAAACCTTATTTTTAAGTTTCATAAAGTTGAAAAAAGTCCCAACAGTAGAAAAATTATAAAAATTGAAAAACTATAAAAACTCACATGTAGCTAAAGACTTCAAAATAAAGAAAAAATCATGTAAACTCCAACACAAAGTCAAAAAGGGTCAAAAAATTAGCAAAAACCTCTCAGAAATAAAAAAAACCCTATTTTTAAGTTTCAAAAATTTGAAAAAATTCCCAACAGTAGAAAAATTATAAAAATTGTAAAACTATAACAACTCACAAGTAGCTAAAGACTTCAAAATTAGGAAAAAATTATAAAAACTCCAAAAAAAATTCAAAAAATGTCGAAAAATTAGCAAAAACCTCTCAGAACTCAAAAAAAACCCAATTTTTAAGTTTCAAAAATTTGAAAAAATTCCCAACAGTAGAAAAATTATAAAAATTGAAAAATTATAACAACTCACAAGTAGCTAAAGACTTCAAAATTAGGAAAAAATTATAAAAACTCCAAAAAAAATTCAAAAAAGGTCGAAAAATTAGCAAAAACCTCTCAGAAATCAAAAAAAAACCCTATTTTTAAGTTTCAAAAATTTGAAAAAATTCCCAACACTAGAAAAATTATAAAAATTGTAAAACTATAACAACTCACAAGTAGCTAAAGACTTCAAAATTAGGAAAAAATTATAAAAACTTAAAAAAATTCAAAAAAGGTCGAAAAATTAGCTAAAACCTCTCAGAAATCAAAAAAAAACCCTATTTTTAAGTTTCAAAAATTTGAAAACAGTCCCAATAGTAGAAAAATTATAAAAATTGAAAACCTATAACAACTTACAAGTAGCTAAAGACTTTAAAATTAGGAAAAAATTATAAAAACTCCAAAAAAAATTCAAAAAAGGTCGAAAAATTAGCAAAAACCTCTCAGAAATAAAAAAAAAACCCTATTTTTCAGTTTCAAAAATTTGAAAAAATTCCCAACAGTAGAAAAATTATAAAAATTGAAAAACTGTAACAACTCACAAGTAGCCAAAGACTTCAAAATTAGGAAAAAATTATAAAAACTCCAAAAAAAATTCAAAAAAGGTCGAAAAATTAGCAAAGACCTCTCAGAAATAAAAAAAAAAACATATTTTTAAGTTTCAAAAATTCCCACCAGTAGAAAAATTATAAAAGTTGAAAAATTATAACTACTTTCTAGTAGCTGAAGACTTCAAAATTAGGAAAAAATTATAAAAACTCCAACAAAAATTCAAGGTCGAAAAATTAGCAAAAACCTCTCAGAAATCAAAAAAAAGCCCTATTTTTAAGTTTCAAAAATTTGAAAAAATTCCCAAAAGTAGAAAATTTATAAAAATTGAAAACTATAACACCTCACAAGTAGCTAAAGACTTCAAAATAAAGAAAAAATTATAAAAACTCCAAAAAAAATTCAAAAAAGTTCGAAAAATTAGCAAAAACCTCTCAGAAATCAAAAAAAAAACCTATTTTTCAGTTTCAAAAATTTGAAAAAATTCCCAACAGTAGAAAAATTATAAAAATTGAAAAACTGTAACAGCTCACAAGTAGCTAAAGACTTCAAAATTAGGAAAAAATTATAAAAACTCCAAAAAAAATTCAAATAAGGTCGAAAAATTACCAAAAACCTCTCAGAAATCAAAAAAAAACCCTATTTTGAAGTTTCAAAAATTTGAAAAAATTCCCAACAGTAGAAAAATTATAAAAATTGAAAAAGTATAACAATTCACAAGTAGCTAAAGTCTTCAAAATTAGGAAAAAATTATAAAAACTCCAAAAAAAATTCAAAAAAGGTCGAAAAATTAGCAAAAACCTCTCAGAAATCAAAAAAAAAAAACCTTATTTTTAAGTTTCAAAAATTTTAAAAAATTCCCAACAGTAGAAAAATTATAAAAATTGAAAAAGTATAAAAACTCACAAGTAGCTCAAGACTTCAAAATTAGGAAAAAATTATATAAACTTCAAAAAACTTCAAAAAAGGTCGAAAAATTAGCAAAAACCTCTCAGAAATAAAAAAAAAACCCTATTTTTCAATTTCAAAAATTTGAAAAAATTCCCAACAGTAGAAAAATTATAAAAATTGAAAAAGGATAACAATTCACAAGTAGCTAAAGACTTCAAATTTAGGAAAAAATTATAAAAACTTCAAAAAAAATTCAAAAAAAAACGAAAAATCAGCAAAACCTTATTTTTAAGTTTCATAAATTTGAAAAATTTCCCAACAGTAGAAAAATTATAAAAATTGAAAAACTATAACAACTCACATGTAGCTAAATACTTTAAAATAAAGAAAAAATCATAAAAACTCCAACACAAAGTCAAAAAGGGTCAAAAAATTAGCAAAAACCTCTCAGAAATAAAAAAAAACCCTATTTTTAAGTTTCAAAAATTTGAAAAAATTCCCAACAGTAGAAAAATTATAAAAATTGAAAAATTATAACAACTCACAAGTAGCTAAAGACTTCAAAATTAGGAAAAAATTATAAAAACTCCAAAAAAATTCAAAAAAGGTCGAAAAATTAGCAAAAACCTCTCAGAAATCAAAAAAAAAAACCCTATTTTTAAGTTTCAAAAATTTGAAAAAATTTCCAACACTAGAAAAATTATAAATATTGAAAAACTATAACAACTCACAAGTAGCTAAAGACTTCAAAATTAGGAAAAAATTATAAAAACTCCAAAAAAAATTCAAAAAAGGTCGAAAAATTAGCAAAGACCTCTCAGAAATAAAAAAAAAAAACATATTTTTAAGTTTCAAAAATTCCCACCAGTAGAAAAATTATAAAAATTGAAAAATTATAACTACTTTCTAGTAGCTGAAGACTTCAAAATTAGGAAAAAATTATAAAAACTCCAACAAAAATTCAAGGTCGAAAAATTAGCAAAAACCTCTCAGAAATCAAAAAAAAAGCTCTATTTTTAAGTTTCAAAAATTTTAAAAAATTCCCAACAGTAGAAAAATTATAAAAATTGAAAAACTGTAACAACTCGCAAGTAGCTAAAGACTTCAAAATTAGGAAAAAATTATAAAAACTCCAAAAAAAATTCAAAAAAGTTCGAAAAATTAGCAAAAACCTCTCAGAAATAAAAAAAAAACCCTATTTTTAAGTTTCAAAAATTTGAAAAAATTCCCAACAGTAGAAAAATTATAAAAATTGTAAAACTATAACAATTCACAAGTAGCTAAAGACTTCAAAATTAGGAAAAAATTATAAAAACTCCAAAAAAAATTCAAAAAAGGTCGAAAAATTAGCAAAAACCTCTCAGAAATCAAAAAAAAACCCTATTTTTAAGTTTCAAAAATTTGAAAAAATTCCCAACAGTAGAAAAATTATAAAAATTGAAAAACTGTAACAGCTCACAAGTAGCTAAAGACTTCAAAATTAGGAAAAAATTATAAAAACTCCAAAGAAAATTCAAAAAAGGTCGAAAAATTAGCAAAAACCTCTCAGAAATCAAAAAAAAACACTATTTTGAAGTTTCAAAAATTTGAAAAAATTCCCAAAAGTAGAAAAATTATAAAAATTGAAAAACTATAACAACTCACAAGTAGCTAAAGACTTCAATATTAGGAAAACATTATAAAAACTCCAAAAAAAATTCAAATAAGGTCGAAAAATTAGCAAAAACCACTCAGAAATTAAAAAAAAACCTTATTTTTAAGTTTCAAAAATTTGAAAAAATTCCCAACAGTAGAAAAATTATAAAAATTTAAAAACTATAACAACTCACAAGTAGCTAAAGACTTCAAAATTAGTAAAAAATTATAAAAACTCCAAAAAAAAATCAAAAAAGGTCGAAAAATTACCAAAAACCTCTCAGAAATCAAAAAAAAACCCTATTTTTAAGTTTCAAAAATTTGAAAAAATTCCCAACAGTAGAAAAATTATAAAAATTGAAAAACTATAACAACTCACAAGTAGCTTAAGACTTCAAAATTAGGAAAAAATTATAAAAATTCTAAAAAAAATTCAAAAAAGGTCGAAAAATTAGCAAAAACCTCTCAGAAATCAAAAAAACAAACTCTATTTTTAAGTTTCAAAAATTTGAAAAAAGTCCCAAAAGTAGAAAAATTATAAAAATTGAAAACCTATAACAACTCACAAGTAGCTAAAGACTTCAAAATTAGGAAAAAATTATAAAAACTCCAAAAAAAATTCAAAAAAGGTCGACAAATTAGCAAAAACCTCTCAGAAATCAAAAAAAAACCCTATTTTTCAGTTTCAAAAATTTGAAAAAATTCCCAACAGTAGAAAAATTATAAAAATTGAAAAAGTATAACAATTCACAAGTAGCTAAAGACTTCAAATTTAGGAAAAAATATTAAAAACTTCAAAAAAAATTCAAAAAAAATCGAAAAATCAGCAAAACCTTATTTTTAAGTTTCATAAATTTGAAAAAAGTCCCAACAGTAGAAAAATTATAAAAATTGAAAAACTATAAAAACTCACATGTAGCTAAAGACTTCAAAATAAAGAAAAAATCATGTAAACTCCAACACAAAGTCAAAAAGGGTCAAAAAATTAGCAAAAACCTCTCAGGAATAAAAAAAAACCATATTTTTAAGTTTCAAAAATTTGAAAAAATTCCCAACAGTAGAAAAATTATAAAAATTGTAAAACTATAACAACTCACAAGTAGCTAAAGACTTCAAAATTAGGAAAAAATTATAAAAACTCCAAAAAAATTCAAAAAATGTCGAAAAATTAGCAAAAACTTCTCCGAAATCAAAAAAAAAAACCCTATTTTTAAGTTTCAAAAATTTGAAAAAATTCCCAACAGTAGAAAAATTATAAAAATTTAAAAAATATAACAACTTACAAGTAGCTAAAGACTTCAAAATTAAGAAGAAATCATAAAACTCCAACACAAATTCAAAAAGGGTCGAAAAATTAGCAAAATCTGTCAGAAATCAAAAAAAAATCCCTATTTTTAAGTTTCAAAAATTTGAAAAAATTCCCAACAGTAGAAAAATTATAAAAATTGAAAAACTATAACAACTCACAAGTAGCTAAAGACTTTAAAATTAGGAAAAAATTATAAAAACTCCAAAAAAAATTCAAAAAATGTCGAAAAATTAGCAAAAACCTCTCAGAACTCAAAAAAAAACCCAATTTTTAAGTTTCAAAAATTTGAAAAAATTCTCACCAGTAGAAAAATTATAAAAATTGAAAAACTATAACAACTCACAAGTAGCTAAAGACTTCAAAATTAGGAAAAAATTATAAAAACTCCAAAAAAAAATCAAAAAAGGTCGAAAAATTAGCAAAAACCTCTCAGAAATCAAAAAAAAAAACCCTATTTTTAAGTTTCAAAAATTTGAAAAAATTCCCAACAGTAGAAAAATTATAAAAATTGAAAAACTATAACAACTCACAAGTAGCTAAAGACTTCAATATTAGGAAAACATTATAAAAACTCCAAAAAAAATTCAAAAAAGGTCGAAAAATTAGCAAAAACCTCTCAGAAATCAAAAAAAAAAACTCTATTTTTAAGTTTCAAAAATTTGAAAAAATTCCCAACAGTAGAAAAATTATAAAAATTGAAAAACTATAACAACTCACAAGTAGCAAGAGACTTCAAAATTAGTAAAAAATTATAAAAACTCCAAAAAAAAATCAAAAAAGGTCGAAAAATTACCAAAAACCTCTCAGAAATCAAAAAAAAACCCTATTTTTAAGTTTCAAAAATTTGAAAAAATTCCCAACAGTAGAAAAATTATAAAAATTGAAAAACTATAACAACTCACAAGTAACTAAAGACTTCAATATTAGGAAAACATTATAAAAACTCCAAAAAAAATTCAAAAAAGGTCGAAAAATTAGCAAAAACCACTCAGAAATTAAAAAAAAACCCTATTTTTAAGTTTCAAAAATTTGAAAAAATTCCCAACAGTAGAAAAATTATAAAAATTGAAAAACTATAACAACTCACAAGTAGCTAGAGACTTCAAAATTAGTAAAAAATTATAAAAACTCCAAAAAAAATCAAATAAGGTCGAAAAATTACCAAAAACCTCTCAGAAATCAAAAAAAAACCCTATTTTTAAGTTTCAAAAATTTGAAAAAATTCCCAACAGTAGAAAAATTATAAAAATTGAAAAACTATAAAAACTCACATGTAGCTAAAGACTTCAAAATAAAGAAAAATTCATGAAAACTCCAACAAAAAGTCAAAAAGGGTCAAAAAATTAGCAAAAACCTCTCAGAAATAAAAAAAAACCCTATGTTTAAGTTTCAAAAATTTGAAAAAATTCCCAACAGTAGAAAAATTATAAAAATTGTAAAACTATAACAATTCACAAGTAGCTAAAGACTTCAAAATTAGGAAAAAACTATAAAAACTCCAAAAAAAATTCAAAAAAGGTCGAAAAATTAGCAAAAACTTCTCCGAAATCAAAAAAAAAAACCCTATTTTTAAGTTTCAAAAATTTGAAAAAATTCCCAACAGTAGAAAAATTATAAAAATTGAAAAAATATAACAACTTACAAGTAGCTAAATACTTCAAAATTAAGAAGAAATCATAAAACTCCAACACAAATTCAAGAAGGGTCGAAAAATTAGCAAAATCTGTCAGAAATCAAAAAAAAATCCCTATTTTTAAGTTTCAAAAATTTGAAAAAATTCCCAACAGTAGAAAAATTATAAAAATTGAAAAACTATAACAACTCACAAGTAGCTAAAGACTTTAAAATTAGGAAAAAATTATAAAAACTCCAAAAAAAATTCAAAAAAGGTCGAAAAATTAGCAAAAACCTCTCAGAACTCAAAGAAAAACCCAATTTTTAAGTTTCAAAAATTTGAAAAAATTCCCAACACTAGAAAAATTATAAAAATTGAAAAACTATAACAACTCACAAGTAGCTAAAGACTTCAAAATTAGGAAAAAATTATAAAAACTCTAAAAAAAATTCAAAAAAGGTCGAAAAATTAGCAAAAACCTCTCAGAAATCAAAAAAAAAACCCTATTTTTAAGTTTCAAAAATTTGAAAACAGTCCCAATAGTAGAAAAATTATAAAAATTGAAAACCCATAACAACTCACAAGTAGCTAAAGACTTTAAAATTAGGAAAAAATTATAAAAACTCCAAAAAAAATTCAAAAAAGGTCGAAAAATTAGCAAAAACCTCTCAGAAATAAAAAAAAAACCCTATTTTTCAGTTTCAAAAATTTGAAAAAATTCCCAACAGTAGAAAAATTATAAAAATTGAAAAACTGTAACAACTCACTAGTAGCTAAAGACTTCAAATTTAGGAAAAAATTATAAAAACTTCAAAAAAAATTCAAAAAAAATCGAAAAATCAGCAAAACCTTATTTTTAAGTTTCAAAAATTTGAAAAAAGTCCCAACAGTAGAAAAATTATAAAAATTGAAAAACTATAAAAACTCACATGTAGCTAAAGACTTCAAAATAAAGAAAAAATCATGAAAACTCCAACACAAAGTCAAAAAGTGTCAAAAAATTAGCAAAAACCTCTCAGAACTCAAAAAAAAACCCTATGTTTAAGTTTCAAAAATTTGAAAAAATTCCCAACAGTAGAAAAATTATAAAAATTGTAAAACTATAACAACTCACAAGTAGCTAAAGACTTCAAAATTAGGAAAAAATTATAAAAACTCTAAAAAAATTCAAAAAAGGTCGAAAAATTAGCAAAAACTTCTCCGAAATCAAAAAAAAAACCCTATTTTTAAGTTTCAAAAATTTGAAAAAATTCCCAACAGTAGAAAAATTATAAAAATTGAAAAAATATAACAACTTACAAGTAGCTAAATACTTCAAAATTAAGAAGAAATCATAAAACTCCAACACAAATTCAAGAAGGGTCGAAAAATTAGCAAAATCTGTCAGAAATCAAAAAAAAATCCCTATTTTTAAGTTTCAAAAATTTGAAAAAATTCCCAACAGTAGAAAAATTATAAAAATTGAAAAACTATTACAACTCACAAGTAGCTAAAGACTTTAAAATTAGGAAAAAATTATAAAAACTCCAAAAAATTCAAAAAAGGTCGAAAAATTAGCAAAAACCTCTCAGTACTCAAAGAAAAACCCAATTTTTAAGTTTCAAAAATTTGAAAAAATTCTCACCAGTAGAAAAATTGTAAAAATTGTAAAACTATAACAACTCACAAGTAGCTAAAGACTTCAAAATTAGGAAAAAATTATAAAAACTCCAAAAAAAATTCAAAAAAGGTCGAAAAATTAGCAAAATCCTCTCAGAAATCAAAAAAAAACCCTGTTTTTCAGTTTCAAAAATTTGAAAAAATTCCCAACAGTAGAAAAATTATAAAAATTGAAAACCTATAACAATTCACAAGTAGCTAAAGACATCAAATTTAGGAAAAAATTATAAAAACTTCAAAAAAAATTCAAAAAAAATCGAAAAATCAGCAAAACCTTATTTTTAAGTTTCAAAAATTTGAAAAAAGTCCCAACAGTAGAAAAATTATAAAAATTGAAAAACTATAAAAACTCACATGTAGCTAAAGACTTCAAAATAAAGAAAAAATCATAAAAACTCCAACACAAAGTCAAAAAGGGTCAAAAAATTAGCAAAAACCTCTCAGAAATAAAAAAAAACCCTATGTTTAAGTTTCAAAAATTTGAAAACATTCTCAACAGTAGAAAAATTATAAAAATTGTAAAACTATAACAACTCACAAGTAGCTAAAGACTTCAAAATTAGGAAAAAATTATAAAAACTCCAAAAAAAATTCAAAAAAGGTCGAAAAATTATCAAAAACTTCTCCGAAATCAAAAAAAAAACCCTATTTTTAAGTTTCAAAAATTTGAAAAAATTCCCAACAGTAGAAAAATTATAAAAATTGAAAAAATATAACAACTTACAAGTAGCTAAAGACTTCAGAATTAAGAAGAAATCATAAAACTCCAACACAAATTCAAGAAGGGTCGAAAAATTAGCAAAATCTGTCAGAAATCAAAAAAAAATCCCTATTTTTAAGTTTCAAAAATTTGAAAAAATTCCCACCAGTAGAAAAATTATAAAAATTGAAAAACTATAACAACTCACAAGTAGCTAAAGACTTTAAAATTAGGAAAAAATTATAAAAACTCCAAAAAAAATTCAAAAAAGGTCGAAAAATTAGCAAAAACCTCTCAGAACTCAAAAAAAAACCAAATTTTTAAGTTTCAAAAATTTGAAAAAATTCTCACCAGTAGAAAAATTATAAAAATTGAAAAACTATAACAAGTCACAAGTAGCTAAAGACTTCAAAATTAGGAAAAAATTATAAAAACTCCAAAAAAAATTCAAAAAAGGTCGAAAAATTAGCAAAAACCTCTCAGAAATCAAAAAAAACCCTATTTTTAAGTTTCAAAAATTTGCAAAAATTCCCAACACTAGAAAAATTATAAAAATTGAAAAACTATAACAACTCACAAGTAGCTAAAGACTTCAAAATTAGGAAAAAATTATAAAAACTCCAAAAAAAATTCAAAAAAGGTCGAAAAATTAGCAAAAACCTCTCAGAAATCAAAAAAAACCCTATTTTTAAGTTTCAAAAATTTGAAAAAATTCCCAACACTAGAAAAATTATAAAAATTGAAAAACTATAACAACTCACAAGTAGCTAAAGACTTCAAAATTAGGAAAAAATGATAAAAACTCTAAAAAAAATTCAAAAAAGGTCGAAAAATTAGCAAAAACCTCTCAGAAATCAAAAAAAAAACCCTATTTTTAAGTTTCAAAAATTTGAAAACAGTCCCAATAGTAGAAAAATTATAAAAATTGAAAACCCATAACAACTCACAAGTAGCTAAAGACTTTAAAATTAGGAAAAAATTATAAAAACTCCAAAAAAAATTCAAAAAAGGTCGAAAAATTAGCAAAAACCTCTCAGTACTCAAAGAAAAACCCAATTTTTAAGTTTCAAAAATTTGAAAAAATTCTCACCAGTAGAAAAATTATAAAAATTGAAAACCCATAACAACTCACAAGTAGCTAAAGACTTTAAAATTAGGAAAAAATTATAAAAACTCCAAAAAAAATTCAAAAAAGGTCGAAAAATTAGCAAAAACCTCTCAGAAATAAAAAAAAAACCCTATTTTTCAGTTTCAAAAATTTGAAAAAATTCCCAACAGTAGAAAAATTATAAAAATTGAAAAACTGTAACAACTCACAAGTAGCTAAAGACTTCAAATTTAGGAAAAAATTATAAAAACTCCAAAAAAAATTCAAAAAAAGTCGAAAAATTAGCAAAGACCTCTCAGAAATAAAAAAAAAACATATTTTTAAGTTTCAGAAATTCCCACCAGTAGAAAAATTATAAAAATTGAAAAATTATAACTACTTTCTAGTAGCTGAAGACTTCAAAATTAGGAAAAAATTATAAAAACTCCAACAAAAATTCAAGGTCGAAAAATTAGCAAAAATCTCTCAGAAATCAAAAAAAAAGCCCTATTTTTAAGTTTCAAAAATTTGAAAAAATTCCCAAAAGTAGAAAAATTATAAAAATTGAAAACCTATAACAACTCACAAGTAGCTAAAGACTTCAAAATAAAAAAAAAATTATAAAAACTCCAACACAAAGCCAAAAAGGGTTGAAAAATTAGCAAAAACCTCTCAGAAATAAAAAAAAACCCTATTTTTCAGTTTCAAAAATTTGAAAAAATTCCCAACAGTAGAAAAATTATAAAAATTGAAAAAGTATAACAATTCACAAGTAGCTAAAGACATCAAATTTAGGAAAAAATTATAAAAACTTCAAAAAAAATTCAAAAAAAATCGAAAAATCAGCAAAACCTTATTTTTAAGTTTCAAAAATTTGAAAAAAGTCCCAACAGTAGAAAAATTATAAAAATTGAAAAACTATAAAAACTCACATGTAGCTAAAGACTTCAAAATAAAGAAAAAATCATGAAAACTCCAACACAAAGTCAAAAAGTGTCAAAAAATTAGCAAAAACCTCTCAGAACTCAAAAAAAAACCCTATGTTTAAGTTTCAAAAATTTGAAAAAATTCCCAACAGTAGAAAAATTATAAAAATTGTAAAACTATAACAACTCACAAGTAGCTAAAGACTTCAAAATTAGGAAAAAATTATAAAAACTCTAAAAAAATTCAAAAAAGGTCGAAAAATTAGCAAAAACTTCTCCGAAATCAAAAAAAAAACCCTATTTTTAAGTTTCAAAAATTTGAAAAAATTCCCAACAGTAGAAAAATTATAAAAATTGAAAAAATATAACAACTTACAAGTAGCTAAATACTTCAAAATTAAGAAGAAATCATAAAACTCCAACACAAATTCAAGAAGGGTCGAAAAATTAGCAAAATCTGTCAGAAATCAAAAAAAAATCCCTATTTTTAAGTTTCAAAAATTTGAAAAAATTCCCAACAGTAGAAAAATTATAAAAATTGAAAAACTATAACAACTCACAAGTAGCTAAAGACTTCAAAATTAGGAAAAAATTATAAAAACTCCAAAAAAAATTCAAAAAAGGTCGAAAAATTATCAAAAACTTCTCCGAAATCAAAAAAAAAACCCTATTTTTAAGTTTCAAAAATTTGAAAAAATTCCCAACAGTAGAAAAATTATAAAAATTGAAAAAATATAACAACTTACAAGTAGCTAAAGACTTCAGAATTAAGAAGAAATCATAAAACTCCAACACAAATTCAAGAAGGGTCGAAAAATTAGCAAAATCTGTCAGAAATCAAAAAAAAATCCCTATTTTTAAGTTTCAAAAGTTTGAAAAAATTCCCACCAGTAGAAAAATTATAAAAATTGAAAAACTATAACAACTCACAAGTAGCTAAAGACTTTAAAATTAGGAAAAAATTATAAAAACTCCAAAAAAAATTCAAAAAAGGTCGAAAAATTAGCAAAAACCTCTCAGAACTCAAAAAAAAACCCAATTTTTAAGTTTCAAAAATTTGAAAAAATTCCCAACAGTAGAAAAATTATAAAAATTGAAAAACTATAACAACTCACAAGTAGCTAAGGACTTTAAAATTAGGAAAAAATTATAAAAACTCCAAAAAAATTCAAAAAAGGTCGAAAAATTAGCAAAAACCTCTCAGTACTCAAAGAAAAACCCAATTTTTAAGTTTCAAAAATTTGAAAAAATTCTCACCAGTAGAAAAATTGTAAAAATTGAAAAACTATAACAACTCACAAGTAGCTAAAGACTTCAAAATTAGGAAAAAATTATAAAAACTCCAAAAAAAATTCAAAAAAGGTTGAAAAATTAGCAAAAACCTCTCAGAAATCAAAAAAAAACCCTGTTTTTCAGTTTCAAAAATTTGAAAAAATTCCCAACAGTAGAAAAATTATAAAAATTGAAAACCTATAACAATTCACAAGTAGCTAAAGACATCAAATTTAGGAAAAAATTATAAAAACTTCAAAAAAAATTCAAAAAAAATCGAAAAATCAGCAAAACCTTATTTTTAAGTTTCAAAAATTTGAAAAAAGTCCCAACAGTAGAAAAATTATAAAAATTGAAAAACTATAAAAACTCACAAGTAGCTAAAGACTTCAAAATAAAGAAAAAATTATAAAAACTCCAACACAAAGCCAAAAAGGGTCAAAAAATTAGCAAAAACCTCTCAGAAATAACAAAAAAACCCTATGTTTAAGTTTCAAAAATTTGAAAACATTCTCAACAGTAGAAAAATTATAAAAATTGTAAAACTATAACAACTCACAAGTAGCTAAAGACTTCAAAATTAGGAAAAAATTATAAAAACTCCAAAAAAAATTCAAAAAAGGTCGAAAAATTATCAAAAACTTCTCCGAAATCAAAAAAAAAACCCTATTTTTAAGTTTCAAAAATTTGAAAAAATTCCCAACAGTAGAAAAATTATAAAAATTGAAAAAATATAACAACTTACAAGTAGCTAAAGACTTCAGAATTAAGAAGAAATCATAAAACTCCAACACAAATTCAAGAAGGGTCGAAAAATTAGCAAAATCTGTCAGAAATCAAAAAAAAATCCCTATTTTTAAGTTTCAAAAGTTTGAAAAAATTCCCACCAGTAGAAAAATTATAAAAATTGAAAAACTATAACAACTCACAAGTAGCTAAAGACTTTAAAATTAGGAAAAAATTATAAAAACTCCAAAAAAAATTCAAAAAAGGTCGAAAAATTAGCAAAAACCTCTCAGAACTCAAAAAAAAACCCAATTTTTAAGTTTCAAAAATTTGAAAAAATTCTCACCTGTAGAAAAATTATAAAAATTGAAAAACTATAACAACTCACAAGTAGCTAAAGACTTCAAAATTAGGAAAAAATTATAAAAACTCCAAAAAAAATTCAAAAAAGGTCGAAAAATTAGCAAAAACCTCTCAGAAATCAAAAAAAACCTTATTTTTAAGTTTCAAAAATTTGCAAAAATTCCCAACACTAGAAAAATTATAAAAATTGAAAAACTATAACAACTCACAAGTAGCTAAAGACTTCAAAATTAGGAAAAAATTATAAAAACTCCAAAAAAAATTCAAATAAGGTCGAAAAATTAGCAAAAACCTCTCAGAAATTAAAAAAAAAACCCTATTTTTAAGTTTCAAAAATTTGAAAAAATTCCCACCAGTAGAAAAATTATAAAAATTGAAAAACTATAACAACTCACAAGTAGCTAAAGACTTCAAAATTAGGAAAAAATTATAAAAACTTCAAAAAAAAATCAAAAAAGGTCGAAAAATTAGCAAAAACCTCTCAGAAATCAAAAAAAAAACCCTATTTTTCAGTTTCAAAAATTTGAAAAAATTCCCATCAGTAGAAAAATTATAAAAATTGAAAAACTATAACAACTCACAAGTAGCTAAAGACTTCAAAATTAGGAAAAAGTTATAAAAACTCCAAAAAAAATTCAAAAAAGGTCGAAAAATTAGCAAAAACCTCACAGAAATCAAAAAAAAAACCCTATTTTTAAGTTTCAAAAATTTGAAAAAATTTCCAACAGTAGAAAAATTATAAAAATTGAAAAACTATAACAACTCACAAGTAGCTAAAGACTTTAAAATTAGGAAAAAATTATAAAAACTCCAAAAAAAATTCAAAAAAGGTCGAAAAATTAGCAAAAACCTCTCAGAACTCAAAAAAAAACCCAATTTTTAAGTTTCAAAAATTTGAAAAAATTCCCACCAGTAGAAAAATTATAAAAATTGAAAAACTATAACAACTCACAAGTAGCTTAAGACTTCAAAATTAGGAAAAAATTATAAAAACTCCAAAAAAAAATCAAAAAAGGTCGAAAAATTAGCAAACACCTCTCAGAAATCAAAAAAAAAAACCCTATTTTTCAGTTTCAAAAATTTGAAAAAATTCCCAACAGTAGAAAAATTATAAAAATTGAAAAACTATAACAACTCACAAGTAGCTAAAGACTTCAAAATAAAGAAAAAATCATAAAAACTCCAAAAAAAATTCAAAAAAGGTCGAAAAATTAGCAAAAACCTCTCAGAAATCAAAAAAAACCCTATTTTTAAGTTTCAAAAATTTTAAAAAATTCCCAACACTAGAAAAATTATAAAAATTGAAAAACTATAACAACTCACAAGTAGCTAAAGACTTCAAAATTAGGAAAAAATTATAAAAACTCTAAAAAAAAATCAAAAAAGGTCGAAAAATTAGCAAAAACCTCTCAGAAATCAAAAAAAAAACCCTATTTTTAAGTTTCAAAAATTTGAAAACAGTCCCAATAGTAGAAAAATTATAAAAATTGAAAACCTATAACAACTCACAAGTAGCTAAAGACTTTAAAATTAGGAAAAAATTATAAAAACTCAAAAAAAATTCAAAAAAGGTCGAAAAATTAGCAAAAACCTCTCAGAAATAAAAAAAAAAACCCTATTTTTCAGTTTCAAAAATTTGAAAAAATTCCCAACAGTAGAAAAATTATAAAAATTGAAGAACTGTTACAACTCACAAGTAGCTAAAGACTTCAAAATTAGGAAAAAATTATAAAAACTCCAAAAAAAATTCAAAAAAGGTCGAAAAATTAGCAAAGACCTCTCAGAAATAAAAAAAAAACATAGTTTTAAGTTTCAAAAATTCCCACCAGTAGAAAAATTATAAAAATTGAAAAATTATAACTACTTTCTAGTAGCTGAAGACTTCAAAATTAGGAAAAAATTATAAAAACTCCAACAAAAATTCAAGGTCGAAAAATTAGCAAAAACCTCTCAGAAATCAAAAAAAAAGCCCTATTTTTAAGTTTCAAAAATTTGAAAAAATTCCCAAAAGTAGAAAAATTATAAAAATTGAAAACCTATAACAACTCACAAGTAGCTAAAGACTTCAAAATAAAGAAAAAATTATAAAAACTCCAACACAAAGCCAAAAAGGGTCAAAAAATTAGCAAAAACCTCTCAGAAATCAAAAAAAAACCCTATTTTTAAGTTTCAAAAATTTGAAAAAATTCCCAACAGTATAAAAATTATAAAAATTGAAAAACTGTAACAACTCGCAAGTAGCTAAAGACTTCAAAATTAGGAAAAAAATATTAAAACTCCAAAAAAAATTCAAAAAAGTTCGAAAAATTAGCAAAAACCTCTCAGAAATAAAAAAAAAAACCCTATTTTTAAGTTTCAAAAATTTGAAAAAATTCCCAACAGTAGAAAAATTATGAAAATTGAAAAACTATAACAACTCACAAGTAGCTAAAGACTTCAAAATTAGGAAAAAATTATAAAAACTCCAAAAAAAATTCAAAAAAGGTCGAAAAATTAGCAAAAACCTCTCAGAAATAAAAAAAAAACCCTATTTTTCAGTTTCAAAAATTTGAAAAAATTCCCAACAGTAGAAAAATTATAAAAATTGAAAAACTGTAACAGCTCACAAGTAGCTAAAGACTTCAAAATTAGGAAAAAATTATAAAAACTCCAAAAAAAATTCACAAAAGGTCGAAAAATTAGCAAAAACCTCTCAGAAATCAAAAAAAAAGCCCTATTTTTAAGTTTCAAAATTTTGAAAAAATTCCCAAAAGTAGAAAATTTATAAAAATTGAAAACTATAACACCTCACAAGTAGCTAAAGACTTCAAAATAAAGAAAAAATTATAAAAACTCCAAAAAAAATTCAAAAAAGGTCGAAAAATTAGCAAAAACCTCTCAGAAATAAAAAAAAAACCCTATTTTTCAGTTTCAAAAATTTGAAAAAATTCCCAACAGTAGAAAAATTATAAAAATTGAAAAACTGTAACAACTCACAAGTAGCTAAAGACTTCAAATTTAGGAAAAAATTATAAAAACTCCAAAAAAAATTCAAAAAAAGTCGAAAAATTAGCAAAGACCTCTCAGAAATAAAAAAAAAACATATTTTTAAGTTTCAGAAATTCCCACCAGTAGAAAAATTATAAAAATTGAAAAATTATAACTACTTTCTAGTAGCTGAAGACTTCAAAATTAGGAAAAAATTATAAAAACTCCAACAAAAATTCAAAAAAGGTCGAAAAATTAGAAAATCCTCTCAGAAATAAAAAAAAACCTTATTTTTAAGTTTCAAAAATTTTAAAAAATTCCCAACAGTAGAAAAATTATAAAAATTGAAAAAATATAACAACTCACAAGTAGCTCAAGACTTCAAAATTAGGAAAAAATTATAAAAACTTCAAAAAACTTCAAAAAAGGTCGAAAAATTTGCAAAAACCTCTCAGAAATCAAAAAAAAAAACCCTATTTTTAAGTTTCAATAATTTGAAAAAATTCCCACCAGTAGAAAAATTATAAAAATTGAAAAACTATAACAACTCACAAGTAGCTAAAGACTTCAAAATTAGGAAAAAATTATAAAAACTCCAAAAAAAATTCAAAAAAGGTCGAAAAATTAGCAAAAACTTCTCCGAAATCAAAAAAAAAAACCCTATTTTTAAGTTTCAAAAATTTGAAAAAATTCCCAACAGTAGAAAAATTATAAAAATTGAAAAAATATAACAACTTACAAGTAGCTAAAGACTTCAAAATTAAGAAAAAATCATAAAACTCCAACACAAATTCAAGAAGGGTCGAAAAATTAGCAAAATCTGTCAGAAATCAAAAAAAAATCCCTATTTTTAAGTTTCAAAAATTTGAAAAAATTCCCAAAAGTAGAAAAATTATAAAAATTGAAAAACTATAACAACTCACAAGTAGCTAAAGACTTTAAAATTAGGAAAAAATTATAAAAACTCCAAAAAAAATTCAAAAAAGGTCGAAAAATTAGCAAAAACCTCTCAGAACTCAAAAAAAAACCCAATTTTTAAGTTTCAAAAATTTGAAAAAATTCCCAACAGTAGAAAAATTATAAAAATTGAAAAAATATAACAACTCACAAGTAGCTATAGACTTCAAAATTAGGAAAAAATTATAAAAACTCCAAAAAAAATTCAAAAAAGGTCGAAAAATTAGCAAAAACCTCTCAGAAATAAAAAAAAACCCTATTTTTCAGTTTCAAAAATTTGAAAAAATTCCCAACAGTAGAAAAATTATAAAAATTGAAAAAGTATAACAATTCACAAGTAGCTAAAGACATCAAATTTAGGAAAAAAATTATAAAAACTTCAAAAAAAATTCAAAAAAAATCGAAAAATCAGCAAAACCTTATTTTTAAGTTTCAAAAATTTGAAAAAAGTCCCAACAGTAGAAAAATTATAAAAATTTAAAAACTATAAAAACTCACATGTAGCTAAAGACTTCAAAATAAAGAAAAAATCATGAAAACTCCAACACAAAGTCAAAAAGGGTCGAAAAATTAGCAAAATCCTCTCAGAAATAAAAAAAAACCTTATTTTTAAGTTTCAAAAATTTGGAAAAATTCCCAACAGTAGAAAAATTATAAAAATTGAAAAACTATAACAACTCACAAGTAGCTCAAGACTTCAAAATTAGGAAAAAATTATAAAAACTTCATAAAACTTCAAAAAAGGTCGAAAAATTAGCAAAAACCTCTCAGAAATCAAAAAAAAAACCCTATTTTTAAGTTTCAATAATTTGAAAAAATTCCCACCAGTAGAAAAATTATAAAAATTGAAACACTATAACAACTCACAAGTAGCTAAAGACTTCAAAATTAGGAAAAAATTATAAAAACTCCAAAGAAAATTCAAAAAAGGTCGAAAAATTAGCAAAAACCTCTCAGAACTCAAAAAAAAACCCAATTTTTAAGTTTCAAAAATTTGAAAAAATTCTCAACAGTAGAAAAATTATAAAAATTGAAAAAGGATAACAATTCACAAGTAGCTAAAGACTTCAAATTTAAGAAAAAATTATAAAAACTTCAAAAAAAATTCAAAAAAAATCGAAAAATCAGCAAAACCTTATTTTTAAGTTTCAAAAATTTGAAAAAAGTCCCAACAGTAGAAAAATTATAAAAATTGAAAAACTATAACAACTCACAAGTAGCTTAAGACTTCAAAATTAGGAAAAAATTATAAAAACTCCAAAAAAAATTCAAAAAAGGTCGAAAAATCAGCAAAAACCTCTCAGAACTCAAAAAAAAACCTTATTTTTAAGTTTCAAAAATTTGAAAAAATTCCCAACAGTAGAAAAATTATAAAAATTGAAAAACTATAACAACTCACAAGTAGCTTAAGACTTCAAAATTATGAAAAAATTATAAAAACTCCAAAAAAAATTCAAAAAAGGTCGAAAAATTAGCAAAAACCTCTCAGAAATCAAAAAAAAACCCTATTTTTCAATTTCAAAAATTTGAAAAAATTCCCAACAGTAGAAAAATTATAAAAATTGAAAAAGGATAACAATTCACAAGTAGCTAAAGACTTCAAATTTAGGAAAAAATTATAAAAACTTCAAAAAAAATTCAAAAAAAATCGAAAAATCAGCAAAACCTTATTTTTAAGTTTCAAAAATTTGAAAAAAGTCCCAACAGTAGAAAAATTATAAAAATTGAAAAACTATAAAAACTCACATATAGCTAAAGACTTCAAAATAAAGAAAAAATCATGAAAACTCCAACACAAAGTCAAAAAGGGTCAAAAAATTAGCAAAAACCTCTCAGAAATAAAAAAAAACCCTATTTTTAAGTTTCAAAAATTTGAAAAAATTCCCAACAGTAGAAAAATTATAAAAATTGTAAAACTATAACAACTCACAAGTAGCTAAAGACTTCAAAATTAGGAAAAAATTATAAAAACTCCAAAAAAAATTTAAAAAAGGTCGAAAAATTAGCAAAAACTTCTCCGAAATCAAAAAAAAAAAACCCTATTTTTAAGTTTCAAAAATTTGAAAAAATTCCCAACAGTAGAAAAATTATAAAAATTGAAAAAATATAACAACTTACAAGTAGCTATAGACTTCAAAATTAAGAAGAAATCATAAAACTCCAACACAAATTCAAAAAGGGTCGAAAAATTAACAAAATCTGTCAGAAATCAAAAAAAAATCCCTATTTTTAAGTTTCAAAAATTTGAAAAAATTCTCAATAGTAGAAAAATTATAAAAATTGAAAACCTATAACAACTCACAAGTAGCTAAAGACTTTAAAATTAGGAAAAAATTATAAAAACTCCAAAAAAAATTCAAAAAAGGTCGAAAAATTAGCAAAAACTTCTCCGAAATCAAAAAAAAAAACCCTATTTTTAAGTTTCAAAAATTTGAAATAATTCCTAACAGTAGAAAAATTATAAAAATTGAAAAAATATAACAACTTACAAGTAGCTATAGACTTCAAAATAAAGAAAAAATCATAAAAACTCCAAAACAAAGTCAAAAAGGGTCGAAAAATTAGCAAAAACTTCTCAGAAATCAAAAAAAACCCTATTTTTAAGTTTCAAAAATTTGAAAAAATTCCCAACAGTAGAAAAATTATAAATATTGAAAAACTATAACAACTCACAAGTAGCTAAAGACTTCAAAATTAGGAAAAAATTATAAAAACTATAAAAAAAATTCAAAAAAGGTCGAAAAATTAGCAAAAACCTCTCAGAAATAAAAAAAAAACCCTATTTTTAAGTTTCAAAAATTTGAAAACAGTCCCAATAGTAGAAAAATTATAAAAATTGAAAACCTATAACAACTCACAAGTAGCTAAAGACTTTAAAATTAGGAAAAAATTATAAAAACTCCAAAAAAAATTCAAAAAAGGTCGAAAAATTAGCAAAAACCTCTCAGAAATAAAAAAAAAACCCTATTTTTCAGTTTCAAAAATTTGAAAAAATTCCCAACAGTAGAAAAATTATAAAAATTGAAAAACTATAACAACTCACAAGTCGCTAAAGACTTTAAATTTAGGAAAAAATTATAAAAACTCCAAAAAAAATTCAAAAAAGGTCGAAAAATTAGCAAAGAACTCTCAGAAATAAAAAAAAACATATTTTTAAGTTTCAGAAATTCCCACCAGTAGAAAAATTATAAAAATTGAAAAATTATAACTACTTTCTAGTAGCTGAAGACTTCAAAATTAGGAAAAAATTATAAAACTCCAACAAAAAGTCAAAAAGGGTCAAAAAATTAGCAAAAACCTCTCAGAAATCAAAAAAAAAGCCCTATTTTTAAGTTTCAAAAATTTGAAAAAATTCCCAAAAGTAGAAAAATTATAAAAATTGAAAACCTATAACAACTCACAAGTAGCTAAAGACTTCAAAATAAAGAAAAAATTATAAAAACTCCAACACAAAGCCAAAAAGGGTCAAAAAATTAGCAAAAACCTCTCAGAAATAAAAAAAAAACCCTATTTTTAAGTTTCAAAAATTTGAAAAAATTCCCAACAGTAGAAAAATTATAAAAATTGAAAAACTATAACAACTCACAAGTAGCTAAAGACTTCAAAATTAGGAAAAAATTATAAAAACTCCAAAAAAAATTCAAAAAAGGTCGAAAAATTAGCAAAAACTTCTCCGAAATCAAAAAAAAAAACCCTATTTTTAAGTTTCAAAAATTTGAAAAAATTCCCAACAGTAGAAAAATTATAAAAATTGAAAAAATATAACAACTTACAAGTAGCTAAAGACTTCAAAATTAAGAAGAAATCATAAAACTCCAACACAAATTCAAGAAGGGTCGAAAAATTAGCAAAATCTGTCAGAAATCAAAACAAATCCCTATTTTTAAGTTTCAAAAATTTGAAAAAATTCCCAACAGTAGAAAAATTATAAAAATTGAAAAACTATAACATCTCACAAGTAGCTAAAGACTTTAAAATTAGGAAAAAATTATAAAAACTCCAAAAAAAATTCAAAAAAGGTCGAAAAATTAGCAAAAACCTCTCAGAACTCAAAAAAGAACCCAATTTTTAAGTTTCAAAAATTTGAAAAAATTCTCACCAGTAGAAAAATTATAAAAATTGAAAAACTATAACAACTCACAAGTAGCTAAGGACTTCAAAATTAGGAAATAATTATAAAAACTCCAAAAAAAATTCAAAAAAGTTCGAAAAATTAGCAAAAACCTCTCAGAAATCAAAAAAAAACCCTATTTTTCAGTTTCAAAAATTTGAAAAAATTCCCAACAGTAGAAAAATTGAAAAAGTATAACAATTCACAAGTAGCTAAAGACATCAAATTTAGGAAAAAATTATAAAAACTTCAAAAAAAATTCAAAAAAAATCGAAAAATCAGCAAAACCTTATTTTTAAGTTTCAAAAATTTGAAAAAAGTCCCAACAGTAGAAAAATTATAAAAATTTAAAAACTATAAAAACTCACATGTAGCTAAAGACTTCAAAATAAAGAAAAAATCATGAAAACTCCAACACAAAGTCAAAAAGGGTCAAAAAATTAGCAAAAACCTCTCAGAAATAAAAAAAACCCTATTTTTCAGTTTCAAAAATTTGAAAAAATTCCCAACAGTAGAAAAATTATAAAAATTGAAAAAGTATAACAATTCACAAGTAGCTAAAGACTTCAAATTTAGGAAAAAATTATAAAAACTTCAAAAAAAATTCAAAAAAAATCGAAAAATCAGCAAAACCTTATTTTTAAGTTTCAAAAATTTGAAAAAAGTCCCAACAGTAGAAAAATTATAAAAATTTAAAAACTATAAAAACTCACATGTAGCTAAAGACTTCAAAATAAAGAAAAAATCATGAAAACTCCAACACAAAGTCAAAAAGGGTCAAAAAATTAGCAAAAACCTCTCAGAAATAAAAAAAAACCCTATTTTTAAGTTTCAAAAATTTGAAAAAATTCCCAACAGTAGAAAAATTATAAAAATTGTAAAACTATAACAACTCACAAGTAGCTAAAGACTTCAAAATTAGGAAAAAATTATAAAAACTCCAAAAAAAATTCAAAAAAGGTCGAAAAATTAGCAAAAACTTCTCCAAAATCAAAAAAAAAAACCCTATTTTTAAGTTTCAAAAATTTGAAAAAATTCCCAACAGTAGAAAAATTATAAAAATTGAAAACCTATAACAACTCACAAGTAGCTAAAGACTTTAAATTAGGAAAAAATTATGAAAACTAGAAAAAAAATTCAAAAAAGGTCGAAAAATTAGCAAAAACTTCTCCGAAATCAAAAAAAAAAAACCTATTTTTAAGTTTCAAAAATTTGAAAAAATTCCCAACAGTAGAAAAATTATAAAAATTGAAAAAATATAACAACTTGCAAGTAGCTATAGACTTCAAAATAAAGAAAAAATCATAAAAACTCCAAAACAAAGTCAAAAAAGGTCAAAAAATTAGCAAAAACCTCTCAGAAATAAAAAAAAACCCTATTTTTAAGTATCAAAAATTTGAAAAAATTCCCAACAGTAGAAAAATTATAAAAATTGTAAAACTATAACAACTCACAAGTAGCTAAAGACTTCAAAATTAGGAAAAAATTATAAAAACTCCAAAAAAAATTCAAAAAAGGTCGAAAAATTAGCAAAAACTTCTCCGAAATCAAAAAAAAAAACCCTATTTTTAAGTTTCAAAAATTTGAAAAAATTCCCAACAGTAGAAAAATTATAAAAATTGAAAACCTATAACAACTCACAAGTAGCTAAAGACTTTAAAATTAGGAAAAAATTATGAAAACTAGAAAAAAAATTCAAAAAAGGTCGAAAAATTAGCAAAAACTTCTCCGAAATCAAAAAAAAAAACCCTATTTTTAAGTTTCAAAAATTTGAAAAAATTCTCACCAGTAGAAAAATTATAAAAATTGAAAAACTATAACAACTTACAAGTAGCTAAAGACTTCAAAATTAAGAAGAAATCATAAAACTCCAACACAAATTCAAGAAGGGTCGAAAAATTAGCAAAATCTGTCAGAAATCAAAAAAAAACCCTATTTTTAAGTTTCAAAAATTTGAAAAAATTCCCAACAGTAGAAAAATTATAAAAATTTAAAAACTATAAAAACTCACATGTAGCTAAAGACTTCAAAATAAAGAAAAAATCATGAAAACTCCAACACAAAGTCAAAAAGGGTCAAAAAATTAGCAAAAACCTCTCAGAAATAAAAAAAAACCCTATTTTTAAGTTTCAAAAATTTGAAAAAATTCCCAACAGTAGAAAAATTATAAAAATTGTAAAACTATAACAACTCACAAGTAGCTAAAGACTTCAAAATTAGGAAAAAATTATAAAAACTCCAAAAAAAATTCAAAAAAGGTCGAAAAATTAGCAAAAACCTCTCAGAAATAAAAAAAAACCCTATTTTTAAGTTTCAAAAATTTGAAAAAATTCCCAACACTAGAAAAATTATAAAAATTGAAAAAATATAACAACTCACAAGTAGCTAAAGACTTCAAAATTAGGAAAAAATTATAAAAACTCCAAAAAAAATTCAAAAAAGGTCGAAAAATTAGCAAAATCCTCTCAGAAAGAAAAAAAACCTTATTTTTAAGTTTCAAAAATTTGAAAAAATTCCCAATAGTAGAAAAATTATAAAAATTGAAAACCTATAACAACTCACAAGTAGCTAAAGACTTTAAAATTATGAAAACTAGAAAAAAAATTCAAAAAAGGTCGAAAAATTAGCAAAAACTTCTCCGAAATCAAAAAAAAAAACCCTATTTTTAAGTTTCAAAAATTTGAAAAAATTCCCAACAGTAGAAAAATTATAAAAATTGAAAAAATATAACAACTTACAAGTAGCTATAGACTTCAAAATAAAGAAAAAATCATAAAAACTCCAAAACAAAGTCAAAAAGGGTCAAAAAATTAGCAAAAACTTCTCAGAAATCAAAAAAAACCCTATTTTTAAGTTTCAAAAATTTGAAAAAATTCCCAACAGTAGAAAAATTATAAAAATTGAAAAACTATAACAACTCACAAGTAGCTAAAGACTTCAAAATTAGGAAAAAATTATAAAAACTCCAAAAAAATTCAAAAAAGGTCGAAAAATTAGCAAAAACCTTTCAGAAATCAAAAAAACCCTATTTTTAAGTTTCAAAAATTTGAAAAAATTCCCAACACTAGAAAAATTATAAAAATTGAAAAACTATAACAACTCACAAGTAGCTAAAGACTTCAAAATTAGGAAAAAATTATAAAAACTCTAAAAAAAATTCAAAAAAGGTCGAAAAATTAGCAAAAACCTCTCAGAAATCAAAAAAAAAACTCTATTTTTAAGTTTCAAAAATTTGAAAACAGTCCCAATAGTAGAAAAATTATAAAAATTGAAAACCTATAACAACTCACAAGTAGCTAAAGACTTTAAAATTAGGAAAAAATTATAAAAACTCCAAAAAAAATTCAAAAAAGGTCGAAAAATTAACAAAAACTTCTCCGAAATCAAAAAAAAAAAACCCTATTTTTATGTTTCAAAAATTTGAAAAAATTCCCAACAGTAGAAAAATTATAAAAATTGAAAAAATATAACAACTCACAAGTAGCTAAAGACTTCAAAATTAGGAAAAAATTATAAAAACTCCAAAAAAAAATTCAAAAAAGGTCGAAAAATTAGCAAAATCCTCTCAGAAATAAAAAAAACCTTATTTTTAAGTTTCAAAAATTTGAAAAAATTCCCAACAGTAGAAAAATTATAAAAATTGAAAAACTATAACAACTCACAAGTAGCTCAAGACTTCAAAATTAGGAAAAAATTATAAAAACTTCAAAAAACTTCAAAAAAGGTCGAAAAATTAGTAAAAACCTCTCAGAAATCAAAAAAAAAAACCCTATTTTTAAGTTTCAATAATTTGAAAAAATTCCCACCAGTAGAAAAATTATAAAAATTGAAACACTATAACAACTCACAAGTAGCTAAAGACTTCAAAATTAGGAAAAAATTATAAAAACTCCAAAAAAAATTCAAAAAAGGTCGAAAAATTAGCAAAAACCTCTCAGAACTCAAAAAAAAACCTTATTTTTAAGTTTCAAAAATTTGAAAAAATTCCCAACAGTAGAAAAATTATAAAAATTGAAAAACCACAACAATTCACAAGTAGCTTAAGACTTCAAAATTAGGAAAAAATTATAAAAACTCCAAAAAAAATTCAAAAAAGGTCGAAAAATTAGCAAAAACCTCTCAGAAATCAAAAAATAACCCTATTTTTCAATTTCAAAAATTTGAAAAAATTCCCAACAGTAGAAAAATTATAAAAATTGAAAAAGGATAACAATTCACAAGTAGCTAAAGACTTCAAATTTAGGAAAAAATTATAAAAACTTAAAAAAAAATTCAAAAAAAATCGAAAAATCAGCAAAACATTATTTTTAAGTTTCAAAAATTTGAAAAAAGTCCCAACAGTAGAAAAATTATAAAAATTGAAAAACTATAACAACTCACATGTAGCTAAAGACTTCAAAATAAAGAAAAAATCATGAAAACTCCAACACAAAGTCAAAAAGGGTCGAAAAATTAGCAAAATCCTCTCAGAAATAAAAAAAAACCTTATTTTTAAGTTTCAAAAATTTGGAAAAATTCCCAACAGTAGAAAAATTATAAAAATTGAAAAACTATAACAACTCACAAGTAGCTAAAGACTTCAAAATTAGGAAAAAATTATAAAAACTTCAAAAAACTTCAAAAAAGGTCGAAAAATTAGCAAAAACCTCTCAGAAATCAAAAAAAAAACCATATTTTTAAGTTTCAATAATTTGAAAAAATTCCCACCAGTAGAAAAATTATAAAAATTGAAACACTATAACAACTCACAAGTAGCTAAAGACTTCAAAATTAGGAAAAAATTATAAAAACTCCAAAAAAAATTCAAAAAAGGTCGAAAAATTAGCAAAAACCTCTCATAACTCAAAAAAAAACCCAATTTTTAAGTTTCAAAAATTTGAAAAAATTCTCAACAGTAGAAAAATTATAAAAATTGATAAAGGATAACAATTCACAAGTAGCTAAAGACTTCAAATTTAGGAAAAAAATATAAAAACTTCAAAAAAAATTCTAAAAAAATCGAAAAATCAGCAAAACCTTATTTTTAAGTTTCAAAAATTTGAAAAAATTCCCAACAGTAGAAAAATTATAAAAATTGAAAAACTATAACAACTCACAAGTAGCTTAAGACTTCAAAATTATGAAAAAATTATAAAAACTCCAAAAAAAATTCAAAAAAGGTCGAAAAATTAGCAAAAACCTCTCAGAAATCAAAAAAAAAACCCTATTTTTCAATTTCAAAAATTTGAAAAAATTCCCAACAGTAGAAAAATTATAAAAATTGAAAAAGGATAACAATTCACAAGTAGCTAAAGACTTCAAATTTAGGAAAAAAATATAAAAACTTCAAAAAAAATTCAAAAAAAATCGAAAAATCAGCAAAACCTTATTTTTAAGTTTCAAAAATTTGAAAAAAGTCCCACCAGTAGAAAAATTATAAAAATTGAAAAACTATAAAAACTCACATGTAGCTAAAGACTTCAAAATAAAGAAAAAATCATGAAAACTCCAACACAAAGTCAAAAAGGGTCAAAAAATTAGCAAAAACCTCTCAGAAATAAAAAAAAACCCTATTTTTAAGTTTCAAAAATTTGAAAAAATTCCCAACAGTAGAAAAATTATAAAAATTGTAAAACTATAACAACTCACAAGTAGCTAAAGACTTCAAAATTAGGAAAAAATTATAAAAACTCCAAAAAAAATTTAAAAAAGGTCGAAAAATTAGCAAAAACTTCTCCGAAATCAAAAAAAAAAAACCCTATTTTTAAGTTTCAAAAATTTGAAAAAATTCCCAACAGTAGAAAAATTATAAAAATTGAAAAAATATAACAACTTACAAGTAGCTATAGACTTCAAAATTAAGAAGAAATCATAAAACTCCAACACAAATTCAAAAAGGGTCGAAAAATTAACAAAATCTGTCAGAAATCAAAAAAAAATCCCTATTTTTAAGTTTCAAAAATTTGAAAAAATTCCCAATAGTAGAAAAATTATAAAAATTGAAAACCTATAACAACTCACAAGTAGCTAAAGACTTTAAAATTAGGAAAAAATTATAAAAACTCCAAAAAAAATTCAAAAAAGGTCGAAAAATTAGCAAAAAGTTCTCCGAAATCAAAAAAAAAAACCCTATTTTTAAGTTTCAAAAATTTGAAAAAATTCCTAACAGTAGAAAAATTATAAAAATTGAAAAAATATAACAACTTACAAGTAGCTATAGACTTCAAAATAAAGAAAAAATCATAAAAACTCCAAAACAAAGTCAAAAAGGGTCAAAAAATTAGCAAAAACTTCTCAGAAATCAAAAAAAAACATATTTTTAAGTTTCAAAAATTTGAAAAAATTCCCAACAGTAGAAAAATTATAAATATTGAAAAACTATAACAACTCACAAGTAGCTAAAGACTTCAAAATTAGGAAAAAATTATAAAAACTCCAAAAAAATTCAAAAAAGGTCGAAAAATTAGCAAAAACCTTACAGAAATCAAAAAAAAACCCTATTTTTAAGTTTCAAAAATTTGAAAAAATTCCCAACACTAGAAAAATTATAAAAATTGAAAAACTATAACAACTCACAAGTAGCTAAAGACTTCAAAATTAGGAAAAAATTATAAAAACTCTAAAAAAAATTCAAAAAAGGTCGAAAAATTAGCAAAAACCTCTCAGAAATAAAAAAAAAAACCCTATTTGTAAGTTTCAAAAATTTGAAAACAGTCCCAATAGTAGAAAAATTATAAAAATTGAAAACCTATAACAACTCACAAGTAGCTAAAGACTTTAAAATTAGGAAAAAATTATAAAAACTCCAAAAAAAATTCAAAAAAGGTCGAAAAATTAGCAAAAACCTCTCAGAAATAAAAAAAAAACCCTATTTTTCAGTTTCAAAAATTTGAAAAAATTCCCAACAGTAGAAAAATTATAAAAATTGAAAAACTGTAACAACTCACAAGTAGCTAAAGACTTCAAATTTAGGAAAAAATTATAAAAACTCCAAAAAAAATTCAAAAAAGGTCGAAAAATTAGCAAAGAACTCTCAGAAATAAAAAAAAAACATATTTTTAAGTTTCAGAAATTCCCACCAGTAGAAAAATTATAAAAATTGAAAAATTATAACTACTTTCTAGTAGCTGAAGACTTCAAAATTAGGAAAAAATTATAAAACTCCAACAAAAAGTCAAAAAGGGTCAAAAAATTAGCAAAAACCTCTCAGAAATCAAAAAAAAAGCCCTATTTTTAAGTTTCAAAAATTTGAAAAAATTCCCAAAAGTAGAAAAATTATAAAAATTGAAAACCTATAACAACTCACAAGTAGCTAAAGACTTCAAAATAACGAAAAAATTATAAAAACTCCAACACAAAGCCAAAAAGGGTCAAAAAATTAGCAAAAACCTCTCAGAAATAAAAAAAAAACCCTATTTTTAAGTTTCAAAAATTTGAAAAAATTCCCAACAGTAGAAAAATTATAAAAATTGAAAAACTATAAAAACTCACAAGTAGCTAAAGACTTCAAATTTAGGAAAAAATTATAAAAACTCCAAAAAAAATTCAAAAAAGGTCGAAAAATTAGCAAAGAACTCTCAGAAATAAAAAAAAAACATATTTTTAAGTTTCAGAAATTCCCACCAGTAGAAAAATTATAAAAATTGAAAAATTATAACTACTTTCTAGTAGCTGAAGACTTCAAAATTAGGAAAAAATTATAAAAACTCCAAAAAAAATTCAAAATAGGTCGAAAAATTAGCAAAAACTTCTCCGAAATCAAAAAAAAAACCCTATTTTTAAGTTTCAAAAATTTGAAAAAATTCCCAACAGTAGAAAAATTATAAAAATTGAAAAAATATAACAACTTACAAGTAGCTAAAGACTTCAAAATTAAGAAGAAATCATAAAACTCCAACACAAATTCAAGAAGGGTCGAAAAATTACCAAAATCTGTCAGAAATCAAAAAAAATCCCTATTTTTAAGTTTCAAAAATTTGAAAAAATTCCCAACAGTAGAAAAATTATAAAAATTGAAAAACTATAACATCTCACAAGTAGCTAAAGACTTTAAAATTAGGAAAAAATTATAAAAACTCCAAAAAAAATTCAAAAAAGGTCGAAAAATTAGCAAAAACCTCTCAGAACTCAAAAAAGAACCCAATTTTTAAGTTTCAAAAATTTGAAAAAATTCTCACCAGTAGAAAAATTATAAAAATTGAAAAACTATAACAACTCACAAGTAGCTAAAGACTTCAAAATTAGGAAATAATTATAAAAACTCCAAAAAAAATTCAAAAAAGGTCGAAAAATTAGCAAAAACCTCTCAGAAATCAAAAAAAAACCCTATTTTTCAGTTTCAAAAATTTGAAAAAATTCCCAACAGTAGAAAAATTGAAAAAGTATAACAATTCACAAGTAGCTAAAGACATCAAATTTAGGAAAAAATTATAAAAACTTCAAAAAAAATTCAAAAAAAATCGAAAAATCAGCAAAACCTTATTTTTAAGTTTCAAAAATTTGAAAAAAGTCCCAACAGTAGAAAAATTATAAAAATTTAAAAACTATAAAAACTCACATGTAGCTAAAGACTTCAAAATAAAGAAAAAATCATGAAAACTCCAACACAAAGTCAAAAAGGGTCAAAAAATTAGCAAAAACCTCTCAGAAATAAAAAAAAACCCTATTTTTCAGTTTCAAAAATTTGAAAAAATTCCCAACAGTAGAAAAATTATAAAAATTGAAAAAGTATAACAATTCACAAGTAGCTAAAGACTTCAAATTTAGGAAAAAATTATAAAAACTTCAAAAAAAATTCAAAAAAAATCGAAAAATCAGCAAAACCTTATTTTTAAGTTTCAAAAATTTGAAAAAAGTCCCAACAGTAGAAAAATTATAAAAATTTAAAAACTATAAAAACTCACATGTAGCTAAAGACTTCAAAATAAAGAAAAAATCATGAAAACTCCAACACAAAGTCAAAAAGGGTCAAAAAATTAGCAAAAACCTCTCAGAAATAAAAAAAAACCCTATTTTTAAGTTTCAAAAATTTGAAAAAATTCCCAACAGTAGAAAAATTATAAAAATTGTAAAACTATAACAACTCACAAGTAGCTAAAGACTTCAAAATTAGGAAAAAATTATAAAAACTCCAAAAAAAATTCAAAAAAGGTCGAAAAATTAGCAAAAACTTCTCCGAAATCAAAAAAAAAAACCCTATTTTTAAGTTTCAAAAATTTGAAAAAATTCCCAACAGTAGAAAAATTATAAAAATTGAAAACCTATAACAACTCACAAGTAGCTAAAGACTTTAAAATTAGGAAAAAATTATGAAAACTAGAAAAAAAATTCAAAAAAGGTCGAAAAATTAGCAAAAACTTCTCCGAAATCAAAAAAAAAAAACCTATTTTTAAGTTTCAAAAATTTGAAAAAATTCCCAACAGTAGAAAAATTATAAAAATTGAAAAAATATAACAACTTACAAGTAGCTATAGACTTCAAAATAAAGAAAAAATCATAAAAACTCCAAAACAAAGTCAAAAAAGGTCAAAAAATTAGCAAAAACCTCTCAGAAATAAAAAAAAACCCTATTTTTAAGTTTCAAAAATTTGAAAAAATTCCCAACAGTAGAAAAATTATAAAAATTGAAAAAATATAACAACTTACAAGTAGCTATAGACTTCAAAATAAAGAAAAAATCATAAAAACTCCAAAACAAACTCAAAAAGGGTCAAAAAATTAGCAAAAACTTCTCAGAAATCAAAAAAAACCCTATTTTTAAGTTTCAAAAATTTGAAAAAATTCCCAACAGTAGAAAAATTATAAAAATTGAAAAACTATAACAACTCACAAGTAGCTAAAGACTTCAAAATTAGGAAAAAATTATAAAAACTCCAAAAAAATTCAAAAAAGGTCGAAAAATTAGCAAAAACCTTTCAGAAATCAAAAAAAACCCTATTTTTAAGTTTCAAAAATTTGAAAAAATTCCCAACACTAGAAAAATTATAAAAATTGAAAAACTATAACAACTCACAAGTAGCTAAAGACTTCAAAATTAGGAAAAAATTATAAAAACTCTAAAAAAAATTCAAAAAAGGTCGAAAAATTAGCAAAAACCTCTCAGAAATCAAAAAAAAAACTCTATTTTTAAGTTTCAAAAATTTGAAAACAGTCCCAATAGTAGAAAAATTATAAAAATTGAAAAACTATAACAACTCACAAGTAGCTAAAGACTTTAAAATTAGGAAAAAATTATAAAAACTCCAAAAAAAATTCAAAAAAGGTCGAAAAATTAGCAAAAACTTCTCCGAAATCAAAAAAAAAAAAACCCTATTTTTAAGTTTCAAAAATTTGAAAAAATTCCCAACAGTAGAAAAATTATAAAAATTGAAAAACTATAACAACTCACAAGTAGCTAAAGACTTCAAAATTAGGAAAAAATTATAAAAACTCCAAAAAAATTCAAAAAAGGTCGAAAAATTAGCAAAAACCTTTCAGAAATCAAAAAAAACCCTATTTTTAAGTTTCAAAAATTTGAAAAAATTCCCAACACTAGAAAAATTATAAAAATTGAAAAACTATAACAACTCACAAGTAGCTAAAGACTTCAAAATTAGGAAAAAATTATAAAAACTCTAAAAAAAATTCAAAAAGGGTCGAAAAATTAGCAAAATCTGTCAGAAATCAAAAAAAATCCCTATTTTTAAGTTTCAAAAATTTGAAAAAATTCCCAACAGTAGAAAAATTATAAAAATTGAAAAACTATAACAACTCACAAGTAGCTTAAGACTTCAAAATTAGGAAAAAATTATAAAAACTCCAAAAAAAATTCAAAAAAGGTCGAAAAATTAGCAAAAACTTCTCCGAAATCAAAAAAAAAAAAACCCTATTTTTAAGTTTCAAAAATTTGAAAAAATTCCCAACAGTAGAAAAATTATAAAAATTGAAAAAATATAACAACTCACAAGTAGCTAAAGACTTCAAAATTAGGAAAAAATTATAAAAACTCCAAAAAAAATTCAAAAAAGGTCGAAAAATTAGCAAAATCCTCTCAGAAATAAAAAAAACCTTATTTTTAAGTTTCAAAAATTTGAAAAAATTCCCAACAGTAGAAAAATTATAAAAATTGAAAAACTATAACAACTCACAAGTAGCTCAAGACTTCAAAATTAGGAAAAAATTATAAAAACTTCAAAAAACTTCAAAAAAGGTCGAAAAATTAGCAAAAACCTCTCAGAAATCAAAAAAAAAACCCTATTTTTAAGTTTCAATAATTTGAAAAAATTCCCACCAGTAGAAAAATTATAAAAATTGAAACACTATAACAACTCACAAGTAGCTAAAGACTTCAAAATTAGGAAAAAATTATAAAAACTCCAAAAAAAATTCAAAAAAGGTCGAAAAATTAGCAAAAACCTCTCAGAACTCAAAAAAAAACCTTATTTTTAAGTTTCAAAAATTTGAAAAAATTCCCAACAGTAGAAAAATTATAAAAATTGAAAAACCACAACAATTCACAAGTAGCTTAAGACTTCAAAATTAGGAAAAAATTATAAAAACTCCAAAAAAAATTCAAAAAAGGTCGAAAAATTAGCAAAAACCTCTCAGAAATCAAAAAATAACCCTATTTTTCAATTTCAAAAATTTGAAAAAATTCCCAACAGTAGAAAAATTATAAAAATTGAAAAAGGATAACAATTCACAAGTAGCTAAAGACTTCAAATTTAGGAAAAAATTATAAAAACTTAAAAAAAAATTCAAAAAAAATCGAAAAATCAGCAAAACCTTATTTTTAAGTTTCAAAAATTTGAAAAAAGTCCCAACAGTAGAAAAATTATAAAAATTGAAAAACTATAACAACTCACATGTAGCTAAAGACTTCAAAATAAAGCAAAAATCATGAAAACTCCAACACAAAGTCAAAAAGGGTCAAAAAATTAGCAAAAACCTCTCAGAAATAAAAAAAAACCCTATTTTTAAGTTTCAAAAATTTGAAAAAATTCCCAACAGTAGAAAAATTATAAAAATTGTAAAACTATACCAACTCACAAGTAGCTAAAGACTTCAAAATTAGGAAAAAATTATAAAAACTCCAAAAAAAATTTAAAAAAGGTCGAAAAATTAGCAAAAACTTCTCCGAAATCAAAAAAAAAAAAACCCTATTTTTAAGTTTCAAAAATTTGAAAAAATTCCCAACAGTAGAAAAATTATAAAAATTGAAAAAATATAACAACTTACAAGTAGCTATAGACTTCAAAATTAAGAAGAAATCATAAAACTCCAACACAAATTCAAAAGGGTCGAAAAATTAGCAAAATCTGTCAGAAATCAAAAATAAATCCCTATTTTTAAGTTTCAAAAATTTGAAAAAATTCCCAATAGTAGAAAAATTATAAAAATTGAAAACCTATAACAACTCACAAGTAGCTAAAGACTTTAAAATTAGGAAAAAATTATGAAAACTAGAAAAAAAATTCAAAAAAGGTCGAAAAATTAGCAAAAACTTCTCCGAAATCAAAAAAAAAAACCCTATTTTTAAGTTTCAAAAATTTGAAAAAATTCCCAACAGTAGAAAAATTATAAAAATTGAAAACCTATAACAACTCACAAGTAGCTAAAGACTTTAAAATTAGGAAAAAATTATGAAAACTAGAAAAAAAATTCAAAAAAGGTCGAAAAATTAGCAAAAACTTCTCCGAAATCAAAAAAAAAAAACCTATTTTTAAGTTTCAAAAATTTGAAAAAATTCCCAACAGTAGAAAAATTATAAAAATTGAAAAAATATAACAACTTACAAGTAGCTATAGACTTCAAAATAAAGAAAAAATCATAAAAACTCCAAAACAAAGTCAAAAAAGGTCAAAAAATTAGCAAAAACCTCTCAGAAATAAAAAAAAACCCTATTTTTAAGTTTCAAAAATTTGAAAAAATTCCCAACAGTAGAAAAATTATAAAAATTGAAAAAATATAACAACTTACAAGTAGCTATAGACTTCAAAATAAAGAAAAAATCATAAAAACTCCAAAACAAACTCAAAAAGGGTCAAAAAATTAGCAAAAACTTCTCAGAAATCAAAAAAAACCCTATTTTTAAGTTTCAAAAATTTGAAAAAATTCCCAACAGTAGAAAAATTATAAAAATTGAAAACCTATAACAACTCACAAGTAGCTAAAGACTTTAAAATTAGGAAAAAATTATGAAAACTAGAAAAAAAATTCAAAAAAGGTCGAAAAATTAGCAAAAACTTCTCCGAAATCAAAAAAAAAAAACCTATTTTTAAGTTTCAAAAATTTGAAAAAATTCCCAACAGTAGAAAAATTATAAAAATTGAAAAAATATAACAACTTACAAGTAGCTATAGACTTCAAAATAAAGAAAAAATCATAAAAACTCCAAAACAAAGTCAAAAAAGGTCAAAAAATTAGCAAAAACCTCTCAGAAATAAAAAAAAACCCTATTTTTAAGTTTCAAAAATTTGAAAAAATTCCCAACAGTAGAAAAATTATAAAAATTGAAAAAATATAACAACTTACAAGTAGCTATAGACTTCAAAATAAAGAAAAAATCATAAAAACTCCAAAACAAACTCAAAAAGGGTCAAAAAATTAGCAAAAACTTCTCAGAAATCAAAAAAAACCCTATTTTTAAGTTTCAAAAATTTGAAAAAATTCCCAACAGTAGAAAAATTATAAAAATTGAAAAACTATAACAACTCACAAGTAGCTAAAGACTTCAAAATTAGGAAAAAATTATAAAAACTCCAAAAAAATTCAAAAAAGGTCGAAAAATTAGCAAAAACCTTTCAGAAATCAAAAAAAACCCTATTTTTAAGTTTCAAAAATTTGAAAAAATTCCCAACACTAGAAAAATTATAAAAATTGAAAAACTATAACAACTCACAAGTAGCTAAAGACTTCAAAATTAGGAAAAAATTATAAAAACTCTAAAAAAAATTCAAAAAAGGTCGAAAAATTAGCAAAAACCTCTCAGAAATCAAAAAAAAAACTCTATTTTTAAGTTTCAAAAATTTGAAAACAGTCCCAATAGTAGAAAAATTATAAAAATTGAAAAACTATAACAACTCACAAGTAGCTAAAGACTTTAAAATTAGGAAAAAATTATAAAAACTCCAAAAAAAATTCAAAAAAGGTCGAAAAATTAGCAAAAACTTCTCCGAAATCAAAAAAAAAAAAACCCTATTTTTAAGTTTCAAAAATTTGAAAAAATTCCCAACAGTAGAAAAATTATAAAAATTGAAAAACTATAACAACTCACAAGTAGCTAAAGACTTCAAAATTAGGAAAAAATTATAAAAACTCCAAAAAAATTCAAAAAAGGTCGAAAAATTAGCAAAAACCTTTCAGAAATCAAAAAAAACCCTATTTTTAAGTTTCAAAAATTTGAAAAAATTCCCAACACTAGAAAAATTATAAAAATTGAAAAACTATAACAACTCACAAGTAGCTAAAGACTTCAAAATTAGGAAAAAATTATAAAAACTCTAAAAAAAATTCAAAAAGGGTCGAAAAATTAGCAAAATCTGTCAGAAATCAAAAAAAATCCCTATTTTTAAGTTTCAAAAATTTGAAAAAATTCCCAACAGTAGAAAAATTATAAAAATTGAAAAACTATAACAACTCACAAGTAGCTTAAGACTTCAAAATTAGGAAAAAATTATAAAAACTCCAAAAAAAATTCAAAAAAGGTCGAAAAATTAGCAAAAACTTCTCCGAAATCAAAAAAAAAAAAACCCTATTTTTAAGTTTCAAAAATTTGAAAAAATTCCCAACAGTAGAAAAATTATAAAAATTGAAAAAATATAACAACTCACAAGTAGCTAAAGACTTCAAAATTAGGAAAAAATTATAAAAACTCCAAAAAAAATTCAAAAAAGGTCGAAAAATTAGCAAAATCCTCTCAGAAATAAAAAAAACCTTATTTTTAAGTTTCAAAAATTTGAAAAAATTCCCAACAGTAGAAAAATTATAAAAATTGAAAAACTATAACAACTCACAAGTAGCTCAAGACTTCAAAATTAGGAAAAAATTATAAAAACTTCAAAAAACTTCAAAAAAGGTCGAAAAATTAGCAAAAACCTCTCAGAAATCAAAAAAAAAACCCTATTTTTAAGTTTCAATAATTTGAAAAAATTCCCACCAGTAGAAAAATTATAAAAATTGAAACACTATAACAACTCACAAGTAGCTAAAGACTTCAAAATTAGGAAAAAATTATAAAAACTCCAAAAAAAATTCAAAAAAGGTCGAAAAATTAGCAAAAACCTCTCAGAACTCAAAAAAAAACCTTATTTTTAAGTTTCAAAAATTTGAAAAAATTCCCAACAGTAGAAAAATTATAAAAATTGAAAAACCACAACAATTCACAAGTAGCTTAAGACTTCAAAATTAGGAAAAAATTATAAAAACTCCAAAAAAAATTCAAAAAAGGTCGAAAAATTAGCAAAAACCTCTCAGAAATCAAAAAATAACCCTATTTTTCAATTTCAAAAATTTGAAAAAATTCCCAACAGTAGAAAAATTATAAAAATTGAAAAAGGATAACAATTCACAAGTAGCTAAAGACTTCAAATTTAGGAAAAAATTATAAAAACTTAAAAAAAAATTCAAAAAAAATCGAAAAATCAGCAAAACCTTATTTTTAAGTTTCAAAAATTTGAAAAAAGTCCCAACAGTAGAAAAATTATAAAAATTGAAAAACTATAACAACTCACATGTAGCTAAAGACTTCAAAATAAAGAAAAAATCATGAAAACTCCAACACAAAGTCAAAAAGGGTCAAAAAATTAGCAAAAACCTCTCAGAAATAAAAAAAAACCCTATTTTTAAGTTTCAAAAATTTGAAAAAATTCCCAACAGTAGAAAAATTATAAAAATTGTAAAACTATACCAACTCACAAGTAGCTAAAGACTTCAAAATTAGGAAAAAATTATAAAAACTCCAAAAAAAATTTAAAAAAGGTCGAAAAATTAGCAAAAACTTCTCCGAAATCAAAAAAAAAAAAACCCTATTTTTAAGTTTCAAAAATTTGAAAAAATTCCCAACAGTAGAAAAATTATAAAAATTGAAAAAATATAACAACTTACAAGTAGCTATAGACTTCAAAATTAAGAAGAAATCATAAAACTCCAACACAAATTCAAAAGGGTCGAAAAATTAGCAAAATCTGTCAGAAATCAAAAATAAATCCCTATTTTTAAGTTTCAAAAATTTGAAAAAATTCCCAATAGTAGAAAAATTATAAAAATTGAAAACCTATAACAACTCACAAGTAGCTAAAGACTTTAAAATTAGGAAAAAATTATGAAAACTAGAAAAAAAATTCAAAAAAGGTCGAAAAATTAGCAAAAACTTCTCCGAAATCAAAAAAAAAAACCCTATTTTTAAGTTTCAAAAATTTGAAAAAATTCCCAACAGTAGAAAAATTATAAAAATTCAAAAAATATAACAACTTACAAGTAGCTATAGACTTCAAAATAAAGAAAAAATCATAAAAACTCCAAAACAAAGTCAAAAGGGGTCAAAAAATTAGCAAAAGCTTCTCAGAAATCAAAAAAAACCCTATTTTTAAGTTTCAAAAATTTGAAAAAATTCCCAACAGTAGAAAAATTATAAAAATTGAAAAACTATAACAACTCACAAGTAGCTAAAGACTTCAAAATTAGGAAAAAATTATAAAAACTCCAAAAAAATTCAAAAAAGATCGAAAAATTAGCAAAAACCTTTCAGAAATCAAAAAAAAACCCTATTTTTAAGTTTCAAAAATTTGAAAAAATTCCCAACACTAGAAAAATTATAAAAATTGAAAAACTATAACAACTCACAAGTAGCTAAAGACTTCAAAATTAGGAAAAAATTATAAAAACTCTAAAAAAATTCAAAAAAGGTCGAAAAATTAGCAAAAACCTCTCAGAAATCAAAAAAAAAACTCTATTTTTAAGTTTCAAAAATTTGAAAACAGTCCCAATAGTAGAAAAATTATAAAAATTGAAAACCTATAACAACTCACAAGTAGCTAAAGACTTTAAAATTAGGAAAAAATTATAAAAACTCAAAAAAAATTCAAAAAAGGTCGAAAAATTAGCAAAAACCTCTCAGAAATAAAAAAAAAACCCTATTTTTCAGTTTCAAAAATTTGAAAAAATTCCCAACAGTAGAAAAATTATAAAAATTGAAAAACTGTAACAACTCACAAGTAGCTAAAGACTTCAAATTTAGGAAAAAATTATAAAAACTCCAAAAAAAATTCAAAAAAAGTCGAAAAATTAGCAAAGACCTCTCAGAAATAAAAAAAAAAACATATTTTTAAGTTTCAGAAATTCCCACCAGTAGAAAAATTATAAAAATTGAAAAATTATAACTACTTTCTAGTAGCTGAAGACTTCAAAATTAGGAAAAAATTATAAAAACTCCAACAAAAATTCAAGGTCGAAAAATTAGCAAAAACCTCTCAGAAATCAAAAAAAAAGCCCTAATTTAAGTTTCAAAAATTTGAAAAAATTCCCAAAAGTAGAAAAATTATAAAAATTGAAAACCTATAACAACTCACAAGTAGCTAAAGACTTCAAAATAAAGAAAAAATTATAAAAACTCCAACACAAAGCCAAAAAGGGTCAAAAAATTAGCAAAAACCTCTCAGAAATCAAAAAAAAACCCTATTTTTAAGTTTCAAAAATTTGAAAAAATTCCCAACAGTAGAAAAATTATAAAAATTGAAAACCTATAACAACTCACAAGTAGCTAAAGACTTCAAAATTAGGAAAAAATTATAAAAACTCCAAAAAAAATTCAAAAAAGGTCGAAAAATTAGCAAAAACTTCTCCGAAATCAAAAAAAAAAACCCTATTTTTAAGTTTCAAAAATTTGAAAAAATTCCCAACAGTAGAAAAATTATAAAAATTGAAAAAATATAACAACTTACAAGTAGCTAAAGACTTCAAAATTAAGAAGAAATCATAAAACTCCAACACAAATTCAAGAAGGGTCGAAAAATTAGCAAAATCTGTCAGAAATCAAAAAAAAATCCCTATTTTTAAGTTTCAAAAATTTGAAAAAATTCCCAACAGTAGAAAAATTATAAAAATTGAAAAACTATAACATCTCACAAGTAGCTAAAGACTTTAAAATTAGGAAAAAATTATAAAAACTCCAAAAAAAATTCAAAAAAGGTCGAAAAATTAGCAAAAACCTCTCAGAACTCAAAAAAAAAACCCAATTTTTAAGTTTCAAAAATTTGAAAAAATTCTCAACAGTAGAAAAATTATAAAAATTGAAAAACTATAACAACTCACAAGTAGCTAAAGACTTCAAAATTAGGAAAAAATTATAAAAACTCCAAAAAAAATTCAAAAAAGGTCGAAAAATTAGCAAAAACCTCTCAGAAATCAAAAAAAAACCCTATTTTTCAGTTTCAAAAATTTGAAAAAATTCCCAACAGTAGAAAAATTATAAAAATTGAAAAAGTATAACAATTCACAAGTAGCTAAAGACATCAAATTTAGGAAAAAATTATAAAAACTTAAAAAAAAATTCAAAAAAAATCGAAAAATCAGCAAAACCTTATTTTTAAGTTTCAAAAATTTGAAAAAAGTCCCAACAGTAGAAAAATTATAAAAATTTAAAAACTATAAAAACTCACATGTAGCTAAAGACTTCAAAATAAAGAAAAAATCATGAAAACTCCAACACAAAGTCAAAAAGGGTCAAAAAATTAGCAAAAACCTCTCAGAACTCAAAAAAAAACCCTATTTTTAAGTTTCAAAAATTTGAAAAAATTCCCAACAGTAGAAAAATTATAAAAATTGTAAAACTATAACAACTCACAAGTAGCTAAAGACTTCAAAATTAGGAAAAAATTATAAAAACTCCAAAAAAAATTCAAAAAAGGTCGAAAAATTAGCAAAAACTTCTCCGAAATCAAAAAAAAAAACCCTATTTTTAAGTTTCAAAAATTTGAAAAAATTCCCAACAGTAGAAAAATTATAAAAATTGAAAAAATATAACAACTTACAAGTAGCTAAAGACTTCAAAATTAAGAAGAAATCATAAAACTCCAACACAATTTCAAGAAAGGTCGAAAAATTAGCAAAATCTGTCAGAAATCAAAAAAAAACCCTATTTTTAAGTTTCAAAAATTTGAAAAAATTCCCAACAGTAGAAAAATTATAAAAATTGTAAAACTATAACAACTCACAAGTAGCTAAAGACTTCAAAATTAGGAAAAAATTATAAAAACTCCAAAAAAAATTTAAAAAAGATCGAAAAATTAGCAAAAACTTCTCCGAAATCAAAAAAAAAAAACCCTATTTTTAAGTTTCAAAAATTTGAAAAAATTCCCAACAGTAGAAAAATTATAAAAATTGAAAAACTATAACAACTCACAAGTAGCTCAAGACTTCAAAATTAGGAAAAAATTATAAAAACTTCAAAAAACTTCAAAAAAGGTCGAAAAATTAGCAAAAACCTCTCAGAAATAAAAAAAACCTTATTTTTAAGTTTCAAAAATTTGAAAAAATTCCCAACAGTAGAAAAATTATAAAAATTGAAAAACTATAACAACTCACAAGTAGCTCAAGACTTCAAAATTAGGAAAAATTATAAAAACTTCAAAAAAGGTCGAAAAATTAGCAAAAGCCTCTCAGAAATCAAAAAAAAAACCCTATTTTTAAGTTTCAATAATTTGAAAAAATTCCCAATAGTAGAAAAATTATAAAAATTGTAAAACTATAACAACTCACAAGTAGCTAAAGACTTCAAAATTAGGAAAAAATTATAAAAACTCCAAAAAAAATTTAAAAAAGATCGAAAAATTAGCAAAAACTTCTCCGAAATCAAAAAAAAAAAACCCTATTTTTAAGTTTCAAAAATTTGAAAAAATTCCCAACAGTAGAAAAATTATAAAAATTGTAAAACTATAACAACTCACAAGTAGCTAAAGACTTCAAAATTAGGAAAAAATTATAAAAACTCCAAAAAAAATTTAAAAAAGGTCGAAAAATTTGCAAAATCTCTCAGAAATCAAAAAAAAATCCCTATTTTTAAGTTTCAAAAATTTGAAAAAATTCCCAATAGTAGAAAAATTATAAAAATTGAAAACCTATAACAACTCACAAGTAGCTAAAGACTTTAAAATTAGGAAAAAATTATGAAAACTCCAAAAAAAATTCAAAAAAGGTCGAAAAATTAGCAAAAACTTCTCCGAAATCAAAAAAAAAAACCCTATTTTTAAGTTTCAAAAATTTGAAAAAATTCCCAACAGTAGAAAAATTATATAAATTGAAAAAATATAACAACTTACAAGTAGCTATAGACTTCAAAATAAAGAAAAAATCATAAAAACTCCAAAACAAAGTCAAAAAGGGTCAAAAAATTAGCAAAAACTTCTCAGAAATCAAAAAAAACCCTATTTTTAAGTTTCAAAAATTTGAAAAAATTCCCAACAGTAGAAAAATTATAAAAATTGAAAAACTATAACAACTCACAAGTAGCTAAAGACTTCAAAATTAGGAAAAAATTATAAAAACTCCAAAAAAATTCAAAAAAGGTCGAAAAATTAGCAAAAACTTTTCAGAAATCAAAAAAAAACCCTATTTTTAAGTTTCAAAAATTTGAAAAAATTCCCAACACTAGAAAAATTATAAAAATTGAAAAACTATAACAACTCACAAGTAGCTAAAGACTTCAAAATTAGGAAAAAATTATAAAAACTCCAAAAAAAATTCAAAAAAGGTCGAAAAATTAGCAAAAACCTCTCAGAAATCAAAAAAAAAACCCTATTTTTAAGTTTCAAAAATTTGAAAACAGTCCCAATAGTAGAAAAATTATAAAAATTGAAAACCCATAACAACTCACAAGTAGCTAAAGACTTTAAAATTAGGAAAAAATTATAAAAACTCCAAAAAAAATTCAAAAAAGGTCGAAAAATTAGCAAAAACCTCTCAGAAATAAAAAAGAAACCCTATTTTTCAGTTTCAAAAATTTGAAAAAATTCCCAACAGTAGAAAAATTATAAAAATTGAAAAACTGTAACAACTCACAAGTAGCTAAAGACTTCAAATTTAGGAAAAAATTATAAAAACTCCAAAAAAAATTCAAAAAAAGTCGAAAAATTAGCAAAGACCTCTCAGAAATAAAAAAAAAACATATTTTTAAGTTTCAGAAATTCCCACCAGTAGAAAAATTATAAAAATTGAAAAATTATAACTACTTTCTAGTAGCTGAAGACTTCAAAATTAGGAAAAAATTATAAAAACTCCAACAAAAATTCAAGGTCGAAAAATTAGCAAAAACCTCTCAGAAATCAAAAAAAAAGCCCTATTTTTAAGTTTCAAAAATTTGAAAAAATTCCCAACAGTAGAAAAATTATAAAAATTGAAAAACTATAACAACTCACAAGTAGCTAAAGACTTTAAAATTAGGAAAAAATTATAAAAACTCCAAAAAAAATTCAAAAAAGGTCGAAAAATTAGCAAAAACCTCTCAGAACTCAAAAAAATACCCAATTTTTAAGTTTCAAAAATTTGAAAAAATTCTCACCAGTAGAAAAATTATAAAAATTGAAAAACTATAACAACTCACAAGTAGCTAAAGACTTCAAAATTAGAAAAAAATTATAAAAACTCCAAAAAAAATTCAAAAAAGGTCGAAAAATTAGCAAAAACCTCTCAGAAATCAAAAAAAAACCATATTTTTCAGTTTCAAAAATTTGAAAAAATTCCCAACAGTAGAAAAATTATAAAAATTGAAAAAGTATAACAATTCACAAGTAGCTAAAGACATCAAATTTAGGAAAAAATTATAAAAACTTCAAAAAAAATTCAAAAAAAATCGAAAAATCAGCATAACCTTATTTTTAAGTTTCAAAAATTTGAAAAAAGTCCCAACAGTAGAAAAATTATAAAAATTTAAAAACTATAAAAACTCACATGTAGCTAAAGACTTCAAAATAAAGAAAAAATCATGAAAACTCCAACACAAAGTCAAAAAGGGTCAAAAAATTAGCAAAAACCTCTCAGAAATAAAAAAAAACCCTATTTTTAAGTTTCAAAAATTTGAAAAAATTCCCAACAGTAGAAAAATTATAAAAATTGAAAAACTATAACAACTCACAAGTAGCTAAAGACTTCAAAATTAGGAAAAAATTATAAAAACTCCAAAAAAAATTCAAAAAAGGTCGAAAAATTAGCAAAAACCTCTCAGAAATCAAAAAAAAACACTATTTTTCAGTTTCAAAAATTTGAAAAAAATCCCAACACTAGAAAAATTATAAAAATTGAAAAAATATAACAACTTACAAGTAGCTAAAGACTTCAAAATTAGGAAAAAATTATAAAAACTCCAAAAAAAATTCAAAAAAGGTCGAAAAATTAGCAAAATCCTCTCAGAAATAAAAAAAACCTTATTTTTAAGTTTCAAAAATTTGAAAAAATTCCCAACAGTAGAAAAATTATAAAAATTGAAAAACTATAACAACTCACAAGTAGCTCAAGACTTCAAAATTAGGAAAAAATTATAAAAACTTCAAAAAACTTCATAAAAGGTCGAAAAATTAGCAAAAACCTCTCAGAAATCAAAAAAAAAACCCTATTTTTAAGTTTCAATAATTTGGAAAAATTCCCACCAGTAGAAAAATTATAAAAATTGAAACACTACAACAACTCACAAGTAGCTAAAGACTTCAAAATTAGGAAAAAATTATAAAAACTCCAAAAAAAATTCAAAAAAGGTCGAAAAATTAGCAAAAACCTCTCAAAAATAAAAAAAAAAACCCTATTTTTCAGTTTCAAAAATTTGAAAAAATTCCCAACAGTAGAAAAATTATAAAAATTGAAAAAGTATAACAATTCACAAGTAGCTAAAGACATCAAATTTAGGAAAAAATTATAAAAACTTCAAAAAAAATTCAAAAAAAATCGAAAAATCAGCAAAACCTTATTTTTAAGTTTCAAAAATTTGAAAAAAGTCCCAACAGTAGAAAAATTATAAAAATTTAAAAACTATAAAAACTCACATGTAGCTAAAGACTTCAAAATTAAGAAGAAACCATAAAACTCCAACACAAATTCAAGAAGGGTCGAAAAATTAGCAAAATCTGTCAGAAATCAAAAAAAAATCCCTATTTTTAAGTTTCAAAAATTTGAAAAAATTCCCAACAGTAGAAAAATTATAAAAATTGAAAAACTATAACAACTCACAAGTAGCTAAAGACTTTAAAATTAGGAAAAAATTATAAAAACTCCAAAAAAAATTCAAAAAAGGTCGAAAAATTAGCAAAAACCTCTCAGAACTCAAAAAAAACCCAATTTTTAAGTTTCAAAAATTTGAAAAAATTCTCACCAGTAGAAAAATTATAAAAATTGAAAAACTATAACAACTCACAAGTAGCTAAAGACTTCAAAATTAGGAAAAAATTATAAAAACTCCAAAAAAAATTCAAAAAAGGTCGAAAAATTAGCAAAAACCTCTCAGAAATCAAAAAAAAACCCTATTTTTCAGTTTCAAAAATTTGAAAAAATTCCCAACAGTAGAAAAATTATAAAAATTGAAAAAGTATAACAATTCACAAGTAGCTAAAGACATCAAATTTAGGAAAAAATTATAAAAACTTCAAAAAAAATTCAAAAAAAATCGAAAAATCAGCAAAACCTTATTTTTAAGTTTCAAAAATTTGAAAAAATTCCCAACCGTAGAAAAATTATAAAAATTTAAAAACTATAAAAACTCACATGTAGCTAAAGACTTCAAAATAAAGAAAAAATCATGAAAACTCCAACACAAAGTCAAAAAGGGTCAAAAAATTAGCAAAAACCTCTCAGAAATAAAAAAAAACCCTATTTTTAAGTTTCAAAAATTTGAAAAAATTCCCAACAGTAGAAAAATTATAAAAATTGTAAAACTATAACAACTCACAAGTAGCTAAAGACTTCAAAATTAGGAAAAAATTATAAAAACTCCAAAAAAAATTCAAAAAAGGTCGAAAAATTAGCAAAAACCTCTCAGAAATCAAAAAAAAACCATATTTTTAAGTTTCAAAAATTTGAAAAAATTCCCAACAATAGAAAAATTATAAAAATTGAAAAAATATAACAACTCACAAGTAGCTAAAGACTTCAAAATTAGGAAAAAATTATAAAAACTCCAAAAAAAATTCAAAAAAGGTCGAAAAATTAGCAAAATCCTCTCAGAAATAAAAAAAAACCTTATTTTTAAGTTTCAAAAATTTGAAAAAATTCCCAACAGTAGAAAAATTATAAAAATTGAAAAACTATAACAACTCACAAGTAGCTCAAGACTTCAAAATTAGGAAAAAATTATAAAAACTTCAAAAAACTTCAAAAAGGTCGAAAAATTAGCAAAAACCTCTCAGAAATCAAAAAAAAAACCCTATTTTTAAGTTTCAATAATTTGAAAAAATTCCCACCAGTAGAAAAATTATAAAAATTGAAACACTATAACAACTCACAAGTAGCTAAAGACTTCAAAATTAGGAAAAAATTATAAAAACTCCAAAAAAAATTCAATAAAGGTCGAAAAATTAGCAAAAACCTCTCAGAACTCAAAAAAAAACCTTATTTTTAAGTTTCAAAAATTTGAAAAAATTCCCAACAGTAGAAAAATTATAAAAATTGAAAAACTATAACAACTCACAAGTAGCTTAAGACTTCAAAATTAGGAAAAAATTATAAAAACTCCAAAAAAATTCAAAAAAGGTCGACAAATTAGCAAAAACCTCTCAGAAATCAAAAAAAAACCCTATTTTTCAATTTCAAAAATTTTAAAAAATTCCCAACAGTAGAAAAATTATAAAAATTGAAAAAGGATAACAATTCACAAGTAGCTAAAGACTTCAGATTTAGGAAAAAATTATAAAAACTTCAAAAAAAATTCAAAAAAAATCGAAAAATCAGCAAAACCTTATTTTTAAGTTTCAAAAATTTGAAAAAAGTCCCAACAGTAGAAAAATTATAAAAATTGAAAAACTATAAAAACTCACATGTAGCTAAAGACTTCAAAATAAAGAAAAAATCATGAAAACTCCAACACAAACTCAAAAAGGGTCAAAAAATTAGCAAAAACCTCTCAGAAATAAAAAAAAACCCTATTTTTAAGTTTCAAAAATTTGAAAAAATTCCCAACAGTAGAAAAATTATAAAAATTGTAAAACCATAACAACTCACAAGTAGCTAAAGACTTCAAAATTAGGAAAAAATTATAAAAACTCCAAAAAAAATTTAAAAAAGGTCGAAAAAATAGCGAAAACTTCTCCGAAATCAAAAAAAAAAAACCCTATTTTTAAGTTTCAAAAATTTGAAAAAATTCCCAACAGTAGAAAAATTATAAAAATTGAAAAAATATAACAACTTACAAGTAGCTATAGACTTCAAAATAAAGAAAAAATCATAAAAACTCCAAAACAAAGTCAAAAAGGGTCAAAAAATTAGCAAAAACTTCTCAGAAATCAAAAAAAACCCTATTTTTAAGTTTCAAAAATTTGAAAAAATTCCCAACAGTAGAAAAATTATAAAAATTGAAAAAGGATAACAATTCACAAGTAGCTAAAGACTTCAAATTTAGGAAAAAATTATAAAAACTTCAAAAAAAATTCAAAAAAAATCGAAAAATCAGCAAAACCTTATTTTTAACTTTCAAAAATTTGAAAAAAGTCCCAACAGTAGAAAAATTATAAAAATTGAAAAACTATAAAAACTCACATGTAGCTAAAGACTTCAAAATAAAGAAAAAATCATGAAAACTCCAACACAAAGTCAAAAAGGGTCAAAAAATTAGCAAAATCTGTCAGAAATCAAAAAAAAAATCCCTATTTTTAAGTTTCAAAAATTTGGAAAAATTTCCAATAGTAGAAAAATTATAAAAATTGAAAACCTATAATAACTCACAAGTAGCTAAAGACTTTAAAATTAGGAAAAAATTATGAAAACTCCAAAAAAAATTCAAAAAAGGTCGAAAAATTAGCAAAAACTTCTCCGAAATCAAAAAAAAAAACCATATTTTTAAGTTTCAAAAATTTGAAAAAAGTCCCAACAGTAGAAAAATTATAAAAATTGAAAAAATATAACAACTTACAAGTAGCTATAGACTTCAAAATAAAGAAAAAATCATAAAAACTCCAAAACAAAGTCAAAAAGGTTCAAAAAATTAGCAAAAACTTCTCAGAAATCAAAAAAAACCCTATTTTTAAGTTTCAAAAATTTGAAAAAATTCCCAACAGTAGAAAAATTATAAAAATTGAAAAATTATAACAACTCACAAGTAGCTAAAGACTTCAAAATTAGGAAAAAATTATAAAAACTCCAAAAAAATTCAAAAAAGGTCGAAAAATTAGCAAAAACCTTTCAGAAATCAAAAAAAAACCCTATTTTTAAGTTTCAAAAATTTGAAAAAATTCCCAACACTAGAAAAATTATAAAAATTGAAAAACTATAACAACTCACAAGTAGCTAAGGACTTCAAAATTAGGAAAAAATTATAAAAACTCTAAAAAAAATTCAAAAAAGGTCGAAAAATTAGCAAAAACCTCTCAGAAATCACAAAAAAAACCTTATTTTTAAGTTTCAAAAATTTGAAAACAGTCCCAATAGTAGAAAAATTATAAAAATTGAAAACCTATAACAACTCACAAGTAGCTAAAGACTTTAAAATTAGGAAAAAATTATAAAAACTCCAAAAAAAATTCAAAAAAGGTCGAAAAATTAGCAAAAACCTCTCAGAAATAAAAAAAAACCCTATTTTTCAGTTTCAAAAATTTGAAAAAATTCCCAACAGTAGAAAAATTATAAAAATTGAAAAACTGTAACAACTCACAAGTAGCTAAAGACTTCAAAATTAGGAAAAAATTATAAAAACTCCAAAAAAAATTCAAAAAAGGTCGAAAAATTAGCAAAGACCTCTCAGAAATAAAAAAAAAAACATATTTTTAAGTTTCAAAAATTCCCACCAGTAGAAAAATTATAAAAATTGAAAAATTATAACTACTTTCTAGTAGCTGAAGACTTCAAAATTAGGAAAAAATTATAAAAACTCCAACAAAAATTCAAGGTCGAAAAATTAGCAAAAACCTCTCAGATATCAAAAAAAAAGCCCTATTTTTAAGTTTCAAAAATTTGAAAAAATTCCCAACAGTAGAAAAATTATAAAAATTGAAAACCTATAACAACTCACAAGTAGCTAAAGACTTCAAAATAAAGAAAAAATTATAACAACTACAACACAAAGCCAAAAAGGGTCAAAAAATTAGCAAAAACCTCTCAGAAATCAAAAAAAAACCCTATTCTTAAGTTTCAAAAATTTGAAAAAATTCCCAACAGTAGAAAAATTATAAAAATTGAAAAACTATAACAACTCACAAGTAGCTAAAGACTTCAAAATTAGGAAAAAATTATAAAAACTCCAAAAAAAATTCAAAAGAGGTCGAAAAATTAGCAAAAACCTCTCAGAAATCAAAAAAAAAACCCTATTTTTAAGTTTCAATAATTTGAAAAAATTCCCAACAGTAGAAAAATTATAAAAATTGAAAAACTATAACAACTCACATGTAGCTAAAGACTTCAAAATAAAGAAAAAATCATAAAAACTCCAACACAAAGTCAAATAGGGTCAAAAAATTAGCAAAAACCTATCATAAATCAAAAAAAACTCTATTTTTAAGTTTCAAAAATTTGAAAAAATTCCCAACAGTAGAAAAATTATGAAAATTGAAAAACTATAACAATTCATAAGTAGCTAAAGACTTCAAAATTAGGAAAAAATTATAAAAACTCCAAAAAAAATTCAAAAAAGTTCGAAAAATTAGCAAAAACTTCTCAGAAATCAAAAAAAAAAACCCTATTTTTAAGTTTCAAAAATTTGAAAAAATTCCCAACAGTAGAAAAATTATAAAAATTGAAAAACTATAACAACTCACAAGTAGCTAAAGACTTCAAAATTAGGAAAAAATTATAAAAACTCTAAAAAAAATTCAAAAAAGGTCGAAAAATTAGCAAAAACCTCACAGAAATCAAAAAAAAAACCCTATTTTTAAGTTTGAAAAATTTGAAAAAATTCCCAACAGTAGAAAAATTATAAAAATTGAAAAACTATAACAACTCACAAGTAGGTAAGGACTTCAAAATTAGGAAAGAATTATAAAAACTCCAAAAAAAATTCAAAAAAGGTCGAAAAATTAGCAAAAACCTCTCAGAAATCAAAAAAAAACCCTATTTTTCAGATTCAAAAATTTGAAAAAATTCCCAACAGTAGAAAAATTATAAAAATTGAAAAACTATAACAACTCACAAGTAGCTCAAGACTTCAAAATTAGGAAAAAAATATAAAAACTCCAAAAAAAATTCAAAAAAGGTCGAAAAATTAGCAAAAACCTCTCAGAAATAAAAAAAAAAACCCTATTTTTAAGTTTCAAAAATTTGAAAAAATTCCCAACAGTAGAAAAATTATAAAAATTGTAAAACTATAACAACTCACAAGTAGCTAAAGACTTCAAAATTAGGAAAAAATTATAAAAACTCCAAAAAAAATTTAAAAAAGGTCGAAAAATTAGCAAAAACTTCTCCGAAATCAAAAAAAAAAACCCTATTTTTAAGTTTCAAAAATTTGAAAAAATTCCCAACAGTAGAAAAATTATAAAAATTGAAAAACTATAACAACTTACAAGTAGCTAAAGACTTCAAAATTAAGAAGAAATCATAAAACTCCAACACAAATTCAAAAAGGGTCGAAAAATTAGCAAAATCTGTCAGAAATCAAAAAATAATCCCTATTTTTAAGTTTCAAAAATTTGAAAAAATTCCCAACAGTAGAAAAATTATAAAAATTGAAAAATTATAACAACTTACAAGTAGCTAAAGACTTCAAAATTAGGAAAAAAATATAAAAACTCCAAAAAATATTCAAAAAAGGTCGAAAAATTAGCAAAAACCACTCAGATATAAAAAAAAAAACCCAATTTTTAAGTTTCAAAAATTTGAAAAAAGTCCCAACAGTAGAAAAATTATAAAAATTGAAAAAATATAACAACTTACAAGTAGCTATAGACTTCAAAATAAAGAAAAAATCATAAAAACTCCAAAACAAAGTCAAAAAGGGTCAAAAAATTAGAAAAAACTTCTCAGAAATCAAAAAAAACCCTATTTTTAAGTTTCAAAAATTTGACAAAATTCCCAACAGTAGAAAAATTATAAAAATTGAAAAATTATAACAACTCACAAGTAGCTAAAGACTTCAAAATTAGGAAAAAATTATAAAAACTCCAAAAAAATTCAAAAAAGGTCGAAAAATTAGCAAAAACCTTTCAGAAATCAAAAAAAAAACCCTATTTTTAAGTTTCAAAAATTTGAAAAAATTCCCAACACTAGAAAAATTATAAAAATTGAAAAACTATAACAACTCACAAGTAGCTAAGGACTTCAAAATTAGGAAAAAATTATAAAAACTCTAAAAAAAATTCAAAAAAGGTCGAAAAATTAGCAAAAACCTCTCAGAAATCACAAAAAAAACCCTATTTTTAAGTTTCAAAAATTTGAAAACAGTCCCAATAGTAGAAAAATTATAAAAATTGAAAACCTATAACAACTCACAAGTAGCTAAAGACTTTAAAATAAGGAAAAAATTATAAAAACTCCAAAAAAAATTCAAAAAAGGTCGAAAAATTAGCAAAAACCTCTCAGAAATAAAAAAAAACCCTATTTTTCAGTTTCAAAAATTTGAAAAAATTCCCAACAGTAGAAAAATTATAAAAATTGAAAAACTGTAACAACTCACAAGTAGCTAAAGACTTCAAAATTAGGAAAAAATTATAAAAACTCCAAAAAAAATTCAAAAAAGGTCGAAAAATTAGCAAAGACCTCTCAGAAATAAAAAAAAAAACATATTTTTAAGTTTCAAAAATTCCCACCAGTAGAAAAATTATAAAAATTGAAAAATTATAACTACTTTCTAGTAGCTGAAGACTTCAAAATTAGGAAAAAATTATAAAAACTCCAACAAAAATTCAAGGTCGAAAAATTAGCAAAAACCTCTCAGATATCAAAAAAAAAGCCCTATTTTTAAGTTTCAAAAATTTGAAAAAATTCCCAAAAGTAGAAAAATTATAAAAATTGAAAACCTATAATCACTCACAAGTAGCTAAAGACTTCAAAATAAAGAAAAAATTATAAAAACTACAACACAAAGCCAAAAAGGGTCAAAAAATTAGCAAAAACCTCTCAGAAATCAAAAAAAAACCCTATTTTTAAGTTTCAAAAATTTGAAAAAATTCCCAACAGTAGAAAAATTATAAAAATTGAAAAACTATAACAACTCACATGTAGCTAAAGACTTCAAAATAAAGAAAAAATCATAAAAACTCCAACACAAAGTCAAATAGGGTCAAAAAATTAGCAAAAACATATCATAAATCAAAAAAACTCTATTTTTAAGTTTCAAAAATTTGAAAAAATTCCCAACAGTAGAAAAATTATAAAAATTGAAAAACTATAACAACTCATAAGTAGCTAAAGACTTCAAAATTAGGAAAAAATTATAAAAACTCCAAAAAAAATTCAAAAAAGGTCGAAAAATTAGCAAAAACTTCTCAGAAATCAAAAAAAAAAACCCTATTTTTAAGTTTCAAAAATTTGAAAAAATTCCCAACAGTAGAAAAATTATAAAAATTGAAAAACTATAACAACTCACAAGTAGCTAAAGACTTCAAAATTAGGAAAAAATTATAAAAACTCTAAAAAAAATTCAAAAAAGGTCGAAAAATTAGCAAAAACCTCACAGAAATCAAAAAAAATACCCTATTTTTAAGTTTCAAAAATTTGAAAAAATTCCCAACAGTAGAAAAATTATAAAAATTGAAAAACTATAACAACTCACAAGTAGGTAAAGACTTCAAAATTAGGAAAGAATTATAAAAACTCCAAAAAAAATTCAAAAAAGGTCGAAAAATTAGCAAAAACCTCTCAGAAATCAAAAAAAAACCCTATTTTTCAGATTCAAAAATTTTAAAAAATTCCCAACAGTAGATAAATTATAAAAATTGAAAAACTATAACAACTCACAAGTAGCTCAAGACTTCAAAATTAGGAAAAAAATATAAAAACTCCAAAAAAAATTCAAAAAAGGTCGAAAAATTAGCAAAAACCTCTCAGAAATAAAAAAAAAAACCCTATTTTTAAGTTTCAAAAATTTGAAAAAATTCCCAACAGTAGAAAAATTATAAAAATTGTAAAACTATAACAACTCACAAGTACCTAAAGACTTCAAAATTAGGAAAAAATTATAAAAACTCAAAAAAAAATTCAAAAAAGGTCGAAAAATTAGCAAAAACTTCTCCGAAATCAAAAAAAAAACCCTATTTTTAAGTTTCAAAAATTTGAAAAAATTCCCAACAGTAGAAAAATTATAAAAATTGAAAAACTATAACAACTTACAAGTAGCTAAAGACTTCAAAATTAAGAAGAAATCATAAAACTCCAACACAAATTCAAAAAGGGTCGAAAAATTAGCAAAATCTGTCAGAAATCAAAAAAAAATCCCTATTTTTAAGTTTCAAAAATTTGAAAAAATTCTCAACAGTAGAAAAATTATAAAAATTGAAAAACTATAACAACTCACAAGTAGCTAAAGACTTCAAAATTAGGAAAAAAATATAAAAACTCCAAAAAATATTCAAAAAAGGTCGAAAAATTAGCAAAAACCACTCAGATATAAAAAAAAAAACCCAATTTTTAAGTTTCAAAAATTTGAAAAAATTCCCACCAGTAGAAAAATTATAAAAATTGAAAACTATAACAACTCACAAGTAGCTAAAGACTTCAAATTTAGGAAAAAATTATAAAAACTTCAAAAAAAATTCAAAAAAAATCGAAAAATCAGCAAAACCTTATTTTTAAGTTTCAAAAATTTGAAAAAAGTCCCAACAGTAGAAAAATTATAAAAATTGAAAAACTATAAAAACTCACATGTAGCTAAAGACTTCAAAATAAAGAAAAAATCATGATAACTCCAACACAAAGTCAAAAAGGGTCAAAAAATTAGCAAAAACCTCTCAGAAATAAAAAAAAACCCTATTTTTAAGTTTCAAAAATTTTAAAAAATTCCCAACAGTAGAAAAATTATAAAAATTGTAAAACCATAACAACTCACAAGTAGCTAAAGACTTCAAAATTAGGAAAAAATTATAAAAACTCCAAAAAAAATTTAAAAAAGGTCGAAAAAATAGCGAAAACTTCTCCGAAATCAAAAAAAAAAACCCTATTTTTAAGTTTCAAAAATTTGAAAAAATTCCCAACAGTAGAAAAATTATGAAAATTGAAAAAATATAACAACTTACAAGTAGCTATTGACTTCAAAATAAAGAAAAAATCATAAAAACTCCAACACAAAGTCAAAAAGGGTCAAAAAATTAGCAAAAACTTCTCAGAAATCAAAAAAAACCCTATTTTTAAGTTTCAAAAATTTGAAAAAGTTCCCAACAGTAGAAAAATTATAAAAATTGAAAAATTATAACAGCTCACAAGTAGCTAAAGACTTCAAAATTAGGAAAAAATTATAAAAACTCCAAAAAAAATTCAAAAAAGGTCGAAAAATTAGCAAAAACCTCTCAGAAATCAAAAAAAAACCCTATTTTTAAGTTTCAAAAATTTGAAAAAATTCCCAACACTAGAAAAATTATAAAAATTGAAAAACTATAACAACTCACAAGTAGCTAAAGACTTCAAAATTAGGAAAAAATTATAAAAACTCTAAAAAAAATTCAAAAAAGGTCGAAAAATTAGCAAAAACCTCTCAGAAATCAAAAAAAAACCTTATTTTTAAGTTTCAAAAATTTGAAAACAGTCCCAATAGTAGAAAAATTATAAAAATTGAAAACCTATAACAACTCACAAGTAGCTAAAGACTTTAAAATTAGGAAAAAATTATAAAAACTCCAAAAAAAATTCAAAAAAGGTCGAAAAATTAGCAAAAACCTCTCAGAAATAAAAAAAAACCCTATTTTTCAGTTTCAAAAATTTGAAAAAATTCCCAACAGTAGAAAAACTATAAAAATTGAAAGACTGTAACAACTCACAAGTAGCTAAAGACTTCAAAATTAGGAAAAAATTATAAAAACTTCAAAAAACTTCAAAAAAGGTCGAAAAATTAGCAAAAACCTCTCAGAAATCAAAAAAAAAACCCTATTTTTAAGTTTCAATAATTTGAAAAAATTCCCACCAGTAGAAAAATTATTAAAATTGAAAAACTATAACAACTCACAAGTAGCTAAAGACTTCAAAATTAGGAAAAAATTATAAAAACTCCAAAAAAATTCAAAAAAGGTCGAAAAATTAGCAAAAACCTCTCAGAAATCAAAAAAAAACCCTATTTTTCAATTTCAAAAATTTGAAAAAATTCCCAACAGTAGAAAAATTATAAAAATTGAAAAAGTATAACAATTCACAAGTAGCTAAAGACTTCAAATTTAGGAAAAAATTATAAAAACTTCAAAAAAAATTCAAAAAAAATCGAAAAATCAGCAAAACCTTATTTTTAAGTTTCAAAAATTTGAAAAAAGTCCCAACAGTAGAAAAATTATAAAAATTGAAAAACTATAAAAACTCACATGTAGCTAAAGACTTCAAAATAAAGAAAAAATCATGAAAACTCCAACACAAAGTCAAAAAGGGTCAAAAAATTAGCAAAAACCTCTCAGAAATAAAAAAAACCCTATTTTTAAGTTTCAAAAATTTGAAAAAATTCCCAACAGTAGAAAAATTATAAAAATTGAAAAAGTATAACAATTCACAAGTAGCTAAAGACTTCAAAATTAGGAAAAAATTATAAAAACTCCAAAAAAAATTCAAAAAAGGTCGAAAAATTAGCAAAATCCTCTCAGAAATAAAAAAAAACCTTATTTTTAAGTTTCAAAAATTTGAAAAAATTCCCAACAGTAGAAAAATTATAAAAATTGAAAAACTATAACAACTCACAAGTAGCTCAAGACTTCAAAATTAGGAAAAAATTATAAAAACTTCAAAAAACTTCAAAAAAGGTCGAAAAATTAGCAAAAACCTCTCAGAAATCAAAAAAAAAACCCTATTTTTAAGTTTCAATAATTTGAAAAAATTCCCACCAGTAGAAAAATTATAAAAATTGAAAAAGTATAACAATTCACAAGTAGCTAAAGACTTCAAAATTATTAAAAAATCATAAAAATTCCAAAAAAAATTCAAAAAGGGTCGAAAAATTAGCAAAAAACTCTCAGAAATCAGAAAAAAAGCCATATTTTTAAGTTTCAAAAATTTGAAAAAAGTCCCAAAAGTAGAAAATTTATAAAAATTGAAAACCTATAACACCTCACAAGTAGCTAAAGACTTCAAAATTAGGAAAAAATTATAAAAACTCCAAAAAAAATTCAAAAAAGGTCGAAAAATTAGCAAAAACCTCTCAGAAATCAAAAAAAAACCTTATTTTTAAGTTTCAAAAATTTCAAAAAATTCCCAACAGTAGAAAAATTATAAAAATTGAAAAACTGTAACAACTCGCAAGTAGCTAAAGACTTCAAAATTAGGAAAAAATTATAAAAACTAAAAAAAAAATTCAAAAAAGGTCGAAAAATTAGCAAAAACCTCTCAGAAATAAAAAAAAAAACATATTTTAAGTTTCAAAAATTTGAAAAAATTCCCAACAGTAGAAAAATTATAAAAATTGAAAAAGTATAACAATTCACAAGTAGCTAAAGACTTCAAAATTAGGAAAAAATTATAAAAACTCCAAAAAAAATTCAAAAAAGGTCGAAAAATTAGCAAAATCCTCTCAGAAATAAAAAAAAACTTATTTTTAAGTTTCAAAAATTTGAAAAAATTCCCACCAGTAGAAAAATTATAAAAATTGAAAAACTATAACAATTCACAAGTAGCTAAAGACTTCAAAATTAGGAAAAAATTATAAAAACTCCAAAAAAAATTCAAACAAGGTCGAAAAATTAGCAAAAACTTCTCAGAAATCAAAAAAAAAAACCCTATTTTTAAGTTTCAAAAATTTGAAAAAATTCCCAACAGTAGAAAAATTATAAAAATTGAAAAACTATAACAACTCACAAGTAGCTTAAAACTTCAAAATTAGGAAAAAATTATAAAAACTCCAAAAAAAATTCAACAAAAGGTCGAAAAATTAGCAAAAACTTCTCAGAAATCAAAAAAAAACCGTATTTTTCAGTTTCAAAAATTTGAAAAAATTCCCAACAGTAGAAAAATTTTAAAAATTGAAAAAGGATAACAATTCACAAGTAGCTAAAGACTTCAAATTTAGGAAAAAATTATAAAAACTTCAAAAAAAATTCAAAAAAAATCGAAAAATCAGCAAAACCTTATTTTTAAGTTTCAAAAATTTGAAAAAAGTCCCAACAGTAGAAAAATTATAAAAATTGAAAAACTATAAAAACTCACATGTAGCTAAAGACTTCAAAATAAAGAAAAAATCATGAAAACTCCAACACAAAGTCAAAAAGGGTCAAAAAATTAGCAAAAACCTCTCAGAAATAAAAAAAAAACCCTATTCTTAAGTTTCAAAAATTTGAAAAAATTCCCAACAGTAGAAAAATTATAAAAATTGTAAAACTATAACAACTCACAAGTAGCTAAAGACTTCAAAATTAGGAAAATATTATAAAAACTCCAAAAAAAATTTAAAAAAGGTCGAAAAATTAGCAAAAACTTCTCCGAAATCAAAAAAAAAAACAAAATTTTTTAGTTTCAAAAATTTGAAAAAATTCCCAACAGTAGAAAAATTATAAAAATTGAAAAACTATAACAACTCACAAGTAGCTAAAGACTTCAAAATTAGGAAAAAATTATAAAAACTCCAAAAAAAATTCAAAAAAGGTCGAAAAATTAGCAAAAACCTCTCAGAGATAAAAAAAAAACATATTTTTAAGTTTCAAAAATTCCCACCAGTAGAAAAATTATAAAAATTGAAAAACTATAACAACTCACAAGTAGCTAAAGACTTCAAAATTAGAAAAAAATTATACAAACTCCAAAAAAAATTTAAAAAAGGTCGAAAAATTAGCAAAAACTTCTCCGAAATCAAAAAAAAAAACCCTATTTTTAAGTTTCAAAAATTTGAAAAAATTCCCAACAGTAGAAAAATTATAAAAATTGAAAAAATATAACAACTTACAAGTAGCTATAGACTTCAAAAGTAAGAAGAAATCATAAAACTCCAACACAAATTCAAAAAGGGTCGAAAAATTAGCAAAATCTGTCAGAAATCAAAAAAAAATCCCTATTTTTAAGTTTCAAAAATTTGAAAAAATTCCCAACAGTAGAAAAATTATAAAAATTGAAAAACTATAACAACTCACATGTAGCTAAAGACTTCAAAATTAGGAAAAAATTATAAAAACTCCAAAAAAAATTCAAAAAAGGTCGAAAAATTAGCAAAAACCTCTCAGAAATAAAAAAAAACCCAATTTTTAAGTTTCAAAAATTTGAAAAAATTCTCACCAGTAGAAAAATTATAAAAATTGAAAAACTATAACAACTCACAAGTAGCTAAAGACTTCAAAATTAGGAAAAAATTATAAAAACTCCAAAAAAAATTCAAAAAAGGTCGAAAAATTAGCAAAAACTTCTCAGAAATCAAAAAAAAACCCTATTTTTTCAAAAAATTCCCAACAGTAGAAAAATTATAAAAATTGAAAAACTATAACAACTCACAAGTAGCTTAAAACTTCAAAATTAGGAAATAATTATAAAAACTCCAAAAAAAATTCAACAAAAGGTCGAAAAATTAGCAAAAACTTCTCAGAAATCAAAAAAAAAACCCTATTTTTCAGTTTCAAAAATTTGAAAAAATTCCCAACAGTAGAAAAATTTTAAAAATTGAAAAAGGATAACAATTCACAAGTAGCTAAAGACTTCAAATTTAGGAAAAAATTATAAAAACTTCAAAAAAAATTCAAAAAAAATCGAAAAATCAGCAAAACCTTATTTTTAAGTTTCAAAAATTTGAAAAAAGTCCCAACAGTAGAAAAATTATAAAAATTGAAAAACTATAAAAACTCACATGTAGCTAAAGACTTCAAAATAAAGAAAAAATCATGAAAACTCCAAAAAAATTCAAAAAAGGTCGAAAAATTAGCAAAAACTTCTCAGAAATCAAAAAAAAAACCCTATTTTTAAGTTTCAAAAATTTGAAAAAATTCCCAACAGTAGAAAAATTATAAAAATTGAAAAACTATAACAACTCACATGTAGCTAAAGACTTCAAAATAAAGAAAAAATCATAAAAACTCCAACACAAAGTCAAAAAGGGTCGAAAAATTAGCAAAAACCTCTCATAAATCAAAAAAAAAACCCTATTTTTAAGTTTCAAAAATTTCAAAAAATTCCCAACAGTAGAAAAATTATAAAAATTGAAAAACTATAACAACTCACAAGTAGCTTAAAACTTCAAAATTAGGAAATAATTATAAAAACTCCAAAAAAAAATCAAAAAAGGTCGAAAAATTAGCAAAAACCTCTCAGAAATCAAAAAAAAAAACCCTATTTTTAAGTTTCAAAAATTTGAAAAAATTCCCAACAGTAGAAAAATTATAAAAATTGAAAAACTATAACAACTCACATGTAGCTAAAGACTTCAAAATAAAGAAAAAATCATAAAAACTCCAACACAAAGTCAAAAAGGGTCGAAAAATTAGCAAAAACCTCTCATAAATCAAAAAAAATCCTATTTTTAAGTTTCAAAAATTTGAAAAAATTCCCAACAGTAGAAAAATTATAAAAATTGAAAAACTATAACAACTCACAAGTAGCTAAAGACTTCAAAATTAGGAAAAAATTATAAAAACTCCAAAAAAATTCAAAAAAGGTCGAAAAATTAGCAAAAACTTCTCAGAAATCAAAAAAAAAACCCTATTTTTAAGTTTCAAAAATTTTAAAAAATTCCCAACAGTAGAAAAATTATAAAAATTGAAAAACTATAACAACTCACAAGTAGCTAAAGACTTCAAAATTAGGAAAAAATTATAAAAACTCCAAAAAAAATTCAAAAAAGGTCGAAAAATTAGCAAAAACCTCTCAGAAATAAAAAAAAAACATATTTTTAAGTTTCAAAAATTCCCACCAGTAGAAAAATTATAAAAATTGAAAAACTATAACAACTCACAAGTAGCTAAAGACTTCAAAATTAGGAAAAAATTATAAAAACTCCAAAAAAAATTCAAAAAAGGGTCGAAAAATTAGCAAAAACCTCTCAGAAATCAAAAAAAAAAACATATTTTTAAGATTCAAAAATTTGAAAAAATTCGCAACAGTAGAAAAATTATAAAAATTGAAAAACTATAACAACTCACAAGTAGCTAAAGACTTCAAAATTAGGAAAAAATTATAAAAACTCCAACAATAATTCAAGGTCGAAAAATTAGCAAAAACCTCTCAGAAATCAAAAACAAAACCATATTTTCAAGTTTCAAAAATTTGAAAAAATTCCCAACAGTAGAAAAGTTATAAAAATTGAAAAACTATAACAATTCACAAGTAGCTAAAGACTTCAAAATTAGGAAAAAATTATAAAAACTCTAAAAAAAATTCAAAAACAAGGTCGAAAAATTAGCAAAAACCTCACAGAAATCAAAAAAAAAACCCTATTTTTAAGTTTCAAAAAAAATTAGAAATAAAAAAAAACCTTATTTTTAAGTTTCAAAAATTTGAAAAAATTCCCAACAGTAGAAAAATTATAAAAATTGAAAAAATATAACAACTCACAAGTAGCTCAAGACTTCAAAATTAGGAAAAAATTATAAAAACTTCAAAAAACTTCAAAAAAGGTCGAAAAATTAGCAAAAACCTCTCAGAAATCAAAAAAAAAACCCTATTTTTAAGTTTCAATAATTTGAAAAAATTCCCACCAGTAGAAAAATTATAAAAATTGAAAAAGTATAACAATTCACAAGTAGCTAAAGACTTCAAAATTATTAAAAAATTATAAAAACTCCAAAAAAAATTTAAAAAAGGTCGAAAAATTAGCAAAAACTTCTCCGAAATCAAAAAAAAAAACCAAATTTTTTAGTTTCAAAAATTTGAAAAAATTCCCAACAGTAGAAAAATTATAAAAATTGAAAAACTATAACAACTCACAAGTAGCTAAAGACTTCAGAATTAGGAAAAAATTATAAAAACTCCAAAAAAAATTCAAAAAAGGTCGAAAAATTAGCAAAAACCTCTCAGAGATAAAAAAAAAACATATTTTTAAGTTTCAAAAATTCCCACCAGTAGAAAAATTATAAAAATTGAAAAACTATAACAACTCACAAGTAGCTAAAGACTTCAAAATTAGAAAAAAATTATACAAACTCCAAAAAAAATTTAAAAAAGGTCGAAAAATTAGCAAAAACTTCTCCGAAATCAAAAAAAAAAACCCTATTTTTAAGTTTCAAAAATTTGAAAAAATTCCCAACAGTAGAAAAATTATAAAAATTGAAAAAATATAACAACTTACAAGTAGCTATAGACTTCAAAAGTAAGAAGAAATCATAAAACTCCAACACAAATTCAAAAAGGGTCGAAAAATTAGCAAAATCTGTCAGAAATCAAAAAAAAATCCCTATTTTTAAGTTTCAAAAATTTGAAAAAATTCCCAACAGTAGAAAAATTATAAAAATTGAAAAACTATAACAACTCACAAGTAGCTAAAGACTTCAAAATTAGGAAAAAATTATAAAAACTCCAAAAAAAATTCAAAAAAGGTCGAAAAATTAGCAAAAACCTCTCAGAAATAAAAAAAAACCCAATTTTTAAGTTTCAAAAATTTGAAAAAATTCTCACCAGTAGAAAAATTATAAAAATTGAAAAACTATAACAACTCACAAGTAGCTAAAGACTTCAAAATTAGGAAAAAATTATAAAAACTCCAAAAAAAATTCAAACAAGGTCGAAAAATTAGCAAAAACTTCTCAGAAATCAAAAAAAAAACCCTATTTTTTCAAAAAATTCCCAACAGTAGAAAAATTATAAAAATTGAAAAACTATAACAACTCACAAGTAGCTTAAAACTTCAAAATTAGGAAATAATTATAAAAACTCCAAAAAAAATTCAACAAAAGGTCGAAAAATTAGCAAAAACTTCTCAGAAATCAAAAAAAAACCCTATTTTTCAGTTTCAAAAATTTGAAAAAATTCCCAACAGTAGAAAAATTTTAAAAATTGAAAAAGGATAACAATTCACAAGTAGCTAAAGACTTCAAATTTAGGAAAAAATTATAAAAACTTCAAAAAAAATTCAAAAAAAATCGAAAAATCAGCAAAACCTTATTTTTAAGTTTCAAAAATTTGAAAAAAGTCCCAACAGTAGAAAAATTATAAAAATTGAAAAACTATAAAAACTCACATGTAGCTAAAGACTTCAAAATAAAGAAAAAATCATGAAAACTCCAAAAAAATTCAAAAAAGGTCGAAAAATTAGCAAAAACTTCTCAGAAATCAAAAAAAAAACCCTATTTTTAAGTTTCAAAAATTTGAAAAAATTCCCAACAGTAGAAAAATTATAAAAATTGAAAAACTATAACAACTCACATGTAGCTAAAGACTTCAAAATAAAGAAAAAATCATAAAAACTCCAACACAAAGTCAAAAAGGGTCGAAAAATTAGCAAAAACCTCTCATAAATCAAAAAAAAAACCCTATTTTTAAGTTTCAAAAATTTCAAAAAATTCCCAACAGTAGAAAAATTATAAAAATTGAAAAACTATAACAACTCACAAGTAGCTTAAAACTTCAAAATTAGGAAATAATTATAAAAACTCCAAAAAAAAATCAAAAAAGGTCGAAAAATTAGCAAAAACCTCTCAGAAATCAAAAAAAAAAACCCTATTTTTAAGTTTCAAAAATTTGAAAAAATTCCCAACAGTAGAAAAATTATAAAAATTGAAAAACTATAACAACTCACATGTAGCTAAAGACTTCAAAATAAAGAAAAAATCATAAAAACTCCAACACAAAGTCAAAAAGGGTTGAAAAATTAGCAAAAACCTCTCATAAATCAAAAAAAACCCTATTTTTAAGTTTCAAAAATTTGAAAAAATTCCCAACAGTAGAAAAATTATAAAAATTGAAAAACTATAACAACTCACAAGTAGCTAAAGACTTCAAAATTAGGAAAAAATTATAAAAACTCCAAAAAAATTCAAAAAAGGTCGAAAAATTAGCAAAAACTTCTCAGAAATCAAAAAAAAAACCCTATTTTTAAGTTTCAAAAATTTGAAAAAATTCCCAACAGTAGAAAAATTATAAAAATTGAAAAACTATAACAACTCACAAGTAGCTAAAGACTTCAAAATTAGGAAAAAATTATAAAAACTCCAAAAAAAATTCAAAAAAGGTCGAAAAATTAGCAAAAACCTCTCAGAAATAAAAAAAAAACATATTTTTAAGTTTCAAAAATTCCCACCAGTAGAAAAATTATAAAAATTGAAAAACTATAACAACTCACAAGTAGCTAAAGACTTCAAAATTAGGAAAAAATTATAAAAACTCCAAAAAAAATTCAAAAAAGGGTCGAAAAATTAGCAAAAACCTCTCAGAAATCAAAAAAAAAAACATATTTTTAAGATTCAAAAATTTGAAAAAATTCGCAACAGTAGAAAAATTATAAAAATTGAAAAACTATAACAACTCACAAGTAGCTAAAGACTTCAAAATTAGGAAAAAACTATAAAAACTCCAACAATAATTCAAGGTCGAAAAATTAGCAAAAACCTCTCAGAAATCAAAAACAAAACCATATTTTCAAGTTTCAAAAATTTGAAAAAATTCCCAACAGTAGAAAAGTTATAAAAATTGAAAAACTATAACAATTCACAAGTAGCTAAAGACTTCAAAATTAGGAAAAAATTATAAAAACTCTAAAAAAAATTCAAAAACAAGGTCGAAAAATTAGCAAAAACCTCACAGAAATCAAAAAAAAAACCCTATTTTTAAGTTTCAAAAAAAATTAGAAATAAAAAAAAACCTTATTTTTAAGTTTCAAAAATTTGAAAAAATTCCCAACAGTAGAAAAATTATAAAAATTGAAAAAATATAACAACTCACAAGTAGCTCAAGACTTCAAAATTAGGAAAAAATTATAAAAACTTCAAAAAACTTCAAAAAAGGTCGAAAAATTAGCAAAAACCTCTCAGAAATCAAAAAAAAAACCCTATTTTTAAGTTTCAATAATTTGAAAAAATTCCCACCAGTAGAAAAATTATAAAAATTGAAAAAGTATAACAATTCGCAAGTAGCTAAAGACTTCAAAATTATTAAAAAATCATAAAAATTCCAAAAAAAATTCAAAAAGGTTCGAAAAATTAGCAAAAAACTCTCAGAAATCAGAAAAAAAGCCATATTTTTAAGTTTCAAAAATTTGAAAAAAGTCCCACAAGTAGAAAAATTATAAAAATTGAAAACCTATAACACCTCACAAGTAGCTAAAGACTTCAAAATTAGGAAAAAATTATAAAAACTCCAAAAAAAATTCAAAGAAGGTCGAAAAATTAGCAAAAACCTCTCAGAAATCAAAAAAAAATCCTATTTTTCAGTTTCAAAAATTTGAAAAAATTCCCAACAGTAGAAAAATTATAAAAATTGAAAAACTGTAACAACTCACAAGTAGCTAAAGACTTTAAAATTAGGAAAAAATTATAAAAACTAAAAAAAAAATTCAAAAAAGGTCGAAAAATTAGCAAAAACCTCTCAGAAATAAAAAAAAAAACATATTTTTAAGTTTCAAAAATTTGAAAAAATTCCCAACAGTAGAAAAATTATAAAAATTGAAAAAGTATAACAATTCACAAGTAGCTAAAGACTTCAAAATTAGGAAAAAATTATAAAAACTCCAAAAAAAATTTAAAAAAGGTCGAAAAATTACCAAAAACTTCTCCGAAATCAAAAAAAAAACCCTATTTTTAAGTTTCAAAAATTTGAAAAAATTCCCAACAGTAGAAAAATTATAAAAATTGAAAAAATATAACAACTTACAAGTAGCTATAGACTTCAAAATTAAGAAGAAATCATAAAACTCCAACACAAATTCAAAAAGGCTCGAAAAATTAGCAAAATCTGTCAGAAATCAAAAAAAAATCCCTATTTTTAAGTTTCAAAAATTTGAAAAAATTCCCAACAGTAGAAAAATTATAAAAATTGAAAAAGTATAACAACTCACAAGTAGCTAAAGACTTCAAAATTAGGAAAAAATTATAAAAACTCCAAAAAAAATTCAAAAAAGGTCGAAAAATTAGCAAAAACCTCTCAGAAATAAAAAAAAACCCTATTTTTAAGTTTCAAAAATTTGAAAAAATTCCCACCAGTAGAAAAATTATAAAAATTGAAAAACTATAACAACTCACAAGTAGCTAAAGACTTCAAAATTAGGAAAAAATTATAAAAACTCCAAAAAAAATTCAAAAAAGGTCGAAAAATTAGCAAAAACTTCTCAGAAATCAAAAAAAAAACCCTATTTTTAAGTTTCAAAAATTTGAAAAAATTCCCAACAGTAGAAAAATTATAAAAATTGAAAAACTATAACAACTCACAAGTAGCTAAAGACTTCAAAATTAGGAAAAAATTATAAAAACTCCAAAAAAAATTCAAAAAAGGTCGAAAAATTAGCAAAAACCTCTCAGAAATCAAAAAAAAAAACCCTATTTTTAAGTTACAAAAATTTGAAAAAATTCCCAACAGTAGAAAAATTATAAAAATTGAAAAACTATAACAACTCACATGTAGCTAAAGACTTCAAAATAAAGAAAAAATCATAAAAACTCCAACACAAAGTCAAAAAGGGTCAAAAAATTAGCAAAAACCTCTCAGAAATAAAAAAAAACCCAATTTTTAAGTTTCAAAAATTTGAAAAAATTCCCACCAGTAGAAAAATTATAAAAATTGAAAAACTATAACAACTCACAAGTAGCTAAAGACTTCAAAATTAGGAAAAAATTATAAAAACTCCAAAAAAAATTCAAAAAAGGTCGAAAAATTAGCAAAAACTTCTCAGAAATCAAAAAAAAAAACCCTATTTTTAAGTTTCAAAAATTTGAAAAAATTCCCAACAGTAGAAAAATTATAAAAATTGAAAAACTATAACAACTCACAAGTAGCTAAAGACTTCAAAATTAGGAAAAAATTATAAAAACTCCAAAAAAAATTCAAAAAAGGTCGAAAAATTAGCAAAAACCTCTCAGAAATCAAAAAAAAAAACATATTTTTAAGTTTAAAAAATTTGAAAAAATTCCCAACAGTAGAAAAATTATAAAAATTGAAAAACTATAACAACTCACAAGTAGCTAAAGACTTCAAAATTAGGAAAAATTTATAAAAACTCCAACAAAAATTCAAAAAAGGTCGAAAAATTAGCAAAAACTTCTCAGAAATCAAAAAAAAACCCTATTTTTCAGATTCAAAAATTTGAAAAAATTCCCAACAGTAGAAAAATTATAAAAATTGAAAAACTATAACAACTCACAAGTAGCTCAAGACTTCAAAATTAGGGCAAAATTATAAAAACTCCAAAAAAATTCAAAAAAGGTCGAAAAATTAGCAAAAACCACTCAGAAATCAAAAAACAATCCCTATTTTTAAGTTTCAAAAATTTGAAAAAATTCCCAACAGTAGAAAAAGTATAAAAATTGAAAAACTATAACAACTCACATGTAGCTAAAGACTTCAAAATTAGGAAAAAATTATAAAAACTCCAAAAAAAATTCAAAAAAGGTCGAAAAATTAGCAAAAACCTCTCAGAAATAAAAAAAAACCCTATTTTTAAGTTTCAAAAATTTGAAAAAATTCCCACCAGTAGAAAAATTATAAAAATTGAAAAACTATAACAACTCACAAGTAGCTAAAGACTTCAAAATTAGGAAAAAATTATAAAAACTCCAAAAAAAATTCAAAAAAGGTCGAAAAATTAGCAAAATCCTCTCAGAAATAAAAACAAAACCTATTTTTAAGTTTCAAAAATTTGAAAAAATTCCCAACAGTAGAAAAATTATAAAAATTGAAAAACTATAACAACTCACAAGTAGCTCAAGACTTCAAAATTAGGAAAAAATTATAAAAACTTCAAAAAACTTCAAAAAAGGTCGAAAAATTAGCAAAAACCTCTCAGAAATCAAAAAAAAAACCCTATTTTTAAGTTTCAATAATTTGAAAAAATTCCCACCAGTAGAAAAATTATAAAAATTGAAAAACTATAACAACTCACAAGTAGCTAAAGACTTCAAAATTAGGAAAAAATTATAAAAACTCAAAAAAAAAATCAAAAAAGGTCGAAAAATTAGCAAAAACTTCTCAGAAATCAAAAAAAAAAACCCTATTTTTAAGTTTCAAAAATTTGAAAAAATTCCCAACAGTAGAAAAATTATAAAAATTGAAAAACTATAACAACTCACAAGTAGCTTAAGACTTCAAAATTAGGAAAAAATTATAAAAACTCCAAAAAAAATTCAACAAAAGGTCGAAAAATTAGCAAAAACTTCTCAGAAATCAAAAAAAAACCCTATTTTTCAGTTTCAAAAAATTGAAAAAATTCCCAACAGTAGAAAAATTATAAAAATTGAAAAAGGATAACAATTCAAAAGTAGCTAAAGACTTCAAATTTAGGAAAAAATTATAAAAACTTCAAAAAAAATTCAAAAAAAATCGAAAAATCAGCAAAACCTTATTTTTAAGTTTCAGAAATTTGAAAAAAGTCCCAACAGTAGAAAAATTATAAAAATTGAAAAACTATAAAAACTCACATGCAGCTAAAGCCTTCAAAATAAAGAAAAAATCATGAAAACTCCAACACAAAGTCAAAAAGGGTCAAAAAATTAGCAAAAACCTCTCAGAAATAAGAAAAAACCCTATTTTTAAGTTTCAAAAATTTGAAAAAATTCCAAACAGTAGAAAAATTATAAAAATTGTAAAACTATAACAACTCACAAGTAGATAAAGACTTCAAAATTAGGAAAAAATTATAAAAACTCCAAAAAAAATTTAAAAAAGGTCGAAAAATTAGCAAAAACTTCTCCGAAATCAAAAAAAAAAACCCTATTTTTAAGTTTCAAAAATTTTAAAAAATTCCCAACAGTAGAAAAATTATAAAAATTGAAAAAATATAACAACTTACAAGTAGCTATAGACTTCAAAATTAACAAGAAATCATAAAACTCCAACACAAATTCAAAAAGGGTCGAAAAATTAGCAAAATCTGTCAGAAATCAAAAAAAAATCCCTATTTTTAAGTTTCAAAAATTTGAAAAAATTCCCACCAGTAGAAAAATTATAAAAATTGAAAAACTATAACAACTCACAAGTAGCTAAAGACTTCAAAATTAGGAAAAAATTATAAAAACTTCAAAAAACTTCAAAAAAGGTCGAAAAATTAGCAAAAACCTCTCAGAAATCAAAAAAAAAACCCAATTTTTAAGTTTCAAAAATTTGAAAAAATTCTCACCAGTAGAAAAATTATAAAAATTGAAAAACTATAACAACTCACAAGTAGCTAAAGACTTCAAAATTAGGAAAAAATTATAAAAACTTCAAAAAACTTCAAAAAAGGTCGAAAAATTAGCAAAAACCTCTCAGAACTCAAAAAAAAACCCAATTTTTAAGTTTCAAAAATTTGAAAAAATTCTCACCAGTAGAAAAATTATAAAAATTGAAAAACTATAACAACTCACAAGTAGCTAAAGACTTCAAAATTAGGAAAAAATTATAAAAACTTCAAAAAACTTCAAAAAAGGTCGAAAAATTAGCAAAAACCTCTCAGAAATCAAAAAAAAAACCCTATTTTTAAGTTTCAATAATTTGAAAAAATTCCCACCAGTAGAAAAATTATAAAAATTGAAAAACTATAACAACTCACAAGTAGCTAAAGACTTCAAAATTAGGAAAAAATTATAAAAACTCCAAAAAAAAATCAAAAAAGGTCGAAAAATTAGCAAAAACTTCTCAGAAATCAAAAAAAAAAACCCTATTTTTAAGTTTCAAAAATTTGAAAAAATTCCCAACAGTAGAAAAATTATAAAAATTGAAAAACTATAACAACTCACAAGTAGCTAAAGACTTCAAAATTAGGAAAAAATTATAAAAACTCCAAAAAAAATTCAAAAAAGGTCGAAAAATTAGCAAAAACCTCTCAGAAATCAAAAAAAAAACCCTATTTTTAAGTTTCAAAAATTTGAAAAAATTCCCAACAGTAGAAAAATTATAAAAATTGAAAAACTATAACAACTCACAAGTAGCTAAAGACTTCAAAATTAGGAAAAAATTATAAAAACTTCAAAAAACTTCAAAAAAGGTCGAAAAATTAGCAAAAACCTCTCAGAAATCAAAAAAAAAACCCTATTTTTAAGTTTCAATAATTTGAAAAAATTCCCACTGATGAACAACAGTTTTATATTTTAAAGTTGATTTATTTGTTACACAGAACGTGTGTGTTCGTTGAGAGTAAGATAAGAACTGACAAACAGAAAAATGCAAAAAAGTAGTTATAGAGAAGAAAGGAAAACATTCATATAGAAAAGGGTTGCCATCAAATTCTAACACTCCTCCTCAATATGCATGTTTTCATATTTACAAGCAATTCAATTTCAATTTACTAACAAAATGGCAATGCTTATTCTTTGCTAAATTCTTAGTCATAATATCGGCAGGCATTTCATCTGTAGGACAGTACTCCAATTTCACCTGATGGCTTTGAACCAGCTCCCTTATGTGATGAAAACGAATGTCGATGTGCTTGGTCCGCTGGTGGTAAACTGGATTTTCGGCAAGCTTCAAAGCTCCTTGATTGTCGATATGTAAAATCACAGGATCATCGCTGATTTCACCCAGCTCCTGCAGAAGACGTTTCAGATAGGTAGCCTCTTTAGCTGCAGCTGATGCTGCCATGTACTCAGCCTCTGTGCTGCTGAGTGCGACTGAAGACTGCTTACGAGATTCCCATGAGACTAGATTATTTCCATAGAAAAACGTAAAACCAGTGTAAGATTTTCGGTCCGTCGAGTTTCCTGCCCAGTCAGCATCAACAAATCCTTCGAGTCCATTTTCACTCGGCTTGTATATCAATTTCAATTCCACGGTGCCAGCAAGGTAGCGCAAAATTCGTTTTAACTTTTGGTAGTGCTCAACATGCGGGTCTGCATTGCGCTGAGCCATCTTGGATACTGAATATAGTATATCCGGTCGAGTGGATATCGCCAGGTACATCATGGAGCCAATTAGAGACTGATATTCACGTTGACTCACCTTTTCACACTCCTCCTCGCAATGAACTTGGTAACCTGGATCTAGCGGAACTGCGACCGCCTTGCATTGTTGCATTCCATAATGTTCTAACATGTCTCGTATATATTGCGATTGCGATAACTTGATTGCGCCGGTGTCACCTTCACGTTGAACCTCCATCCCCAAGAAATGGTTCAGTTTTCCCTTGTCGTTTACTTGGAATTCATTGGCCAGCTTGCGCTTAACATCAAGAACCACTGCAAGGTCACTGCATCCGATGATTAAATCATCCACATAGACTGCGACTAGTGCGAGATTTCCACCAAACGTTGTTTGGTACAAACACGGCTCGTACTTGCATGCTTTGAATTTCATTTTGCCTAAAACACTATCAAGTTGATCATTCCATTCTTTACCACTCTGTTTCAATCCGTAGAGTGCCTTGTGCAAACGTAATACTTTGTTCGGCGAACTGCTGTCACAAAAATATGGTGGCTGCTTCATGTAGACTTCTTCACGCAATCGGCTGTTCAAATACGCTGTACTAACATCAATTTGGTGTAAATGCATTTTACGCTGCACTGCTAGTGCCAAAAACAAGCGGATTGTGGAATAGCGTACCACCGGTGAAAATGTTTCTTTGAAATTAATGCCGTACTCTTGGTTGCAGCCTTTAGCTACGAGACGCGCTTTGTAGCGCTCAATATCGCCATTCACGTCCTTCTTCAAAGCGTACACCCATTTGCATGGAATCGCCTTTTGGCCTTTCGGCAGATCAACGAGAGACCAAGTTTCATTTTTCTGCAAAGCAGCAAGTTCATCATGCATGGCTTCTTCCCAAAACTTCTTGCTTTTGCCTGAAAGAGCCTCATCAACTGTTTGTGGCACACTCTCGACCATGGCAACACACAGTTTGTTTGATTTTTTGCAAAACAGCTTCTTTGGTCTACCAGGCTGACCTGTACGAATTATTTTTGGTCTGCCACGCGCATGCTGTTCTTCACTGTTCGAGCTGTCATCCTCATCCGCAGTAATAAAACTTTCGTTTTGTGCAGAATGTTGGCTCTCGCAGTCACCCCTTGCAACATTTTCTGTTTCATTTGAAACACATTCGATCGCCTTGTTGTTATCGTCATTTACGCTGTGTTGTGGCACCTCATAAAAAAACCAATCGTCGTTGTTAACTACGTGTTCAGCTTCATTTCTGCTTGGAAACAAATTCTCATCAAACAGAACGTCGCGTTTCTCCACCACCTTATGAGTATTTGTATCAAACAAGCGATATGCTTTCGATGATGTTGAATATCCAACCATGATATACTGGCTTCCTTTGGCATCGAACTTTGACTTATTTGCAGCCTTATTCATGCCGACTGCGCTGCAACCGAAAACCTTCAAATGTGCTGCATTAGGTTTCACACCACTCCATACTTCATATGGCGTTTTATTTTCCAACTTTTTAGTTGGGCATCTGTTGCGGAGATACACAGCTGTGTTTACAGCCTCAGCCCACAAGTAATGTTTCACACCAGCATGTATGATCATACTTCTCGCCATCTCAACTATAGTGCGATTGGCTCGCTCAGCCACGCCGTTCTGCTGCGGTGTATGTGGCACTGTTAGTTGTCGCTGAATTCCCTCTGCAGCCAAGGAATTGTTAAAGTCATTGTTGACAAACTCGCATCCATTGTCCGTTCGAAGTGTTTTTATTTTAAAATTCGTTTGACGCGTTACTTGCGCCTTATACAGCTTGAACTTTTCAAAAACTTCGCTCTTATACTTGAGAAAATAAACGTATGTGCGATGCGACATGTCGTCTATGAACGTGAGAAAATAAGACGCTCCGCCAACAGATTTTACACGAAATGGACCACACACATCTGCATGCACAATCTCAAGCAACTCCTTTGTTATTGTTTGAGACTCCTTTGGGAACGACAGGACATGTATTTTGCTTAACATGCATGTGTTGCAACTTGCTTGATGATCAGCGTTGATGTTCATCCCCTTCACCATACCTTTGTTTGACAGATCATGCAGGCTCTTGGTGTTGAGATGTCCAAATCTGTTGTGCCATACCGCATTCATACTCGACTTTGCAGTGCAAACCATTTGTGAGGGAACTTCATTCTGCGCAACGAACATATTGTGTTTTCGCTGTGCGACCAAAACAACTTCTCCGCTCGTACGACATATCTGTGCCTTTGACTTGTCGAATGTTGCAATCAAACCTCTTTCGACGCATTTGTTTACGGAGATGAAGTTCGCCTGCAATTTTGGAGAAAACAAAACATTATGCAGTATCAATTCAAAATTATTATTATGGATTATCACGTCACCTTTTCCAACGGCATTGATAAATTTATTGCCGGCTAACGTAATAATCTCATTGTGTTCTTCAAAACGAACAAACAACCCTTTATCGTTGCACATGTGTGCTGTCGCTCCGCTGTCAACGTACCAGTTCTTTGAATTGACTTCTTTGCAGTCTGCTGCTGCTAGCGAAGCCAACGCTTGCATATTTGACTTTGTATTTGTTTGTGTGTTTTTGTTTTTGTGCTCACACTTGCTAGCGTAATGTCCGACACCACCACAAACGAAGCATTTTCCTTGGAATGTCTTTTTATTGTTTTTCGCCTTCTTCTCATTCTTAGAATTAGACTTTGCAACGAACGCTTGCTGCTGACCGTTACTCGATGACGTCACTATGCACTCATCTCTTTCTTTTCTTCTCTTACCCTCTTCTAGAAGTTTCTGCTTCAGTACAGCTAATGATGGCAACGAATCTCGGGTTTCCATGGCGATAACGAAGTTTTCATACTCCGTAGGTAGACTAGACATTAAAATTATCACCAGAAGCTCGTCTCCAATGTCGATTCCAATTTCTGCCAGCCTGCCGCATACTTCCGTGAACTCGTTCAGGTGCTGAACCACGTTGCCGCCGGGGGAAAGAACCAAATTCACCAGCTTCTTATACATCGACACCTTTTGCATCGGTCCTTTTGGCATGTACAATTCCTTTAGTTTTTCCCATGCTGCACTTGACGTCTTGCAATCGCGTATGTAACCCAGCTGTGATGGCTGCACTCCCAAATAGATTGATGCAAGTGCCTTTTCGTCATCAGACTCCCATTTGGCTTTTTCGGCAGCATCTGTGCTCTCATTTTTCAATTGGCCACTCACTATTTTCCAATGACCACCATGAACAAGCACACTTTTCATTAGTATTGACCAGCTGTCGTAGTTGCTTTCATCCAACTTTGCAATTTGGATCAAAGGTGCACTCATTTTTTAAACTTTGTTTAAATTATCACTTTTTTTTTTTTTTTCACAATTTTGAAGTGAAAGGCTGCCTGGGCCCATAACCTGATGAACAACAGTTTTATATTTTAAAGTTGATTTATTTGTTACACAGAACGTGTGTGTTCGTTGAGAGTAAGATAAGAACTGACAAACAGAAAAATGCAAAAAAGTAGTTATAGAGAAGAAAGGAAAACATTCATATAGAAAAGGGTTGCCATCAAATTCTAACACCCACCAGTAGAAAAATTATAAAAATTGAAAAACTATAACAACTCACAAGTAGCTAAAGACTTCAAAATTAGGAAAAAATTATAAAAACTCAAAAAAAAAATCAAAAAAGGTCGAAAAATTAGCAAAAACTTCTCAGAAATCAAAAAAAAAAAACCCTATTTTTAAGTTTCAAAAATTTGAAAAAATTCCCAACAGTAGAAAAATTATAAAAATTGAAAAACTATAACAACTCATAAGTAGCTAAAGACTTCAAAATTAGGAAAAAATTATAAAAACTCCAAAAAAATTTCAACAAAAGGTCGAAAAATTAGCAAAAACTTCTCAGAAATCAAAAAAAAAAAACCCTATTTTTAAGTTTCAAAAATTTGAAAAAATTCCCAACAGTAGAAAAATTATAAAAATTGAAAAACTATAACAACTCACAAGTAGCTAAAGACTTCAAAATTAGGAAAAAATTATAAAAACTCCAAAAAAAATTCAAAAAAAGGTCGAAAAATTAGGAAAAACCTCTCAGAAATAAAAAAAAACATATTTTTAAGTTTCAAAAATTCCCACCAGTAGAAAAATTATAAAAATTGAAAAACTAAAACAACTCACAAGTAGCTAAAGACTTCAAAATTAGGAAAGAATTATAAAAACTCCAAAAAAAATTCAAAAAAGGTCGAAAAATTAGCAAAAACCTCTCAGAAATCAAAAAAAAAACCATATTTTTAAGTTTCAAAACTTTGAAAAAATTCCCAATAGTAGAGAAGTTATAAAAATTGAAAAACTATAACAATTCACAAGTAGCTAAAGACTTCAAAATTAGGAAAAAATTATAAAAACTCCAAAAAAAATTCAAAAAAGGTCGAAAAATTAGCAAAAGCCTCTCAGAAATCAAAAAAAAAACCCTATTTTTAAGTTTCAAAAATTTGAATAAATTCCCAACAGTAGAAAAATTATAAAAATTGAAAAACTATAACAATTCACAAGTAGCTAAAGACTTCAAAATTAGGAAAAAATTATAAAAACTCCAAAAAAAATTCAAAAAAAAGGTCGAAAAATTAGCAAAAACCTCTCAGAAATCAAAAAAAAAACCCTATTTTTAAGTTTCAAAAATTTGAAAAAATTCCCAACAGTAGAAAAATTATAAAAATTGAAAAACTATAACAACTCACAAGTAGCTAAAGACTTCAAAATTAGGAAAGAATTATAAAAACTCTAAAAAAAATTCAAAAAAGGTCGAAAAATTAGCAAAAACCTCTCAGAAATCAAAAAAAAACCCTATTTTTCAGATTCAAAAATTTGAAAAAATTCCCAACAGTAGAAAAATTATAAAAATTGAAAAACTATAACAACTCACAAGTAGCTCAAGACTTCAAAATTAGGGAAAAATTATAAAAACTCCAAAAAAATTCAAAAAAGGTCGAAAAATTAGCAAAACCCTCTCAGAAATCAAAAAACAATCCCTATTTTTAAGTTTCAAAAATTTGAAAAAATTCCCAACAGTAGAAAAATTATAAAAATTGAAAAACTATAACAACTCACAAGTAGCTAAAGACTTCAAAATAAAGAAAAAATCATAAAAACTCCAACACAAAGTCAAAAAGGGTCAAAAAATTAGCAAAAACCTCTCAGAAATCAAAAAAAACCCTATTTTTAAGTTTCAAAAATTTGAAAAAATTCCCAACAGTAGAAAAATTATAAAAATTGTAAAACTATAAAAACTCACAAGTAGCTAAAGACTTCAAAATTAGGAAAAAATTATAAAAACTCCAACAAAAATTCAAAATAGGTCGAAAAATTAGCAAAAACTTCTCAGAAATCAAAAAAAAAACCCTATTTTTAAGTTTCAAAGATTTGAAAAAATTCCCAACAGTAGAAAAATTATAAAAATTACAAACTATAACAACTCACAAGTAGCTAAAGACTTCAAAATTAGTAAAAAATTATAAAAACTCCAAAAAAAATTCAAGGTCGAAAAATTAGCAAAAACCTCTCAGAAATTAAAAAAAAAACCTTATTTTTAAGTTTCAAAAATTTCAAAAAATTCCCAACAGTAGAAAAATTATAAAAATTGAAAAATTATAGCAACTCACAAGTAGCTAAAGACTTCAAAATTAGAAAAAAATTATAAAAACTCCAAAAAAAATTCAAAAAAGGTCGAAAAATTACCGAAAACCTCTCAGAAATCAAAAAAAAACCCTATTTTTAAGTTTCAAAAATTTGAAAAAATTCCCAACAGTAGAAAAATTATAAAAATTGAAAAACTATAACAACTCACAAGTAGCTAAAGACTTCAAAATTATGAAAAAATCATAAAAACTCCAAAAAAAATTCAAAAAAGGTCGAAAAATTAGCAAAAACCTCTCAGAAATCAAAAAAAAACCCTATTTTTAAGTTTCAAAAATTTGAAAAAAGTCCCAACAGTAGAAAAATTATAAAAATTGAAAACCTATAACAACTCACAAGTAGCTAAAGACTTCAATATTAGGAAAAAATTATAAAACTCCAAAAAAAATTCAAAAAAGGTCGAAAAATTAGCAAAAACCTCTCAGAAATAAAAAAAAAACCCTATTTTTCAGTTTCAAATATTTGAAAAAATTCCCAACAGTAGAAAAATTATAAAAATTGAAAAACTGTAACAACTCACAAGTAGCTAAAGACTTCAAAATTAGGAAAAAATTATAAAAACTCCAAAAAAAATTCAAAAAAGGTCGAAAAATTAGCAAAAACCTCTCAGAAATAAAAAAAAAAAACATATTTTTAAGTTTCAAAAATTCCCACCAGTAGAAAAATTATAAAAATTGAAAAACTATAGCAATTCACAAGTAGCTGAAGACTTCAAAATTAGGAAAAAATTATAAAACCTCTAAAAAAAATTCAAGGTCGAAAAATTAGCAAAAACCTCTCAGAAATCAAAAAAAAACCCTATTTTTAAGTTTCAAAAATTTGAAAAAATTCCCAACAGTAGAAAAATTATAAAAATTGAAAAACTGTAACAACTCGCAAGTAGCTAAAGACTTCAAAATTAGGAAAAAAATATAAAAACTCCAAAAAAAATTCAAAAAAGTTCGAAAAATTAGCAAAAACTTTTCCGAAATCAAAAAAAAAAACCCTATTTTTAAGTTTCAAAAATTTTAAAAAATTCCCAACAGTAGAAAAATTATAAAAATTGAAAAACTATAACAACTCACAAGTAGCTATAGACTTCAAAATTAAGAAGAAATCATAAAACTCCAACACAAATTCAAAAAGGGTCGAAAAATTAGCAAAATCTGTCCGAAATCAAAAAAAAATCCCTATTTTTAAGTTTCAAAAATTTGGAAAAATTCCCACCAGTAGAAAAATTATAAAAATTGAAAAACTATAACAACTCACAAGTAGCTAAAGACTTCAAAATTAGGAAAAAATTATAAAAACTTCAAAAAACTTCAAAAAAGGTCGAAAAATTAGCAAAAACCTCTCAGAAATCAAAAAAAAACCCAATTTTTAAGTTTCAAAAATTTGAAAAAATTCTCACCAGTAGAAAAATTATAAAAATTGAAAAACTATAACAACTCACAAGTAGCTAAAGACTTCAAAATTAGGAAAAAATTATAAAAACTTCAAAAAACTTCAAAAAAGGTCGAAAAATTAGCAAAAACCGCTCAGAACTCAAAAAAAAACCCAATTTTTAAGTTTCAAAAATTTGAAAAAATTCTCACCAGTAGAAAAATTATAAAAATTGAAAAACTATAACAACTCACAAGTAGCTAAAGACTTCAAAATTAGGAAAAAATTATAAAAACTCCAAAAAAAATTCAAAAAAGGTCGAAAAATTAGCAAAAACCTCTCAGAAATCAAAAAAAAAACCCTATTTTTAAGTTTCAAAAATTTGAAAAAAGTCCCAATAGTAGAAAAATTACAAAAATTGAAAACCTATAACAACTCACAAGTAGCTAAAGACTTCAATATTAGGAAAAAATTATAAAAACTCCAAAAAAAATTCAAAAAAGGTCGAAAAATTAGCAAAAACCTCTCAGAAATAAAAAAAAAACCCTATTTTTCAGTTTCAAATATTTGAATAAATTCCCAACAGTAGAAAAATTATAAAAATTGAAAAACTGTAACAACTCACAAGTAGCTAAAGACTTCAAAATTAGGAAAAAATTATAAAAACTCCAAAAAAAATTCAAAAAAGGTCGAAAAATTAGCAAAAACCTCTCAGAACTCAAAAAAAAACCCAATTTTTAAGTTTCAAAAATTTGAAAAAATTCTCACCAGTAGAAAAATTATAAAAATTGAAAAACTATAACAACTCACAAGTAGCTAAAGACTTCAAAATTAGGAAAAAATTATAAAAACTTCAAAAAACTTCAAAAAAGGTCGAAAAGTTAGCAAAAACCTCTCAGAAATCAAAAAAAAAACCCTATTTTTAAGTTTCAATAATTTGAAAAAATTCCCACCAGTAGAAAAATTATAAAAATTGAAAAACTATAACAACTCACAAGTAGCTAAAGACTTCAAAATTAGGAAAAAATTATAAAAACTCCAAAAAAAAATCAAAAAAGGTCGAAAAATTAGCAAAAACTTCTCAGAAATCAAAAAAAAAACCCTATTTTTAAGTTTCAAAAATTTCAAAAAATTCCCAACAGTAGAAAAATTATAAAAATTGAAAAACTATAACAACTCATAAGTAGCTAAAGACTTCAAAATTATGAAAAAATTATAAAAACTCCAAAAAAAATTCAACAAATTGTCGAAAAATTAGCAAAAACTTTTCCGAAATCAAAAAAAAAAACCCTATTTTTAAGTTTCAAAAATTTGAAAAAATTCCCAACAGTAGAAAAATTATAAAAATTGAAAAACTATAACAACTCACAAGTAGCTAAAGACTTCAAAATTAGGAAAAAATTATAAAAACTCAAAAAAAAATTCAAAAAAAGGTCGAAAAATTAGCAAAAACCTCTCAGAAATAAAAAAAAACATATTTTTAAGTTTCAAAAATTCCCACCAGTAGAAAAATTATAAAAATTGAAAAACTATAACAACTCACAAGTAGCTAAAGACTTCAAAATTAGGAAAGAATTATAAAAACTCCAAAAAAAATTCAAAAAAGGTCGAAAAATTAGCAAAAACCTCTCAGAAATCAAAAAAAAAACCATATTTTTAAGTTTCAAAAATTTGAAAAAATTCCCAACAGTAGAGAAGTTATAAAAATTGAAAAACTATAACAATTCACAAGTAGCTAAAGACTTCAAAATTAGGAAAAAATTATAAAAACTCCAAAAAAAATTCAAAAAAGGTCGAAAAATTAGCAAAAGCCTCTCAGAAATCAAAAAAAAAACCCTATTTTTAAGTTTCAAAAATTTGAAAAAATTCCCAACAGTAGAAAAATTATAAAAATTGAAAAACTATAACAATTCACAAGTAGCTAAAGACTTCAAAACTAGGAAAAAATTATAAAAACTCTAAAAAAAATTCAAAAAAAAGGTCGAAAAATTAGCAAAAACCTCTCAGAAATCAAAAAAAAAACCCTATTTTTAAGTTTCAAAAATTTGAAAAAATTCCCAACAGTAGAAAAATTATAAAAATTGAAAAACTATAACAACTCACAAGTAGCTAAAGACTTCAAAATTAGGAAAGAATTATAAAAACTCCAAAAAAAATTTAAAAAAGGTCGAAAAATTAGCAAAAACCTCTCAGAAATCAAAAAAAAACCATATTTTTCAGATTCAAAAATTTGAAAAAATTCCCAACAGTAGAAAAATTATAAAAATTGAAAAACTATAACAACTCACAAGTAGCTCAAGACTTCAAAATTAGGGAAAAATTATAAAAACTCCAAAAAAATTCAAAAAAGGTCGAAAAATTAGCAAAAACCTCTCAGAAATCAAAAAACAATCCCTATTTTTAAGTTTCAAAAATTTGAAAAAATTCCCAACAGTAGAAAAATTATAAAAATTGAAAAACTATAACAACTCACATGTAGCTAAAGACTTCAAAATAAAGAAAAAATCATAAAAACTCCAACACAAAGTCAAAAAGGGTCAAAAAATTAGCAAAAACCTCTCAGAAATCAAAAAAAACCCTATTTTTAAGTTTCAAAAATTTGAAAAAATTCCCAACAGTAGAAAAATTATAAACATTGTAAAACTATAACAACTCACAAGTAGCTAAAGACATCAAAATTAGGAAAAAATTATAAAAACTCCAACAAAAATTCAAAATAGGTCGAAAAATTAGCAAAAACTTCTCAGAAATCAAAAAAAAAAACCCTATTTTTAAGTTTCAAAGATTTGAAAAAATTCCCAACAGTAGAAAAATTATAAAAATTACAAACTATAACAACTCACAAGTAGCTAAAGACTTCAAAATTAGTAAAAAATTATAAAAACTCCAAAAAAAATTCAAGGTCGAAAAATTAGCAAAAACCTCTCAGAAATTAAAAAAAAAACCTTATTTTTAAGTTTCAAAAATTTCAAAAAATTCCCAACAGTAGAAAAATTATAAAAATTGAAAAATTATAACAACTCACAAGTAGCTAAAGACTTCAAAATTAGAAAAAAAATTATAAAAACTCCAAAAAAAATTCAAAAAAGGTCGAAAAATTACCGAAAACCTCTCAGAAATCAAAAAAAAACCCTATTTTTAAGTTTCAAAAATTTGAAAAAATTCCCAACAGTAGAAAAATTATAAAAATTGAAAAACTATAACAACTCACAAGTAGCTAAAGACTTCAAAATTATGAAAAAATCATAAAAACTCCAAAAAAATTCAAAAAAGGTCGAAAAATTAGCAAAAACCTCTCAGAAATCAAAAAAAAACCCTATTTTTAAGTTTCAAAAATTTGAAAAAAGTCCCAATAGTAGAAAAATTATAAAAATTGAAAACCTATAACAACTCACAAGTAGCTAAAGACTTCAAAATTAGGAAAAAATTATAAAAACTCCAAAAAAAATTCAAAAAAGGTCGAAAAATTAGCAAAAACCTCTCAGAAATAAAAAAAAAACCCTATTTTTCAGTTTCAAATATTTGAAAAAATTCCCAACAGTAGAAAAATTATAAAAATTAAAAAAACTGTAACAACTCACAAGTAGCTAAAGACTTCAAAATTAGGAAAAAATTATAAAAACTCCAAAAAAAATTCAAAAAAGGTCGAAAAATTAGAAAAAACCTCTCAGAAATAAAAAAAAAAACATATTTTTAAGTTTCAAAAATTCCCACCAGTAGAAAAATTATAAAAATTGAAAAACTATAGCAATTCACAAGTAGCTGAAGACTTCAAAATTAGGAAAAAATTATAAAACCTCTAAAAAAAATTCAAGGTCGAAAAATTAGCAAAAACCTCTCAGAAATCAAACAAAAACCCTATTTTTAAGTTTCAAAAATTTGAAAAAATTCCCAAAAGTAGAAAAATTATAAAAATTGAAAAACTATAACAACTCACAAGTAGCTAAAGACTTCAAAATAAAGAAAAAATCATAAAAACTCCAACACAAAGCCACAAAGGGTCAAAAAATTAGCAAAAATCTCTCAGAAATCAAAAAAAAACCCTATTTTTAAGTTTCAAAAATTTGAAAAAATTCCCAACAGTAGAAAAATTATAAAAATTGAAAAACTGTAACAACTCGCAAGTAGCTAAAGACTTCAAAATTAGGAAAAAAATATAAAAAGTCCAAAAAAAATTCAAAAAAGTTCGAAAAATTAGCAAAAACCTCTCAGAAATAAAAAATAAACCCTATTTTTAAGTTTCAAAAATTTGAAAAAATTACCAACAGTAAAAAAATTATAAAAATTGAAAAAGTATAACAATTCACAAGTAGCTAAAGACTTCAAAATTAGGAAAAAATTATAAAAACTCCAAAAAAAATCGAAAAATTAGCAAAAACCTCTCAGAAATCAAAAAAAAACCCTATTTAGAAGTTTCAAAAATTTGAAAAATTTCCCAACAGTAGAAAAATTATAAAAATTGAAAAACTGTAACAACTCACAAGTAGCTAAAGACTTCAAAATTAGGAAAAAATTATAAAAACTAAAAAAAAAATTCAAAAAAGGTCGAAAAATTAGCCTAAACCTCTCAGAAATAAAAAAAAAAACATATTTTAAGTTTCAAAAATTTGAAAAAATTCCCAACAGTAGAAAAATTATAAAAATTGAAAAAGTATAACAATTCACAAGTAGCTAAAGACTTCAAAATTAGGAAAAAATTATAAAAACTCCAAAAAAAATTCAAAAAAGGTCGAAAAATTAGCAAAATCCTCTCAGAAATAAAAAAAAACCTTATTTTTAAGTTTCAAAAATTTGAAAAAATTCCCAACAGTAGAAAAATTATAAAAATTGAAAAACTATAACAACTCACAAGTAGCTAAAGACATCAAAATTATTAAAAAATCATAAAAATTCCAAAAAAAATTCAAAAAGGGTCGAAAAATTAGCAAAAAACTCTCAGAAATCAGAAAAAAAGCCATATTTTTAAGTTTCAAAAATTTGAAAAAAAGTCCCAAAAGTAGAAAAATTATAAAAATTGAAAACCTATAACACCTCACAAGTAGTTTAAGACTTCAAAATTAGGAAAAAATTATAAAAACTCCAAAAAAAATTCAAAAAAGGTCGAAAAATTAGCAAAAACCTCTCAGAAATCAAAAAAAAACCCTATTTAGAAGTTTCAAAAATTTGAAAAAATTCCCAACAGTAGAAAAATTATAAAAATTTAAAAACTGTAACAACTCACAAGTAGCTAAAGACTTCAAAATAAGGAAAAAATTATAAAAACTCCAAAAAAAATTCAAAAAAGGTCGAAAAATTAGCAAAAACCTCTCAGAAATCAAAAAAAAACCCTATTTTTAAGTTTCAAAAATTTGAAAAAATTCCCAACAGTAGAAAAATTATAAAAATTGAAAAAGTATAACAATTCACAAGTAGCTAAAGACTTCAAAATTAGGAAAAAATTATAAAAACTCCAAAAAAAATTCAAAAAAGGTCGAAAAATTAGCAAAATCCTCTCAGAAATAAAAAAAAACCTTATTTTTAAGTTTCAAAAATTTGAAAAAATTCCCAACAGTAGAAAAATTATAAAAATTGAAAAACTATAACAACTCACAAGTAGCTCAAGACTTCAAAATTAGGAAAAAATTATAAAAACTCCAAAAAACTTCAAAAAAGGTCGAAAAAATTTGCAAAAACCTCTCAGAAATAAAAAAAAAACCCTATTTTTAAGTTTCAATAATTTGAAAAAACTCCCACCAGTAGAAAAATTATAGAAATTGAAAAACTGTAACAATTCACAAGTACCTAAAGACTTCAAAATTAGGAACAAATTATACAAACTCCAAAGAAAATTCAAAAAAGGTCGAAAAATTAACAAAAACCACTCAGAAATCAAAAAAACCCTATTTTTAAGTTTCAAAAATTTGCAAAAATTCCCACCAGTAGAAAAATTATAAAAATTGAAAATTATAACAACTCACAAGTAGCTAAAGACTTCAAAATTAGGAAAAAATTATACAAACTCCAAAGAAAATTCAAAAAAGGTCGAAAAATTAACAAAAACCACTCAGAAATCAAAAAAAACCCTATTTTTAAGTTTCAAAAATTTGAAAAAATTCCCAACAGTAGAAAAATTATAAAAATTGAAAAACTATAACAACTCACAAGTAGCTAAAGACTTCAAAATTAGTAAAAAATTATAAAAACTCCAACACAAAGTCAAAAAGGGTCAAAAAATTAGCAAAAACCTCTCAGAAATCAAAAAAAACCCTATTTTTAAGTTTCAAAAATTTGAAAAAATTCCCAACAGTAGAAAAATTATAAAAATTGTAAAACTATAAAAACTCACAAGTAGCTAAAGACTTCAAAATTAGGAAAAAATTATAAAAACTCCAACAAAAATTCAAAAAAGGTCGAAAAATTACCGAAAACCTCTCAGAAAAAAAAAAACCCTATTTTTAAGTTTCAAAAATTTGAAAAAAGTCCCAATAGTAGAAAAATTATAAAAATTGAAAACCTATAACAACTCACAAGTAGCTAAAGACTTCAAAATTAGGAAAAAATTATAAAAACTCCAAAAAAAATTCAAAAAAGGTCGAAAAATTAGCAAAAACCTCTCAGAAATAAAAAAAAAACCCTATTTTTCAGTTTCAAATATTTGAAAAAATTCCCAACAGTAGAAAAATTATAAAAATTGAAAAACTGTAACAACTCACAAGTAGCTAAAGACTTCAAAATTAGGAAAAAATTATAAAAACTCCAAAAAAAATTCAAAAAAGGTCGAAAAATTAGCAAAAACCTCTCAGAAATAAAAAAAAAAAACATATTTTTAAGTTTCAAAAATTCCCACCAGTAGAAAAATTATAAAAATTGAAAAACTATAGTTCACAAGTAGCTGAAGACTTCAAAATTAGGAAAAAATTATAAAACCTCTAAAAAAAATTCAAGGTCGAAAAATTAGCAAAAACCTCTCAGAAATCAAAAAAAAAACCCTATTTTTAAGTTTCAAAAATTTGAAAAAATTCCCAAAAGTAGAAAAATTATAAAAATTGAAAAACTATAACAACTCACAAGTAGCTAAAGACTTCAAAATAAAGAAAAAATCATAAAAACTCCAACACAAAGCCACAAAGGGTCAAAAAATTAGCAAAAACCTCTCAGAAATCAAAAAAAAAACCCTATTTTTAAGTTTCAAAAATTTGAAAAAATTCCCAACAGTAGAAAAATTATAAAAATTGAAAAACTGTAACAACTCGCAAGTAGCTAAAGACTTCAAAATTAGGAAAAAAATATAAAAACTCCAAAAAAAATTCAAAAAAGTTCGAAAAATTAGCAAAAACTTTTCCGAAATCAAAAAAAAAAAAACCCTATTTTTAAGTTTCAAAATATTTTAAAAAATTCCCAACAGTAGAAAAATTATAAAAATTGAAAAACTATAACAACTCACAAGTAGCTATAGACTTCAAAATTAAGAAGAAATCATAAAACTCCAACACAAATTCAAAAAGGGTCGAAAAATTAGCAAAATCTGTCAGAAATCAAAAAAAAATCCCTATTTTTAAGTTTCAAAAATTTGCAAAAATTCCCACCAGTAGAAAAATTATAAAAATTGAAAAACTATAACAACTCACAAGTAGCTAAAGACTTCAAAATTAGGAAAAAATTATAAAAACTCCAAAAAAAATTCAAAAAAAAGGTCGAAAAATTAGCAAAAACCTCTCAGAAATAAAAAAAACATATTTTTAAGTTTCAAAAATTCCCACCAGTAGAAAAATTATAAAAATTGAAAAACTATAACAACTCACAAGTAGCTAAAGACTTCAAATTAGGAAAAAATTATAAAAACTTCAAAAAACTTCAAAAAAGGTCGAAAATTAGCAAAAACCTCTCAGAACTCAAAAAAAAAACCCAATTTTTAAGTTTCAAAATTTGAAAAAATTCTCACCAGTAGAAAAATTATAAAAATTGAAAAACTATAACAACTCACAAGTAGCTAAAGACTTCAAAATTAGGAAAAAATTATAAAAACTTCAAAAAACTTCAAAAAAGGTCGAAAAGTTAGCAAAAACCTCTCAGAAATCAAAAAAAAAACCCTATTTTTAAGTTTCAATAATTTGAAAAAATTCCCACCAGTAGAAAAATTATAAAAATTGAAAAACTATAACAACTCACAAGTAGCTAAAGACATCAAAATTAGGAAAAAATTATAAAAACTCCAAAAAAAAATCAAAAAAGGTCGAAAAATTAGCAAAAACTTCTCAGAAATCAAAAAAAAAAACCTATTTTTAAGTTTCAAAAATTTGAAAAAATTCCCAACAGTAGAAAAATTATAAAAATTGAAAAACTATAACAACTCACAAGTAGCTAAAGACTTCAAAATTAGGAAAAAATTATAAAAACTCCAAAAAAAATTCAAAAAAAGGCGAAAAATTAGCAAAAACCTCTCAGAACTCAAAAAAAAACCCAATTTTTAAGTTTCAAAAATTTGAAAAAAATCTCACCAGTAGAAAAATTATAAAAATTGAAAAACTATAACAACTCACAAGTAGCTAAAGACTTCAAAATTAGAAAAAATTATAAAAACATCAAAAAACTTCAAAAAAGGTCGAAAAGTTAGCAAAAACCTCTCAGAAATCAAAAAAAAAAAACCCTATTTTTAAGTTTCAATAATTTGAAAAAATTCCAACAGTAGAAAAATTATAAAAATTGAAAAACTATAACAACTCACAAGTAGCTAAAGACTTCAAAATTAGGAAAAAATTATAAAAACTCCAAAAAAAATTCAAAAAAAGGTCGAAAAATTAGCAAAAACCTCTCAGAAATAAAAAAAAACATATTTTTAAGTTTCAAAAATTCCCACCAGTAGAAAAATTATAAAAATTGAAAAACTATAACAACTCACAAGTAGCTAAAGACTTCAAAATTAGGAAAGAATTATAAAAACTCCAAAAAAAATTCAAAAAAGGTCAAAAAATTAGCAAAAACCTCTCAGAAATCAAAAAAAAAACCATATTTTTAAGTTTCAAAAATTTGAAAAAATTCCCAACAGTAGAGAAGTTATAAAAATTGAAAAACTATAACAATTCACAAGTAGCTAAAGACTTCAAAATTAGGAAAAAATTATAAAAACTCCAAAAAAAATTCAAAAAAGGTCGAAAAATTAGCAAAAGCCTCTCAGAAATCAAAAAAAAAACCCTATTTTTAAGTTTCAAAAATTTGAATAAATTCCCAACAGTAGAAAAATTATAAAAATTGAAAAACTATAACAATTCACAAGTAGCTAAAGACTTCAAAACTAGGAAAAAATTATAAAAACTCTAAAAAAAATTCAAAAAAAAGGTCGAAAAATTAGCAAAAACCTCTCAGAAATCAAAAAACAATCCCTATTTTTAAGTTTCAAAAATTTGAAAAAATTCCCAACAGTAGAAAAATTATAAAAATTGAAAAACTATAACAACTCACATGTAGCTAAAGACTTCAAAATAAAGAAAAAATCATAAAAACTCCAACACAAAGTCAAAAAGGGTCAAAAAATTAGCAAAAACCTCTCAGAAATCAAAAAAAACCCTATTTTTAAGTTTCAAAAATTTGAAAAAATTCCCAACAGTAGAAAAATTATAAACATTGTAAAACTATAACAACTCACAAGTAGCTAAAGACATCAAAATTAGGAAAAAATTATAAAAACTCCAACAAAAATTCAAAATAGGTCGAAAAATTAGCAAAAACTTCTTAGAAATCAAAAAAAAAAACCCTATTTTTAAGTTTCAAAGATTTGAAAAAATTCCCAACAGTAGAAAAATTATAAAAATTACAAACTATAACAACTCACAAGTAGCTAAAGACTTCAAAATTAGGAAAAAATTATAAAAACTCCAAAAAAAATTCAAGGTCGAAAAATTAGCAAAAACCTCTCAGAAATTAAAAAAAAAACTTTATTTTTAAGTTTCAAAAATTTCAAAAAATTCCCAACAGTAGAAAAATTATAAAAATTGAAAAATTATAACAACTCACAAGTAGCTAAAGACTTCAAAATTAGAAAAAAATTATAAAAACTCCAAAAAAAATTCAAAAAAGGTCGAAAAATTACCGAAAACCTCTCAGAAATCAAAAAAAACCCTATTTTTAAGTTTCAAAAATTTGAAAAAATTCCCAACAGTAGAAAAATTATAAAAATTGAAAAACTATAACAACTCACAAGTAGCTAAAGACTTCAAAATTATGAAAAAATCATAAAAACTCCAAAAAAAATTCAAAAAAGGTCGAAAAATTAGCAAAAACCTCTCAGAAATCAAAATAAAACCCTATTTTTAAGTTTCAAAAATTTGAAAAAAGTCCCAATAGTAGAAAAATTATAAAAATTGAAAACCTATAACAACTCACAAGTAGCTAAAGACTTCAAAATTAGGAAAAAATTATAAAAACTCCAAAAAAAATTCAAAAAAGGTCGAAAAATTAGCAAAAACCTCTCAGAAATAAAAAAAAAACCCTATTTTTCAGTTTCAAATATTTGAAAAAATTCCCAACAGTAGAAAAATTATAAAAATTGTAAAACTATAACAACTCACAAGTAGCTAAAGACTTCAAAATTAGGAAAAAATTATAAAAACTCCAAAAAAAATTCAAAAAAGGTCGAAAAATTAGCAAAAACCTCTCAGAAATAAAAAAAAAACCCTATTTTTCAGTTTCAAATATTTGAAAAAATTCCCAACAGTAGAAAAATTATAAAAATTAAAAAAACTGTAACAACTCACAAGTAGCTAAAGACTTCAAAATTAGGAAAAAATTATAAAAACTCCAAAAAAAATTCAAAAAAGGTCGAAAAATTAGAAAAAACCTCTCAGAAATAAAAAAAAAAACATATTTTTAAGTTTCAAAAATTTCCACCAGTAGAAAAATTATAAAAATTGAAAAACTATAGCAATTCACAAGTAGCTGAAGACTTCAAAATTAGGAAAAAATTATAAAACCTCTAAAAAAAATTCAAGGTCGAAAAATTAGCAAAAACCTCTCAGAAATCAAACAAAAACCCTATTTTTAAGTTTCAAAAATTTGAAAAAATTCCCAAAAGTAGAAAAATTATAAAAATTGAAAAACTATAACAACTCACAAGTAGCTAAAGACTTCAAAATAAAGAAAAAATCATAAAAACTCCAACACAAAGCCACAAAGGGTCAAAAAATTAGCAAAAATCTCTCAGAAATCAAAAAAAAACCCTATTTTTAAGTTTCAAAAATTTGAAAAAATTCCCAACAGTAGAAAAATTATAAAAATTGAAAAACTGTAACAACTCGCAAGTAGCTAAAGACTTCAAAATTAGGAAAAAAATATAAAAAGTCCAAAAAAAATTCAAAAAAGTTCGAAAAATTAGCAAAAACCTCTCAGAAATAAAAAATAAACCCTATTTTTAAGTTTCAAAAATTTGAAAAAATTACCAACAGTAGAAAAATTATAAAAATTGAAAAAGTATAACAATTCACAAGTAGCTAAAGACTTCAAAATTAGGAAAAAATTATAAAAACTCCAAAAAAAATCGAAAAATTAGCAAAAACCTCTCAGAAATCAAAAAAAAACCCTATTTAGAAGTTTCAAAAATTTGAAAAATTTCCCAACAGTAGAAAAATTATAAAAATTGAAAAACTGTAACAACTCACAAGTAGCTAAAGACTTCAAAATTAGGAAAAAATTATAAAAACTAAAAAAAAAATTCAAAATAGGTCGAAAAATTAGCCTAAACCTCTCAGAAATAAAAAAAAAAACATATTTTAAGTTTCAAAAATTTGAAAAAATTCCCAACAGTAGAAAAATTATAAAAATTGAAAAAGTATAACAATTCACAAGTAGCTAAAGACTTCAAAATTAGGAAAAAATTATAAAAACTCCAAAAAAAATTCAAAAAAGGTCGAAAAATTAGCAAAATCCTCTCAGAAATAAAAAAAAACCTTATTTTTAAGTTTCAAAAATTTGAAAAAATTCCCAACAGTAGAAAAATTATAAAAATTGAAAAACTATAACAACTCACAAGTAGCTAAAGACATCAAAATTATTAAAAAATCATAAAAATTCCAAAAAAAATTCAAAAAGGGTCGAAAAATTAGCAAAAAACTCTCAGAAATCAGAAAAAAAGCCATATTTTTAAGTTTCAAAAATTTGAAAAAAAGTCCCAAAAGTAGAAAAATTATAAAAATTGAAAACCTATAACACCTCACAAGTAGTTTAAGACTTCAAAATTAGGAAAAAATTATAAAAACTCCAAAAAAAATTCAAAAAAGGTCGAAAAAATTTGCAAAAACCTCTCAGAAATAAAAAAAAAACCCTATTTTTAAGTTTCAATAATTTGAAAAAACTCCCACCAGTAGAAAAATTATAGAAATTGAAAAACTGTAACAATTCACAAGTACCTAAAGACTTCAAAATTAGGAACAAATTATACAAACTCCAAAGAAAATTCAAAAAAGGTCGAAAAATTAACAAAAACCACTCAGAAATCAAAAAAACCCTATTTTTAAGTTTCAAAAATTTGCAAAAATTCCCACCAGTAGAAAAATTATAAAAATTGAAAATTATAACAACTCACAAGTAGCTAAAGACTTCAAAATTAGGAAAAAATTATACAAACTCCAAAGAAAATTCAAAAAAGGTCGAAAAATTAACAAAAACCACTCAGAAATCAAAAAAAACCCTATTTTTAAGTTTCAAAAATTTGAAAAAATTCCCAACAGTAGAAAAATTATAAAAATTGAAAAACTATAACAACTCACAAGTAGCTAAAGACTTCAAAATTAGTAAAAAATTATAAAAACTCCAACACAAAGTCAAAAAGGGTCAAAAAATTAGCAAAAACCTCTCAGAAATCAAAAAAAACCCTATTTTTAAGTTTCAAAAATTTGAAAAAATTCCCAACAGTAGAAAAATTATAAAAATTGTAAAACTATAAAAACTCACAAGTAGCTAAAGACTTCAAAATTAGGAAAAAATTATAAAAACTCCAACAAAAATTCAAAAAAGGTCGAAAAATTACCGAAAACCTCTCAGAAAAAAAAAAAACCCTATTTTTAAGTTTCAAAAATTTGAAAAAAGTCCCAATAGTAGAAAAATTATAAAAATTGAAAACCTATAACAACTCACAAGTAGCTAAAGACTTCAAAATTAGGAAAAAATTATAAAAACTCCAAAAAAAATTCAAAAAAGGTCGAAAAATTAGCAAAAACCTCTCAGAAATAAAAAAAAAACCCTATTTTTCAGTTTCAAATATTTGAAAAAATTCCCAACAGTAGAAAAATTATAAAAATTGAAAAACTGTAACAACTCACAAGTAGCTAAAGACTTCAAAATTAGGAAAAAATTATAAAAACTCCAAAAAAAATTCAAAAAAGGTCGAAAAATTAGCAAAAACCTCTCAGAAATAAAAAAAAAAAACATATTTTTAAGTTTCAAAAATTCCCACCAGTAGAAAAATTATAAAAATTGAAAAACTATAGCAATTCACAAGTAGCTGAAGACTTCAAAATTAGGAAAAAATTATAAAACCTCTAAAAAAAATTCAAAGTCGAAAAATTAGCAAAAACCTCTCAGAAATCAAAAAAAAACCCTATTTTTAAGTTTCAAAAATTTGAAAAAATTCCCAAAAGTAGAAAAATTATAAAAATTGAAAAACTATAACAACTCACAAGTAGCTAAAGACTTCAAAATAAAGAAAAAATCATAAAAACTCCAACACAAAGCCACAAAGGGTCAAAAAATTAGCAAAAACCTCTCAGAAATCAAAAAAAAACCCTATTTTTAAGTTTCAAAAATTTGAAAAAATTCCCAACAGTAGAAAAATTATAAAAATTGAAAAACTGTAACAACTCGCAAGTAGCTAAAGACTTCAAAATTAGGAAAAAAATATAAAAACTCCAAAAAAAATTCAAAAAAGTTCGAAAAATTAGCAAAAACTTTTCCGAAATCAAAAAAAAAAACCCTATTTTTAAGTTTCAAAAATTTTAAAAAATTCCCAACAGTAGAAAAATTATAAAAATTGAAAAACTATAACAACTCACAAGTAGCTATAGACTTCAAAATTAAGAAGAAATCATAAAACTCCAACACAAATTCAAAAAGGGTCGAAAAATTAGCAAAATCTGTCAGAAATCAAAAAAAAATCCCTATTTTTAAGTTTCAAAAATTTGCAAAAATTCCCACCAGTAGAAAAATTATAAAAATTGAAAAACTATAACAACTCACAAGTAGCTAAAGACTTCAAAATTAGGAAAAAATTATAAAAACTCCAAAAAAAATTCAAAAAAAGGTCGAAAAATTAGCAAAAACCTCTCAGAAATAAAAAAAAACATATTTTTAAGTTTCAAAAATTCCCACCAGTAGAAAAATTATAAAAATTGAAAAACTATAACAACTCGCAAGTAGCTAAAGACTTCAAAATTAGGAAAAAATTATAAAAACTTCAAAAAACTTCAAAAAAGGTCGAAAAATTAGCAAAAACCTCTCAGAACTCAAAAAAAAACCCAATTTTTAAGTTTCAAAAATTTGAAAAAATTCTCACCAGTAGAAAAATTATAAAAATTGAAAAACTATAACAACTCACAAGTAGCTAAAGACTTCAAAATTAGGAAAAAATTATAAAAACTTCAAAAAACTTCAAAAAAGGTCGAAAAGTTAGCAAAAACCTCTCAGAAATCAAAAAAAAAACCCTATTTTTAAGTTTCAATAATTTGAAAAAATTCCCACCAGTAGAAAAATTATAAAAATTGAAAAACTATAACAACTCACAAGTAGCTAAAGACATCAAAATTAGGAAAAAATTATAAAAACTCCAAAAAAAAATCAAAAAAGGTCGAAAAATTAGCAAAAACTTCTCAGAAATCAAAAAAAAAAACCTATTTTTAAGTTTCAAAAATTTGAAAAAATTCCCAACAGTAGAAAAATTATAAAAATTGAAAAACTATAACAACTCACAAGTAGCTAAAGACTTCAAAATTAGGAAAAAATTATAAAAACTCCAAAAAAAATTCAAAAAAGGTCGAAAAATTAGCAAAAACCTCTCAGAACTCAAAAAAAAACCCAATTTTTAAGTTTCAAAAATTTGAAAAAATTCTCACCAGTAGAAAAATTATAAAAATTGAAAAACTATAACAACTCACAAGTAGCTAAAGACTTCAAAATTAGGAAAAAATTATAAAAACTTCAAAAAACTTCAAAAAAGGTCGAAAAGTTAGCAAAAACCTCTCAGAAATCAAAAAAAAAAACCCTATTTTTAAGTTTCAATAATTTGAAAAAATTCCCAACAGTAGAAAAATTATAAAAATTGAAAAACTATAACAACTCACAAGTAGCTAAAGACTTCAAAATTAGGAAAAAATTATAAAAACTCCAAAAAAAATTCAAAAAAAGGTCGAAAAATTAGCAAAAACCTCTCAGAAATAAAAAAAAACATATTTTTAAGTTTCAAAAATTCCCACCAGTAGAAAAATTATAAAAATTGAAAAACTATAACAACTCACAAGTAGCTAAAGACTTCAAAATTAGGAAAGAATTATAAAAACTCCAAAAAAAATTCAAAAAAGGTCAAAAAATTAGCAAAAACCTCTCAGAAATCAAAAAAAAAACCATATTTTTAAGTTTCAAAAATTTGAAAAAATTCCCAACAGTAGAGAAGTTATAAAAATTGAAAAACTATAACAATTCACAAGTAGCTAAAGACTTCAAAATTAGGAAAAAATTATAAAAACTCCAAAAAAAATTCAAAAAAGGTCGAAAAATTAGCAAAAGCCTCTCAGAAATCAAAAAAAAAACCCTATTTTTAAGTTTCAAAAATTTGAATAAATTCCCAACAGTAGAAAAATTATAAAAATTGAAAAACTATAACAATTCACAAGTAGCTAAAGACTTCAAAACTAGGAAAAAATTATAAAAACTCTAAAAAAAATTCAAAAAAAAGGTCGAAAAATTAGCAAAAACCTCTCAGAAATCAAAAAACAATCCCTATTTTTAAGTTTCAAAAATTTGAAAAAATTCCCAACAGTAGAAAAATTATAAAAATTGAAAAACTATAACAACTCACATGTAGCTAAAGACTTCAAAATAAAGAAAAAATCATAAAAACTCCAACACAAAGTCAAAAAGGGTCAAAAAATTAGCAAAAACCTCTCAGAAATCAAAAAAAACCCTATTTTTAAGTTTCAAAAATTTGAAAAAATTCCCAACAGTAGAAAAATTATAAACATTGTAAAACTATAACAACTCACAAGTAGCTAAAGACATCAAAATTAGGAAAAAATTATAAAAACTCCAACAAAAATTCAAAATAGGTCGAAAAATTAGCAAAAACTTCTCAGAAATCAAAAAAAAAAAACCCTATTTTTAAGTTTCAAAGATTTGAAAAAATTCCCAACAGTAGAAAAATTATAAAAATTACAAACTATAACAACTCACAAGTAGCTAAAGACTTCAAAATTAGGAAAAAATTATAAAAACTCCAAAAAAAATTCAAGGTCGAAAAATTAGCAAAAACCTCTCAGAAATTAAAAAAAAAACTTTATTTTTAAGTTTCAAAAATTTCAAAAAATTCCCAACAGTAGAAAAATTATAAAAATTGAAAAATTATAACAACTCACAAGTAGCTAAAGACTTCAAAATTAGAAAAAAATTATAAAAACTCCAAAAAAAATTCAAAAAAGGTCGAAAAATTACCGAAAACCTCTCAGAAATCAAAAAAAAACCCTATTTTTAAGTTTCAAAAATTTGAAAAAATTCCCAACAGTAGAAAAATTATAAAAATTGAAAAACTATAACAACTCACAAGTAGCTAAAGACTTCAAAATTATGAAAAAATCATAAAAACTCCAAAAAAAATTCAAAAAAGGTCGAAAAATTAGCAAAAACCTCTCAGAAATCAAAATAAAACCCTATTTTTAAGTTTCAAAAATTTGAAAAAAGTCCCAATAGTAGAAAAATTATAAAAATTGAAAACCTATAACAACTCACAAGTAGCTAAAGACTTCAAAATTAGGAAAAAATTATAAAAACTCCAAAAAAAATTCAAAAAAGGTCGAAAAATTAGCAAAAACCTCTCAGAAATAAAAAAAAAACCCTATTTTTCAGTTTCAAATATTTGAAAAAATTCCCAACAGTAGAAAAATTATAAAAATTGTAAAACTATAACAACTCACAAGTAGCTAAAGACTTCAAAATTAGGAAAAAATTATAAAAACTCCAAAAAAAATTCAAATAAGGTCGAAAAATTAGCAAAAACCTCTCAGAAATAAAAAAAAAAACATATTTTTAAGTTTCAAAAATTCCCACCAGTAGAAAAATTATAAAAATTGAAAAACTATAGCAATTCACAAGTAGCTGAAGACTTCAAAATTAGGAAAAAATTATAAAACCTCTAAAAAAAATTCAAGGTCGAAAAATTAGCAAAAACCTCTCAGAAATCAAAAAAAAACCCTATTTTTAAGTTTCAAAAATTTGAAAAAATTCCCAAAAGTAGAAAAATTATAAAAATTGAAAAACTATAACAACTCACAAGTAGCTAAAGACTTCAAAATAAAGAAAAAATCATAAAAACTCCAACACAAAGCCACAAAGGGTCAAAAAATTAGCAAAAACCTCTCAGAAATCAAAAAAAAACCCTATTTTTAAGTTTCAAAAATTTGAAAAAATTCCCAACAGTAGAAAAATTATAAAAATTGAAAAACTGTAACAACTCGCAAGTAGCTAAAGACTTCAAAATTAGGAAAAAAATATAAAAACTCCAAAAAAAATTCAAAAAAGTTCGAAAAATTAGCAAAAACCTCTCAGAAATAAAAAATAAACCCTATTTTTAAGTTTCAAAAATTTGAAAAAATTACCAACAGTAGAAAAATTATAAAAATTGAAAAAGTATAACAATTCACAAGAAGCTAAAGACTTCAAAATTAGGAAAAAATTATAAAAACTCCAAAAAAAATTCAAAAAAGGTCGAAAAATTAGCAAAAACCTCTCAGAAATCAAAAAATAACCCTATTTTTCAATTTCAAAAATTTGAAAAAATTCCCAACAGTAGAAAAATTATAAAAATTGAAAAACTGTAACAACTCACAAGTAGCTAAAGACTTCAAAATTAGGAAAAAATTATAAAAACTAAAAAAAAAATTCAAAAAAGGTCGAAAAATTAGCCTAAACCTCTCAGAAATAAAAAAAAAAACATATTTTAAGTTTCAAAAATTTGAAAAAATTCCCAACAGTAGAAAAATTATAAAAATTGAAAAAGTATAACAATTCACAAGTAGCTAAAGACTTCAAAATTAGGAAAAAATTATAAAAACTCCAAAAAAAATTCAAAAAAGGTCGAAAAATTAGCAAAATCCTCACAGAAATAAAAAAAAACCTTATTTTTAAGTTTCAAAAATTTGAAAAAATTCCCAACAGTAGAAAAATTATAAAAATTGAAAAACTATAACAACTCACAAGTAGCTAAAGACATCAAAATTATTAAAAAATCATAAAAATTCCAAAAAAAATTCAAAAAGGGTCGAAAAATTAGCAAAAAACTCTCAGAAATCAGAAAAAAAGCCATATTTTTAAGTTTCAAAAATTTGAAAAAAAGTCCCAAAAGTAGAAAAATTATAAAAATTGAAAACCTATAACTCCTCACAAGTAGTTTAAGACTTCAAAATAAGGAAAAAATTATAAAAACTCCAAAAAAAATTCAAAAAAGGTCGAAAAATTAGCAAAAACCTCTCAGAAATCAAAAAAAAACCCTATTTTTAAGTTTCAAAAATTTGAAAAAATTCCCAACAGTAGAAAAATTATAAAAATTGAAAAAGTATAACAATTCACAAGTAGCTAAAGACTTCAAAATTAGGAAAAAATTATAAAAACTCCAAAAAAAATTCAAAAAAGGTCGAAAAATTAGCAAAATCCTCTCAGAAATAAAAAAAAACCTTATTTTTAAGTTTCAAAAATTTGAAAAAATTCCCAACAGTAGAAAAATTATAAAAATTGAAAAACTATAACAACTCACAAGTAGCTCAAGACTTCAAAATTAGGAAAAAATTATAAAAACTCCAAAAAACTTCAAAAAAGGTCGAAAAAATTTGCAAAAACCTCTCAGAAATAAAAAAAAAACCCTATTTTTAAGTTTCAATCATTTGAAAAAACTCCCACCAGTAGAAAAATTATAGAAATTGAAAAACTGTAACAATTCACAAGTACCTAAAGACTTCAAAATTAGGAAAAAATTATAAAAACTCCAAAAAAAATTCAAAAAAGGTCGAAAAATTAGCAAAAACCTCTCAGAAATCAAAAAAAAACCCTATTTTTAAGTTTCAAAAATTTGAAAAAATTCCCAACAGTAGAAAAATTATAAAAATTGAAAAAATATAACAATTCACAAGTAGCTAAAGACTTCAAAATTAGGAAAAAATTATAAAAACTCCAAAAAAAATTCAAAAAAGGTCGAAAAATTAGCAAAATCCTCTCAGAAATAAAAAAAAACCTTATTTTTAAGTTTCAAAAATTTGAAAAAATTCCCAACAGTAGAAAAATTATAAAAATTGAAAAACTATAACAACTCACAAGTAGCTCAAGACTTCAAAATTAGGAAAAAATTATAAAAACTCCAAAAAACTTCAAAAAAGGTCGAAAAAATTTGCAAAAACCTCTCAGAAATAAAAAAAAAACCCTATTTTTAAGTTTCAATAATTTGAAAAAACTCCCACCAGTAGAAAAATTATAGAAATTGAAAAACTGTAACAATTCACAAGTACCTAAAGACTTCAAAATTAGGAACAAATTATACAAACTCCAAAGAAAATTCAAAAAAGGTCGAAAAATTAACAAAAACCACTCAGAAATCAAAAAAACCCTATTTTTAAGTTTCAAAAATTTGCAAAAATTCCCACCAGTAGAAAAATTATAAAAATTGAAAATTATAACAACTCACAAGTAGCTAAAGACTTCAAAATTAGGAAAAAATTATACAAACTCCAAAGAAAATTCAAAAAAGGTCGAAAAATTAACAAAAACCACTCAGAAATCAAAAAAAACCCTATTTTTAAGTTTCAAAAATTTGAAAAAATTCCCAACAGTAGAAAAATTATAAAAATTGAAAAACTATAACAACTCACAAGTAGCTAAAGACTTCAAAATTAGTAAAAAATTATAAAAACTCCAACACAAAGTCAAAAAGGGTCAAAAAATTAGCAAAAACCTCTCAGAAATCAAAAAAAACCCTATTTTTAAGTTTCAAAAATTTGAAAAAATTCCCAACAGTAGAAAAATTATAAAAATTGTAAAACTATAAAAACTCACAAGTAGCTAAAGACTTCAAAATTAGGAAAAAATTATAAAAACTCCAACAAAAATTCAAAAAAGGTCGAAAAATTACCGAAAACCTCTCAGAAATCAAAAAAAAAACCCTATTTTTAAGTTTCAAAAATTTGAAAAAAGTCCCAATAGTAGAAAAATTGTAAAAATTGAAAACCTATAACAACTCACAAGTAGCTAAAGACTTCAAAATTAGGAAAAAATTATAAAAACTCCAAAAAAAATTCAAAAAAGGTCGAAAAATTAGCAAAAACCTCTCAGAAATAAAAAAAAAACCCTATTTTTCAGTTTCAAATATTTGAAAAAATTCCCAACAGTAGAAAAATTATAAAAATTGAAAAACTGTAACAACTCACAAGTAGCTAAAGACTTCAAAATTAGGAAAAAATTATAAAAACTCCAAAAAAAATTCAAAAAAGGTCGAAAAATTAGCAAAAACCTCTCAGAAATAAAAAAAAAAAACATATTTTTAAGTTTCAAAAATTCCCACCAGTAGAAAAATTATAAAAATTGAAAAACTATAGCAATTCACAAGTAGCTGAAGACTTCAAAATTAGGAAAAAATTATAAAACCTCTAAAAAAAATTCAAGGTCGAAAAATTAGCAAAAACCTCTCAGAAATCAAAAAAAAACCCTATTTTTAAGTTTCAAAAATTTGAAAAAATTCCCAAAAGTAGAAAAATTATAAAAATTGAAAAACTATAACAACTCACAAGTAGCTAAAGACTTCAAAATAAAGAAAAAATCATAAAAACTCCAACACAAAGCCACAAAGGGTCAAAAAATTAGCAAAAACCTCTCAGAAATCAAAAAAAAACCCTATTTTTAAGTTTCAAAAATTTGAAAAAATTCCCAACAGTAGAAAAATTATAAAAATTGAAAAACTGTAACAACTCGCAAGTAGCTAAAGACTTCAAAATTAGGAAAAAAATATAAAAACTCCAAAAAAAATTCAAAAAAGTTCGAAAAATTAGCAAAAACTTTTCCGAAATCAAAAAAAAAAACCCTATTTTTAAGTTTCAAAAATTTTAAAAAATTCCCAACAGTAGAAAAATTATAAAAATTGAAAAACTATAACAACTCACAAGTAGCTATAGACTTCAAAATTAAGAAGAAATCATAAAACTCCAACACAAATTCAAAAAGGGTCGAAAAATTAGCAAAATCTGTCAGAAATCAAAAAAAAATCCCTATTTTTAAGTTTCAAAAATTTGCAAAAATTCCCACCAGTAGAAAAATTATAAAAATTGAAAAACTATAACAACTCACAAGTAGCTAAAGACTTCAAAATTAGGAAAAAATTATAAAAACTCCAAAAAAAATTCAAAAAAAGGTCGAAAAATTAGCAAAAACCTCTCAGAAATAAAAAAAAACATATTTTTAAGTTTCAAAAATTCCCACCAGTAGAAAAATTATAAAAATTGAAAAACTATAACAACTCACAAGTAGCTAAAGACTTCAAAATTAGGAAAAAATTATAAAAACTTCAAAAAACTTCAAAAAAGGTCGAAAAATTAGCAAAAACCTCTCAGAACTCAAAAAAAAACCCAATTTTTAAGTTTCAAAAATTTGAAAAAATTCTCACCAGTAGAAAAATTATAAAAATTGAAAAACTATAACAACTCACAAGTAGCTAAAGACTTCAAAATTAGGAAAAAATTATAAAAACTTCAAAAAACTTCAAAAAAGGTCGAAAAGTTAGCAAAAACCTCTCAGAAATCAAAAAAAAAACCCTATTTTTAAGTTTCAATAATTTGAAAAAATTCCCACCAGTAGAAAAATTATAAAAATTGAAAAACTATAACAACTCACAAGTAGCTAAAGACTTCAAAATTAGGAAAAAATTATAAAAACTCCAAAAAAAAATCAAAAAAGGTCGAAAAATTAGCAAAAACTTCTCAGAAATCAAAAAAAAAACCCTATTTTTAAGTTTCAAAAATTTGAAAAAATTCCCAACAGTAGAAAAATTATAAAAATTGAAAAACTATAACAACTCACAAGTAGCTAAAGACTTCAAAATTAGGAAAAAATTATAAAAACTCCAAAAAAAATTCAAAAAAGGTCGAAAAATTAGCAAAAACCTCTCAGAACTCAAAAAAAAACCCAATTTTTAAGTTTCAAAAATTTGAAAAAATTCTCACCAGTAGAAAAATTATAAAAATTGAAAAACTATAACAACTCACAAGTAGCTAAAGACTTCAAAATTAGGAAAAAATTATAAAAACTTCAAAAAACTTCAAAAAAGGTCGAAAAATTAGCAAAAACCTCTCAGAAATCAAAAAAAAAACCCTATTTTTAAGTTTCAATAATTTGAAAAAATTCCCACCAGTAGAAAAATTATAAAAATTGAAAAACTATAACAACTCACAAGTAGCTAAAGACTTCAAAATTAGGAAAAAATTATAAAAACTCCAAAAAAAATTCAAAAAAGGTCGAAAAATTAGCAAAATCCTCACAGAAATAAAAAAAAACCTTATTTTTAAGTTTCAAAAATTTGAAAAAATTCCCAACAGTAGAAAAATTATAAAAATTGAAAAACTATAACAACTCACAAGTAGCTAAAGACATCAAAATTATTAAAAAATCATAAAAATTCCAAAAAAAATTCAAAAAGGGTCGAAAAATTAGCAAAAAACTCTCAGAAATCAGAAAAAAAGCCATATTTTTAAGTTTCAAAAATTTGAAAAAAAGTCCCAAAAGTAGAAAAATTATAAAAATTGAAAACCTATAACACCTCACAAGTAGTTTAAGACTTCAAAATTAGGAAAAAATTATAAAAACTCCAAAAAAAATTCAAAAAAGGTCGAAAAATTAGCAAAAACCTCTCAGAAATCAAAAAAAAACCCTATTTAGAAGTTTCAAAAATTTGAAAAAATTCCCAACAGTAGAAAAATTATAAAAATTTAAAAACTGTAACAACTCACAAGTAGCTAAAGACTTCAAAATAAGGAAAAAATTATAAAAACTCCAAAAAAAATTCAAAAAAGGTCGAAAAATTAGCAAAAACCTCTCAGAAATCAAAAAAAAACCCTATTTTTAAGTTTCAAAAATTTGAAAAAATTCCCAACAGTAGAAAAATTATAAAAATTGAAAAAGTATAACAATTCACAAGTAGCTAAAGACTTCAAAATTAGGAAAAAATTATAAAAACTCCAAAAAAAATTCAAAAAAGGTCGAAAAATTAGCAAAATCCTCTCAGAAATAAAAAAAAACCTTATTTTTAAGTTTCAAAAATTTGAAAAAATTCCCAACAGTAGAAAAATTATAAAAATTGAAAAACTATAACAACTCACAAGTAGCTCAAGACTTCAAAATTAGGAAAAAATTATAAAAACTCCAAAAAACTTCAAAAAAGGTCGAAAAAATTTGCAAAAACCTCTCAGAAATAAAAAAAAAACCCTATTTTTAAGTTTCAATAATTTGAAAAAACTCCCACCAGTAGAAAAATTATAGAAATTGAAAAACTGTAACAATTCACAAGTACCTAAAGACTTCAAAATTAGGAACAAATTATACAAACTCCAAAGAAAATTCAAAAAAGGTCGAAAAATTAACAAAAACCACTCAGAAATCAAAAAAACCCTATTTTTAAGTTTCAAAAATTTGCAAAAATTCCCACCAGTAGAAAAATTATAAAAATTGAAAATTATAACAACTCACAAGTAGCTAAAGACTTCAAAATTAGGAAAAAATTATACAAACTCCAAAGAAAATTCAAAAAAGGTCGAAAAATTAACAAAAACCACTCAGAAATCAAAAAAAAAAAACCCTATTTTTAAGTTTCAAAAATTTGAAAAAATTCCCAACAGTAGAAAAATTATAAAAATTGAAAAACTATAACAACTCACAAGTAGCTAAAGACTTCAAAATTAGTAAAAAATTATAAAAACTCCAACACAAAGTCAAAAAGGGTCAAAAAATTAGCAAAAACCTCTCAGAAATCAAAAAAAACCCTATTTTTAAGTTTCAAAAATTTGAAAAAATTCCCAACAGTAGAAAAATTATAAAAATTGTAAAACTATAAAAACTCACAAGTAGCTAAAGACTTCAAAATTAGGAAAAAATTATAAAAACTCCAACAAAAATTCAAAAAAGGTCGAAAAATTACCGAAAACCTCTCAGAAATCAAAAAAAAAACCCTATTTTTAAGTTTCAATAATTTGAAAAAAGTCCCAATAGTAGAAAAATTATAAAAATTGAAAACCTATAACAACTCACAAGTAGCTAAAGACTTCAAAATTAGGAAAAAATTATAAAAACTCCAAAAAAAATTCAAAAAAGGTCGAAAAATTAGCAAAAACCTCTCAGAAATAAAAAAAAACCCTATTTTTCAGTTTCAAATATTTGAAAAAATTCCCAACAGTAGAAAAATTATAAAAATTGAAAAACTGTAACAACTCACAAGTAGCTAAAGACTTCAAAATTAGGAAAAAATTATAAAAACTCCAAAAAAAATTCAAAAAAGGTCGAAAAATTAGCAAAAACCTCTCAGAAATAAAAAAAAAAAACATATTTTTAAGTTTCAAAAATTCCCACCAGTAGAAAAATTATAAAAATTGAAAAACTATAGCAATTCACAAGTAGCTGAAGACTTCAAAATTAGGAAAAAATTATAAAACCTCTAAAAAAAATTCAAGGTCGAAAAATTAGCAAAAACCTCTCAGAAATCAAAAAAAAACCCTATTTTTAAGTTTCAAAAATTTGAAAAAATTCCCAAAAGTAGAAAAATTATAAAAATTGAAAAACTATAACAACTCACAAGTAGCTAAAGACTTCAAAATAAAGAAAAAATCATAAAAACTCCAACACAAAGCCACAAAGGGTCAAAAAATTAGCAAAAACCTCTCAGAAATCAAAAAAAAACCCTATTTTTAAGTTTCAAAAATTTGAAAAAATTCCCAACAGTAGAAAAATTATAAAAATTGAAAAACTGTAACAACTCGCAAGTAGCTAAAGACTTCAAAATTAGGAAAAAAATATAAAAACTCCAAAAAAAATTCAAAAAAGTTCGAAAAATTAGCAAAAGCCTCTCAGAAATCAAAAAAAAAACCCTATTTTTAAGTTTCAAAAATTTGAAAAAATTCCCAACAGTAGAAAAATTATAAAAATTGAAAAACTATAACAACTCACAAGTAGCTATAGACTTCAAAATTAAGAAGAAATCATAAAACTCCAACACAAATTCAAAAAGGGTCGAAAAATTAGCAAAATCTGTCAGAAATCAAAAAAAAATCCCTATTTTTAAGTTTCAAAAATTTGCAAAAATTCCCACCAGTAGAAAAATTATAAAAATTGAAAAACTATAACAACTCACAAGTAGCTAAAGACTTCAAAATTAGGAAAAAATTATAAAAACTCCAAAAAAAATTCAAAAAAAGGTCGAAAAATTAGCAAAAACCTCTCAGAAATAAAAAAAAACATATTTTTAAGTTTCAAAAATTCCTACCAGTAGAAAAATTATAAAAATTGAAAAACTATAACAACTCACAAGTAGCTAAAGACTTCAAAATTAGGAAAAAATTATAAAAACTTCAAAAAACTTCAAAAAAGGTCGAAAAATTAGCAAAAACCTCTCAGAACTCAAAAAAAAACCCAATTTTTAAGTTTCAAAAATTTGAAAAAATTCTCACCAGTAGAAAAATTATAAAAATTGAAAAACTATAACAACTCACAAGTAGCTAAAGACTTCAAAATTAGGAAAAAATTATAAAAACTTCAAAAAACTTCAAAAAAGGTCGAAAAGTTAGCAAAAACCTCTCAGAAATCAAAAAAAAAACCCTATTTTTAAGTTTCAATAATTTGAAAAAATTCCCACCAGTAGAAAAATTATAAAAATTGAAAAACTATAACAACTCACAAGTAGCTAAAGACTTCAAAATTAGGAAAAAATTATAAAAACTCCAAAAAAAAATCAAAAAAGGTCGAAAAATTAGCAAAAACTTCTCAGAAATCAAAAAAAAAACCCTATTTTTAAGTTTCAAAAATTTGAAAAAATTCCCAACAGTAGAAAAATTATAAAAATTGAAAAACTATAACAACTCACAAGTAGCTAAAGACTTCAAAATTAGGAAAAAATTATAAAAACTCCAAAAAAAATTCAAAAAAGGTCGAAAAATTAGCAAAAACCTCTCAGAACTCAAAAAAAAACCCAATTTTTAAGTTTCAAAAATTTGAAAAAATTCTCACCAGTAGAAAAATTATAAAAATTGAAAAACTATAACAACTCACAAGTAGCTAAAGACTTCAAAATTAGGAAAAAATTATAAAAACTTCAAAAAACTTCAAAAAAGGTCGAAAAGTTAGCAAAAACCTCTCAGAAATCAAAAAAAAAACCCTATTTTTAAGTTTCAATAATTTGAAAAAATTCCCACCAGTAGAAAAATTATAAAAATTGAAAAACTATAACAACTCACAAGTAGCTAAAGACTTCAAAATCAGGAAAAAATTATAAAAACTCCAAAAAAAAATCAAAAAAGGTCGAAAAATTAGCAAAAACTTCTCAGAAATCAAAAAAAAAAACCCTATTTTTAAGTTTCAAAAATTTGAAAAAATTCCCAACAGTAGAAAAATTATAAAAATTGAAAAACTATAACAACTCATAAGTAGCTAAAGACTTCAAAATTAGGAAAAAATTATAAAAACTCCAAAAAAAATTCAACAAAATGTCGAAAAATTAGCAAAAACTTTTCCGAAATCAAAAAAAAAAACCCTATTTTTAAGTTTCAAAAATTTGAAAAGATTCCCAACAGTAGAAAAATTATAAAAATTGAAAAACTATAACAACTCACAAGTAGCTAAAGACTTCAAAATTAGGAAAAAATTATAAAAACTCCAAAAAAAATTCAAAAAAAGGTCGAAAAATTAGCAAAAACCTCTCAGAAATAAAAAAAAACATATTTTTAAGTTTCAAAAATTCCCACCAGTAGAAAAATTATAAAAATTGAAAAACTATAACAACTCACAAGTAGCTAAAGACTTCAAAATTAGGAAAGAATTATAAAAACTCCAAAAAAAATTCAAAAAAGGTCAAAAAATTAGCAAAAACCTCTCAGAAATCAAAAAAAAAACCATATTTTTAAGTTTCAAAAATTTGAAAAAATTCCCAACAGTAGAGAAGTTATAAAAATTGAAAAACTATAACAATTCACAAGTAGCTAAAGACTTCAAAATTAGGAAAAAATTATAAAAACTCCAAAAAAAATTCAAAAAAGGTCGAAAAATTAGCAAAAGCCTCTCAGAAATCAAAAAAAAAACCCTATTTTTAAGTTTCAAGAATTTGAATAAATTCCCAACAGTAGAAAAATTATAAAAATTGAAAAACTATAACAATTCACAAGTAGCTAAAGACTTCAAAACTAGGAAAAAATTATAAAAACTCTAAAAAAAATTCAAAAAAAAGGTCGAAAAATTAGCAAAAACCTCTCAGAAATCAAAAAACAATCCCTATTTTTAAGTTTCAAAAATTTGAAAAAATTCCCAACAGTAGAAAAATTATAAAAATTGAAAAACTATAACAACTCACATGTAGCTAAAGACTTCAAAATAAAGAAAAAATCATAAAAACTCCAACACAAAGTCAAAAAGGGTCAAAAAATTAGCAAAAACCTCTCAGAAATCAAAAAAAACCCTATTTTTAAGTTTCAAAAATTTGAAAAAATTCCCAACAGTAGAAAAATTATAAACATTGTAAAACTATAACAACTCACAAGTAGCTAAAGACATCAAAATTAGGAAAAAATTATAAAAACTCCAACAAAAATTCAAAATAGGTCGAAAAATTAGCAAAAACTTCTCAGAAATCAAAAAAAAAAACCCTATTTTTAAGTTTCAAAGATTTGAAAAAATTCCCAACAGTAGAAAAATTATAAAAATTACAAACTATAACAACTCACAAGTAGCTAAAGACTTCAAAATTAGGAAAAAATTATAAAAACTCCAAAAAAAATTCAAGGTCGAAAAATTAGCAAAAACCTCTCAGAAATTAAAAAAAAAACTTTATTTTTAAGTTTCAAAAATTTCAAAAAATTCCCAACAGTAGAAAAATTATAAAAATTGAAAAATTATAACAACTCACAAGTAGCTAAAGACTTCAAAATTAGAAAAAAATTATAAAAACTCCAAAAAAAATTCAAAAAAGGTCGAAAAATTACCGAAAACCTCTCAGAAATCAAAAAAAAACCCTATTTTTAAGTTTCAAAAATTTGAAAAAATTCCCAACAGTAGAAAAATTATAAAAATTGAAAAACTATAACAACTCACAAGTAGCTAAAGACTTCAAAATTATGAAAAAATCATAAAAACTCCAAAAAAAATTCAAAAAAGGTCGAAAAATTAGCAAAAACCTCTCAGAAATCAAAATAAAACCCTATTTTTAAGTTTCAAAAATTTGAAAAAAGTCCCAATAGTAGAAAAATTATAAAAATTGAAAACCTATAACAACTCACAAGTAGCTAAAGACTTCAAAATTAGGAAAAAATTATAAAAACTCCAAAAAAAATTCAAAAAAGGTCGAAAAATTAGCAAAAACCTCTCAGAAATAAAAAAAAAACCCTATTTTTCAGTTTCAAATATTTGAAAAAATTCCCAACAGTAGAAAAATTATAAAAATTGTAAAACTATAACAACTCACAAGTAGCTAAAGACTTCAAAATTAGGAAAAAATTATAAAAACTCCAAAAAAAATTCAAAAAAGGTCGAAAAATTAGCAAAAACCTCTCAGAAATAAAAAAAAAAACATATTTTTAAGTTTCAAAAATTCCCACCAGTAGAAAAATTATAAAAATTGAAAAACTATAGCAATTCACAAGTAGCTGAAGACTTCAAAATTAGGAAAAAATTATAAAACCTCTAAAAAAAATTCAAGGTCGAAAAATTAGCAAAAACCTCTCAGAAATCAAAAAAAAACCCTATTTTTAAGTTTCAAAAATTTGAAAAAATTCCCAAAAGTAGAAAAATTATAAAAATTGAAAAACTATAACAACTCACAAGTAGCTAAAGACTTCAAAATAAAGAAAAAATCATAAAAACTCCAACACAAAGCCACAAAGGGTCAAAAAATTAGCAAAAACCTCTCAGAAATCAAAAAAAAACCCTATTTTTAAGTTTCAAAAATTTGAAAAAATTCCCAACAGTAGAAAAATTATAAAAATTGAAAAACTGTAACAACTCGCAAGTAGCTAAAGACTTCAAAATTAGGAAAAAAATATAAAAACTCCAAAAAAAATTCAAAAAAGTTCGAAAAATTAGCAAAAACCTCTCAGAAATAAAAAATAAACCCTATTTTTAAGTTTCAAAAATTTGAAAAAATTACCAACAGTAGAAAAATTATAAAAATTGAAAAAGTATAACAATTCACAAGTAGCTAAAGACTTCAAAATTAGGAAAAAATTATAAAAACTCCAAAAAAAATTCAAAAAAGGTCGAAAAATTAGCAAAAACCTCTCAGAAATCAAAAAATAACCCTATTTTTCAATTTCAAAAATTTGAAAAAATTCCCAACAGTAGAAAAATTATAAAAATTGAAAAACTGTAACAACTCACAAGTAGCTAAAGACTTCAAAATTAGGAAAAAATTATAAAAACTAAAAAAAAAATTCAAAAAAGGTCGAAAAATTAGCCTAAACCTCTCAGAAATAAAAAAAAAAAACATATTTTAAGTTTCAAAAATTTGAAAAAATTCCCAACAGTAGAAAAATTATAAAAATTGAAAAAGTATAACAATTCACAAGTAGCTAAAGACTTCAAAATTAGGAAAAAATTATAAAAACTCCAAAAAAAATTCAAAAAAGGTCGAAAAATTAGCAAAATCCTCACAGAAATAAAAAAAAAACCTTATTTTTAAGTTTCAAAAATTTGAAAAAATTCCCAACAGTAGAAAAATTATAAAAATTGAAAAACTATAACAACTCACAAGTAGCTAAAGACATCAAAATTATTAAAAAATCATAAAAATTCCAAAAACAATTCAAAAAGGGTCGAAAAATTAGCAAAAAACTCTCAGAAATCAGAAAAAAAGCCATATTTTTAAGTTTCAAAAATTTGAAAAAAAGTCCCAAAAGTAGAAAAATTATAAAAATTGCAAACCTATAACTCCTCACAAGTAGTTTAAGACTTCAAAATAAGGAAAAAATTATAAAAACTCCAAAAAAAATTCAAAAAAGGTCGAAAAATTAGCAAAAACCTCTCAGAAATCAAAAAAAAAACCCTATTTTTAAGTTTCAAAAATTTGAAAAAATTCCCAACAGTAGAAAAATTATAAAAATTGAAAAAGTATAACAATTCACAAGTAGCTAAAGACTTCAAAATTAGGAAAAAATTATAAAAACTCCAAAAAAAATTCAAAAAAGGTCGAAAAATTAGCAAAATCCTCTCAGAAATAAAAAAAAACCTTATTTTTAAGTTTCAAAAATTTGAAAAAATTCCCAACAGTAGAAAAATTATAAAAATTGAAAAACTATAACAACTCACAAGTAGCTCAAGACTTCAAAATTAGGAAAAAATTATAAAAACTCCAAAAAACTTCAAAAAAGGTCGAAAAAATTTGCAAAAACCTCTCAGAAATAAAAAAAAAACCCTATTTTTAAGTTTCAATAATTTGAAAAAATTCCCACCAGTAGAAAAATTATAAAAATTGAAAAACTGTAACAATTCACAAGTACCTAAAGACTTCAAAATTAGGAACAAATTATACAAACTCCAAAGAAAATTCAAAAAAGGTCGAAAAATTAACAAAAACCACTCAGAAATCAAAAAAACCCTATTTTTAAGTTTCAAAAATTTGCAAAAATTCCCACCAGTAGAAAAATTATAAAAATTGAAAATTATAACAACTCACAAGTAGCTAAAGACTTCAAAATTAGGAAAAAATTATACAAACTCCAAAGAAAATTCAAAAAAGGTCGAAAAATTAACAAAAACCACTCAGAAATCAAAAAAAACCCTATTTTTAAGTTTCAAAAATTTGAAAAAATTCCCAACAGTAGAAAAATTATAAAAATTGAAAAACTATAACAACTCACAAGTAGCTAAAGACTTCAAAATTAGTAAAAAATTATAAAAACTCAAAAAAAAATTCAAATAAGGTCGAAAAATTAGCAAAAACCTCTCAGAAATTAAAAAAAAACCATATTTTTAAGTTTCAAAAATTTGAAAAAATTCCCAACAGTAGAAAAATTATAAAAATTGAAAAACTATAACAACTCACAAGTAGCTAAAGACTTCAAAATTAGGAAAAAATTATAAAAACTCCAAAAAAAATTCAAAAAAGGTCGAAAAATTACCAATAACCTCTCAGAAATAAAAAAAAAACCCTATTTTTAAGTTTCAAAAATTTTAAAAAATTCCCAACAGTAGAAAAATTATAAAATTGAAAAACTATAACAACTCACAAGTAGCTTAAGACTTCAAAATTAGGAAAAAATTATAAAAACTCCAAAAAAATGCAAAAAAGGTCGAAAAATTTGCAAAAACCTCTCAGAAATAAAAAAAAAACGTTTTTTTAAGTTTCAAAAATTTGAAAAAATTCCCAACAGTAGAAAAATTATAAAAATTGAAAAACTATAACAACTCACATGTAGCTAAAGACTTTAAAATAAAGAAAAAATCATAAAAACTCCAACACAAAGTCAAAAAGGGTCAAAAAATTAGGAAAAACCTCTCAGAAATCAAAAAAAAAAACCCTATTTTTAAGTTTCAAAAATTTGAAAAAACTCCCAACAGTAGAAAAATTATAAAAATTGTAAAACTATAACAACTCACAAGTAGCTAAAGACTTCAAAATTAGGAAAAAATTATAAAAACTCTAACAAAAATTCAAAATAGGTCGAAAAATTAGCAAAAACCTCTCAGAAATCAAAAAAAAACCCAATTTTTAAGTTTCAAAAATTTGCAAAAATTCCCACCAGTAGAAAAATTATAAAAATTGAAAATTATAACAACTCACAAGTAGCTAAAGACTTCAAAATTAGTAAAAAATTATAAAAACTCCAAAAAAAATTCAAATAAGGTCGAAAAATTAGCAAAAACCTCTCAGAAATTAAAAAAAAACCATATTTTTAAGTTTCAAAAATTTGAAAAAATTCCCAACAGTAGAAAAATTATAAAAATTGAAAAACTATAACAACTCACAAGTAGCTAAAGACTTCAAAATTAGGAAAAAATTATAAAAACTCCAAAAAAAATTCAAAAAAGGTCGAAAAATTACCAAAAACCTCCCAGAAATTAAAAAAAACCCTATTTTTAAGTTTCAAAAATTTGAAAAAATTCCCAACAGTAGAAAAATTATAAAACTTGAAAAACTATAACAACTCACAAGTAGCTAAAGACTTCAAAATTAGGAAAAAATTATAAAAACTCCAAAAAAAAATTCAAAAAAGGTCGAAAAATTACCAAAAACCTCTCAGAAATCAAAAAAAAACCCTATTTTTAAGTTTCAAAAATTTGAAAAAATTCCCAACAGTAGAAAAATTATAAAAATTGAAAAACTATAACAACTCACAAGTAGCTAAAGACTTCAAAATTAGGAAAAAATTATAAAAACTCCAAAAAAAATTCAACAATGGTCGAAAAATTAGCAAAAGCCTCTCAGAAATCAAAAAAAAACCCTATTTTTAAGTTTCAAAAATTTGAAAAAATTCCCAACAGTAGAAAAATTATAAAAATTGAAAAACTATAACAACTCACAAGTAGCTAAAGACTTCAAAATTAGGAAAAAATTATAAAAACTCCAAAAAAAATTCAACAAAGGTCGAAAAATTAGCAAAAGCCTCTCAGAAATCAAAAAAAAACCCTATTTTTAAGTTTCAAAAATTTGAAAAAATTCCCAACAGTAGAAAAATTATAAAAATTGAAAAACTATAACATTTTGCCAGTAGCTGAAGACTTCAAAATTATGAAAAAATTATAAAAACTCCAAAAAAAATTCAAAAAAGGGTCGAAAAATTAGCAAAAACCTCTCAGAAATCAAAAAAAAAACCCTATTTTTAAGTTTCAAAAATTTGAAAAAATTCCCACCAGTAGAAAAATTATAAAAATTGAAAAACTATAACAACTCACAAGTAGCTAAAGACTGCAAAATTATTAAAAAATCATAAAAATTCCAAAAAAAATTCAAAAAGGGTCGAAAAATTAGCAAAAAACTCTCGGAAATCAGAAAAAAAGCAATACTTTTAAGTTTCAAAAATTAGAAAAAACTCCCACTAGTAGAAAAATTATAAAAATTGAAAACTATAACATTCTGCAAGTAGCTGAAGACTTCAAAATAAAGAAAAAATTATAAAAACTCCAAATCAAATTCACAAAATGTCGAAAAATTAGCAAAAACCTCTCAGAAATAAAAAAAAAAACGCAATATTTTTCAGCTTCAAAAACTATAACATTCTGCAAGTAGCTGAAGACTTCAAAATAAAGAAAAAATTATAAAAACTCCAAATCAATTTCAAAAAATGTCGAAAAATTAGCAAAAACCTCTCAGAAATAAAAAAAAAAGCAATATTTTTGAGTTTCAAAAATTTGAAAAAATTCCCAACAGTAGAAAAATTATAAAAATTGAAAAACTATAACAACTCACAAGTAGCTAAAGACTTCAAAATTAGGAGCAAAATTATAAAAACTCAAAACACATTCCAAAAATGTCGAAAAATTAGCAAAAACCTCTCAGAAATCAAAAAAAAAAACGTATTTTTAAGTTTCAAAAATTTCAAAAAATTCCCAACAGTAGAAAAATTATAAAAATTGAAAAACTATAAAATTCTGCAAGTAGCTGAAGACTTCAAAATTAAGAAAAAATTATAAAAACTCCAAATCAAATTCAAAATATGTCGAAAAATTATCAAAAACCTCTCAGAAATAAAAAAAAAACCATATTTTTAAGTTTCAAAAATTTGAAAAAATTCCCAACAGTAGAAAAATTATAAAAATTGAAAAACTATAACAACTCACAAGTAGCTAAAGACTTCAAAATTAGGAAAAAATTATAAAAACTCCAAAAAAAATTCAAAAAAGGTCGAAAAATTACCAAAAACCTCCCAGAAATTAAAAAAAACCCTATTTTTAAGTTTCAAAAATTTGAAAAAATTCCCAACAGTAGAAAAATTATAAAACTTGAAAAACTATAACAACTCACAAGTAGCTAAAGACTTCAAAATTAGGAAAAAATTATAAAAACTCCAAAAAAAAATTCAAAAAAGGTCGAAAAATTACCAAAAACCTCTCAGAAATCAAAAAAAAACCCTATTTTTAAGTTTCAAAAATTTGAAAAAATTCCCAACAGTAGAAAAATTATAAAAATTGAAAAACTATAACAACTCACAAGTAGCTAAAGACTTCAAAATTAGGAAAAAATTATAAAAACTCCAAAAAAAATTCAACAATGGTCGAAAAATTAGCAAAAGCCTCTCAGAAATCAAAAAAAAACCCTATTTTTAAGTTTCAAAAATTTGAAAAAATTCCCAACAGTAGAAAAATTATAAAAATTGAAAAACTATAACAACTCACAAGTAGCTAAAGACTTCAAAATTAGGAAAAAATTATAAAAACTCCAAAAAAAATTCAACAAAGGTCGAAAAATTAGCAAAAGCCTCTCAGAAATCAAAAAAAAACCCTATTTTTAAGTTTCAAAAATTTGAAAAAATTCCCAACAGTAGAAAAATTATAAAAATTGAAAAACTATAACATTTTGCCAGTAGCTGAAGACTTCAAAATTATGAAAAAATTATAAAAACTCCAAAAAAAATTCAAAAAAGGGTCGAAAAATTAGCAAAAACCTCTCAGAAATCAAAAAAAAAACCCTATTTTTAAGTTTCAAAAATTTGAAAAAATTCCCACCAGTAGAAAAATTATAAAAATTGAAAAACTATAACAACTCACAAGTAGCTAAAGACTGCAAAATTATTAAAAAATCATAAAAATTCCAAAAAAAATTCAAAAAGGGTCGAAAAATTAGCAAAAAACTCTCGGAAATCAGAAAAAAAGCAATACTTTTAAGTTTCAAAAATTAGAAAAAACTCCCACTAGTAGAAAAATTATAAAAATTGAAAACTATAACATTCTGCAAGTAGCTGAAGACTTCAAAATAAAGAAAAAATTATAAAAACTCCAAATCAAATTCACAAAATGTCGAAAAATTAGCAAAAACCTCTCAGAAATAAAAAAAAAACGCAATATTTTTCAGCTTCAAAAACTATAACATTCTGCAAGTAGCTGAAGACTTCAAAATAAAGAAAAAATTATAAAAACTCCAAATCAAATTCAAAAAATGTCGAAAAATTATCAAAAACCTCTCAGAAATAAAAAAAAAAGCAATATTTTTGAGTTTCAAAAATTTGAAAAAATTCCCAACAGTAGAAAAATTATAAAAATTGAAAAACTATAACAACTCACAAGTAGCTAAAGACTTCAAAATTAGGAGCAAAATTATAAAAACTCAAAAAACATTCAAAAAATGTCGAAAAATTAGCAAAAACCTCTCAGAAATCAAAAAAAAAAACGTATTTTTAAGTTTCAAAAATTTGAAAAAATTCCCAACAGTAGAAAAATTATAAAAATTGAAAAACCATAAAATTCTGCAAGTAGCTGAAGACTTCAAAATTAAGTAAAAATTATAAAAACTCCAAATCAAATTCAAAAAATGTCGAAAAATTAGCAAAAACCTCTCAGAACTAAAAAAAAAAAGCAATATTTTTGAGCTTCAAAAATTTGAAAAAATTCCCAACAGTAGAAAAATTGAAAAACTATAACAACTCACATGTAGCTGAAGACTTCAAAATTAAGAAAAAATCATAAAAACTCCAAACAAAATTCAAAAAAGGTCGAAAAATTAGCAAAAACCTCTCAGAACTCAAAAAAAAACCGAATTTTTAAGTTTCAAAAATTTGAAAAAATTCCCAACAGTAGAAAAATTATAAAAATTGAAAAACTATAACAACTCACAAGTAGCTAAAGACTTCAAAATTAGGAAAAAATTATAAAAACTCTAAAAAAAAATTCAAAAAAGGTCGAAAAATTAGCAAAAACCTCTCAGAACTCAAAAAAAAAACCGAATTTTTAAGTTTCAAAAATTTTAAAAAATTCCCAACAGTAGAAAAATTATAAAAATTGAAAAACTATAACAACTCACAAGTAGCTTAAGACTTCAAAATTAGGAAAAAATTATAAAAACTCCAAAATAAATTCAAAAAAGGTCGAAAAATTAGCAAAAACCTCTCAGAAATCAAAAAAAACCCTATTTTTCAATTTCAAAAATTTGAAAAAAATTCCCAACAGTAGAAAAATTATAAAAATTGAAAAAGTATAACAATTCACAAGTAGCTAAAGACTTCAAATTTAGGAAAAAATTATAAAAACTTCAAAAAAATTTCAAAAAAAATCGAAAAATCAGCAAAACCTTATTTTTAAGTTTCAAAAATTTGAAAAAAGTCCCAGCAGTAGAAAAATTATAAAAATTGAAAAACTATAAAAACTCACATGTAGCTAAAGACTTCAAAATAAAGAAAAAATCATGAAAACTCAAACACAAAGTCAAAAAGGGTCAAAAAATTAGCAAAAACCTCTCAGAAATAAAAAAAACCCTATTTTTAAGTTTCAAAAATTTGAAAAAATTCCCAACAGTAGAAAAATTATAAAAATTGAAAAAGTATAACAATTCACAAGTAGCTAAAGACTTCAAAATTAGGAAAAAATTATAAAAACTCCAAAAAAAATTCAAAAAAGGTCGAAAAATTAGCAAAAACCTTTCAGAAATCAAAAAATAAACCCTATTTTTAAGTTTCAAAAATTTGAAAAAACTCCCACCAGTAGAAAAATTATAAAAATTGAAAAACTATAACATTTTGCCAGTAGGTGAAGACTTCAAAATTATGAAAAAATTATAAAAACTCCAAAAAAAATTCAAAAAAGGGTCGAAAAATTACCAAAAACCTCTCAGAAATCAAAAAAAAACCCTATTTTTAAGTTTCAAAAATTTGAAAAAATTCCCAACAGCAGAAAAATTATAAAAATTAAAAACTATAACAACTCACAAGTAGCTAAAGACTTCAAAATTATGAAACAATCATAAAAACTCCAAAAAAAATTCGAAAAAGGTCGAAAAACTAGGAAAAACCTCTCAGAAATCAAAAAAAACCCTATTTTTAAGTTTCAAAAATTTGAAAAAATTCCTAAGAGTAGAAAAATTATAAAAATTGAAAAACTATAACAACTCACAAGTAGCTAAAGACTTCAAAATTATTAAACAATCATAAAAATTCCAAAAAAAATTCAAAAAGGGTCGAAAAATTAGCAAAAAACTCTCAGAAATCAGAAAAAAAGCCATATTTTTAAGTTTCAAAAATTAGAAAAAACTCCCACTAGTAGAAAAATTATAAAAATTGAAAAACTATAACAACTCACAAGTAGCTAAAGACTTCAAAATTAGGAACAAATTATACAAACTTCAAAGAAAATTCAAAAAAGGTCGAAAAATTAACAAAAACCACTCAGAAATCAAAAAAACCCTATTTTTAAGTTTCAAAAATTTGCAAAAATTCCCACCAGTAGAAAAATTATAAAAATTGAAAATTATAACAACTCACAAGTAGCTAAAGACTTCAAAATTAGGAAAAAATTATAAAAACACCAAAAAACTTCAAAAAAGGTCGAAAAAATTTGCAAAAACCTCTCAGAAATAAAAAAAAAACCTTATTTTTAAGTTTCAATAATTTGAAAAAATTCCCACCAGTAGAAAAATTATAAAAATTGAAAAACTATAACAACTCACAAGTAGCTAAAGACTTCAAAATTAGGAGCAAAATTATAAAAACTCAAAACACATTCAAAAAATGTCGAAAAATTAGCAAAAACCTCTCAGAAATCAAAAAAAAAAACGTATTTTTAAGTTTCAAAAATTTCAAAAAATTCCCAACAGTAGAAAAATTATAAAAATTGAAAAACTATAAAATTCTGCAAGTAGCTGAAGACTTCAAAATTAAGAAAAAATTATAAAAACTCCAAATCAAATTCAAAATATGTCGAAAAATTAGCAAAAACCTCTCAGAAATAAAAAAAAAACGCAATATTTTTCAGCTTCAAAAACTATAACATTCTGCAAGTAGCTGAAGACTTCAAAATAAAGAAAAAATTATAAAAACTCCAAATCAAATTCAAAAAATGTCGAAAAATTATCAAAAACCTCTCAGAAATAAAAAAAAAAGCAATATTTTTGAGTTTCAAAAATTTGAAAAAATTCCCAACAGTAGAAAAATTATAAAAATTGAAAAACTATAACAACTCACAAGTAGCTAAAGACTTCAAAATTAGGAGCAAAATTATAAAAACTCAAAAAACATTCAAAAAATGTCGAAAAATTAGCAAAAACCTCTCAGAAATCAAAAAAAAAAACGTATTTTTAAGTTTCAAAAATTTGAAAAAATTCCCAACAGTAGAAAAATTATAAAAATTGAAAAACCATAAAATTCTGCAAGTAGCTGAAGACTTCAAAATTAAGTAAAAATTATAAAAACTCCAAATCAAATTCAAAAAATGTCGAAAAATTAGCAAAAACCTCTCAGAACTAAAAAAAAAAAGCAATATTTTTGAGCTTCAAAAATTTGAAAAAATTCCCAACAGTAGAAAAATTGAAAAACTATAACAACTCACATGTAGCTGAAGACTTCAAAATTAAGAAAAAATCATAAAAACTCCAAACAAAATTCAAAAAAGGTCGAAAAATTAGCAAAAACCTCTCAGAACTCAAAAAAAAACCGAATTTTTAAGTTTCAAAAATTTGAAAAAATTCCCAACAGTAGAAAAATTATAAAAATTGAAAAACTATAACAACTCACAAGTAGCTAAAGACTTCAAAATTAGGAAAAAATTATAAAAACTCTAAAAAAAAATTCAAAAAAGGTCGAAAAATTAGCAAAAACCTCTCAGAACTCAAAAAAAAAACCGAATTTTTAAGTTTCAAAAATTTTAAAAAATTCCCAACAGTAGAAAAATTATAAAAATTGAAAAACTATAACAACTCACAAGTAGCTTAAGACTTCAAAATTAGGAAAAAATTATAAAAACTCCAAAATAAATTCAAAAAAGGTCGAAAAATTAGCAAAAACCTCTCAGAAATCAAAAAAAACCCTATTTTTCAATTTCAAAAATTTGAAAAAAATTCCCAACAGTAGAAAAATTATAAAAATTGAAAAAGTATAACAATTCACAAGTAGCTAAAGACTTCAAATTTAGGAAAAAATTATAAAAACTTCAAAAAAATTTCAAAAAAAATCGAAAAATCAGCAAAACCTTATTTTTAAGTTTCAAAAATTTGAAAAAAGTCCCAGCAGTAGAAAAATTATAAAAATTGAAAAACTATAAAAACTCACATGTAGCTAAAGACTTCAAAATAAAGAAAAAATCATGAAAACTCAAACACAAAGTCAAAAAGGGTCAAAAAATTAGCAAAAACCTCTCAGAAATAAAAAAAACCCTATTTTTAAGTTTCAAAAATTTGAAAAAATTCCCAACAGTAGAAAAATTATAAAAATTGAAAAAGTATAACAATTCACAAGTAGCTAAAGACTTCAAAATTAGGAAAAAATTATAAAAACTCCAAAAAAAATTCAAAAAAGGTCGAAAAATTAGCAAAAACCTTTCAGAAATCAAAAAATAAACCCTATTTTTAAGTTTCAAAAATTTGAAAAAACTCCCACCAGTAGAAAAATTATAAAAATTGAAAAACTATAACATTTTGCCAGTAGGTGAAGACTTCAAAATTATGAAAAAATTATAAAAACTCCAAAAAAAATTCAAAAAAGGGTCGAAAAATTACCAAAAACCTCTCAGAAATCAAAAAAAAACCCTATTTTTAAGTTTCAAAAATTTGAAAAAATTCCCAACAGCAGAAAAATTATAAAAATTAAAAACTATAACAACTCACAAGTAGCTAAAGACTTCAAAATTATGAAACAATCATAAAAACTCCAAAAAAAATTCGAAAAAGGTCGAAAAACTAGGAAAAACCTCTCAGAAATCAAAAAAAACCCTATTTTTAAGTTTCAAAAATTTGAAAAAATTCCTAAGAGTAGAAAAATTATAAAAATTGAAAAACTATAACAACTCACAAGTAGCTAAAGACTTCAAAATTATTAAACAATCATAAAAATTCCAAAAAAAATTCAAAAAGGGTCGAAAAATTAGCAAAAAACTCTCAGAAATCAGAAAAAAAGCCATATTTTTAAGTTTCAAAAATTAGAAAAAACTCCCACTAGTAGAAAAATTATAAAAATTGAAAAACTATAACAACTCACAAGTAGCTAAAGACTTCAAAATTAGGAACAAATTATACAAACTTCAAAGAAAATTCAAAAAAGGTCGAAAAATTAACAAAAACCACTCAGAAATCAAAAAAACCCTATTTTTAAGTTTCAAAAATTTGCAAAAATTCCCACCAGTAGAAAAATTATAAAAATTGAAAATTATAACAACTCACAAGTAGCTAAAGACTTCAAAATTAGGAAAAAATTATAAAAACACCAAAAAACTTCAAAAAAGGTCGAAAAAATTTGCAAAAACCTCTCAGAAATAAAAAAAAAACCTTATTTTTAAGTTTCAATAATTTGAAAAAATTCCCACCAGTAGAAAAATTATAAAAATTGAAAAACTATAACAACTCACAAGTAGCTAAAGACTTCAAAATTAGGAACAAATTATACAAACTCCAAAGAAAATTCAAAAAAGGTCGAAAAATTAACAAAAACCACTCAGAAATCAAAAAAACCCTATTTTTAAGTTTCAAAAATTTGCAAAAATTCCCACCAGTAGAAAAATTATAAAAATTGAAAATTATAACAACTCACAAGTAGCTAAAGACTTCAAAATTAGGAAAAAATTATAAAAACACCAAAAAACTTCAAAAAAGGTCGAAAAAATTTGCAAAAACCTCTCAGAAATAAAAAAAAAACCCTATTTTTAAGTTTCAATAATTTGAAAAAATTCCCACCAGTAGAAAAATTATAAAAATTGAAAAACTATAACAACTCACAAGTAGCTAAAGACTTCAAAATTAGTAAAAAATTATAAAAACTCCAAAAAAAATTCAAATAAGGTCGAAAAATTAGCAAAAACCTCTCAGAAATTAAAAAAAAAACATATTTTTAAGTTTCAAAAATTTGAAAAAATTCCCAACAGTAGAAAAATTATAAAAATTGAAAAACTATAACAACTCACAAGTAGCTAAAGACTTCAAAATTAGGAAAAAATTATAAAAACTCCAAAAAAAAATCAAAAAAGGTCGAAAAATTACCAAAAACCTCTCAGAACTCAAAAAAAAACCGAATTTTTAAGTTTCAAAAATTTGAAAAAATTCCCAACAGTAGAAAAATTATAAAAATTGAAAAACTATAACAACTCACAAGTAGCTAAAGACTTCAAAATTAGTAAAAAATTATAAAAACTCCAAAAAAAATTCAAATAAGGTCGAAAAATTAGCAAAAACCTCTCAGAAATTAAAAAAAAACCATATTTTTAAGTTTCAAAAATTTGAAAAAATTCCCAACAGTAGAAAAATTATAAAAATTGAAAAACTATAACAACTCACAAGTAGCTAAAGACTTCAAAATTAGGAAAAAATTATAAAAACTCCAAAAAAAATTCAAAAAAGGTCGAAAAATTACCAAAAACCTCTCAGAAATCAAAAAAAAAACCTTATTTTTAAGTTTCAAAAATTTGAAAAAATTCCCAACAGTAGAAAAATTATAAAATTGAAAAACTATAACAACTCACAAGTAGCTTAAGACTTCAAAATTAAGAAAAAATTATAAAAACTCCAAAAAAATGCAAAAAAGGTCGAAAAATTAGCAAAAACCTCACAGAAATAAAAAAAAAAACCTTTTTTTAAGTTTCAAAAATTTGAAAAAATTCCCAACAGTAGAAAAATTATAAAAATTGAAAAACTATAACAACTCACATGTAGCTAAATACTTTAAAATAAAGAAAAAATCATAAAAACTCCAACACAAAGTCAAAAAGGGCCAAAAAATTAGGAAAAACCTCTCAGAAATCAAAAAAAAAACCCTATTTTTAAGTTTCAAAAATTTGAAAAAACTCCCAACAGTAGAAAAATTATAAAAATTGTAAAACTATAACAACTCACAAGTAGCTAAAGACTTCAAAATTAGGAAAAAATTATAAAAACTCCAAAAAAAATTCAACAATGGTCGAAAAATTAGCAAAAGCCTCTCAGAAATCAAAAAAAAACCCTATTTTTAAGTTTCAAAAATTTGAAAAAATTCCCAACAGTAGAAAAATTATAAAAATTGAAAAACTATAACAACTCACAAGTAGCTAAAGACTTCAAAATTAGGAAAAAATTATAAAAACTCCAAAAAAAATTCAACAAAGGTCGAAAAATTAGCAAAAGCCTCTCAGAAATCAAAAAAAAACCCTATTTTTAAGTTTCAAAAATTTGAAAAAATTCCCAACAGTAGAAAAATTATAAAAATTGAAAAACTATAACATATTGCCAGTAGCTAAAGACTTCAAAATTAGGAACAAATTATACAAACTCCAAAGAAAATTCAAAAAAGGTCGAAAAATTAACAAAAACCACTCAGAAATCAAAAAAACCCTATTTTTAAGTTTCAAAAATTTGCAAAAATTCCCACCAGTAGAAAAATTATAAAAATTGAAAATTATAACAACTCACAAGTAGCTAAAGACTTCAAAATTAGGAAAAAATTATACACACTCCAAAGAAAATTCAAAAAAGGTCGAAAAATTAGCAAAAACCACTCAGAAATCAAAAAAAACCCTATTTTTAAGTTTCAAAAATTTGAAAAAATTCCCAACAGTAGAAAAATTATAAAAATTGAAAAACTATAACAACTCACAAGTAGCTAAAGACTTCAAAATAAAGAAAAAATTATAAAAACTCCAAAAAAAATTCAAATAAGGTCGAAAAATTAGCAAAAACCTCTCAGAAATTAAAAAAAAAACATATTTTTAAGTTTCAAAAATTTGAAAAAATTCCCAACAGTAGAAAAATTATAAAAATTGAAAAACTATAACAACTCACAAGTAGCTAAAGACTTCAAAATTAGGAAAAAATTATAAAAACTCCAAAAAAAAATCAAAAAAGGTCGAAAAATTACCAAAAACCTCTCAGAAATCAAAAAAAAACCCTATTTTTAAGTTTCAAAAATTTGAAAAAATTCCCAACAGTAGAAAAATTATAAAAATTGAAAAACTATAACAACTCACAAGTAGCTAAAGACTTCAAAATTAGTAAAAAATTATAAAAACTCCAAAAAAAATTCAAATAAGGTCGAAAAATTAGCAAAAACCTCTCAGAAATTAAAAAAAAACCATATTTTTAAGTTTCAAAAATTTGAAAAAATTCCCAACAGTAGAAAAATTATAAAAATTGAAAAACTATAACAACTCACAAGTAGCTAAAGACTTCAAAATTAGGAAAAAATTATAAAAACTCCAAAAAAAATTCAAAAAAGGTCGAAAAATTACCAAAAACCTCTCAGAAATCAAAAAAAAACCCTATTTTTAAGTTTCAAAAATTTGAAAAAATTCCCAACAGTAGAAAAATTATAAAATTGAAAAACTATAACAACTCACAAGTAGCTAAAGACTTCAAAATTAGGAAAAAATTATAAAAACTCCAAAAAAATGCAAAAAAGGTCGAAAAATTAGCGAAAACCTCACAGAAATAAAAAAAAAAAACGTTTTTTTAAGTTTCAAAAATTTGAAAAAATTCCCAACAGTAGAAAAAATATAAAAATTGAAAAACTATAACAACTCACATGTAGCTAAAGACTTTAAAATAAAGAAAAAATCATAAAAACTCCAACACAAAGTCAAAAAGGGTCAAAAAATTAGGAAAATTCTCTCAGAAATCAAAAAAAAAAAAACCCTATTTTTAAGTTTCAAAAATTTGAAAAAACTCCCAACAGTAGAAAAATTATAAAAATTGTAAAACTATAACAACTCACAAGTAGCTAAAGACTTCAAAATTAGGAAAAAATTATAAAAACTCCAACAAAAATTCAAAATAGGTCGAAAAATTAGCAAAAACCTCTCAGAAATCAAAAAAAAACCCTATTTTTAAGTTTCAAAAATTTGCAAAAATTCCCACCAGTAGAAAAATTATAAAAATTGAAAATTATAACAACTCACAAGTAGCTAAAGACTTCAAAATTAGTAAAAAATTATAAAAACTCCAAAAAAAATTCAAATAAGGTCGAAAAATTAGCAAAAACCTCTCAGAAATTAAAAAAAACCCTATTTTTAAGTTTCAAAAATTTGAAAAAATTCCCAACAGTAGAAAAATTATAAAAATTGAAAAACTATAACAACTCACAAGTAGCTAAAGACTTCAAAATTAGGAAAAAATTATAAAAACTCCAAAAAAAATTCAAAAAAGGTCGAAAAATTACCAAAAACCTCTCAGAAATCAAAAAAAAACCCTATTTTTAAGTTTCAAAAATTTGAAAAAATTCCCAACAGTAGAAAAATTATAAAAATTGAAAAATTATAACAACTCACAAGTAGCTAAAGACTTCAAAATTAGGAAAAAATTATAAAAACTCCAAAAAAAATTCAACAATGGTCGAAAAATTAGCAAAAGCCTCTCAGAAATCAAAAAAAAACCCTATTTTTAAGTTTCAAAAATTTGAAAAAATTCCCAACAGTAGAAAAATTATAAAAATTGAAAAACTATAACAACTCACAAGTAGCTAAAGACTTCAAAATTAGGAACAAATTATACAAACTCCAAAGAAAATTCAAAAAAGGTCGAAAAATTAACAAAAACCACTCAGAAATCAAAAAAAACCCTATTTTTAAGTTTCAAAAATTTGAAAAAATTCCCAACAGTAGAAAAATTATAAAAATTGAAAAACTATAACAACTCACAAGTAGCTAAAGACTTCAAAATTAGTAAAAAATTATAAAAACTCCAAAAAAAATTCAAATAAGGTCGAAAAATTAGCAAAAACCTCTCAGAAATTAAAAAAAAAACATATTTTTAAGTTTCAAAAATTTGAAAAAATTCCCAACAGTAGAAAAATTATAAAAATTGAAAAACTATAACAACTCACAAGTAGCTAAAGACTTCAAAATTAGGAAAAAATTATAAAAACTCCAAAAAAAAATCAAAAAAGGTCGAAAAATTACCAAAAACCTCTCAGAAATCAAAAAAAAACCCTATTTTTAAGTTTCAAAAATTTGAAAAAATTCCCAACAGTAGAAAAATTATAAAAATTGAAAAACTATAACAACTCACAAGTAGCTAAAGACTTCAAAATTAGTAAAAAATTATAAAAACTCCAAAAAAAATTCAAATAAGGTCGAAAAATTAGCAAAAACCTCTCAGAAATTAAAAAAAAACCATATTTTTAAGTTTCAAAAATTTGAAAAAATTCCCAACAGTAGAAAAATTATAAAAATTGAAAAACTATAACAACTCACAAGTAGCTAAAGACTTCAAAATTAGGAAAAAATTATAAAAACTCCAAAAAAAATTCAAAAAAGGTCGAAAAATTACCAAAAACCTCTCAGAAATCAAAAAAAAACCCTATTTTTAAGTTTCAAAAATTTGAAAAAATTCCCAACAGTAGAAAAATTATAAAATTGAAAAACTATAACAACTCACAAGTAGCTTAAGACTTCAAAATTAGGAAAAAATTATAAAAACTCCAAAAAAAATTCAACAATGGTCGAAAAATTAGCAAAAGCCTCTCAGAAATCAAAAAAAAACCCTATTTTTAAGTTTCAAAAATTTGAAAAAATTCCCAACAGTAGAAAAATTATAAAATTGAAAAACTATAACAACTCACAAGTAGCTTAAGACTTCAAAATTAGGAAAAAATTATAAAAACTCCAAAAAAATGCAAAAAAGGTCGAAAAATTAGCAAAAACCTCACAGAAATAAAAAAAAAAACGTTTTTTTAAGTTTCAAAAATTTGAAAAAATTCCCAACAGTAGAAAAATTATAAAAATTGAAAAACTATAACAACTCACATGTAGCTAAATACTTTAAAATAAAGAAAAAATCATAAAAACTCCAACACAAAGTCAAAAAGGGTCAAAAAATTAGGAAAAACCTCTCAGAAATCAAAAAAAAAAACCCTATTTTTAAGTTTCAAAAATTTGAAAAAACTCCCAACAGTAGAAAAATTATAAAAATTGTAAAACTATAACAACTCACAAGTAGCTAAAGACTTCAAAATTAGGAAAAAATTATAAAAACTCCAAAAAAAATTCAACAATGGTCGAAAAATTAGCAAAAGCCTCTCAGAAATCAAAAAAAAAACCCTATTTTTAAGTTTCAAAAATTTGAAAAAATTCCCAACAGTAGAAAAATTATAAAAATTGAAAAACTATAACAACTCACAAGTAGCTAAAAACTTCAAAATTAGGAAAAAATTATAAAAACTCCAAAAAAAATTCAAAAAAGGTCGAAAAATTACCAAAAACCTCTCAGAAATCAAAAAAAAACCCTATTTTTAAGTTTCAAAAATTTGAAAAAATTCCCAACAGTAGAAAAATTATAAAATTGAAAAACTATAACAACTCACAAGTAGCTTAAGACTTCAAAATTAGGAAAAAATTATAAAAACTCCAAAAAAATGCAAAAAAGGTCGAAAAATTAGCAAAAACCTCACAGAAATAAAAAAAAAAACGTTTTTTTAAGTTTCAAAAATTTGAAAAAATTCCCAACAGTAGAAAAATTATAAAAATTGAAAAACTATAACAACTCACATGTAGCTAAATACTTTAAAATAAAGAAAAAATCATAAAAACTCCAACACGAAGTCAAAAAGGGTCAAAAATTTAGGAAAAACCTCTCAGAAATCAAAAAAAAAAAACCCTATTTTTAAGTTTCAAAAATTTGAAAAAACTCCCAACAGTAGAAAAATTATAATAATTGTAAAACTATAACAACTCACAAGTAGCTAAAGACTTCAAAATTAGGAAAAAATTATAAAAACTCCAAAAAAAATTCAACAATGGTCCAAAAATTAGCAAAAGCCTAACAGAAATCAAAAAAAAACCCTATTTTTAAGTTTCAAAAATTTGAAAAAATTCCCAACAGTAGAAAAATTATAAAAATTGAAAAACTATAACAACTCACAAGTAGCTAAAGACTTCAAAATTAGGAAAAAATTATAAAAACTCCAAAAAAAATTCAACAAAGGTCGAAAAATTAGCAAAAGCCTCTCAGAAATCAAAAAAAAACCCTATTTTTAAGTTTCAAAAATTTGAAAAAATTCCCAACAGTAGAAAAATTATAAAAATTGAAAAACTATAACATTTTGCCAGTAGCTAAAGACTTCAAAATAAAGAAAAAATTATAAAAACTCCAAAAAAAATTCAAATAAGGTCGAAAAATTAGCAAAAACCTCTCAGAAATTAAAAAAAAACCATATTTTTAAGTTTCAAAAATTTGAAAAAATTCCCAACAGTAGAAAAATTATAAAAATTGAAAAACTATAACAACTCACAAGTAGCTAAAGACTTCAAAATTAGGAAAAAATTATAAAAACTCCAAAAAAAAATTCAAAAAAGGTCGAAAAATTACCAAAAACCTCTCAGAAATCAAAAAAAAACCTTATTTTTAAGTTTCAAAAATTTGAAAAAATTCCCAACAGTAGAAAAATTATAAAATTGAAAAACTATAACAACTCACAAGTAGCTAAAGACTTCAAAATTAGGAAAAAATTATAAAAACTCCAACAAAAATTCAAAATAGGTCGAAAAATTAGCAAAAACCTCTCAGAAATCAAAAAAAAAAACGTATTTTTAAGTTTCAAAAATTTGAAAAAATTCCCAACAGTAGAAAAATTATAAAAATTGAAAAACCATAAAATTCTGCAAGTAGCTGAAGACTTCAAAATTAAGTAAAAATTATAAAAACTCCAAATCAAATTCAAAAAATGTCGAAAAATTAGCAAAAACCTCTCAGAACTAAAAAAAAAAAGCAATATTTTTGAGCTTCAAAAATTTGAAAAAATTCCCAACAGTAGAAAAATTGAAAAACTATAACAACTCACATGTAGCTGAAGACTTCAAAATTAAGAAAAAATCATAAAAACTCCAAACAAAATTCGAAAAAGGTCGAAAAATTAGCAAAAACCTCTCAGAACTCAAAAAAAAACCGAATTTTTAAGTTTCAAAAATTTGAAAAAATTCCCAACAGTAGAAAAATTATAAAAATTGAAAAACTATAACAACTCACAAGTAGCTAAAGACTTCAAAATTAGGAAAAAATTATAAAAACTCTAAAAAAAAATTCAAAAAAGGTCGAAAAATTAGCAAAAACCTCTCAGAACTCAAAAAAAAAACCGAATTTTTAAGTTTCAAAAATTTTAAAAAATTCCCAACAGTAGAAAAATTATAAAAATTGAAAAACTATAACAACTCACAAGTAGCTTAAGACTTCAAAATTAGGAAAAAATTATAAAAACTCCAAAAAAAATTCAAAAAATGTCGAAAAATTAGCAAAAACCTCTCAGAAATAAAAAAAAACCCTATTTTTCAATTTCAAAAATTTGAAAAAAATTCCCAACAGTAGAAAAATTATAAAAATTGAAAAAGTATAACAATTCACAAGTAGCTAAAGACTTCAAATTTAGGAAAAAATTATAAAAACTTCAAAAAAATTTCAAAAAAAATCGAAAAATCAGCAAAACCTTATTTTTAAGTTTCAAAAATTTGAAAAAAGTCCCAGCAGTAGAAAAATTATAAAAATTGAAAAACTATAAAAACTCACATGTAGCTAAAGACTTCAAAATAAAGAAAAAATCATGAAAACTCAAACACAAAGTCAAAAAGGGTCAAAAAATTAGCAAAAACCTCTCAGAAATAAAAAAAACCCTATTTTTAAGTTTCAAAAATTTGAAAAAATTCCCAACAGTAGAAAAATTATAAAAATTGAAAAAGTATAACAATTCACAAGTAGCTAAAGACTTCAAAATTAGGAAAAAATTATAAAAACTCCAAAAAAAATTCAAAAAAGGTCGAAAAATTAGCAAAAACCTTTCAGAAATCAAAAAATAAACCCTATTTTTAAGTTTCAAAAATTTGAAAAAACTCCCACCAGTAGAAAAATTATAAAAATTGAAAAACTATAACATTTTGCCAGTAGGTGAAGACTTCAAAATTATGAAAAAATTATAAAAACTCCAAAAAAAATTCAAAAAAGGGTCGAAAAATTACCAAAAACCTCTCAGAAATCAAAAAAAACCCTATTTTTAAGTTTCAAAAATTTGAAAAAATTCCCAACAGCAGAAAAATTATAAAAATTAAAAACTATAACAACTCACAAGTAGCTAAAGACTTCAAAATTATGAAACAATCATAAAAACTCCAAAAAAAATTCGAAAAAGGTCGAAAAACTAGGAAAAACCTCTCAGAAATCAAAAAAAAACCCTATTTTTAAGTTTCAAAAATTTGAAAAAATTCCTAACAGTAGAAAAATTATAAAAATTGAAAAACTATAACAACTCACAAGTAGCTAAAGACTTCAAAATTATTAAACAATCATAAAAATTCCAAAAAAAATTCAAAAAGGGTCGAAAAATTAGCAAAAAACTCTCAGAAATCAGAAAAAAAGCCATATTTTTAAGTTTCAAAAATTAGAAAAAACTCCCACTAGTAGAAAAATTATAAAAATTGAAAAACTATAACAACTCACAAGTAGCTAAAGACTTCAAAATTAGGAACAAATTATACAAACTCCAAAGAAAATTCAAAAAAGGTCGAAAAATTAACAAAAACCACTCAGAAATCAAAAAAACCCTATTTTTAAGTTTCAAAAATTTGCAAAAATTCCCACCAGTAGAAAAATTATAAAAATTGAAAATTATAACAACTCACAAGTAGCTAAAGACTTCAAAATTAGGAAAAAATTATAAAAACACCAAAAAACTTCAAAAAAGGTCGAAAAAATTTGCAAAAACCTCTCAGAAATAAAAAAAAAACCCTATTTTTAAGTTTCAATAATTTGAAAAAATTCCCACCAGTAGAAAAATTATAAAAATTGAAAAACTATAACAACTCACAAGTAGCTAAAGACTTCAAAATTAGGAACAAATTATACAAACTCCAAAGAAAATTCAAAAAAGGTCGAAAAATTAACAAAAACCACTCAGAAATCAAAAAAACCCTATTTTTAAGTTTCAAAAATTTGCAAAAATTCCCACCAGTAGAAAAATTATAAAAATTGAAAATTATAACAACTCACAAGTAGCTAAAGACTTCAAAATTAGGAAAAAATTATAAAAACACCAAAAAACTTCAAAAAAGGTCGAAAAAATTTGCAAAAACCTCTCAGAAATAAAAAAAAAACCCTATTTTTAAGTTTCAATAATTTGAAAAAATTCCCACCAGTAGAAAAATTATAAAAATTGAAAAACTATAACAACTCACAAGTAGCTAAAGACTTCAAAATTAGTAAAAAATTATAAAAACTCCAAAAAAAATTCAAATAAGGTCGAAAAATTAGCAAAAACCTCTCAGAAATTAAAAAAAAAACATATTTTTAAGTTTCAAAAATTTGAAAAAATTCCCAACAGTAGAAAAATTATAAAAATTGAAAAACTATAACAACTCACAAGTAGCTAAAGACTTCAAAATTAGAAAAAAATTATAAAAACTCCAAAAAAAATTCAAAAAAGGTCGAAAAATTAGCAAAAACCTCTCAGAAATCAAAAAATAAACCCTATTTTTAAGTTTCAAAAATTTGAAAAAACTCCCACCAGTAGAAAAATTATAAAAATTGAAAAACTATAACAACTCATAGGTAGCTAAAGACTTCAAAATTAGGAAAAAATTATAAAAACTCCAAAAAAATTCAAAAAAGGGTCGAAAAATTAGCAAAAACCTCTCAGAAATCAAAAAAAAAACCCTATTTTTAAGTTTCAAAAATTTGAAAAAATTCCCAACAGTAGAAAAATTATAAAAATTAAAAACTATAACAACTCACAAGTAGCTAAAGACTTCAAAATTATGAAACAATCATAAAAACTCCAAAAAAAATTCGAAAAAGGTCGAAAAACTAGGAAAAACCTCTCAGAAATCAAAAAAAAACCCTATTTTTAAGTTTCAAAAATTTGAAAAAATTCCCAACAGTAGAAAAATTATAAAAATTGAAAAACTATAACAACTCACAAGTAGCTTAAGACTTCAAAATTAGGAAAAAATTATAAAAACTCCAAAAAAAATTCAAAAAATGTCGAAAAATTAGCAAAAACCTCTCAGAAATAAAAAAAAACCCTATTTTTCAATTTCAAAAATTTGAAAAAAATTCCCAACAGTAGAAAAATTATAAAAATTGAAAAAGTATAACAATTCACAAGTAGCTAAAGACTTCAAATTTAGGAAAAAATTATAAAAACTTCAAAAAAATTTCAAAAAAAATCGAAAAATCAGCAAAACCTTATTTTTAAGTTTCAAAAATTTGAAAAAAGTCCCAGCAGTAGAAAAATTATAAAAATTGAAAAACTATAAAAACTCACATGTAGCTAAAGACTTCAAAATAAAGAAAAAATCATGAAAACTCAAACACAAAGTCAAAAAGGGTCAAAAAATTAGCAAAAACCTCTCAGAAATAAAAAAAACCCTATTTTTAAGTTTCAAAAATTTGAAAAAATTCCCAACAGTAGAAAAATTATAAAAATTGAAAAAGTATAACAATTCACAAGTAGCTAAAGACTTCAAAATTAGGAAAAAATTATAAAAACTCCAAAAAAAATTCAAAAAAGGTCGAAAAATTAGCAAAAACCTTTCAGAAATCAAAAAATAAACCCTATTTTTAAGTTTCAAAAATTTGAAAAAACTCCCACCAGTAGAAAAATTATAAAAATTGAAAAACTATAACATTTTGCCAGTAGGTGAAGACTTCAAAATTATGAAAAAATTATAAAAACTCCAAAAAAAATTCAAAAAAGGGTCGAAAAATTACCAAAAACCTCTCAGAAATCAAAAAAAACCCTATTTTTAAGTTTCAAAAATTTGAAAAAATTCCCAACAGCAGAAAAATTATAAAAATTAAAAACTATAACAACTCACAAGTAGCTAAAGACTTCAAAATTATGAAACAATCATAAAAACTCCAAAAAAAATTCGAAAAAGGTCGAAAAACTAGGAAAAACCTCTCAGAAATCAAAAAAAAACCCTATTTTTAAGTTTCAAAAATTTGAAAAAATTCCTAACAGTAGAAAAATTATAAAAATTGAAAAACTATAACAACTCACAAGTAGCTAAAGACTTCAAAATTATTAAACAATCATAAAAATTCCAAAAAAAATTCAAAAAGGGTCGAAAAATTAGCAAAAAACTCTCAGAAATCAGAAAAAAAGCCATATTTTTAAGTTTCAAAAATTAGAAAAAACTCCCACTAGTAGAAAAATTATAAAAATTGAAAAACTATAACAACTCACAAGTAGCTAAAGACTTCAAAATTAGGAACAAATTATACAAACTCCAAAGAAAATTCAAAAAAGGTCGAAAAATTAACAAAAACCACTCAGAAATCAAAAAAACCCTATTTTTAAGTTTCAAAAATTTGCAAAAATTCCCACCAGTAGAAAAATTATAAAAATTGAAAATTATAACAACTCACAAGTAGCTAAAGACTTCAAAATTAGGAAAAAATTATAAAAACACCAAAAAACTTCAAAAAAGGTCGAAAAAATTTGCAAAAACCTCTCAGAAATAAAAAAAAAACCCTATTTTTAAGTTTCAATAATTTGAAAAAATTCCCACCAGTAGAAAAATTATAAAAATTGAAAAACTATAACAACTCACAAGTAGCTAAAGACTTCAAAATTAGGAACAAATTATACAAACTCCAAAGAAAATTCAAAAAAGGTCGAAAAATTAACAAAAACCACTCAGAAATCAAAAAAACCCTATTTTTAAGTTTCAAAAATTTGCAAAAATTCCCACCAGTAGAAAAATTATAAAAATTGAAAATTATAACAACTCACAAGTAGCTAAAGACTTCAAAATTAGGAAAAAATTATAAAAACACCAAAAAACTTCAAAAAAGGTCGAAAAAATTTGCAAAAACCTCTCAGAAATAAAAAAAAAACCCTATTTTTAAGTTTCAATAATTTGAAAAAATTCCCACCAGTAGAAAAATTATAAAAATTGAAAAACTATAACAACTCACAAGTAGCTAAAGACTTCAAAATTAGTAAAAAATTATAAAAACTCCAAAAAAAATTCAAATAAGGTCGAAAAATTAGCAAAAACCTCTCAGAAATTAAAAAAAAAACATATTTTTAAGTTTCAAAAATTTGAAAAAATTCCCAACAGTAGAAAAATTATAAAAATTGAAAAACTATAACAACTCACAAGTAGCTAAAGACTTCAAAATTAGAAAAAAATTATAAAAACTCCAAAAAAAATTCAAAAAAGGTCGAAAAATTAGCAAAAACCTCTCAGAAATCAAAAAATAAACCCTATTTTTAAGTTTCAAAAATTTGAAAAAACTCCCACCAGTAGAAAAATTATAAAAATTGAAAAACTATAACAACTCATAGGTAGCTAAAGACTTCAAAATTAGGAAAAAATTATAAAAACTCCAAAAAAATTCAAAAAAGGGTCGAAAAATTAGCAAAAACCTCTCAGAAATCAAAAAAAAAACCCTATTTTTAAGTTTCAAAAATTTGAAAAAATTCCCAACAGTAGAAAAATTATAAAAATTGAAAAACTATAACAACTCACAAGTAGCTAAAGACTTCAAAATTAGGAAAAAATTATAAAAACTCCAAAAAAAAATCAAAAAAGGTCGAAAAATTACCAAAAACCTCTCAGAACTCAAAAAAAAACCGAATTTTTAAGTTTCAAAAATTTGAAAAAATTCCCAACAGTAGAAAAATTATAAAAATTGAAAAACTATAACAACTCACAAGTAGCTAAAGACTTCAAAATTAGTAAAAAATTATAAAAACTCCAAAAAAAATTCAAATAAGGTCGAAAAATTAGCAAAAACCTCTCAGAAATTAAAAAAAAACCATATTTTTAAGTTTCAAAAATTTGAAAAAATTCCCAACAGTAGAAAAATTATAAAAATTGAAAAACTATAACAACTCACAAGTAGCTCAAGACTTCAAAATTAGAAAAAAATTATAAAAACTCCAAAAAAAATTCAAAAAAGGTCGAAAAATTAGCAAAAACCTCTCAGAAATCAAAAAATAAACCCTATTTTTAAGTTTCAAAAATTTGAAAAAACTCCCACCAGTAGAAAAATTATAAAAATTGAAAAACTATAACAACTCATAGGTAGCTAAAGACTTCAAAATTAGGAAAAAATTATAAAAACTCCAAAAAAATTCAAAAAAGGGTCGAAAAATTAGCAAAAACCTCTCAGAAATCAAAAAAAAACCCTATTTTTAAGTTTCAAAAATTTAAAAAAATTCCCAACAGTAGAAAAATTATAAAAATTGAAAAACTATAACAACTCACAAGTAGCTCAAGACTTCAAAATTAGAAAAAAATTATAAAAACTCCAAAAAAAATTCAAAAAAGGTCGAAAAATTAGCAAAAACCTCTCAGAAATCAAAAAATAAACCCTATTTTTAAGTTTCAAAAATTTGAAAAAACTCCCACCAGTAGAAAAATTATAAAAATTGAAAAACTATAACAACTCATAGGTAGCTAAAGACTTCAAAATTAGGAAAAAATTATAAAAACTCCAAAAAAATTCAAAAAAGGGTCGAAAAATTAGCAAAAACCTCTCAGAAATCAAAAAAAAAACCCTATTTTTAAGTTTCAAAAATTTGAAAAAATTCCCAACAGTAGAAAAATTATAAAAATTGAAAAACTATAACAACTCACAAGTAGCTAAAGACTTCAAAATTAGGAAAAAATTATAAAAACTCCAAAAAAAAATCAAAAAAGGTCGAAAAATTACTAAAAACCTCTCAGAACTCAAAAAAAAACCGAATTTTTAAGTTTCAAAAATTTGAAAAAATTCCCAACAGTAGAAAAATTATAAAAATTGAAAAACTATAACAACTCACAAGTAGCTAAAGACTTCAAAATTAGTAAAAAATTATAAAAACTCCAAAAAAAATTCAAATAAGGTCGAAAAATTAGCAAAAACCTCTCAGAAATTAAAAAAAAACCATATTTTTAAGTTTCAAAAATTTGAAAAAATTCCCAACAGTAGAAAAATTATAAAAATTGAAAAACTATAACAACTCACAAGTAGCTAAAGACTTCAAAATTAGGAAAAAATTATAAAAACTCCAAAAAAAATTCAAAAAAGGTCGAAAAATTACCAAAAACCTCTCAGAAATCAAAAAAAAACCCTATTTTTAAGTTTCAAAAATTTGAAAAAATTCCCAACAGTAGAAAAATTATAAAATTGAAAAACTATAACAACTCACAAGTAGCTTAAGACTTCAAAATTAAGAAAAAATTATAAAAACTCCAAAAAAATGCAAAAAAGGTCGAAAAATTAGCAAAAACCTCACAGAAATAAAAAAAAAAACCTTTTTTTAAGTTTCAAAAATTTGAAAAAATTCCCAACAGTAGAAAAATTATAAAAATTGAAAAACTATAACAACTCACATGTAGCTAAATACTTTAAAATAAAGAAAAAATCATAAAAACTCCAACACAAAGTCAAAAAGGGCCAAAAAATTAGGAAAAACCTCTCAGAAATCAAAAAAAAAACCCTATTTTTAAGTTTCAAAAATTTGAAAAAACTCCCAACAGTAGAAAAATTATAAAAATTGTAAAACTATAACAACTCACAAGTAGCTAAAGACTTCAAAATTAGGAAAAAATTATAAAAACTCCAAAAAAAATTCAACAATGGTCGAAAAATTAGCAAAAGCCTCTCAGAAATCAAAAAAAAACCCTATTTTTAAGTTTCAAAAATTTGAAAAAATTCCCAACAGTAGAAAAATTATAAAAATTGAAAAACTATAACAACTCACAAGTAGCTAAAGACTTCAAAATTAGGAAAAAATTATAAAAACTCCAAAAAAAATTCAACAAAGGTCGAAAAATTAGCAAAAGCCTCTCAGAAATCAAAAAAAAACCCTATTTTTAAGTTTCAAAAATTTGAAAAAATTCCCAACAGTAGAAAAATTATAAAAATTGAAAAACTATAACATATTGCCAGTAGCTAAAGACTTCAAAATTAGGAACAAATTATACAAACTCCAAAGAAAATTCAAAAAAGGTCGAAAAATTAACAAAAACCACTCAGAAATCAAAAAAACCCTATTTTTAAGTTTCAAAAATTTGCAAAAATTCCCACCAGTAGAAAAATTATAAAAATTGAAAATTATAACAACTCACAAGTAGCTAAAGACTTCAAAATTAGGAAAAAATTATACACACTCCAAAGAAAATTCAAAAAAGGTCGAAAAATTAGCAAAAACCACTCAGAAATCAAAAAAAACCCTATTTTTAAGTTTCAAAAATTTGAAAAAATTCCCAACAGTAGAAAAATTATAAAAATTGAAAAACTATAACAACTCACAAGTAGCTAAAGACTTCAAAATAAAGAAAAAATTATAAAAACTCCAAAAAAAATTCAAATAAGGTCGAAAAATTAGCAAAAACCTCTCAGAAATTAAAAAAAAAACATATTTTTAAGTTTCAAAAATTTGAAAAAATTCCCAACAGTAGAAAAATTATAAAAATTGAAAAACTATAACAACTCACAAGTAGCTTAAGACTTCAAAATTAGGAAAAAATTATAAAAACTCCAAAAAAATGCAAAAAAGGTCGAAAAATTAGCAAAAACCTCACAGAAATAAAAAAAAAAACGTTTTTTTAAGTTTCAAAAATTTGAAAAAATTCCCAACAGTAGAAAAATTATAAAAATTGAAAAACTATAACAACTCACATGTAGCTAAATACTTTAAAATAAAGAAAAAATCATAAAAACTCCAACACAAAGTCAAAAAGGGTCAAAAAATTAGGAAAAACCTCTCAGAAATCAAAAAAAAAAACCCTATTTTTAAGTTTCAAAAATTTGAAAAAACTCCCAACAGTAGAAAAATTATAAAAATTGTAAAACTATAACAACTCACAAGTAGCTAAAGACTTCAAAATTAGGAAAAAATTATAAAAACTCCAAAAAAAATTCAACAATGGTCGAAAAATTAGCAAAAGCCTCTCAGAAATCAAAAAAAAAACCCTATTTTTAAGTTTCAAAAATTTGAAAAAATTCCCAACAGTAGAAAAATTATAAAAATTGAAAAACTATAACAACTCACAAGTAGCTAAAGACTTCAAAATTAGGAAAAAATTATAAAAACTCCAAAAAAAATTCAAAAAAGGTCGAAAAATTACCAAAAACCTCTCAGAAATCAAAAAAAAACCCTATTTTTAAGTTTCAAAAATTTGAAAAAATTCCCAACAGTAGAAAAATTATAAAATTGAAAAACTATAACAACTCACAAGTAGCTTAAGACTTCAAAATTAGGAAAAAATTATAAAAACTCCAAAAAAATGCAAAAAAGGTCGAAAAATTAGCAAAAACCTCACAGAAATAAAAAAAAAAACGTTTTTTTAAGTTTCAAAAATTTGAAAAAATTCCCAACAGTAGAAAAATTATAAAAATTGAAAAACTATAACAACTCACATGTAGCTAAATACTTTAAAATAAAGAAAAAATCATAAAAACTCCAACACAAAGTCAAAAAGGGTCAAAAAATTAGGAAAAACCTCTCAGAAATCAAAAAAAAAAAACCCTATTTTTAAGTTTCAAAAATTTGAAAAAACTCCCAACAGTAGAAAAATTATAATAATTGTAAAACTATAACAACTCACAAGTAGCTAAAGACTTCAAAATTAGGAAAAAATTATAAAAACTCCAAAAAAAATTCAACAATGGTCCAAAAATTAGCAAAAGCCTAACAGAAATCAAAAAAAAACCCTATTTTTAAGTTTCAAAAATTTGAAAAAATTCCCAACAGTAGAAAAATTATAAAAATTGAAAAACTATAACAACTCACAAGTAGCTAAAGACTTCAAAATTAGGAAAAAATTATAAAAACTCCAAAAAAAATTCAACAAAGGTCGAAAAATTAGCAAAAGCCTCTCAGAAATCAAAAAAAAACCCTATTTTTAAGTTTCAAAAATTTGAAAAAATTTCCAACAGTAGAAAAATTATAAAAATTGAAAAACTATAACATTTTGCCAGTAGCTAAAGACTTCAAAATAAAGAAAAAATTATAAAAACTCCAAAAAAAATTCAAATAAGGTCGAAAAATTAGCAAAAACCTCTCAGAAATTAAAAAAAAACCATATTTTTAAGTTTCAAAAATTTGAAAAAATTCCCAACAGTAGAAAAATTATAAAAATTGAAAAACTATAACAACTCACAAGTAGCTAAAGACTTCAAAATTAGGAAAAAATTATAAAAACTCCAAAAAAAAATTCAAAAAAGGTCGAAAAATTACCAAAAACCTCTCAGAAATCAAAAAAAAACCTTATTTTTAAGTTTCAAAAATTTGAAAAAATTCCCAACAGTAGAAAAATTATAAAATTGAAAAACTATAACAACTCACAAGTAGCTAAAGACTTCAAAATTAGGAAAAAATTATAAAAACTCCAACAAAAATTCAAAATAGGTCGAAAAATTAGCAAAAACCTCTCAGAAATCAAAAAAAACCCTATTTTTAAGTTTCAAAAATTTGCAAAAATTCCCACCAGTAGAAAAATTATAAAAATTGAAAATTATAACAACTCACAAGTAGCTAAAGACTTCAAAATTAGTAAAAAATTATAAAAACTCCAAAAAAAATTCAAATAAGGTCGAAAAATTAGCAAAAACCTCTCAGAAATTAAAAAAAACCCTATTTTTAAGTTTCAAAAATTTGAAAAAATTCCCAACAGTAGAAAAATTATAAAAATTGAAAAACTATAACAACTCACAAGTAGCTAAAGACTTCAAAATTAGGAAAAAATTATAAAAACTCCAAAAAAAATTCAAAAAAGGTCGAAAAATTACCAAAAACCTCTCAGAAATCAAAAAAAAACCCTATTTTTAAGTTTCATAAATTTGAAAAAATTCCCAACAGTAGAAAAATTATAAAAATTGAAAAACTATAACAACTCACAAGTAGCTAAAGACTTCAAAATTAGGAAAAAATTATAAAAACTCCAAAAAAATTCAACAATGGTCGAAAAATTAGCAAAAGCCTCTCAGAAATCAAAAAAAAACCCTATTTTTAAGTTTCAAAAATTTGAAAAAATTCCCAACAGTAGAAAAATTATAAAAATTGAAAAACTATAACAACTCACAAGTAGCTAAAGACTTCAAAATTAGGAAAAAATTATAAAAACTCCAAAAAAAATTCAACAAAGGTCGAAAAATTAGCAAAAGCCTCTCAGAAATCAAAAAAAAACCCTATTTTTAAGTTTCAAAAATTTGAAAAAATTCCCAACAGTAGAAAAATTATAAAAATTGAAAAACTATAACATTTTGCCAGTAGCTGAAGACTTCAAAATTATGAAAAAATTATAAAAACTCCAAAAAAAATTCAAAAAAGGGTCGAAAAATTAGCAAAAACCTCTCAGAAATCAAAAAAAAAACCCTATTTTTAAGTTTCAAAAATTTGAAAAAATTCCCAACAGTAGAAAAATTATAAAAATTGTAAAACTATAACAACTCACAAGTAGCTAAAGACTTCAAAATTAGGAAAAAATTATAAAAACTCCAACAAAAATTCAAAATAGGTCGAAAAATTAGCAAAAACCTCTCAGAAATCAAAAAAAACCCTATTTTTAAGTTTCAAAAATTTGCAAAAATTCCCACCAGTAGAAAAATTATAAAAATTGAAAATTATAACAACTCACAAGTAGCTAAAGACTTCAAAATTAGTAAAAAATTATAAAAACTCCAAAAAAAATTCAAATAAGGTCGAAAAATTAGCAAAAACCTCTCAGAAATTAAAAAAAACCCTATTTTTAAGTTTCAAAAATTTGAAAAAATTCCCAACAGTAGAAAAATTATAAAAATTGAAAAACTATAACAACTCACAAGTAGCTAAAGACTTCAAAATTAGGAAAAAATTATAAAAACTCCAAAAAAAATTCAAAAAAGGTCGAAAAATTACCAAAAACCTCTCAGAAATCAAAAAAAAACCCTATTTTTAAGTTTCAAAAATTTGAAAAAATTCCCAACAGTAGAAAAATTATAAAAATTGAAAAACTATAACAACTCACAAGTAGCTAAAGACTTCAAAATTAGGAAAAAATTATAAAAACTCCAAAAAAATTCAACAATGGTCGAAAAATTAGCAAAAGCCTCTCAGAAATCAAAAAAAAACCCTATTTTTAAGTTTCAAAAATTTGAAAAAATTCCCAACAGTAGAAAAATTATAAAAATTGAAAAACTATAACAACTCACAAGTAGCTAAAGACTTCAAAATTAGGAAAAAATTATAAAAACTCCAAAAAAAATTCAACAAAGGTCGAAAAATTAGCAAAAGCCTCTCAGAAATCAAAAAAAAACCCTATTTTTAAGTTTCAAAAATTTGAAAAAATTCCCAACAGTAGAAAAATTATAAAAATTGAAAAACTATAACATTTTGCCAGTAGCTGAAGACTTCAAAATTATGAAAAAATTATAAAAACTCCAAAAAAAATTCAAAAAAGGGTCGAAAAATTAGCAAAAACCTCTCAGAAATCAAAAAAAAAACCCTATTTTTAAGTTTCAAAAATTTGAAAAAATTCCCAACAGTAGAAAAATTATAAAAATTGAAAAACTATAACAACTCACAAGTAGCTAAAGACTGCAAAATTATTAAAAAATCATAAAAATTCCAAAAAAAATTCAAAAAGTGTCGAAAAATTAGCAAAAAACTCTCGGAAATCAGAAAAAAAGCCATACTTTTAAGTTTCAAAAATTAGAAAAAACTCCCACTAGTAGAAAAATTATAAAAATTGAAAACTATAACATTCTGCAAGTAGCTGAAGACTTCAAAATTAAGAAAAAATTATAAAAACTCCAAATCAAATTCAAAAAATGTTGAAAAATTAGCAAAAACCTCTCAGAAATAAAAAAAAAACGCAATATTTTTCAGCTTCAAAAACTATAACATTCTGCAAGTAGCTGAAGACTTCAAAATAAAGAAAAAATTATAAAAACTCCAAATCTAATTCAAAAAATGTCGAAAAATTAGCAAAAACCTCTCAGAAATAAAAAAAAAAGCAATATTTTTGAGTTTTAAAATTTGAAAACATTCCCAACAGTAGAAAAATTATAAAAATTGAAAAACTATAACAACTCACAAGTAGCTAAAGACTTCAAATTAGGAGCAAAATTATAAAAACTCAAAACACATTCAAAAAAGGTCGAAAAATTAGCAAAAACCTCTCAGAACTCAAAAAAAAACCGAATATTTAAGTTTCAAAAATTTGAAAAAAATTCCCAACAGTAGAAAAATTATAAAAATTGAAAAACTATAAAATTCTGCAAGTAGCTGAAGACTTCAAAATTAAGAAAAAATTATAAAAACTCCAAATCAAATTCAAAATATGTCGAAAAATTAGCAAAAACCTCTCAGAAATAAAAAAAAAACGCAATATTTTTCAGCTTCAAAAACTATAACATTCTGCAAGTAGCTGAAGACTTCAAAATAAAGAAAAAATTATAAAAACTCCAAATCAAATTCAAAAAATGTCGAAAAATTAACAAAAACCTCTCAGAAATAAAAAAAAAAGCAATATTTTTGAGTTTTAAAAATTTGAAAAAATTCCCAACAGTAGAAAAATTATAAAAATTGAAAAACTATAACAACTCACAAGTAGCTAAAGACTTCAAAATTAGGAGCAAAATTATAAAAACTCAAAAAACATTCAAAAAATGTCGAAAAATTAGCAAAAACCTCTCAGAAATCAAAAAAAAAAACGTATTTTTAAGTTTCAAAAATTTGAAAAAATTCCCAACAGTAGAAAAATTATAAAAATTGAAAAACCATAAAATTCTGCAAGTAGCTGAAGACTTCAAAATTAAGTAAAAATTATAAAAACTCCAAATCAAATTCAAAAAATGTCGAAAAATTAGCAAAAACCTCTCAGAACTAAAAAAAAAAAGCAATATTTTTGAGCTTTAAAAATTTGAAAAAATTCCCAACAGTAGAAAAATTATAAAAATTGAAAAACTATAACAACTCACAAGTAGCTAAAGACTGCAAAATTATTAAAAAATCATAAAAATTCCAAAAAAAATTCAAAAAAGGTCGAAAAATTAGCAAAAACCTCTCAGAACTCAAAAAAAAACCGGATTTTTAAGTTTCAAAAATTTGAAAAAATTCCCAACAGTAGAAAAATTATAAAAATTGAAAAACTATAACAACTCACAAGTAGCTAAAGACTTCAAAATTAGGAAAAAATTATAAAAACTCCAAAAAAAATTCAAAAAAGGTCGAAAAATTAGCAAAAACCTCTCAGAACTCAAAAAAAAAACCGAATTTTTAAATTTCAAAAATTTTAAAAAATTCCCAACAGTAGAAAAATTATAAAAATTGAAAAACTATAACAACTCACAAGTAGCTAAAGACTGCAAAATTATTAAAAAATCATAAAAATTCCAAAAAAAATTCAAAAAGTGTCGAAAAATTAGCAAAAAACTCTCGGAAATCAGAAAAAAAGCCATACTTTTAAGTTTCAAAAATTAGAAAAAACTCCCACTAGTAGAAAAATTATAAAAATTGAAAACTATAACATTCTGCAAGTAGCTGAAGACTTCAAAATTAAGAAAAAATTATAAAAACTCCAAATCAAATTCAAAAAATGTCGAAAAATTAGCAAAAACCTCTCAGAAATAAAAAAAAAACGCAATATTTTTCAGCTTCAAAAACAATAACATTCTGCAAGTAGCTGAAGACTTCAAAATAAAGAAAAAATTATAAAAACTCCAAATCTAATTCAAAAAATGTCGAAAAATTAGCAAAAACCTCTCAGAAATAAAAAAAAAGCAATATTTTTGAGTTTTAAAAATTTGAAAACATTCCCAACAGTAGAAAAATTATAAAAATTGAAAAACTATAACAACTCACAAGTAGCTAAAGACTTCAAAATTAGGAGCAAAATTATAAAAACTCAAAACACATTCAAAAAATGTCGAAAAATTAGCAAAAACCTCTCAGAACTCAAAAAAAACCGAATATTTAAGTTTCAAAAATTTGAAAAAATTCCCAACAGTAGAAAAATTATAAAAATTGAAAAACTATAAAATTCTGCAAGTAGCTGAAGACTTCAAAATTAAGAAAAAATTATAAAAACTCCAAATCAAATTCAAAATATGTCGAAAAATTAGCAAAAACCTCTCAGAAATAAAAAAAAAACGCAATATTTTTCAGCTTCAAAAACTATAACATTCTGCAAGTAGCTGAAGACTTCAAAATAAAGAAAAAATTATAAAAACTCCAAATCAAATTCAAAAAATGTCGAAAAATTAACAAAAACCTCTCAAAAATAAAAAAAAAAGCAATATTTTTGAGTTTTAAAAATTTGAAAAAATTCCCAACAGTAGAAAAATTATAAAAATTGAAAAACTATAACAACTCACAAGTAGCTAAAGACTTCAAAATTAGGAGCAAAATTATAAAAACTCAAAAAACATTCAAAAAATGTCGAAAAATTAGCAAAAACCTCTCAGAAATCAAAAAAAAAAACGTATTTTTAAGTTTCAAAAATTTGAAAAAATTCCCAACAGTAGAAAAATTATAAAAATTGAAAAACCATAAAATTCTGCAAGTAGCTGAAGACTTCAAAATTAAGTAAAAATTATAAAAACTCCAAATCAAATTCAAAAAATGTCGAAAAATTAGCAAAAACCTCTCAGAACTAAAAAAAAAAAGCAATATTTTTGAGCTTTAAAAATTTGAAAAAATTCCCAACAGTAGAAAAATTATAAAAATTGAAAAACTATAACAACTCACATGTAGCTGAAGACTTCAAAATTAAGAAAAAATCATAAAAACTCCAAAAAAAATTCAAAAAAGGTCGAAAAATTAGCAAAAACCTCTCAGAACTCAAAAAAAAACCGAATTTTTAAGTTTCAAAAATTTGAAAAAATTCCCAACAGTAGAAAAATTATAAAAATTGAAAAACTATAACAACTCACAAGTAGCTAAAGACTTCAAAATTAGGAAAAATTTATAAAAACTCCAAAAAAAATTCAAAAAAGGTCGAAAAATTAGCAAAAACCTCTCAGAACTCAAAAAAAAAACCGAATTTTTAAATTTCAAAAATTTTAAAAAATTCCCAACAGTAGAAAAATTATAAAAATTGAAAAACTATAACAACTCACAAGTAGCTAAAGACTTCAAAATTAGTAAAAAATTATAAAAACTCCAAAAAAAATTCAAATAAGGTCGAAAAATTAGCAAAAACCTCTCAGAAATTAAAAAAAAACCATATTTTTAAGTTTCAAAAATTTGAAAAAATTCCCAACAGTAGAAAAATTATAAAAATTGAAAAACTATAACAACTCACAAGTAGCTAAAGACTTCAAAATTAGGAAAAAATTATAAAAACTCCAAAAAAAATTCAAAAAAGGTCGAAAAATTACCAAAAACCTCTCAGAAATCAAAAAAAAACCTTATTTTTAAGTTTCAAAAATTTGAAAAAATTCCCAACAGTAGAAAAATTATAAAATTGAAAAACTATAACAACTCACAAGTAGCTTAAGACTTCAAAATTAGGAAAAAATTATAAAAACTCCAAAAAAATGCAAAAAAGGTCGAAAAATTAGCAAAAACCTCACAGAAATAAAAAAAAAAACGTTTTTTTAAGTTTCAAAAATTTGAAAAAATTCCCAACAGTAGAAAAAATATAAAAATTGAAAAACTATAACAACTCACATGTAGCTAAAGACTTTAAAATAAAGAAAAAATCATAAAAACTCCAACACAAAGTCAAAAAGGGTCAAAAAATTAGGAAAATTCTCTCAGAAATCAAAAAAAAAAACCCTATTTTTAAGTTTCAAAAATTTGAAAAAATTCCCAACAGTAGAAAAATTATAAAAATTGTAAAACTATAACAACTCACAAGTAGCTAAAGACTTCAAAATTAGGAAAAAATTATAAAAACTCCAACAAAAATTCAAAATAGGTCGAAAAATTAGCAAAAACCTCTCAGAAATCAAAAAAAACCCTATTTTTAAGTTTCAAAAATTTGCAAAAATTCCCACCAGTAGAAAAATTATAAAAATTGAAAATTATAACAACTCACAAGTAGCTAAAGACTTCAAAATTAGTAAAAAATTATAAAAACTCCAAAAAAAATTCAAATAAGGTCGAAAAATTAGCAAAAACCTCTCAGAAATTAAAAAAAACCCTATTTTTAAGTTTCAAAAATTTGAAAAAATTCCCAACAGTAGAAAAATTATAAAAATTGAAAAACTATAACAACTCACAAGTAGCTAAAGACTTCAAAATTAGGAAAAAATTATAAAAACTCCAAAAAAAATTCAAAAAAGGTCGAAAAATTACCAAAAACCTCTCAGAAATCAAAAAAAAACCCTATTTTTAAGTTTCAAAAATTTGAAAAAATTCCCAACAGTAGAAAAATTATAAAAATTGAAAAACTATAACAACTCACAAGTAGCTAAAGACTTCAAAATTAGGAAAAAATTATAAAAACTCCAAAAAAATTCAACAATGGTCGAAAAATTAGCAAAAGCCTCTCAGAAATCAAAAAAAAAACCCTATTTTTAAGTTTCAAAAATTTGAAAAAATTCCCAACAGTAGAAAAATTATAAAAATTGAAAAACTATAACAACTCACAAGTAGCTAAAGACTTCAAAATTAGGAAAAAATTATAAAAACTCCAAAAAAAATTCAACAAAGGTCGAAAAATTAGCAAAAGCCTCTCAGAAATCAAAAAAAAACCCTATTTTTAAGTTTCAAAAATTTGAAAAAATTCCCAACAGTAGAAAAATTATAAAAATTGAAAAACTATAACATTTTGCCAGTAGCTGAAGACTTCAAAATTATGAAAAAATTATAAAAACTCCAAAACAAATTCAAAAAAGGGTCGAAAAATTAGCAAAAACCTCTCAGAAATCAAAAAAAAAACCCTATTTTTAAGTTTCAAAAATTTGAAAAAATTCCCAACAGTAGAAAAATTATAAAAATTGAAAAACTATAACAACTCACAAGTAGCTAAAGACTGCAAAATTATTAAAAAATCATAAAAATTCCAAAAAAAATTCAAAAAGTGTCGAAAAATTAGCAAAAAACTCTCGGAAATCAGAAAAAAAGCCATACTTTTAAGTTTGAAAAATTAGAAAAAACTCCCACTAGTAGAAAAATTATAAAAATTGAAAACTATAACATTCTGCAAGTAGCTGAAGACTTCAAAATTAAGAAAAAATTATAAAAACTCCAAATCAAATTCAAAAAATGTCGAAAAATTAGCAAAAACCTCTCAGAAATAAAAAAAAAACGCAATATTTTTCAGCTTCAAAAACTATAACATTCTGCAAGTAGCTGAAGACTTCAAAATAAAGAAAAAATTATAAAAACTCCAAATCTAATTCAAAAAATGTCGAAAAATTAGCAAAAACCTCTCAGAAATAAAAAAAAAGCAATATTTTTGAGTTTTAAAAATTTGAAAACATTCCCAACAGTAGAAAAATTATAAAAATTGAAAAACTATAACAACTCACAAGTAGCTAAAGACTTCAAAATTAGGAGCAAAATTATAAAAACTCAAAACACATTCAAAAAATGTCGAAAAATTAGCAAAAACCTCTCAGAACTCAAAAAAAAACCGAATATTTAAGTTTCAAAAATTTGAAAAAATTCCCAACAGTAGAAAAATTATAAAAATTGAAAAACTATAAAAGTCTGCAAGTAGCTGAAGACTTCAAAATTAAGAAAAAATTATAAAAACTCCAAATCAAATTCAAAATATGTCGAAAAATTAGCAAAAACCTCTCAGAAATAAAAAAAAAAACGCAATATTTTTCAGCTTCAAAAACTATAACATTCTGCAAGTAGCTGAAGACTTCAAAATAAAGAAAAAATTATAAAAACTCCAAATCAAATTCAAAAAATGTCGAAAAATTAACAAAAACCTCTCAGAAATAAAAAAAAAAGCAATATTTTTGAGTTTTAAAAATTTGAAAAAATTCCCAACAGTAGAAAAATTATAAAAATTGAAAAACTATAACAACTCACAAGTAGCTAAAGACTTCAAAATTAGGAGCAAAATTATAAAAACTCAAAAAACATTCAAAAAATGTCGAAAAATTAGCAAAAACCTCTCAGAAATCAAAAAAAAAAACGTATTTTTAAGTTTCAAAAATTTGAAAAAATTCCCAACAGTAGAAAAATTATAAAAATTGAAAAACCATAAAATTCTGCAAGTAGCTGAAGACTTCAAAATTAAGTAAAAATTATAAAATTTCCAAATCAAATTCAAAAAATGTCGAAAAATTAGCAAAAACCTCTCAGAACTAAAAAAAAAAAGCAATATTTTTGAGCTTTAAAAATTTGAAAAAATTCCCAACAGTAGAAAAATTATAAAAATTGAAAAACTATAACAACTCACATGTAGCTGAAGACTTCAAAATTAAGAAAAAATCATAAAAACTCCAAAAAAAATTCAAAAAAGGTCGAAAAATTAGCAAAAACCTCTCAGAACTCAAAAAAAAACCGAATTTTTAAGTTTCAAAAATTTGAAAAAATTCCCAACAGTAGAAAAATTATAAAAATTGAAAAACTATAACAACTCACAAGTAGCTAAAGACTTCAAAATTAGGAAAAAATTATAAAAACTCCAAAAAAAATTCAAAAAAGGTCGAAAAATTAGCAAAAACCTCTCAGAACTCAAAAAAAAAACCGAATTTTTAAATTTCAAAAATTTTAAAAAATTCCCAACAGTAGAAAAATTATAAAAATTGAAAAACTATAACAACTCACAAGTAGCTTAAGACTTCAAAATTAGGAAAAAATTATAAAAACTCCAAAAAAAATTCAAAAAGGGTCGAAAAATTAGCAAAAACCTCTCAGAAATCAAAAAAAAACCCTATTTTTCAATTTCAAAAATTTGAAAAAATTCCCAACAGTAGAAAAATTATAAAAATTGAAAAAGTATAACAATTCACAAGTAGCTATAGACTTCAAATTTAGGAAAAAATTATAAAAACTTCAAAAACATTTCAAAAAAAATCGAAAAATCAGCAAAACCTTATTTTTAAGTTTCAAAAATTTGAAAAAAGTCCCAGCAGTAGAAAAATTATAAAAATTGAAAAACTATAAAAACTCACATGTAGCTAAAGACTTAAAAATAAAGAAAAAATCAAGAAAACTCAAACACAAAGTCAAAAAGGGTCAAAAAATTAGCAAAAACCTCTCAGAAATAAAAAAAACCATATTTTTAAGTTTCAAAAATTTGAAAAAATTCCCAACAGTAGAAAAATTATAAAAATTGAAAAAGTATAACAATTCACAAGTAGCTAAAGACTTCAAAATTAGGAAAAAATTATAAAAACTCCAAAAAAAATTCAAAAAAGGTCGAAAAATTAGCAAAAACCTTTCAGAAATCAAAAAATAGACCCTATTTTTAAGTTTCAAAAATTTGAAAAAACTCCCACCAGTAGAAAAATTATAAAAATTGAAAAACTATAACATTTTGCCAGTAGCTGAAGACTTCAAAATTATGAAAAAATTATAAAAACTCCAAAAAAAAATTCAAAAAAGGGTCGAAAAATTAGCAAAAACCTCTCAGAAATCAAAAAAAAAACCCTATTTTTAAGTTTCAAAAATTTGAAAAAATTCCCAACAGTAGAAAAATTATAAAAATTGAAAAACTATAACAACTCACAAGTAGCTAAAGACTTCAAAATTATGAAAAAATCATAAAAACTCCAAACAAAATTCGAAAAAGGTCGAAAAACTAGGAAAAACCTCTCAGAAATAAAAAAAAACCCCTATTTTTAAGTTTCAAAAATTTGAAAAAATTCCCAACAGTAGAAAAATTATAAAAATTGAAAAAATATAACAACTTACAAGTAGCTAAAGACTTCAAAATTAAGAAGAAATCATAAAACTCCAACACAAATTCAAAAAGGGTCGAAAAATTAGCAAAATCTGTCAGAAATCAAAAAAAATCCCTATTTTTAAGTTTCAAAAATTTGAAAAAATTCCCAAGTATAGAAAAATTATAAAAATTGAAAAACTATAACAACTCACAAGTAGCTAAAGACTTTAAAATTAGGAAAAAATTATAAAAACTCCAAAAAAATTCAAAAAAGTTCGAAAAATTAGCAAAAATCTCTCAGAACTCAAAAAAAAACCCAATTTTTAAGTTTCAAAAATTTGAAAAAATTCCCACCAGTAGAAAAATTATAAAAATTGAAAAACTATAATAACTCACAAGTAGCTAAAGACTTTAAAATTAGGAAAAAATTATAAAAACTCCAAAAAAAAATCAAAAAAGGTCGAAAAATTAGCAAAAACCTCTCAGAAATCAAAAAAAAAACCCTATTTTTAAGTTTCAAAAATTTGAAAAAATTCCCAACAGTAGAAAAATTATAAAAATTGAAAAACTATAACAACTCACAAGTAGCTAAAGACTTCAAAATTAGGAAAAAATTATAAAAACTCCAAAAAAAATTCAAAAAAGGTCGAAAAATTAGCAAAAACCTCTCAGAAATCAAAAAAAAAACCATATTTTTAAGTTTCAAAAATTTGAAAAAACTCCCAACAGTAGAAAAATTATAAAAATTGAAAAACTATAACAACTCACAAGTAGCTAAAGACTTCAAAATTATTAAAAAATCATAACAATTCCAAAAAAAATTCAAAAAGGGTCGAAAAATTAGCAAAAAACTCTCAGAAATCAGAAAAAAAGCCATATTTTTAAGTTTCAAAAATTTAAAAAAATTCCCAACAGTAGAAAAATTATAAAAATTGAAAATTATAACAACTCACAAGTAGCTAAAGACTTCAAAATTAGGAAAAAATTATACACACTCCAAAAAAAAATTCAAAAAAGGTCGAAAAATTAGCAAAAACCACTCAGAAATCAAAAAAAACCCTATTTTTAAGTTTCAAAAATTTGAAAAAATTCCCAACAGTAGAAAAATTATAAAAATTGAAAAACTATAACAACTCACAAGTAGCTAAAGACTTCAAAATAAAGAAAAAATTATAAAAACTCCAAAAAAAATTCAAATAAGGTCGAAAAATTAGCAAAAACCTCTCAGAAATTAAAAAAAAAAACATATTTTTAAGTTTCAAAAATTTGAAAAAATTCCCAACAGTAGAAAAATTATAAAAATTGAAAAACTATAACAACTCACAAGTAGCTAAAGACTTCAAAATTAGGAAAAAATTATAAAAACTCCAAAAAAAAATCAAAAAAGGTCGAAAAATTACCAAAAACCTCTCAGAAATCAAAAAAAAACCCTATTTTTAAGTTTCAAAAATTTGAAAAAATTCCCAACAGTAGAAAAATTATAAAAATTGAAAAACTATAACAACTCACAAGTAGCTAAAGACTTCAAAATTAGTAAAAAATTATAAAAACTCAAAAAAAAATTCAAATAAGGTCGAAAAATTAGCAAAAACCTCTCAGAAATTAAAAAAAAACCATATTTTTAAGTTTCAAAAATTTGAAAAAATTCCCAACAGTAGAAAAATTATAAAAATTGAAAAACTATAACAACTCACAAGTAGCTAAAGACTTCAAAATTAGGAAAAAATTATAAAAACTCCAAAAAAAATTCAAAAAAGGTCGAAAAATTACCAAAAACCTCTCAGAAATCAAAAAAAAAACCCTATTTTTAAGTTTCAAAAATTTGAAAAAATTCCCAACAGTAGAAAAATTATAAAATTGAAAAAATATAACAACTCACAAGTAGCTAAAGACTTCAAAATTAGGAAAAAATTATAAAAACTCCAAAAAAATGCAAAAAAGGTCGAAAAATTAGCAAAAACCTCACAGAAATAAAAAAAAAAACGTTTTTTTAAGTTTCAAAAATTTGAAAAAATTCCCAACAGTAGAAAAAATATAAAAATTGAAAAACTATAACAACTCACATGTAGCTAAAGACTTTAAAATAAAGAAAAAATCATAAAAACTCCAACACAAAGTCAAAAAGGGTCAAAAAATTAGGAAAATTCTCTCAGAAATCAAAAAAAAAAACCCTATTTTTAAGTTTCAAAAATTTGAAAAAATTCCCAACAGTAGAAAAATTATAAAAATTGAAAAACTATAACAACTCACAAGTAGCTAAAGACTTCAAAATTAGGAAAAAATTATAAAAACTCCAACAAAAATTCAAAATAGGTCGAAAAATTAGCAAAAACCTCTCAGAAATCAAAAAAAAACCCTATTTTTAAGTTTCAAAAATTTGCAAAAATTCCCACCAGTAGAAAAATTATAAAAATTGAAAATTATAACAACTCACAAGTAGCTAAAGACTTCAAAATTAGTAAAAAATTATAAAAACTCCAAAAAAAATTCAAATAAGGTCGAAAAACTAGCAAAAACCTCTCAGAAATTAAAAAAAACCCTATTTTTAAGTTTCAAAAATTTGAAAAAATTCCCAACAGTAGAAAAATTATAAAAATTGAAAAACTATAACAACTCACAAGTAGCTAAAGACTTCAAAATTAGGAAAAAATTATAAAAACTCCAAAAAAAATTCAAATAAGGTCGAAAAATTAGCAAAAACCTCTCAGAAATTAAAAAAAACCCTATTTTTAAGTTTCAAAAATTTGAAAAAATTCCCAACAGTAGAAAAATTATAAAAATTGAAAAACTATAACAACTCACAAGTAGCTAAAGACTTCAAAATTAGGAAAAAATTATAAAAACTCAAAAAAAAATTCAAAAAAGGTCGAAAAATTAGCAAAAACCTCTCAGAAATAAAAAAAAACCCCTATTTTTAAGTTTCAAAAATTTGAAAAAATTCCCAACAGTAGAAAATTATAAAAATTGAAAAACTATAATAACTCACAAGTAGCTAAAGACTTCAAAATTAAGAAGAAATCATAAAACTCCAACACAAATTCAAAAAGGGTCGAAAAATTAGCATAATCTGTCAAAAATCAAAAAAAAAACCCTATTTTTAAGTTTCAAAAATTTGAAAAAATTCCCAACAGTAGAAAAATTATAAAAATTGAAAAACTATAATAACTCACAAGTAGCTAAAGACTTTAAAATTAGGAAAAAATTATAAAAACTCCAAAAAAAAATCAAAAAAGGTCGAAAAATTAGCAAAAACCTCTCAGAAATCAAAAAAAAAAACCCTATTTTTAAGTTTCAAAAATTTGAAAAAATTCCCAACAGTAGAAAAATTATAAAAATTGAAAAACTATAACAACTCACAAGTAGCTAAAGACTTCAAAATTAGGAAAAAATTATAAAAACTCCAAAAAAAATTCAAAAAAGGTCGAAAAATTAGCAAAAACCTCTCAGAAATCAAAAAAAAAACCATATTTTTAAGTTTCAAAAATTTGAAAAAACTCCCAACAGTAGAAAAATTATAAAAATTGAAAAACTATAACAACTCACAAGTAGCTAAAGACTTCAAAATTATTAAAAAATCATAACAATTCCAAAAAAAATTCAAAAAGGGTCGAAAAATTAGCAAAAAACTCTCAGAAATCAGAAAAAAAGCCATATTTTTAAGTTTCAAAAATTAGAAAAAACTCCCACTAGTAGAAAAATTATAAAAATTGAAAAACTATAACAACTCACAAGTAGCTAACGACTTCAAAATTAGGAGCAAAATTATAAAAACTCAAAAAAAAATTCAAAAAAGGTCGAAAAATTAGCAAAAACCTCTCAGAAATAAAAAAAAACCCCTATTTTTAAGTTTCAAAAATTTCAAAAAATTCCCAACAGTAGAAAATTATAAAAATTGAAAAACTATAATAACTCACAAGTAGCTAAAGACTTCAAAATTAAGAAGAAATCATAAAACTCCAACACAAATTCAAAAAGGGTCGAAAAATTAGCATAATCTGTCAAAAATCAAAAAAAAATCACTATTTTTAAGTTTCAAAAATTTGAAAAAATTCCCAACAGTAGAAAAAATTTAAAAATTGTAAAACTCTAACAACTCACAAGTAGCTAAAGACTTCAAAATTAGGAAAAAATTATAAAAACTCCAAAAAAAACTTAAAAAAGGTCGAAAAATTAGCAAAAGCCTCTCAGAAATCAAAAAAAAACCCTATTTTTAAGTTTCAAAAATTTGAAAAAATTCCCAACAGTAGAAAAATTATAAAAATTGAAAAAATATAACAACTTACAAGTAGCTAAAGACTTCAAAATTAAGAAGAAATCATAAAACTCCAACACAAATTCAAAAAGGGTCGAAAAATTAGCAAAATCTGTCAGAAATCAAAAAAAATCCCTATTTTTAAGTTTCAAAAATTTGAAAAAATTCCCAAGTATAGAAAAATTATAAAAATTGAAAAACTATAACAACTCACAAGTAGCTAAAGACTTTAAAATTAGGAAAAAATTATAAAAACTCCAAAAAAATTCAAAAAAGTTCGAAAAATTAGCAAAAATCTCTCAGAACTCAAAAAAAAACCCAATTTTTAAGTTTCAAAAATTTGAAAAAATTCCCACCAGTAGAAAAATTATAAAAATTGAAAAACTATAATAACTCACAAGTAGCTAAAGACTTTAAAATTAGGAAAAAATTATAAAAACTCCAAAAAAAAATCAAAAAAGGTCGAAAAATTAGCAAAAACCTCTCAGAAATCAAAAAAAAAACCCTATTTTTAAGTTTCAAAAATTTGAAAAAATTCCCAACAGTAGAAAAATTATAAAAATTGAAAAACTATAACAACTCACAAGTAGCTAAAGACTTCAAAATTAGGAAAAAATTATAAAAACTCCAAAAAAAATTCAAAAAAGGTCGAAAAATTAGCAAAAACCTCTCAGAAATCAAAAAAAAAACCATATTTTTAAGTTTCAAAAATTTGAAAAAACTCCCAACAGTAGAAAAATTATAAAAATTGAAAAACTATAACAACTCACAAGTAGCTAAAGACTTCAAAATTATTAAAAAATCATAACAATTCCAAAAAAAATTCAAAAAGGGTCGAAAAATTAGCAAAAAACTCTCAGAAATCAGAAAAAAAGCCATATTTTTAAGTTTCAAAAAATAGAAAAACCTCCCACTAGTAGAAAAATTATAAAAATTGAATAACTATAACAACTCACAAGTAGCTAAAGACTTCAAAATTAGGAAAAAAATTATAAAAACTCAAAAAAAAATTCAAAAAAAGGTCTAAAAATTAGCAAAAACCCCTCAGAAATAAAAAAAAAACCCTATTTTTAAGTTTCGAAAATTTGAAAAAATTCCCAACATTAGAAAAATTATAAAAATTGAAAAAATATAACAACTCACAAGTAGCTAAAGACTTCAAAATTAAGAAGAAATCATAAAACTCCAACACAAATTCAAAAAGGGTCGAAAAATTAGCAAAATCTGTCAGAAATCAAAAAAAAATCCCAATTTTTAAGTTTCAAAAATTTGAAAAAATTCCCAACAGTAGAAAAATTATAAAAATTGTAAAACTATAACATATCACAAGTAGCTAAAGACTTCAAAATTAGGAAAAAATTATAAAAACTCCAAAAAAAATTCAAAAAAAGTCGAAAAATTAGCAAAAACTTCTCCGAAATCAAAAAAAAAAACCCTATTTTTAAGTTTCAAAAATTTGAAAAAATTCCCAACAGTAGAAAAATTATAAAAATTAAAAAAATATAACAACTTACAAGTAGCTAAAGACTTCAAAATTAAGAAGAAATCATAAAACTCCAACACAAATTCAAAAAGGGTCGAAAAATTAGTAAAAACCTATCAGAAATCAAAAAAAAACCCTATTTTTAAGTTTCAAAAATTTGAAAAAACTCCCAACAGTAGAAAAATTATAAAAATTGAAAAACTATAACAACTCACAAGTAGCTAAAGACTTCAAAATTATTAAAAAATCATAACAATTCCAAAAAAAATTCAAAAAGGGTCGAAAAATTAGCAAAAAACTCTCAGAAATCAGAAAAAAAGCCATATTTATAAGTTTCAAAAAATAGAAAAACCTCCCACTAGTAGAAAAATTATAAAAATTGAATAACTATAACAACTCACAAGTAGCTAAAGACTTCAAAATTAGGAAAAAAATTATAAAAACTCAAAAAAAAATTCAAAAAAAGGTCTAAAAATTAGCAAAAACCCCTCAGAAATAAAAAAAAAACCCTATTTTTAAGTTTCGAAAATTTGAAAAAATTCCCAACAGTAGAAAAATTATAAAAATTGAAAAAATATAACAACTCACAAGTAGCTAAAGACTTCAAAATTAAGAAGAAATCATAAAACTCCAACACAAATTCAAAAAGGGTCGAAAAATTAGTAAAAACCTATCAGAAATCAAAAAAAAAACCCTATTTTTAAGTTTCAAAAATTTAAAAAAATTCCCAACAGTAGAAAAATTATAAAAATTGAAAAACTATAACATATCACAAGTAGCTAAAGACTTCAAAATTAGGAAAAAATTATAAAAACTCCAAAAAAAATTCAAAAAAAGTCGAAAAATTAGCAAAAACTTCTCCGAAATCAAAAAAAAAAACCCTATTTTTAAGTTTCAAAAATTTGAAAAAATTCCCAACAGTAGAAAAATTATAAAAATTGAAAAAATATAACAACTTACAAGTAGCTAAAGACTTCAAAATTAAGAAGAAATCATAAAACTCCAACACAAATTCAAAAAGGGTCGAAAAATTAGTAAAAACCTATCAGAAATCAAAAAAAAACCCTATTTTTAAGTTTCAAAAATTTAAAAAAATTCCCAACAGTAGAAAAATTATAAAAATTGAAAAACTATAACAACTCACAAGTAGCTCAAGACTTCAAAATTAGAAAAAAATTATAATAACTCCAAAAAAAATTCAAAAAAGGTCGAAAAATTAGCAAAAACCTTTCAGAAATCAAAAAATAAACCCTATTTTTAAGTTTCAAAAATTTGAAAAAACTCCCACCAGTAGAAAAATTATAAAAATTGAAAAACTATAACAACTCATAAGTAGCTAAAGACTTCAAAATTAGGAAAAAATTATAAAAACTCCAAAAAAAATTCAAAAAAGGGTCGAAAAATTAGCAAAAACCTCTCAGAAATCAAAAAAAAAACCCTATTTTTAAGTTTCAAAAATTTGAAAAAATTCCCAACAGTAGAAAAATTATAAAAATTGAAAAACTATAACAACTCACAAGTAGCTAAAGACTTCAAAATTATGAAAAAATCATAAAAACTCCAAAAAAAATTCAAAAAAGGTCGAAAAACTAGCAAAAAACTCTCAGAAATCAGAAAAAAGCCATATTTTTAAGTTTCAAAAATTAGAAAAACCTCACACTAGTAGAAAAATTATAAAAATTGAAAAACTATAACAACTCACAAGTAGCTAAAGACTTCAAAATTAGGAAAAAATTATAAAAACTCCAAAAAAATTCAAAAAAGGGTCGAAAAATTAGCAAAAACCTCTCAGAAATCAAAAAAAAAACCCTATTTTTAAGTTTCAAAAATTTGAAAAAATTCCCAACAGTAGAAAAATTATAAAAATTGAAAAACTATAACAACTCACAAGTAGCTAAAGACTTCAAAATTATGAAAAAATCATAAAAACTCCAAAAAAAATTCAAAAAAGGTCGAAAAACTAGCAAAAACCTATCAGAAATCAAAAAAAAAACCGTATTTCTAAGTTTCAAAAATTTGAAAAAAGTCACAAAAGTAGAAAAATTATAAAAATTGAAAAACTATAACAATTCATAAGTAGCTAAAGACTTCAAAATTAGGAAAGATTATAAAAACTCCAAAAAAAATTCAAAAAAGGTCGAAAAATTAGCAAAAGCCTCTCAGAAATCAAAAAAAAACCCTATTTTTAAGTTTCAAAAATTTGAAAAAACCCCAACAGTAGAAAAATTATAAAAATTGAAAAACTATAACAACTCACAAGTAGCTAAAGACTTCAAAATTATGAAAAAATCATAAAAACTCCAAAAAAAATTCAAAAAATGTCGAAAAACTAGGAAAAACCTCTCAGAAATCAAAAAAAAACCCTATTTTTAAGTTTCAAATATTTGAAAAAATTCCCAACAGTAGAAAAATTATAAAAATTGAAAAACTATAACAACTCACAAGTAGCTAAAGACTTCAAAATTAGGAAAAAATTATAAAAACTAAAAAAAAAATTCAAAAAAGGTCGAAAAATTAGCAAAAATCTCTCAGAAATCAAAAAAAAAACCCTATTTTTAAGTTTCAAAAATTTGAAAAAATTCCCAACAGTAGAAAAATTATAAAAATTGAAAAACTATAACAACTCACAAGTAGCTAAAGACTTCAAAATTATTAAAAAATCATAAAAATTCCAATAAAAATTCAAAAAGGGTCGAAAAATTAGCAAAAAACTCTCAAAAATCAGAAAAAAAGACATATTCTTAAGTTTCAAAAATTTGAAAAAATTCCCAACAGTAGAAAAATTATAAAAATTGAAAAACTGTAACAACTCACAAGTAGCTAAAGACTTCAAAATTGTTAAACAATCATAAAAATTCCAAAAAAAATTCAAAAAGGGTCGAAAAATTAGCAAAAAACTCTCAGAAATCAGAAAAAAAGCCATATTTTTAAGTTTCAAAAATTAGAAAAAACTCCCACTAGTAGAAAAATTATAAAAATTGAAAAACTATAACAACTCACAAGTAGCTAAAGACTTCAAAATTATGAAAAAATTATAAAAACTCCAAAAAAAATTCAAAAAGGGTCGAAAAATTAGCAAAAACCTCTCAGAAATCAAAAAAAAACCCTATTTTCAATTTCAAAAATTTGAAAAAATTCCCAACAGTAGAAAAATTATAAAAATTGAAAAAGTATAACAATTCACAAGTAGCTATAGACTTCAAATTTAGGAAAAAATTATAAAAACTTCAATAACATTTCAAAAAAAATCGAAAAATCAGCAAAACCTTATTTTTAAGTTTCAAAAATTTGAAAAAAGTCCCAGCAGTAGAAAAATTATAAAAATTGAAAAACTATAACAACTCACATGTAGCTAAAGACTTAAAAATAAAGAAAAAATCAAGAAAACTCAAACACAAAGTCAAAAAGGGTCAAAAAATTAGCAAAAACCTCTCAGAAATAAAAAAAACCATATTTTTAAGTTTCAAAAATTTGAAAAAATTCCCAACAGTAGAAAAATTATAAAAATTGAAAAAGTATAACAATTCACAAGTAGCTAAAGACTTCAAAATTAGGAAAAAATTATAAAAACTCCAAAAAAAATTCAAAAAAGGTCGAAAAATTAGCAAAAACCTTTCAGAAATCAAAAAATAGACCCTATTTTTAAGTTTCAAAAATTTGAAAAAACTCCCACCAGTAGAAAAATTATAAAAATTGAAAAACTATAACATTTTGCCAGTAGCTGAAGACTTCAAAATTATGAAAAAATTATAAAAACTCCAAAAAAAAATTCAAAAAAGGGTCGAAAAATTAGCAAAAACCTCTCAGAAATCAAAAAAAAAACCCTATTTTTAAGTTTCAAAAATTTGAAAAAATTCCCAACAGTAGAAAAATTATAAAAATTGAAAAACTATAACAACTCACAAGTAGCTAAAGACTTCAAAATTATGAAAAAATCATAAAAACTCCAAACAAAATTCGAAAAAGGTCGAAAAACTAGGAAAAACCTCTCAGAAATCAAAAAAAAACCCTATTTTTAAGTTTCAAAAATTTGAAAAAACTCCCACCAGTAGAAAAATTATAAAAATTGAAAAACTATAACATTTTGCCAGTAGCTGAAGACTTCAAAATTATGAAAAAATTATAAAAACTCCAAAAAAAAATTCAAAAAAGGGTCGAAAAATTAGCAAAAACCTCTCAGAAATCAAAAAAAAAACCCTATTTTTAAGTTTCAAAAATTTGAAAAAATTCCCAACAGTAGAAAAATTATAAAAATTGAAAAACTATAACAACTCACAAGTAGCTAAAGACTTCAAAATTATGAAAAAATCATAAAAACTCCAAAAAAAATTCAAAAAAGGTCGAAAAACTAGCAAAAAACTCTCAGAAATCAGAAAAAAGCCATATTTTTAAGTTTCAAAAATTAGAAAAACCTCACACTAGTAGAAAAATTATAAAAATTGAAAAACTATAACAACTCACAAGTAGCTAAAGACTTCAAAATTAGGAAAAAATTATAAAAACTCCAAAAAAATTCAAAAAAGGGTCGAAAAATTAGCAAAAACCTCTCAGAAATCAAAAAAAAAACCCTATTTTTAAGTTTCAAAAATTTGAAAAAATTCCCAACAGTAGAAAAATTATAAAAATTGAAAAACTATAACAACTCACAAGTAGCTAAAGACTTCAAAATTATGAAAAAATCATAAAAACTCCAAAAAAAATTCAAAAAAGGTCGAAAAACTAGCAAAAACCTATCAGAAATCAAAAAAAAACCGTATTTCTAAGTTTCAAAAATTTGAAAAAAGTCACAAAAGTAGAAAAATTATAAAAATTGAAAAACTATAACAATTCATAAGTAGCTAAAGACTTCAAAATTAGGAAAGATTATAAAAACTCCAAAAAAAATTCAAAAAAGGTCGAAAAATTAGCAAAAGCCTCTCAGAAATCAAAAAAAAAACCCTATTTTTAAGTTTCAAAAATTTGAAAAAACCCCAACAGTAGAAAAATTATAAAAATTGAAAAACTATAACAACTCACAAGTAGCTAAAGACTTCAAAATTATGAAAAAATCATAAAAACTCCAAAAAAAATTCAAAAAATGTCGAAAAACTAGGAAAAACCTCTCAGAAATCAAAAAAAAACCCTATTTTTAAGTTTCAAATATTTGAAAAAATTCCCAACAGTAGAAAAATTATAAAAATTGAAAAACTATAACAACTCACAAGTAGCTAAAGACTTCAAAATTAGGAAAAAATTATAAAAACTAAAAAAAAAATTCAAAAAAGGTCGAAAAATTAGCAAAAATCTCTCAGAAATCAAAAAAAAAACCCTATTTTTAAGTTTCAAAAATTTGAAAAAATTCCCAACAGTAGAAAAATTATAAAAATTGAAAAACTATAACAACTCACAAGTAGCTAAAGACTTCAAAATTATTAAAAAATCATAAAAATTCCAATAAAAATTCAAAAAGGGTCGAAAAATTAGCAAAAAACTCTCAAAAATCAGAAAAAAAGACATATTCTTAAGTTTCAAAAATTTGAAAAAATTCCCAACAGTAGAAAAATTATAAAAATTGAAAAACTGTAACAACTCACAAGTAGCTAAAGACTTCAAAATTGTTAAACAATCATAAAAATTCCAAAAAAAATTCAAAAAGGGTCGAAAAATTAGCAAAAAACTCTCAGAAATCAGAAAAAAAGCCATATTTTTAAGTTTCAAAAATTAGAAAAAACTCCCACTAGTAGAAAAATTATAAAAATTGAAAAAATATAACAACTCACAAGTAGCTAAAGACTTCAAAATTAAGAAGAAATCATAAAACTCCAACACAAATTCAAAAAGGGTCGAAAAATTAGCAAAATCTGTCAGAAATCAAAAAAAAATCCCAATTTTTAAGTTTCAAAAATTTGAAAAAATTCCCAACAGTAGAAAAATTATAAAAATTGTAAAACTATAACATATCACAAGTAGCTAAAGACTTCAAAATTAGGAAAAAATTATAAAAACTCCAAAAAAAATTCAAAAAAAGTCGAAAAATTAGCAAAAACTTCTCCGAAATCAAAAAAAAAAACCCTATTTTTAAGTTTCAAAAATTTGAAAGAATTCCCAACAGTAGAAAAATTATAAAAATTGAAAAAATATAACAACTTACAAGTAGCTAAAGACTTCAAAATTAAGAAGAAATCATAAAACTCCAACACAAATTCAAAAAGGGTCGAAAAATTAGCAAAATCTGTCAGAAATCAAAAAAAAATCCCAATTTTTAAGTTTCAAAAATTTGAAAAAATTCCCAACAGTAGAAAAATTATAAAAATTGTAAAACTATAACATATCACAAGTAGCTAAAGACTTCAAAATTAGGAAAAAATTATAAAAACTCCAAAAAAAATTCAAAAAAAGTCGAAAAATTAGCAAAAACTTCTCCGAAATCAAAAAAAAAAACCCTATTTTTAAGTTTCAAAAATTTGAAAGAATTCCCAACAGTAGAAAAATTATAAAAATTGAAAAAATATAACAACTCACAAGTAGCTAAAGACTTCAAAATTATGAAAAAATTATAAAAACTCCAAAAAAAATTCAAAAAGGGTCGAAAAATTAGCAAAAACCTCTCAGAAATCAAAAAAAAACCCTATTTTCAATTTCAAAAATTTGAAAAAATTCCCAACAGTAGAAAAATTATAAAAATTGAAAAAGTATAACAATTCACAAGTAGCTATAGACTTCAAATTTAGGAAAAAATTATAAAAACTTCAATAACATTTCAAAAAAAATCGAAAAATCAGCAAAACCTTATTTTTAAGTTTCAAAAATTTGAAAAAAGTCCCAGCAGTAGAAAAATTATAAAAATTGAAAAACTATAAAAACTCACATGTAGCTAAAGACTTAAAAATAAAGAAAAAATCAAGAAAACTCAAACACAAAGTCAAAAAGGGTCAAAAAATTAGCAAAAACCTCTCAGAAATAAAAAAAACCATATTTTTAAGTTTCAAAAATTTGAAAAAATTCCCAACAGTAGAAAAATTATAAAAATTGAAAAAGTATAACAATTCACAAGTAGCTAAAGACTTCAAAATTAGGAAAAAATTATAAAAACTCCAAAAAAAATTCAAAAAAGGTCGAAAAATTAGCAAAAACCTTTCAGAAATCAAAAAATAGACCCTATTTTTAAGTTTCAAAAATTTGAAAAAACTCCCACCAGTAGAAAAATTATAAAAATTGAAAAACTATAACATTTTGCCAGTAGCTGAAGACTTCAAAATTATGAAAAAATTATAAAAACTCCAAAAAAAAATTCAAAAAAGGGTCGAAAAATTAGCAAAAACCTCTCAGAAATCAAAAAAAAAACCCTATTTTTAAGTTTCAAAAATTTGAAAAAATTCCCAACAGTAGAAAAATTATAAAAATTGAAAAACTATAACAACTCACAAGTAGCTAAAGACTTCAAAATTATGAAAAAATCATAAAAACTCCAAACAAAATTCGAAAAAGGTCGAAAAACTAGGAAAAACCTCTCAGAAATCAAAAAAAAACCCTATTTTTAAGTTTCAAAAATTTGAAAAAATTCCTAACAGTAGAAAAATTATAAAAATTGAAAAACTATAACAACTCACAAGTAGCTAAAGACTTCAAAATTGTTAAACAATCATAAAAATTCCAAAAAAAATTCAAAAAGGGTCGAAAAATTAGCAAAAAACTCTCAGAAATCAGAAAAAAAGCCATATTTTTAAGTTTCAAAAATTAGAAAAAACTCCCACTAGTAGAAAAATTATAAAAATTGAAAAACTATAACAACTCACAAGTAGCTAAAGACTTCAAAATTAGGAGCAAAATTATAAAAACTCAAAAAAAAATTCAAAAAAGGTCGAAAAATTAGCAAAAACCTCTCAGAAATAAAAAAAAACCCCTATTTTTAAGTTTCAAAAATTTCAAAAAATTCCCAACAGTAGAAAATTATAAAAATTGAAAAACTATAATAACTCACAAGTAGCTAAAGACTTCAAAATTAAGAAGAAATCATAAAACTCCAACACAAATTCAAAAAGGGTCGAAAAATTAGCATAATCTGTCAAAAATCAAAAAAAAATCACTATTTTTAAGTTTCAAAAATTTGAAAAAATTCCCAACAGTAGAAAAAATTTAAAAATTGTAAAACTCTAACAACTCACAAGTAGCTAAAGACTTCAAAATTAGGAAAAAATTATAAAAACTCCAAAAAAAACTTAAAAAAGGTCGAAAAATTAGCAAAAGCCTCTCAGAAATCAAAAAAAAACCCTATTTTTAAGTTTCAAAAATTTGAAAAAATTCCCAACAGTAGAAAAATTATAAAAATTGAAAAAATATAACAACTTACAAGTAGCTAAAGACTTCAAAATTAAGAAGAAATCATAAAACTCCAACACAAATTCAAAAAGGGTCGAAAAATTAGCAAAATCTGTCAGAAATCAAAAAAAATCCCTATTTTTAAGTTTCAAAAATTTGAAAAAATTCCCAAGTATAGAAAAATTATAAAAATTGAAAAACTATAACAACTCACAAGTAGCTAAAGACTTTAAAATTAGGAAAAAATTATAAAAACTCCAAAAAAATTCAAAAAAGTTCGAAAAATTAGCAAAAATCTCTCAGAACTCAAAAAAAAACCCAATTTTTAAGTTTCAAAAATTTGAAAAAATTCCCACCAGTAGAAAAATTATAAAAATTGAAAAACTATAATAACTCACAAGTAGCTAAAGACTTTAAAATTAGGAAAAAATTATAAAAACTCCAAAAAAAAATCAAAAAAGGTCGAAAAATTAGCAAAAACCTCTCAGAAATCAAAAAAAAAACCCTATTTTTAAGTTTCAAAAATTTGAAAAAATTCCCAACAGTAGAAAAATTATAAAAATTGAAAAACTATAACAACTCACAAGTAGCTAAAGACTTCAAAATTAGGAAAAAATTATAAAAACTCCAAAAAAAATTCAAAAAAGGTCGAAAAATTAGCAAAAACCTCTCAGAAATCAAAAAAAAAACCATATTTTTAAGTTTCAAAAATTTGAAAAAACTCCCAACAGTAGAAAAATTATAAAAATTGAAAAACTATAACAACTCACAAGTAGCTAAAGACTTCAAAATTATTAAAAAATCATAACAATTCCAAAAAAAATTCAAAAAGGGTCGAAAAATTAGTAAAAACCTATCAGAAATCAAAAAAAAACCCTATTTTTAAGTTTCAAAAATTTAAAAAAATTCCCAACAGTAGAAAAATTATAAAAATTGAAAAACTATAACATATCACAAGTAGCTAAAGACTTCAAAATTAGGAAAAAATTATAAAAACTCCAAAAAAAATTCAAAAAAAGTCGAAAAATTAGCAAAAACTTCTCCGAAATCAAAAAAAAAAACCCTATTTTTAAGTTTCAAAAATTTGAAAAAATTCCCAACAGTAGAAAAATTATAAAAATTGAAAAAATATAACAACTTACAAGTAGCTAAAGACTTCAAAATTAAGAAGAAATCATAAAACTCCAACACAAATTCAAAAAGGGTCGAAAAATTAGTAAAAACCTATCAGATATAAAAAAAAAACCCTATTTTTAAGTTTCAAAAATTTAAAAAAATTCCCAACAGTAGAAAAATTATAAAAATTGAAAAACTATAACAACTCACAAGTAGCTCAAGACTTCAAAATTAGAAAAAAATTATAATAACTCCAAAAAAAATTCAAAAAAGGTCGAAAAATTAGCAAAAACCTTTCAGAAATCAAAAAATAAACCCTATTTTTAAGTTTCAAAAATTTGAAAAAACTCCCACCAGTAGAAAAATTATAAAAATTGAAAAACTATAACAACTCATAAGTAGCTAAAGACTTCAAAATTAGGAAAAAATTATAAAAACTCCAAAAAAAATTCAAAAAAGGGTCGAAAAATTAGCAAAAACCTCTCAGAAATCAAAAAAAAAACCCTATTTTTAAGTTTCAAAAATTTGAAAAAATTCCCAACAGTAGAAAAATTATAAAAATTGAAAAACTATAACAACTCACAAGTAGCTAAAGACTTCAAAATTATGAAAAAATCATAAAAACTCCAAAAAAAATTCAAAAAAGGTCGAAAAACTAGCAAAAAACTCTCAGAAATCAGAAAAAAGCCATATTTTTAAGTTTCAAAAATTAGAAAAACCTCACACTAGTAGAAAAATTATAAAAATTGAAAAACTATAACAACTCACAAGTAGCTAAAGACTTCAAAATTAGGAAAAAATTATAAAAACTCCAAAAAAATTCAAAAAAGGGTCGAAAAATTAGCAAAAACCTCTCAGAAATCAAAAAAAAAAACCCTATTTTTAAGTTTCAAAAATTTGAAAAAATTCCCAACAGTAGAAAAATTATAAAAATTGAAAAACTATAACAACTCACAAGTAGCTAAAGACTTCAAAATTATGAAAAAATCATAAAAACTCCAAAAAAAATTCAAAAAAGGTCGAAAAACTAGCAAAAACCTATCAGAAATCAAAAAAAAACCGTATTTCTAAGTTTCAAAAATTTGAAAAAAGTCACAAAAGTAGAAAAATTATAAAAATTGAAAAACTATAACAATTCATAAGTAGCTAAAGACTTCAAAATTAGGAAAGATTATAAAAACTCCAAAAAAAATTCAAAAAAGGTCGAAAAATTAGCAAAAGCCTCTCAGAAATCAAAAAAAAACCCTATTTTTAAGTTTCAAAAATTTGAAAAAACCCCAACAGTAGAAAAATTATAAAAATTGAAAAACTATAACAACTCACAAGTAGCTAAAGACTTCAAAATTATGAAAAAATCATAAAAACTCCAAAAAAAATTCAAAAAATGTCGAAAAACTAGGAAAAACCTCTCAGAAATCAAAAAAAAACCCTATTTTTAAGTTTCAAATATTTGAAAAAATTCCCAACAGTAGAAAAATTATAAAAATTGAAAAACTATAACAACTCACAAGTAGCTAAAGACTTCAAAATTAGGAAAAAATTATAAAAACTAAAAAAAAAATTCAAAAAAGGTCGAAAAATTAGCAAAAATCTCTCAGAAATCAAAAAAAAAACCCTATTTTTAAGTTTCAAAAATTTGAAAAAATTCCCAACAGTAGAAAAATTATAAAAATTGAAAAACTATAACAACTCACAAGTAGCTAAAGACTTCAAAATTATTAAAAAATCATAAAAATTCCAATAAAAATTCAAAAAGGGTCGAAAAATTAGCAAAAAACTCTCAAAAATCAGAAAAAAAGACATATTCTTAAGTTTCAAAAATTTGAAAAAATTCCCAACAGTAGAAAAATTATAAAAATTGAAAAACTGTAACAACTCACAAGTAGCTAAAGACTTCAAAATTGTTAAACAATCATAAAAATTCCAAAAAAAATTCAAAAAGGGTCGAAAAATTAGCAAAAAACTCTCAGAAATCAGAAAAAAAGCCATATTTTTAAGTTTCAAAAATTAGAAAAAACTCCCACTAGTAGAAAAATTATAAAAATTGAAAAACTATAACAACTCACAAGTAGCTAAAGACTTCAAAATTAGGAGCAAAATTATAAAAACTCAAAAAAAAATTCAAAAAAGGTCGAAAAATTAGCAAAAACCTCTCAGAAATAAAAAAAAACCCCTATTTTTAAGTTTCAAAAATTTGAAAAAATTCCCAACAGTAGAAAATTATAAAAATTGAAAAACTATAATAACTCACAAGTAGCTAAAGACTTCAAAATTAAGAAGAAATCATAAAACTCCAACACAAATTCAAAAAGGGTCGAAAAATTAGCATAATCTGTCAAAAATCAAAAAAAAATCCCTATTTTTAAGTTTCAAAAATTTGAAAAAATTCCCAACAGTAGAAAAAATTTAAAAATTGTAAAACTCTAACAACTCACAAGTAGCTAAAGACTTCAAAATTAGGAAAAAATTATAAAAACTCCAAAAAAAACTCAAAAAAGGTCGAAAAATTAGCAAAAGCCTCTCAGAAATCAAAAAAAAACCCTATTTTTAAGTTTCAAAAATTTGAAAAAATTCCCAACAGTAGAAAAATTATAAAAATTGAAAAAATATAACAACTTACAAGTAGCTAAAGACTTCAAAATTAAGAAGAAATCATAAAACTCCAACACAAATTCAAAAAGGGTCGAAAAATTAGCAAAATCTGTCAGAAATCAAAAAAAATCCCTATTTTTAAGTTTCAAAAATTTGAAAAAATTCCCAACAATAGAAGAATTATAAAAATTGAAAAACTATAACAACTCACAAGTAGCTAAAGACTTTAAAATTAGGAAAAAATTATAAAAACTCCAAAAAAATTCAAAAAAGTTCGAAAAATTAGCAAAAATCTCTCAGAACTCAAAAAAAAACCCAATTTTTAAGTTTCAAAAATTTGAAAAAATTCCCACCAGTAGAAAAATTATAAAAATTGAAAAACTATAATAACTCACAAGTAGCTAAAGACTTTAAAATTAGGAAAAAATTATAAAAACTCCAAAAAAAAATCAAAAAAGGTCGAAAAATTAGCAAAAACCTCTCAGAAATCAAAAAAAAAACCCTATTTTTAAGTTTCAAAAATTTGAAAAAATTCCCAACAGTAGAAAAATTATAAAAATTGAAAAACTATAACAACTCACAAGTAGCTAAAGACTTCAAAATTAGGAAAAAATTATAAAAACTCCAAAAAAAATTCAAAAAAGGTCGAAAAATTAGCAAAAACCTCTCAGAAATCAAAAAAAAAACCATATTTTTAAGTTTCAAAAATTTGAAAAAACTCCCAACAGTAGAAAAATTATAAAAATTGAAAAACTATAACAACTCACAAGTAGCTAAAGACTTCAAAATTATTAAAAAATCATAAAAATTCCAAAAAAAATTCAAAAAGGGTCGAAAAATTAGCAAAAAACTCTCAGAAATCAGAAAAAAAGCCATATTTTTAAGTTTCAAAAAATAGAAAAACCTCCCACTAGTAGAAAAATTATAAAAATTGAAAAACTATAACAACTCACAAGTAGCTAAAGACTTCAAAATTAGGAAAAAAATTATAAAAACTCAAAAAAAAATTCAAAAAAAGGTCTAAAAATTAGCAAAAACCCCTCAGAAATAAAAAAAAAACCCTATTTTTAAGTTTCAAAAATTTGAAAAAATTCCCAACAGTAGAAAAATTATAAAAATTGAAAAAATATAACAACTCACAAGTAGCTAAAGACTTCAAAATTAAGAAGAAATCATAAAACTCCAACACAAATTCAAAAAGGGTCGAAAAATTAGCAAAATCTGTCAGAAATCAAAAAAAAATCCCAATTTTTAAGTTTCAAAAATTTGAAAAAATTCCCAACAGTAGAAAAATTATAAAAATTGTAAAACTATAACATATCACAAGTAGCTAAAGACTTCAAAATTAGGAAAAAATTATAAAAACTCCAAAAAAAATTCAAAAAAAGTCGAAAAATTAGCAAAAACTTCTCCGAAATCAAAAAAAAAAACCCTATTTTTAAGTTTCAAAAATTTGAAAGAATTCCCAACAGTAGAAAAATTATAAAAATTGAAAAAATATAACAACTTACAAGTAGCTAAAGACTTCAAAATTAAGAAGAAATCATAAAACTCCAACACAAATTCAAAAAGGGTCGAAAAATTAGTAAAAACCTATCAGAAATCAAAAAAAAACCCTATTTTTAAGTTTCAAAAATTTAAAAAAATTCCCAACAGTAGAAAAATTATAAAAATTGAAAAACTATAACAACTCACAAGTAGCTCAAGACTTCAAAATTAGAAAAAAATTATAAAAACTCCAAAAAAAATTCAAAAAAGGTCGAAAAATTAGCAAAAACCTTTCAGAAATCAAAAAATAAACCCTATTTTTAAGTTTCAAAAATTTGAAAAAACTCCCACCAGTAGAAAAATTATAAAAATTGAAAAACTATAACAACTCATAAGTAGCTAAAGACTTCAAAATTAGGAAAAAATTATAAAAACTCCAAAAAAAATTCAAAAAGGGTCGAAAAATTAGTAAAAAACCTCTCAGAAATCAAAAAAAAAACCCTATTTTTAAGTTTCAAAAATTTGAAAAAATTCCCAACAGTAGAAAAATTATAAAAATTGAAAAACTATAACAACTCACAAGTAGCTAAAGACTTCAAAATTATGAAAAAATCATAAAAACTCCAAAAAAAATTCAAAAAAGGTCGAAAAACTAGCAAAAAACTCTCAGAAATCAGAAAAAAGCCATATTTTTAAGTTTCAAAAATTAGAAAAACCTCACACTAGTAGAAAAATTATAAAAATTGAAAAACTATAACAACTCACAAGTAGCTAAAGACTTCAAAATTAGGAAAAAATTATAAAAACTCCAAAAAAATTCAAAAAAGGGTCGAAAAATTAGCAAAAACCTCTCAGAAATCAAAAAAAAAACCCTATTTTTAAGTTTCAAAAATTTGAAAAAATTCCCAACAGTAGAAAAATTATAAAAATTGAAAAACTATAACAACTCACAAGTAGCTAAAGACTTCAAAATTATGAAAAAATCATAAAAACTCCAAAAAAAATTCAAAAAAGGTCGAAAAACTAGCAAAAACCTATCAGAAATCAAAAAAAAACCGTATTTCTAAGTTTCAAAAATTTGAAAAAAGTCACAAAAGTAGAAAAATTATAAAAATTGAAAAACTATAACAATTCATAAGTAGCTAAAGACTTCAAAATTAGGAAAAAATTATAAAAACTAAAAAAAAAATTCAAAAAAGGTCGAAAAATTAGCAAAAGCCTCTCAGAAATCAAAAAAAAACCCTATTTTTAAGTTTCAAAAATTTGAAAAAACTCCCAACAGTAGAAAAATTATAAAAATTGAAAAACTATAACAACTCACAAGTAGCTAAAGACTTCAAAATTATGAAAAAATCATAAAAACTCCAAAAAAAATTCAAAAAATGTCGAAAAACTAGGAAAAACCTCTCAGAAATCAAAAAAAAACCCTATTTTTAAGTTTCAAAAATTTGAAAAAATTCCCAACAGTAGAAAAATTATAAAAATTGAAAAACTATAACAACTCACAAGTAGCTAAAGACTTCAAAATTAGGAAAAAATTATAAAAACTCCAAAAAAAATTCAAAAAAGGTCGAAAAATTAGCAAAAATCTCTCAGAAATCAAAAAAAAAACCCTATTTTTAAGTTTCAAAAATTTGAAAAAATTCCCAACAGTAGAAAAATTATAAAAATTGAAAAACTATAACAACTCACAAGTAGCTAAAGACTTCAAAATTATTAAAAAATCATAAAAATTCCAATAAAAATTCAAAAAGAGTCGAAAAATTAGCAAAAAACTCTCAAAAATCAGAAAAAAAGACATATTCTTAAGTTTCAAAAATTTGAAAAAATTCCCAACAGTAGAAAAATTATAAAAATTGAAAAACTATAACAACTCACAAGTAGCTAAAGACTTCAAAATTATGAAAAAATCATAAAAACTCCAAACAAAATTCGAAAAAGGTCGAAAAACTAGGAAAAACCTCTCAGAAATAAAAAAAAAACCCTATTTTTAAGTTTCAAAAATTAGAAAAACCTCACACTAGTAGAAAAATTATAAAAATTGAAAAACTATAACAACTCACAAGTAGCTAAAGACTTCAAAATTAGGAAAAAATTATAAAAACTCCAAAAAAAATTCAAAAAAGGGTCGAAAAATTAGCAAAAACCTCTCAGAAATCAAAAAAAAAACCCTATTTTTAAGTTTCAAAAATTTGAAAAAATTCCCAACAGTAGAAAAATTATAAAAATTGAAAAACTATAACAACTCACAAGTAGCTAAAGACTTCAAAATTATGAAAAAATCATAAAAACTCCAAAAATAATTCAAAAAAGGTCGAAAAACTAGCAAAAACCTATCAGAAATAAAAAAAAAACCGTATTTCTAAGTTTCAAAAATTTGAAAAAAGTCACAAAAGTAGAAAAATTATAAAAATTGAAAAACTATAACAATTCATAAGTAGCTAAAGACTTCAAAATTAGGAAAAAATTATAAAAACTCCAAAAAAAATTCAAAAAAGGTCGAAAAATTAGCAAAAGCCTCTCAGAAATCAAAAAAAAACCCTATTTTTAAGTTTCAAAAATTTGAAAAAATTCCCAACAGTAGAAAAATTATAAAAATTGAAAAACTATAACAACTCACAAGTAGCTAAAGACTTCAAAATTATTAAAAAATCATAAAAATTCCAATAAAAATTCAAAAAGGGTCGAAAAATTAGCAAAAAACTCTCAAAAATCAGAAAAAAAGACATATTTTTAAGTTTCAAAAATTTGAAAAAATTCCCAACAGTAGAAAAATTATAAAAATTGAAAAACTGTAACAACTCGCAAGTAGCTAAAGACTTCAAAATTAGGAAAAAAATATTAAAACTCCAAAAAAAATTCAAAAAAGTTCGAAAAATTAGCAAAAATCTCTCAGAAATAAAAAAAAAACCCTATTTTTAAGTTTCAAAAATTTGAAAAAATTCCCAACAGTAGAAAAATTATGAAAATTGAAAAACTGTAACAACTCACAAGTAGCTAAAGACTTCAAAATTAGGAAAAAATTATAAAAACTCCAAAAAAAATTCAAAAAAGGTCGAAAAATTAGCAAAAACCTCTCAGAAATCAAAAAAAAACCCTATTTTTCAGTTTCAAAAATTTGAAAAAATTCCCAACAGTAGAAAAATTATAAAAATTGAAAAAATATAACAACTTACAAGTAGCTAAAGACTTCAAAATTAAGAAGAAATCATAAAACTCCAACACAAATTCAAAAAGGGTCGAAAAATTAGCAAAATCTGTCAGAAATCAAAAAAAATCCCTATTTTTAAGTTTCAAAAATTTGAAAAAATTCCCAACAATAGAAAAATTATAAAAATTGAAAAACTATAACATCTCACAAGTAGCTAAAGACTTTAAAATTAGGAAAAAATTATAAAAACTCCAAAAAAATTCAAAAAAGTTCGAAAAATTAGCAAAAACCTCTCAGAACTCAAAAAAAAACCCAATTTTTAAGTTTCAAAAATTTGAAAAAATTCCCAACAGTAGAAAAATTATGAAAATTGAAAAACTGTAACAACTCACAAGTAGCTAAAGACTTCAAAATTAGGAAAAAATTATAAAAACTCCAAAAAAAATTCAAAAAAGGTCGAAAAATTAGCAAAAACCTCTCAGAAATCAAAAAAAAACCCTATTTTTCAGTTTCAAAAATTTGAAAAAATTCCCAACAGAAGAAAAATTATAAAAATTGAAAAACTGTAACAGCTCACAAGTAGCTAAAGACTTCCAAATTAGGAAAAAATTATAAAAACTCAAAAAAAAATTCAAAAAAGGTCGAAAAATTAGCAAAAACCTTTCAGAAATCAAAAAATAAACCCTATTTTTAAGTTTCAAAAATTTGAAAAAACTCCCACCAGTAGAAAAATTATAAAAATTGAAAAACTTTAACATTTTGCCAGTAGCTGAAGACTTCAAAATTATTAAAAAATCATAAAAATTCCAATAAAAATTCAAAAAGGGTCGAAAAATTAGCAAAAAACTCTCAAAAATCAGAAAAAAAGACATATTCTTAAGTTTCAAAAATTTGAAAAAATTCCCAACAGTAGAAAAATTATAAAAATTGAAAAACTGTAACAACTCACAAGTAGCTAAAGACTTCAAAATTAGGAAAAAATTATAAAAACTCCAAAAAAAATTCAAAAAAGGTCGCAAAATTAGCAAAGACCTCTCAGAAATAAAAAAAAAACATAGTTTTAAGTTTCAAAAATTCCCACCAGTAGAAAAATTATAAAAATTGAAAAATTATAACTACTTTCTAGTAGCTGAAGACTTCAAAATTAGGAAAAAATTATAAAAACTCCAACAAAAATTCAAGGTCGAAAAATTAGCAAAAACCTCTCAGAAATCAAAAAAAAAGCCCTATTTTTAAGTTTCAAAAATTTGAAAAAATTCCCAAAAGTAGAAAAATTATAAAAATTGAAAACCTATAACAACTCACAAGTAGCTAAAGACTTCAAAATAAAGAAAAAATTATAAAAACTCCAACACAAAGCCAAAAAGGGTCAAAAAATTAGCAAAAACCTCTCAGAAATCAAAAAAAAACCCTATTTTTAAGTTTCAAAAATTTGAAAAAATTCCCAACAGTAGAAAAATTATAAAAATTGAAAAACTGTAACAACTCGCAAGTAGCTAAAGACTTCAAAATTAGCAAAAAAATATTAAAACTCCAAAAAAAATTCAAAAAAGTTCGAAAAATTAGCAAAAACCTCTCAGAAATAAAAAAAAAAACACTATTTTTAAGTTTCAAAAATTTGAAAAAATTCCCAACAATAGAAAAATTATGAAAATTGAAAAACTATAACAACTCACAAGTAGCTAAAGACTTCAAAATTAGGAAAAAATTATAAAAACTCCAAAAAAAATTCAAAAAAGGTCGAAAAATTAGCAAAAACCACTCAGAAATCAAAAAAAAACCCTATTTTTCAGTTTCAAAAATTTGAAAAAATTCCCAACAGTAGAAAAATTATAAAAATTGAAAAAGTATAACAATTCACATTTAGCTAAAGACTTCAAAATTAGGAAAAAATTATAAAAACTCCAAAAAAAATTCAAAAAAGGTCGAAAAATTAGCAAAATCCTCTCAGAAATAAAAAAACACCTTATTTTTAAGTTTCAAAAATTTTAAAAAATTCCCAACAGTAGAAAAATTATAAAAATTGAAAAAGTATAACAATTCACATTTAGCTAAAGACTTCAAAATTAGGAAAAAATTATAAAAACTCCAAAAAAAATTCAAAAAAGGTCGAAAAATTAGCAAAATCCTCTCAGAAATAAAAAAACACCTTATTTTTAAGTTTCAAAAATTTTAAAAAATTCCCAACAGTAGAAAAATTATAAAAATTGAAAAAGTATAACAACTCACAAGTAGCTCAAGACTTCAAAATTAGGAAAAAATTATAAAAACTTCAAAAAACTTCAAAAAAGGTCGAAAAATTTGCAAAAACCTCTCAGAAATAAAAAAAAAACCCTATTTTTAAGTTTCAATAATTTGAAAAAATTCCCACCAGTAGAAAAATTATAAAAATTGAAAAACTATAACAACTCACAAGTAGCTAAAGACTTCAAAATTAGGAAAAAATTATAAAAACTCCAAAAAAAATTCAAAAAAGGTCGAAAAATTAGGAAAAACCTCACAGAACTCAAAAAAAAACCGAATTTTTAAGTTTCAAAAATTTGAAAAAATTCCCAACAGTAGAAAAATTATAAAAATTGAAAAACTATAACAACTCACAAGTAGCTTAAGACTTCAAAATTAGGAAAAAATTATAAAAACTCCAAAAAAAATTCAAAAAAGGTCGAAAAATTAGCAAAAACCTCTCAGAAATCAAAAAAAAACCCTATTTTTCAATTTCAAAAATTTGAAAAAATTCCCAACAGTAGAAAAATTATAAAAATTGAAAAAGTATAACAATTCACAAGTAGCTAAAGACTTCAAAATTAGGAAAAAAATTATAAAAACTCCAAAAAAAATTCAAAAAAGGGTCGAAAAATTAGCAAAAACCTCTCAGAAATCAAAAAAAAAACCCTATTTTTAAGTTTCAAAAATTTGAAAAAATTCACAACAGTAGAAAAATTATAAAAATTGAAAAACTATAACAACTCACAAGTAGCTAAAGACTTCAAAATTAGGAAAAAATCATAAAAACTCCAAACAAAATTCGAAAAAGGTCGAAAAACTAGGAAAAACCTCTCAGAAATCAAAAAAAAACCCTATTTTTAAGTTTCAAAAATTTGAAAAAATTCCTAACAGTAGAAAAATTATAAAAATTGAAAAACTATAACAACTCACAAGTAGCTAAAGACTTCAAAATTATTAAACAATCATAAAAATTCCAAAAAAAATTCAAAAAGGGTCGAAAAATTAGCAAAAAACTCTCAGAAATCAGAAAAAAGCCATATTTTTAAGTTTCAAAAATTAGAAAAAACTCCCACTAGTAGAAAAATTATAAAAATTGAAAAACTATAACAACTCACAAGTAGCTAAAGACTTCAAAATTAGGAAAAAATTATAAAAACTCAAAAAAAATTCAAAAAAGGTCGAAAAATTAGCAAAAACCTCTCAGAAATAAAAAAAAAACCCTATTTTTAAGTTTCAAAAATTTGAAAAAATTCCCAACAGTAGAAAATTATAAAAATTGAAAAACTATAACAACTCACAAGTAGCTAAAGACTTCAAAATTAAGAAGAAATCATAAAACTCCAACACAAATTCAAAAAGGGTCGAAAAATTAGCATAATCTGTCAGAAATCAAAAAAAAATCCCTATTTTTAAGTTTCAAAAATTTGAAAAAATTCCCAACAGTAGAAAAAAATTAAAAATTGTAAAACTCTAACAACTCACAAGTAGCTAAAGACTTCAAAATTAGGAAAAAATTATAAAAACTCCAAAAAAAACTCAAAAAAGGTCGAAAAATTAGCAAAAGCCTCTCAGAAATCAAAAAAAAACCCTATTTTTAAGTTTCAAAAATTTGAAAAAATTCCCAACAATAGAAAAATTATAAAAATTGAAAAACTATAACAACTCACAAGTAGCTAAAGACTTTAAAATTAGGAAAAAATTATAAAAACTCCAAAAAAATTCAAAAAAGTTCGAAAAATTAGCAAAAACCTCTCAGAACTCAAAAAAAAACCCAATTTTTAAGTTTCAAAAATTTGAAAAAATTCCCACCAGTAGAAAAATTATAAAAATTGAAAAACTATAACAACTCACAAGTAGCTAAAGACTTTAAAATTAGGAAAAAATTATAAAAACTCCAAAAAAAATTCAAAAAAGGTCGAAAAATTAGCAAAAACTTCTCCGAAATCAAAAAAAAAAACCCTATTTTTAAGTTTCAAAAATTTGAAAAAATTCCCAACAGTAGAAAAATTATAAAAATTGAAAAACTATAACAACTCACAAGTAGCTAAAGACTTCAAAATAAAGAAAAAATCATAAAAACTCCAACACAAAGTCAAAAAGGGTCAAAAAATTAGCAAAAACCTCTCAGAAATCAAAAAAAACCCTATTTTTAAGTTTCAAAAATTTGAAAAAATTCCCACCAGTAGAAAAATTATAAAAATTGAAAAACTATAACAACTCACAAGTAGCTAAAGACTTCAAAATTAGGAAAAAATTATAAAAACACCAAAAAAAATTCAAAAAATGTCGAAAAACTAAGAAAAACCTCTCAGAAATCAAAAAAAAACCCTATTTTTAAGTTTCAAAAATTTGAAAAAATTCCCACCAGTAGAAAAATTATAAAAATTGAAAAACTATAATAACTCACAAGTAGCTAAAGACTTTAAAATTAGGAAAAAATTATAAAAACTCCAAAAAAAAATCAAAAAAGGTCGAAAAATTAGCAAAAACCTCTCAGAAATCAAAAAAAAAACCCTATTTTTAAGTTTCAAAAATTTGAAAAAATTCCCAACAGTAGAAAAATTATAAAAATTGAAAAACTATAACAACTCACAAGTAGCTAAAGACTTCAAAATTAGGAAAAAATTATAAAAACTCCAAAAAAAATTCAAAAAAGGTCGAAAAATTAGCAAAAACCTCTCAGAAATCAAAAAAAAAACCATATTTTTAAGTTTCAAAAATTTGAAAAAACTCCCAACAGTAGAAAAATTATAAAAATTGAAAAACTATAACAACTCACAAGTAGCTAAAGACTTCAAAATTATTAAAAAATCATAAAAATTCCAAAAAAAATTCAAAAAGGGTCGAAAAATTAGCAAAAAACTCTCAGAAATCAGAAAAAAAGCCATATTTTTAAGTTTCAAAAAATAGAAAAACCTCCCACTAGTAGAAAAATTATAAAAATTGAAAAACTATAACAACTCACAAGTAGCTAAAGACTTCAAAATTAGGAAAAAAATTATAAAAACTCAAAAAAAAATTCAAAAAAAGGTCTAAAAATTAGCAAAAACCCCTCAGAAATAAAAAAAAAACCCTATTTTTAAGTTTCAAAAATTTGAAAAAATTCCCAACAGTAGAAAAATTATAAAAATTGAAAAAATATAACAACTCACAAGTAGCTAAAGACTTCAAAATTAAGAAGAAATCATAAAACTCCAACACAAATTCAAAAAGGGTCGAAAAATTAGCAAAATCTGTCAGAAATCAAAAAAAAATCCCAATTTTTAAGTTTCAAAAATTTGAAAAAATTCCCAACAGTAGAAAAATTATAAAAATTGAAAAACTATAACAACTCACAAGTAGCTCAAGACTTCAAAATTAGAAAAAAATTATAAAAACTCCAAAAAAAATTCAAAAAAGGTCGAAAAATTAGCAAAAACCTTTCAGAAATCAAAAAATAAACCCTATTTTTAAGTTTCAAAAATTTGAAAAAACTCCCACCAGTAGAAAAATTATAAAAATTGAAAAACTATAACAACTCATAAGTAGCTAAAGACTTCAAAATTAGGAAAAAATTATAAAAACTCCAAAAAAAATTCAAAAAGGGTCGAAAAATTAGTAAAAAACCTCTCAGAAATCAAAAAAAAAACCCTATTTTTAAGTTTCAAAAATTTGAAAAAATTCCCAACAGTAGAAAAATTATAAAAATTGAAAAACTATAACAACTCACAAGTAGCTAAAGACTTCAAAATTATGAAAAAATCATAAAAACTCCAAAAAAAATTCAAAAAAGGTCGAAAAACTAGCAAAAAACTCTCAGAAATCAGAAAAAAGCCATATTTTTAAGTTTCAAAAATTAGAAAAACCTCACACTAGTAGAAAAATTATAAAAATTGAAAAACTATAACAATTCATAAGTAGCTAAAGACTTCAAAATTAGGAAAAAATTATAAAAACTAAAAAAAAAATTCAAAAAAGGTCGAAAAATTAGCAAAAGCCTCTCAGAAATCAAAAAAAAACCCTATTTTTAAGTTTCAAAAATTTGAAAAAACTCCCAACAGTAGAAAAATTATAAAAATTGAAAAACTATAACAACTCACAAGTAGCTAAAGACTTCAAAATTATGAAAAAATCATAAAAACTCCAAAAAAAATTCAAAAAATGTCGAAAAACTAGGAAAAACCTCTCAGAAATCAAAAAAAAACCCTATTTTTAAGTTTCAAAAATTTGAAAAAATTCCCAACAGTAGAAAAATTATAAAAATTGAAAAACTATAACAACTCACAAGTAGCTAAAGACTTCAAAATTATTAAAAAATCATAAAAATTCCAATAAAAATTCAAAAAGAGTCGAAAAATTAGCAAAAAACTCTCAAAAATCAGAAAAAAAGACATATTCTTAAGTTTCAAAAATTAGAAAAACCTCCCACTAGTAGAAAAATTATAAAAATTGAAAAACTATAACAACTCATAAGTAGCTAAAGACTTCAAAATTAGGAAAAAATTATAAAAACTCCAAAAAAAATTCAAAAAAGGTCGAAAAATTAGCAAAAGCCTCTCAGAAATCAAAAAAAAACCCTATTTTTAAGTTTCAAAAATTTGAAAAAATTCCCAACAGTAGAAAAATTATAAAAATTGAAAAACTATAACAACTCACAAGTAGCTCAAGACTTCAAAATTATGAAAAAATCATAAAAACTCCAAAAAAAATTCAAAAAATGTCGAAAAACTAGGAAAAACCTCTCAGAAATCAAAAAAAAACCCTATTTTTAAGTTTCAAAAATTTGAAAAAATTCCCAACAGTAGAAAAATTATAAAAATTGAAAAACTATAACAACTCACAAGTAGCTAAAGACTTCAAAATTAGGAAAAAATTATAAAAACTCCAAAAAAAATTCAAAAAAGGTCGAAAAATTAGCAAAAATCTCTCAGAAATCAAAAAAAAAACCCTATTTTTAAGTTTCAAAAATTTGAAAAAATTCCCAACAGTAGAAAAATTATAAAAATTGAAAAACTATAACAACTCACAAGTAGCTAAAGACTTCAAAATTATTAAAAAATCATAAAAATTCCAATAAAAATTCAAAAAGAGTCGAAAAATTAGCAAAAAACTCTCAAAAATCAGAAAAAAAGACATATTCTTAAGTTTCAAAAATTTGAAAAAATTCCCAACAGTAGAAAAATTATAAAAATTGAAAAACTATAACAACTCACAAGTAGCTAAAGACTTCAAAATTATGAAAAAATCATAAAAACTCCAAACAAAATTCGAAAAAGGTCGAAAAACTAGGAAAAACCTCTCAGAAATAAAAAAAAAACCCTATTTTTAAGTTTCAAAAATTAGAAAAACCTCACACTAGTAGAAAAATTATAAAAATTGAAAAACTATAACAACTCACAAGTAGCTAAAGACTTCAAAATTAGGAAAAAATTATAAAAACTCCAAAAAAAATTCAAAAAAGGGTCGAAAAATTAGCAAAAACCTCTCAGAAATCAAAAAAAAAACCCTATTTTTAAGTTTCAAAAATTTGAAAAAATTCCCAACAGTAGAAAAATTATAAAAATTGAAAAACTATAACAACTCACAAGTAGCTAAAGACTTCAAAATTATGAAAAAATCATAAAAACTCCAAAAATAATTCAAAAAAGGTCGAAAAACTAGCAAAAACCTATCAGAAATAAAAAAAAAACCGTATTTCTAAGTTTCAAAAATTTGAAAAAAGTCACAAAAGTAGAAAAATTATAAAAATTGAAAAACTATAACAATTCATAAGTAGCTAAAGACTTCAAAATTAGGAAAAAATTATAAAAACTCCAAAAAAAATTCAAAAAAGGTCGAAAAATTAGCAAAAGCCTCTCAGAAATCAAAAAAAAACCCTATTTTTAAGTTTCAAAAATTTGAAAAAATTCCCAACAGTAGAAAAATTATAAAAATTGAAAAACTATAATAACTCACAAGTAGCTAAAGACTTCAAAATTATTAAAAAATCATAAAAATTCCAATAAAAATTCAAAAAGGGTCGAAAAATTAGCAAAAAACTCTCAAAAATCAGAAAAAAAGACATATTTTTAAGTTTCAAAAATTTGAAAAAATTCCCAACAGTAGAAAAATTATAAAAATTGAAAAACTGTAACAACTCGCAAGTAGCTAAAGACTTCAAAATTAGGAAAAAAATATTAAAACTCCAAAAAAAATTCAAAAAAGTTCGAAAAATTAGCAAAAATCTCTCAGAAATAAAAAAAAAACCCTATTTTTAAGTTTCAAAAATTTGAAAAAATTCCCAACAGTAGAAAAATTATGAAAATTGAAAAACTGTAACAACTCACAAGTAGCTAAAGACTTCAAAATTAGGAAAAAATTATAAAAACTCCAAAAAAAATTCAAAAAAGGTCGAAAAATTAGCAAAAACCTCTCAGAAATCAAAAAAAAAACCCTATTTTTCAGTTTCAAAAATTTGAAAAAATTCCCAACAGTAGAAAAATTATAAAAATTGAAAAACTGTAACAGCTCACAAGTAGCTAAAGACTTCCAAATTAGGAAAAAATTATAAAAACTCAAAAAAAAATTCAAAAAAGGTCGAAAAATTAGCAAAAACCTTTCAGAAATCAAAAAATAAACCCTATTTTTAAGTTTCAAAAATTTGAAAAAACTCCCACCAGTAGAAAAATTATAAAAATTGAAAAACTTTAACATTTTGCCAGTAGCTGAAGACTTCAAAATTATTAAAAAATCATAAAAATTCCAATAAAAATTCAAAAAGGGTCGAAAAATTAGCAAAAAACTCTCAAAAATCAGAAAAAAAGACATATTCTTAAGTTTCAAAAATTTGAAAAAATTCCCAACAGTAGAAAAATTATAAAAATTGAAAAACTGTAACAACTCACAAGTAGCTAAAGACTTCAAAATTAGGAAAAAATTATAAAAACTCCAAAAAAAATTCAAAAAAGGTCGCAAAATTAGCAAAGACCTCTCAGAAATAAAAAAAAAACATAGTTTTAAGTTTCAAAAATTCCCACCAGTAGAAAAATTATAAAAATTGAAAAATTATAACTACTTTCTAGTAGCTGAAGACTTCAAAATTAGGAAAAAATTATAAAAACTCCAACAAAAATTCAAGGTCGAAAAATTAGCAAAAACCTCTCAGAAATCAAAAAAAAAGCCCTATTTTTAAGTTTCAAAAATTTGAAAAAATTCCCAAAAGTAGAAAAATTATAAAAATTGAAAACCTATAACAACTCACAAGTAGCTAAAGACTTCAAAATAAAGAAAAAATTATAAAAACTCCAACACAAAGCCAAAAAGGGTCAAAAAATTAGCAAAAACCTCTCAGAAATCAAAAAAAAACCCTATTTTTAAGTTTCAAAAATTTGAAAAAATTCCCAACAGTAGAAAAATTATAAAAATTGAAAAACTGTAACAACTCGCAAGTAGCTAAAGACTTCAAAATTAGCAAAAAAATATTAAAACTCCAAAAAAAATTCAAAAAAGTTCGAAAAATTAGCAAAAACCTCTCAGAAATAAAAAAAAAAACACTATTTTTAAGTTTCAAAAATTTGAAAAAATTCCCAACAATAGAAAAATTATGAAAATTGAAAAACTATAACAACTCACAAGTAGCTAAAGACTTCAAAATTAGGAAAAAATTATAAAAACTCCAAAAAAAATTCAAAAAAGGTCGAAAAATTAGCAAAAACCACTCAGAAATCAAAAAAAAACCCTATTTTTCAGTTTCAAAAATTTGAAAAAATTCCCAACAGTAGAAAAATTATAAAAATTGAAAAAGTATAACAATTCACATTTAGCTAAAGACTTCAAAATTAGGAAAAAATTATAAAAACTCCAAAAAAAATTCAAAAAAGGTCGAAAAATTAGCAAAATCCTCTCAGAAATAAAAAAACACCTTATTTTTAAGTTTCAAAAATTTTAAAAAATTCCCAACAGTAGAAAAATTATAAAAATTGAAAAAGTATAACAATTCACATTTAGCTAAAGACTTCAAAATTAGGAAAAAATTATAAAAACTCCAAAAAAAATTCAAAAAAGGTCGAAAAATTAGCAAAATCCTCTCAGAAATAAAAAAACACCTTATTTTTAAGTTTCAAAAATTTTAAAAAATTCCCAACAGTAGAAAAATTATAAAAATTGAAAAAGTATAACAACTCACAAGTAGCTCAAGACTTCAAAATTAGGAAAAAATTATAAAAACTTCAAAAAACTTCAAAAAAGGTCGAAAAATTTGCAAAAACCTCTCAGAAATAAAAAAAAAACCCTATTTTTAAGTTTCAATAATTTGAAAAAATTCCCACCAGTAGAAAAATTATAAAAATTGAAAAACTATAACAACTCACAAGTAGCTAAAGACTTCAAAATTAGGAAAAAATTATAAAAACTCCAAAAAAAATTCAAAAAAGGTCGAAAAATTAGGAAAAACCTCACAGAACTCAAAAAAAAACCGAATTTTTAAGTTTCAAAAATTTGAAAAAATTCCCAACAGTAGAAAAATTATAAAAATTGAAAAACTATAACAACTCACAAGTAGCTTAAGACTTCAAAATTAGGAAAAAATTATAAAAACTCCAAAAAAAATTCAAAAAAGGTCGAAAAATTAGCAAAAACCTCTCAGAAATCAAAAAAAAACCCTATTTTTCAATTTCAAAAATTTGAAAAAATTCCCAACAGTAGAAAAATTATAAAAATTGAAAAAGTATAACAATTCACAAGTAGCTAAAGACTTCAAAATTAGGAAAAAAATTATAAAAACTCCAAAAAAAATTCAAAAAAGGTCGAAAAATTAGCAAAAACCTTTCAGAAATCAAAAAATAAATCCTATTTTTAAGTTTCAAAAATTTGAAAAAACTCCCACCAGTAGAAAAATTATAAAAATTGAAAAACTATAACATTTTGCTAGTAGCTGAAGACTTCAAAATTATGAAAAAATTATAAAAACTCCAAAAAAAATTCAAAAAAGGGTCGAAAAATTAGCAAAAACCTCTCAGAAATCAAAAAAAAAACCCTATTTTTAAGTTTCAAAAATTTGAAAAAATTCACAACAGTAGAAAAATTATAAAAATTGAAAAACTATAACAACTCACAAGTAGCTAAAGACTTCAAAATTAGGAAAAAATCATAAAAACTCCAAACAAAATTCGAAAAAGGTCGAAAAACTAGGAAAAACCTCTCAGAAATCAAAAAAAAAACCCTGTTTTTAAGTTTCAAAAATTTGAAAAAATTCCTAACAGTAGAAAAATTATAAAAATTGAAAAACTATAACAACTCACAAGTAGCTAAAGACTTCAAAATTATTAAACAATCATAAAAATTCCAAAAAAAATTCAAAAAGGGTCGAAAAATTAGCAAAAAACTCTCAGAAATCAGAAAAAAGCCATATTTTTAAGTTTCAAAAATTAGAAAAAACTCCCACTAGTAGAAAAATTATAAAAATTGAAAAACTATAACAACTCACAAGTAGCTAAAGACTTCAAAATTAGGAAAAAATTATAAAAACTCAAAAAAAATTCAAAAAAGGTCGAAAAATTAGCAAAAACCTCTCAGAAATAAAAAAAAAAACCCTATTTTTAAGTTTCAAAAATTTGAAAAAATTCCCAACAGTAGAAAATTATAAAAATTGAAAAACTATAACAACTCACAAGTAGCTAAAGACTTCAAAATTAAGAAGAAATCATAAAACTCCAACACAAATTCAAAAAGGGTCGAAAAATTAGCATAATCTGTCAGAAATCAAAAAAAAATCCCTATTTTTAAGTTTCAAAAATTTGAAAAAATTCCCAACAGTAGAAAAAATTTAAAAATTGTAAAACTCTAACAACTCACAAGTAGCTAAAGACTTCAAAATTAGGAAAAAATTATAAAAACTCCAAAAAAAACTCAAAAAAGGTCGAAAAATTAGCAAAAGCCTCTCAGAAATAAAAAAAAAACCCTATTTTTAAGTTTCAAAAATTTGAAAAAATTCCCAACAATAGAAAAATTATAAAAATTGAAAAACTATAACAACTCACAAGTAGCTAAAGACTTTAAAATTAGGAAAAAATTATAAAAACTCCAAAAAAATTCAAAAAAGTTCGAAAAATTAGCAAAAACCTCTCAGAACTCAAAAAAAAAACCCAATTTTTAAGTTTCAAAAATTTGAAAAAATTCCCACCAGTAGAAAAATTATAAAAATTGAAAAACTATAACAACTCACAAGTAGCTAAAGACTTTAAAATTAGGAAAAAATTATAAAAACTCCAAAAAAAATTCAAAAAAGGTCGAAAAATTAGCAAAAACTTCTCCGAAATCAAAAAAAAAAACCCTATTTTTAAGTTTCAAAAATTTGAAAAAATTCCCAACAGTAGAAAAATTATAAAAATTGAAAAACTATAACAACTCACAAGTAGCTAAAGACTTCAAAATAAAGAAAAAATCATAAAAACTCCAACACAAAGTCAAAAAGGGTCAAAAAATTAGCAAAAACCTCTCAGAAATCAAAAAAAACCCTATTTTTAAGTTTCAAAAATTTGAAAAAATTCCCACCAGTAGAAAAATTATAAAAATTGAAAAACTATAACAACTCACAAGTAGCTAAAGACTTCAAAATTAGGAAAAAATTATAAAAACACCAAAAAAAATTCAAAAAATGTCGAAAAACTAAGAAAAACCTCTCAGAAATCAAAAAAAAACCCTATTTTTAAGTTTCAAAAATTTGAAAAAATTCCCAACAGTAGAAAAATTATAAAAATTGAAAAACTATAACAACTCACAAGTAGCTAAAGACTTCAAAATTAGGAAAAAATTATAAAAACTCCAAAAAAAATTCAAAAAAATTCGAAAAATTAGCAAAAACCTCTCAGAAATCAAAAAAAAAACCATATTTTTAAGTTTCAAAAATTTGAAAAAATTCCCAACAGTAGAAAAATTATAAAAATTGAAAAACTATAACAACTCACAAGTAGCTAAAGACTTCAAAATTATTAAAAAATCATAAAAATTCGAAAAAAAATTCAAAAAGGGTCGAAAAATTAGCAAAAAACTCTCAGAAATCAGAAAAAAAGCCATATTTTTAAGTTTCAAAAAATAGAAAAACCTCCCACTAGTAGAAAAATTATAAAAATTGAAAAACTATAACAACTCACAAGTAGCTAAAGACTTCAAAATTAGGAAAAAAATTATAAAAACTCCAAAAAAAATTCAAAAAAGGTCGAAAAATTAGCAAAAACCTCTCAGAAATAATAAAAAAAACCCTATTTTTAAGTTTCAAAAATTTGAAAAAATTCCCAACTGTAGAAAAATTATAAAAATTGAAAAAATATAACAACTTACAAGTAGCTAAAGACTTCAAAATTAAGAAGAAATCATAAAACTCCAACACAAATTCAAAAAGGGTCGAAAAATTAGCAAAATCTGTCAGAAATCAAAAAAAAATCCCTATTTTTAAGTTTCAAAAATTTGAAAAAATTCCCAACAGTAGAAAAATTATAAAAATTGTAAAACTATAACATATCACAAGTAGCTAAAGACTTCAAAATTAGGAAAAAATTATAAAAACTCCAAAAAAAATTCAAAAAAAGTCGAAAAATTAGCAAAAACTTCTCCGAAATCAAAAAAAAAAACCTATTTTTAAGTTTCAAAAATTTGAAAAAATTCCCAACAGTAGAAAAATTATAAAAATTGAAAAAATATAACAACTTACAAGTAGCTAAAGACTTCAAAATTAAGAAGAAATCATAAAACTCCAACACAAATTCAAAAAGGGTCGAAAAATTAGTAAAAACCTCTCAGAAATCAAAAAAAAACCCTATTTTTAAGTTTCAAAAATTTAAAAAAATTCCCAACAGTAGAAAAATTATAAAAATTGAAAAACTATAACAACTCACAAGTAGCTAAAGACTTCAAAATTATGAAAAAATTATAAAAACTCCAAAAAAAATTCAAAAAAGGTCGAAAAATTAGCAAAAACCTCTCAGAAATCAAAAAATAAACCCTATTTTTAAGTTTCAAAAATTTGAAAAAACTCCCACCAGTAGAAAAATTATAAAAATTGAAAAACTATAACAACTCATAAGTAGCTAAAGACTTCAAAATTAGGAAAAAATTATAAAAACTCCAAAAAAAATTCAAAAAAAGGTCGAAAAATTAGCAAAAACCTCTCAGAAATCAAAAAAAAAAACCCTATTTTTAAGTTTCAAAAATTTGAAAAAATTCCCAACAGTAGAAAAATTATAAAAATTGAAAAACTATAACAACTCACAAGTAGCTAAAGACTTCAAAATTAGGAAAAAATTATAAAAACTCCAAAAAAAATTCAAAAAAGGTCGAAAAATTAGCAAAAACCTCACAGAACTCAAAAAAAAAACCGAATTTTTAAGTTTCAAAAATTTGAAAAAATTCCCAACAGTAGAAAAATTATAAAAATTGAAAAACTATAACAACTCACAAGTAGCTTAAGACTTCAAAATTAGGAAAAAATTATAAAAACTCCAAAAAAAATTCAAAAAAGGTCGAAAAATTAGCAAAAACCTCTCAGAAATCAAAAAAAAAACCATATTTTTCAATTTCAAAAATTTGAAAAAATTCCCAACAGTAGAAAAATTATAAAAATTGAAAAAGTATAACAATTCACAAGTAGCTAAAGACTTCAAAATTAGGAAAAAATTATAAAAACTCCAAAAAAAATTCAAAAAAGGTCGAAAAATTAGCAAAAACCTTTCAGAAATCAAAAAATAAATCCAATTTTTAAGTTTCAAAAATTTGAAAAAACTCCCACCAGTAGAAAAATTATAAAAATTGAAAAACTATAACATTTTGCCAGTAGCTGAAGACTTCAAAATTATGAAAAAATTATAAAAACTCCAAAAAAAATTCAAAAAAGGGTCGAAAAATTAGCAAAAACCTCTCAGAAATCAAAAAAAAAACCCTATTTTTAAGTTTCAAAAATTTGAAAAAATTCCCAACAGTAGAAAAATTATAAAAATTGAAAAACTATAACAACTCACAAGTAGCTAAAGACTTCAAAATTAGGAAAAAATCATAAAAACTCCAAACAATATTCGAAAAAGGTCGAAAAACTAGGAAAAACCTCTCAGAAATCAAAAAAAAACCCTATTTTTAAGTTTCAAAAATTTGAAAAAATTCCTAACAGTAGAAAAATTATAAAAATTGAAAAACTATAACAACTCACAAGTAGCTAAAGACTTCAAAATTATTAAACAATCATAAAAATTCCAAAAAAAATTCAAAAAGGGTCGAAAAATTAGCAAAAAACTCTCAGAAATCAGAAAAAAAGCCATATTTTTAAGTTTCAAAAATTAGAAAAACCTCCCACTAGTAGAAAAATTATAAAAATTGAAAAACTATAACAACTCACAAGTAGCTAAAGACTTCAAAATTAGGAGCAAAATTATAAAAACTCAAAAAAAAATTCAAAAAAGGTCGAAAAATTAGCAAAAACCTCTCAGAAATAAAAAAAAAACCCTATTTTTAAGTTTCAAAAATTTGAAAAAATTCCCAACAGTAGAAAATTATAAAAATTGAAAAACTATAACAACTCACAAGTAGCTAAAGACTTCAAAATTAAGAAGAAATCATAAAACTCCAACACAAATTCAAAAAGGGTCGAAAAATGAGCATAATCTGTCAGAAATCAAAAAAAAATCCCTATTTTTAAGTTTCAAAAATTTGAAAAAATTCCCAACAGTAGAAAAAATTTAAAAATTGTAAAACTCTAACAACTCACAAGTAGCTAAAGACTTCAAAATTAGGAAAAAATTATAAAAACTCCAAAAAAAACTCAAAAAAGGTCGAAAAATTAGCAAAAGCCTCTCAGAAATCAAAAAAAAACCCTATTTTTAAGTTTCAAAAATTTGAAAAAATTCCCAACAGTAGAAAAATTATAAAAATTGAAAAAATATAACAACTTACAAGTAGCTAAAGACTTCAAAATTAAGAAGAAATCATAAAACTCCAACACAAATTCAAAAAGGGTCGAAAAATTAGCAAAATCTGTCAGAAATCAAAAAAAATCCCTATTTTTAAGTTTCAAAAATTTGAAAAAATTCCCAACAATAGAAAAATTATAAAAATTGAAAAACTATAACAACTCACAAGTAGCTAAAGACTTTAAAATTAGGAAAAAATTATAAAAACTCCAAAAAAATTCAAAAAAGTTCGAAAAATTAGCAAAAACCTCTCAGAACTCAAAAAAAAAACCCAATTTTTAAGTTTCAAAAATTTGAAAAAATTCCCACCAGTAGAAAAATTATAAAAATTGAAAAACTATAACAACTCACAAGTAGCTAAAGACTTTAAAATTAGGAAAAAATTATAAAAACTCCAAAAAAAAATCAAAAAAGGTCGAAGAATTAGCAAAAACCTCTCAGAAATCAAAAAAAAAAACCCTATTTTTAAGTTTCAAAAATTTGAAAAAATTCCCAACAGTAGAAAAATTATAAAAATTGAAAAACTATAACAACTCACAAGTAGCTAAAGACTTCAAAATAAAGAAAAAATCATAAAAACTCCAACACAAAGTCAAAAAGGGTCAAAAAATTAGCAAAAACCTCTCAGAAATCAAAAAAAACCCTATTTTTAAGTTTCAAAAATTTGAAAAAATTCCCAACAGTAGAAAAATTATAAAAATTGAAAAACTATAACAACTCACAAGTAGCTAAAGACTTCAAAATTAGGAAAAAATTATAAAAACACCAAAAAAAATTCAAAAAATGTCGAAAAACTAAGAAAAACCTCTCAGAAATCAAAAAAAAACCCTATTTTTAAGTTTCAAAAATTTGAAAAAATTCCCAACAGTAGAAAAATTATAAAAATTGAAAAACTATAACAACTCACAAGTAGCTAAAGACTTCAAAATTAGGAAAAAATTATAAAAACTCCAAAAAAAATTCAAAAAAGGTCGAAAAATTAGCAAAAACCTCTCAGAAATCAAAAAAAAAACCATATTTTTAAGTTTCAAAAATTTGAAAAAATTCCCAACAGTAGAAAAATTATAAAAATTGAAAAACTATAACAACTCACAAGTAGCTAAAGACTTCAAAATTATTAAAAAATCATAAAAATTCGAAAAAAAATTCAAAAAGGGTCGAAAAATTAGCAAAAAACTCTCAGAAATCAGAAAAAAAGCCATATTTTTAAGTTTCAAAAAATAGAAAAACCTCCCACTAGTAGAAAAATTATAAAAATTGAAAAACTATAACAACTCACAAGTAGCTAAAGACTTCAAAATTAGGAAAAAAATTATAAAAACTCCAAAAAAAATTCAAAAAAGGTCGAAAAATTAGCAAAAACCCCTCAGAAATAAAAAAAAAACCCTATTTTTAAGTTTCAAAAATTTGAAAAAATTCCCAACAGTAGAAAAATTATAAAAATTGAAAAAATATAACAACTTACAAGTAGCTAAAGACTTCAAAATTAAGAAGAAATCATAAAACTCCAACACAAATTCAAAAAGGGTCGAAAAATTAGCAAAATCTGTCAGAAATCAAAAAAAAATCCCTATTTTTAAGTTTCAAAAATTTGAAAAAATTCCCAACAGTAGAAAAATTATAAAAATTGTAAAACTATAACATATCACAAGTAGCTAAAGACTTCAAAATTAGGAAAAAATTATAAAAACTCCAAAAAAAATTCAAAAAAAGTCGAAAAATTAGCAAAAACTTCTCCGAAATCAAAAAAAAAATCTATTTTTAAGTTTCAAAAATTTGAAAAAATTCCCAACAGTAGAAAAATTATAAAAATTGAAAAAATATAACAACTTACAAGTACCTAAAGACTTCAAAATTAAGAAGAAATCATAAAACTCCAACACAAATTCAAAAAGGGTCGAAAAATTAGTAAAAACCTCTCAGAAATCAAAAAAAAACCCTATTTTTAAGTTTCAAAAATTTAAAAAAATTCCCAACAGTAGAAAAATTATAAAAATTGAAAAACTATAACAACTCACAAGTAGCTCAAGACTTCAAAATTAGAAAAAAATTATAAAAACTCCAAAAAAAATTCAAAAAAGGTCGAAAAATTAGCAAAAACCTCTCAGAAATCAAAAAATAAACCCTATTTTTAAGTTTCAAAAATTTGAAAAAACTCCCACCAGTAGAAAAATTATAAAAATTGAAAAACTATAACAACTCATAAGTAGCTAAAGACTTCAAAATTAGGAAAAAATTATAAAAACTCCAAAAAAATTCAAAAAAAGGTCGAAAAATTAGCAAAAACCTCTCAGAAATCAAAAAAAAAACCCTATTTTTAAGTTTCAAAAATTTGAAAAAATTCCCAACAGTAGAAAAATTATAAAAATTGAAAAACTATAACAACTCACAAGTAGCTAAAGACTTCAAAATTATGAAAAAATCATAAAAACTCCAAAAAAAATTCAAAAAAGGTCGAAAAACTAGCAAAAAACTCTCAGAAATCAGAAAAAAGCCATATTTTTAAGTTTCAAAAATTAGAAAAACCTCACACTAGTAGAAAAATTATAAAAATTGAAAAACTATAACAACTCACAAGTAGCTAAAGACTTCAAAATTAGGAAAAAATTATAAAAACTCAAAAAAAAATTCAAAAAAGGGTCGAAAAATTAGCAAAAACCTCTCAGAAATCAAAAAAAAAACCCTATTTTTAAGTTTCAAAAATTTGAAAAAATTCCCAACAGTAGAAAAATTATAAAAATTGAAAAACTATAACAACTCACAAGTAGCTAAAGACTTCAAAATTAGGAAAAAAATCATAAAAACTCCAAAAAAAATTCAAAAAAGGTCGAAAAACTAGCAAAAACCTATCAGAAATCAAAAAAAAAACCGTATTTCTAAGTTTCAAAAATTTGAAAAAAGTCACAAAAGTAGAAAAATTATAAAAATTCAAAAACTATAACAATTCATAAGTAGCTAAAGACTTCAAAATTAGGAAAAAATTATATAAACTCCAAAAAAAATTCAAAAAAGGTCGGAAAATTAGCAAAAGCCTCTCAGAAATCAAAAAAAAACCCTATTTTTAAGTTTCAAAAATTTGAAAAAATTCCCAACAGTAGAAAAATTATAAAAATTGAAAAACTATAACAACTCACAAGTAGCTAAAGACTTCAAAATTAGGAAAAAATTATAAAAACACCAAAAAAAATTCAAAAAATGTCGAAAAACTAAGAAAAACCTCTCAGAAATCAAAAAAAAACCCTATTTTTAAGTTTCAAAAATTTGAAAAAATTCCCAACAGTAGAAAAATTATAAAAATTGAAAAACTATAACAACTCACAAGTAGCTAAAGACTTCAAAATTAGGAAAAAATTATAAAAACTCCAAAAAAAATTCAAAAAAGGTCGAAAAATTAGCAAAAACCTCTCAGAAATCAAAAAAAAAACCCTATTTTTAAGTTTCAAAAATTTGAAAAAATTCCCAACAGTAGAAAAATTATAAAAATTGAAAAACTATAACAACTCACAAGTAGCTAAAGACTTCAAAATTAGGAAAAAATTATAAAAACACCAAAAAAAATTCAAAAAATGTCGAAAAACTAAGAAAAACCTCTCAGAAATCAAAAAAAAACCCTATTTTTAAGTTTCAAAAATTTGAAAAAATTCCCAACAGTAGAAAAATTATAAAAATTGAAAAACTATAACAACTCACAAGTAGCTAAAGACTTCAAAATTAGGAAAAAATTATAAAAACTCCAAAAAAAAATCAAAAAAGGTCGAAGAATTAGCAAAAACCTCTCAGAAATCAAAAAAAAAAACCCTATTTTTAAGTTTCAAAAATTTGAAAAAATTCCCAACAGTAGAAAAATTATAAAAATTGAAAAACTATAACAACTCACAAGTAGCTAAAGACTTCAAAATAAAGAAAAAATCATAAAAACTCCAACACAAAGTCAAAAAGGGTCAAAAAATTAGCAAAAACCTCTCAGAAATCAAAAAAAACCCTATTTTTAAGTTTCAAAAATTTGAAAAAATTCCCAACAGTAGAAAAATTATAAAAATTGAAAAACTATAACAACTCACAAGTAGCTAAAGACTTCAAAATTAGGAAAAAATTATAAAAACTCCAAAAAAAATTCAAAAAAGGTCGAAAAATTAGCAAAAACCTCTCAGAAATCAAAAAAAAAACCATATTTTTAAGTTTCAAAAATTTGAAAAAATTCCCAACAGTAGAAAAATTATAAAAATTGAAAAACTATAACAACTCACAAGTAGCTAAAGACTTCAAAATTATTAAAAAATCATAAAAATTCGAAAAAAAATTCAAAACGGGTCGAAAAATTAGCAAAAAACTCTCAGAAATCAGAAAAAAAGCCATATTTTTAAGTTTCAAAAAATAGAAAAACCTCCCACTAGTAGAAAAATTATAAAAATTGAAAAACTATAACAACTCACAAGTAGCTAAAGACTTCAAAATTAGGAAAAAAATTATAAAAACTCCAAAAAAAATTCAAAAAAGGTCGAAAAATTAGCAAAAACCCCTCAGAAATAAAAAAAAAACCCTATTTTTAAGTTTCAAAAATTTGAAAAAATTCCCAACAGTAGAAAAATTATAAAAATTGAAAAAATATAACAACTTACAAGTAGCTAAAGACTTCAAAATTAAGAAGAAATCATAAAACTCCAACACAAATTCAAAAAGGGTCGAAAAATTAGCAAAATCTGTCAGAAATCAAAAAAAAATCCCTATTTTTAAGTTTCAAAAATTTGAAAAAATTCCCAACAGTAGAAAAATTATAAAAATTGTAAAACTATAACATATCACAAGTAGCTAAAGACTTCAAAATTAGGAAAAAATTATAAAAACTCCAAAAAAAATTCAAAAAAAGTCGAAAAATTAGCAAAAACTTCTCCGAAATCAAAAAAAAAATCTATTTTTAAGTTTCAAAAATTTGAAAAAATTCCCAACAGTAGAAAAATTATAAAAATTGAAAAAATATAACAACTTACAAGTAGCTAAAGACTTCAAAATTAAGAAGAAATCATAAAACTCCAACACAAATTCAAAAAGGGTCGAAAAATTAGTAAAAACCTCTCAGAAATCAAAAAAAAACCCTATTTTTAAGTTTCAAAAATTTAAAAAAATTCCCAACAGTAGAAAAATTATAAAAATTGAAAAACTATAACAACTCACAAGTAGCTCAAGACTTCAAAATTAGAAAAAAATTATAAAAACTCCAAAAAAAATTCAAAAAAGGTCGAAAAATTAGCAAAAACCTCTCAGAAATCAAAAAATAAACCCTATTTTTAAGTTTCAAAAATTTGAAAAAACTCCCACCAGTAGAAAAATTATAAAAATTGAAAAACTATAACAACTCATAAGTAGCTAAAGACTTCAAAATTAGGAAAAAATTATAAAAACTCCAAAAAAATTCAAAAAAAGGTCGAAAAATTAGCAAAAACCTCTCAGAAATCAAAAAAAAAACCCTATTTTTAAGTTTCAAAAATTTGAAAAAATTCCCAACAGTAGAAAAATTATAAAAATTGAAAAACTATAACAACTCACAAGTAGCTAAAGACTTCAAAATTATGAAAAAATCATAAAAACTCCAAAAAAAATTCAAAAAAGGTCGAAAAACTAGCAAAAAACTCTCAGAAATCAGAAAAAAGCCATATTTTTAAGTTTCAAAAATTAGAAAAACCTCACACTAGTAGAAAAATTATAAAAATTGAAAAACTATAACAACTCACAAGTAGCTAAAGACTTCAAAATTAGGAAAAAATTATAAAAACTCAAAAAAAAATTCAAAAAAGGGTCGAAAAATTAGCAAAAACCTCTCAGAAATCAAAAAAAAAACCCTATTTTTAAGTTTCAAAAATTTGAAAAAATTCCCAACAGTAGAAAAATTATAAAAATTGAAAAACTATAACAACTCACAAGTAGCTAAAGACTTCAAAATTAGGAAAAAAATCATAAAAACTCCAAAAAAAATTCAAAAAAGGTCGAAAAACTAGCAAAAACCTATCAGAAATCAAAAAAAAACCGTATTTCTAAGTTTCAAAAATTTGAAAAAAGTCACAAAAGTAGAAAAATTATAAAAATTCAAAAACTATAACAATTCATAAGTAGCTAAAGACTTCAAAATTAGGAAAAAATTATATAAATTCCAAAAAAAAATTCAAAAAAGGTCGGAAAATTAGCAAAAGCCTCTCAGAAATCAAAAAAAAACCCTATTTTTAAGTTTCAAAAATTTGAAAAAATTCCCAACAGTAAAAAATTATAAAAATTGAAAAACTATAACAACTCACAAGTAGCTAAAGACTTCAAAATTATGAAAAAATCATAAAAACTCCAAAAAAAATCAAAAAATGTCGAAAAACTAGGAAAAACCTCTCAGAAATCAAAAAAAACCCTATTTTTAAGTTTCAAAAATTTGAAAAAATTCCCAACAGTAGAAAAATTATAAAAATTGAAAAACTATAACAACTCACAAGTAGCTAAAGACTTCAAAATTAGGAAAAAATTATAAAAACTCCAAAAAAAATTCAAAAAAGGTCGAAAAATTAGCAAAAACCTCTCAGAAATCAAAAAAAAAACCATATTTTTAAGTTTCAAAAATTTGAAAAAATTCCCAACAGTAGAAAAATTATAAAAATTGAAAAACTATAACAACTCACAAGTAGCTAAAGACTTCAAAATTATTAAAAAATCATAAAAATTCCAAAAAAAATTCAAAAAGGGTCGAAAAATTAGCAAAAAACTCTCAGAAATCAGAAAAAAAGCCATATTTTTAAGTTTCAAAAAATAGAAAAACCTCCCACTAGTAGAAAAATTATAAAAATTGAAAAAATATAACAACTCACAAGTAGCTAAAGACTTCAAAATTAAGAAGAAATCATAAAACTCCAACACAAATTCAAAAAGGGTCGAAAAATTAGCAAAAACCTCTCAGAAATCAAAAAATAAACCCTATTTTTAAGTTTCAAAAATTTGAAAAAACTCCCACCAGTAGAAAAATTATAAAAATTGAAAAACTATAACAACTCATAGGTAGCTAAAGACTTCAAAATTAGGAAAAAATTATAAAAACTCCAAAAAAATTCAAAAAAGGGTCGAAAAATTAGCAAAAACCTCTCAGAAATCAAAAAAAAAACCCTATTTTTAAGTTTCAAAAATTTGAAAAAATTCCCAACAGTAGAAAAATTATAAAAATTGAAAAACTATAACAACTCACAAGTAGCTAAAGACTTCAAAATTATGAAAAAATCATAAAAACTCCAAAAAAAATTCAAAAAAAGTCGAAAAATTAGCAAAAACTTCTCCGAAATCAAAAAAAAAAACCTATTTTTAAGTTTCAAAAATTTGAAAAAACTCCCAACAGTAGAAAAATTATAAAAATTGAAAAAATATAACAACTTACAAGTAGCTAAAGACTTCAAAATTAAGAAGAAATCATAAAACTCCAACACAAATTCAAAAAGGGTCGAAAAATTAGTAAAAACCTCTCAGAAATCAAAAAAAAACCCTATTTTTAAGTTTCAAAAATTTAAAAAAATTCCCAACAGTAGAAAAATTATAAAAATTGAAAAACTATAACAACTCACAAGTAGCTCAAGACTTCAAAATTAGAAAAAAATTATAAAAACTCCAAAAAAAATTCAAAAAAGGTCGAAAAATTAGCAAAAACCTCTCAGAAATCAAAAAATAAACCCTATTTTTAAGTTTCAAAAATTTGAAAAAACTCCCACCAGTAGAAAAATTATAAAAATTGAAAAACTATAACAACTCATAGGTAGCTAAAGACTTCAAAATTAGGAAAAAATTATAAAAACTCCAAAAAAATTCAAAAAAGGGTCGAAAAATTAGCAAAAACCTCTCAAAAATCAAAAAAAAAACCCTATTTTTAAGTTTCAAAAATTTGAAAAAATTCCCAACAGTAGAAAAATTATAAAAATTGAAAAACTATAACAACTCACAAGTAGCTAAAGACTTCAAAATTATGAAAAAATCATAAAAACTCCAAAAAAAATTCAAAAAAGGTCGAAAAACTAGCAAAAAACTCTCAGAAATCAGAAAAAAGCCATATTTTTAAGTTTCAAAAATTAGAAAAACCTCACACTAGTAGAAAAATTATAAAAATTGAAAAACTATAACAACTCACAAGTAGCTAAAGACTTCAAAATTAGGAAAAAATTATAAAAACTCCAAAAAAAATTCAAAAAAGGGTCGAAAAATTAGCAAAAACCTCTCAGAAATCAAAAAAAAAACCCTATTTTTAAGTTTCAAAAATTTGAAAAAATTCCCAACAGTAGAAAAATTATAAAAATTGAAAAACTATAACAATTCATAAGTAGCTAAAGACTTCAAAATTAGGAAAAAATTATAAAAACTCCAAAAAAAATTCAAAAAAGGTCGAAAAATTAGCAAAAGCCTCTCAGAAATCAAAAAAAAACCCTATTTTTAAGTTTCAAAAATTTGAAAAAATTCCCAACAGTAAAAAATTATAAAAATTGAAAAACTATAACAACTCACAAGTAGCTAAAGACTTCAAAATTATGAAAAAATCATAAAAACTCCAAAAAAAATTCAAAAAATGTCGAAAAACTAGGAAAAACCTCTCAGAAATCAAAAAAAAACCCTATTTTTAAGTTTCAAAAATTTGAAAAAATTCCCAACAGTAGAAAAATTATAAAAATTGAAAAACTATAACAACTCACAAGTAGCTAAAGACTTCAAAATTAGGAAAAAATTATAAAAACTCCAAAAAAAATTCAAAAAAGGTCGAAAAATTAGCAAAAACCTCTCAGAAATCAAAAAAAAAACCATATTTTTAAGTTTCAAAAATTTGAAAAAATTCCCAACAGTAGAAAAATTATAAAAATTGAAAAACTATAACAACTCACAAGTAGCTAAAGACTTCAAAATTATGAAAAAATCATAAAAACTCCAAAAAAAATTCAAAAAAGGTCGAAAAACTAGCAAAAAACTCTCAGAAATCAGAAAAAAGCCATATTTTTAAGTTTCAAAAATTAGAAAAACCTCACACTAGTAGAAAAATTATAAAAATTGAAAAACTATAACAACTCACAAGTAGCTAAAGACTTCAAAATTAGGAAAAAATTATAAAAACTCCAAAAAAAATTCAAAAAAGGTCGAAAAATTAGCAAAAACCTCTCAGAAATCAAAAAAAAAACCATATTTTTAAGTTTCAAAAATTTGAAAAAATTCCCAACAGTAGAAAAATTATAAAAATTGAAAAACTATAACAACTCACAAGTAGCTAAAGACTTCAAAATTATTAAAAAATCATAAAAATTCCAAAAAAAATTCAAAAAGGGTCGAAAAATTAGCAAAAAACTCTCAGAAATCAGAAAAAAAGCCATATTTTTAAGTTTCAAAAAATAGAAAAACCTCCCACTAGTAGAAAAATTATAAAAATTGAAAAAATATAACAACTCACAAGTAGCTAAAGACTTCAAAATTAAGAAGAAATCATAAAACTCCAACACAAATTCAAAAAGGGTCGAAAAATTAGCAAAAACCTCTCAGAAATCAAAAAATAAACCCTATTTTTAAGTTTCAAAAATTTGAAAAAACTCCCACCAGTAGAAAAATTATAAAAATTGAAAAACTATAACAACTCATAGGTAGCTAAAGACTTCAAAATTAGGAAAAAATTATAAAAACTCCAAAAAAATTCAAAAAAGGGTCGAAAAATTAGCAAAAACCTCTCAGAAATCAAAAAAAAAACCCTATTTTTAAGTTTCAAAAATTTGAAAAAATTCCCAACAGTAGAAAAATTATAAAAATTGAAAAACTATAACAACTCACAAGTAGCTAAAGACTTCAAAATTATGAAAAAATCATAAAAACTCCAAAAAAAATTCAAAAAAAGTCGAAAAATTAGCAAAAACTTCTCCGAAATCAAAAAAAAAAACCTATTTTTAAGTTTCAAAAATTTGAAAAAACTCCCAACAGTAGAAAAATTATAAAAATTGAAAAAATATAACAACTTACAAGTAGCTAAAGACTTCAAAATTAAGAAGAAATCATAAAACTCCAACACAAATTCAAAAAGGGTCGAAAAATTAGTAAAAACCTCTCAGAAATCAAAAAAAAACCCTATTTTTAAGTTTCAAAAATTTAAAAAAATTCCCAACAGTAGAAAAATTATAAAAATTGAAAAACTATAACAACTCACAAGTAGCTCAAGACTTCAAAATTAGAAAAAAATTATAAAAACTCCAAAAAAAATTCAAAAAAGGTCGAAAAATTAGCAAAAACCTCTCAGAAATCAAAAAATAAACCCTATTTTTAAGTTTCAAAAATTTGAAAAAACTCCCACCAGTAGAAAAATTATAAAAATTGAAAAACTATAACAACTCATAGGTAGCTAAAGACTTCAAAATTAGGAAAAAATTATAAAAACTCCAAAAAAATTCAAAAAAGGGTCGAAAAATTAGCAAAAACCTCTCAGAAATCAAAAAAAAAACCCTATTTTTAAGTTTCAAAAATTTGAAAAAATTCCCAACAGTAGAAAAATTATAAAAATTGAAAAACTATAACAACTCACAAGTAGCTAAAGACTTCAAAATTATGAAAAAATCATAAAAACTCCAAAAAAAATTCAAAAAAGGTCGAAAAACTAGCAAAAAACTCTCAGAAATCAGAAAAAAGCCATATTTTTAAGTTTCAAAAATTAGAAAAACCTCACACTAGTAGAAAAATTATAAAAATTGAAAAACTATAACAACTCACAAGTAGCTAAAGACTTCAAAATTAGGAAAAAATTATAAAAACTCCAAAAAAAATTCAAAAAAGGGTCGAAAAATTAGCAAAAACCTCTCAGAAATCAAAAAAAAAACCCTATTTTTAAGTTTCAAAAATTTGAAAAAATTCCCAACAGTAGAAAAATTATAAAAATTGAAAAACTATAACAATTCATAAGTAGCTAAAGACTTCAAAATTAGGAAAAAATTATAAAAACTCCAAAAAAAATTCAAAAAAGGTCGAAAAATTAGCAAAAGCCTCTCAGAAATCAAAAAAAAACCCTATTTTTAAGTTTCAAAAATTTGAAAAAATTCCCAACAGTAAAAAATTATAAAAATTGAAAAACTATAACAACTCACAAGTAGCTAAAGACTTCAAAATTATGAAAAAATCATAAAAACTCCAAAAAAAATTCAAAAAATGTCGAAAAACTAGGAAAAACCTCTCAGAAATCAAAAAAAAACCCTATTTTTAAGTTTCAAAAATTTGAAAAAATTCCCAACAGTAGAAAAATTATAAAAATTGAAAAACTATAACAACTCACAAGTAGCTAAAGACTTCAAAATTAGGAAAAAATTATAAAAACTCCAAAAAAAATTCAAAAAAGGTCGAAAAATTAGCAAAAACCTCTCAGAAATCAAAAAAAAAACCATATTTTTAAGTTTCAAAAATTTGAAAAAATTCCCAACAGTAGAAAAATTATAAAAATTGAAAAACTATAACAACTCACAAGTAGCTAAAGACTTCAAAATTATTAAAAAATCATAAAAATTCCAAAAAAAATTCAAAAAGGGTCGAAAAATTAGCAAAAAACTCTCAGAAATCAGAAAAAAAGCCATATTTTTAAGTTTCAAAAAATAGAAAAACCTCCCACTAGTAGAAAAATTATAAAAATTGAAAAACTATAACAACTCACAAGTAGCTAAAGACTACAAAATTAAGAAAAAAATTATAAAAACTCAAAAAAAAATACAAAAAAGGTCGAAAAATTAGCAAAAACCCCTCAGAAATAAAAAAAAACCCTATTTTTAAGTTTCAAAAATTTGAAAAAATTCCCAACAGTAGAAAAATTATAAAAATTGAAAAAATATAACAACTTACAAGTAGCTAAAGTCTTCAAAATTAAGAAGAAATCATAAAACTCCAACACAAATTCAAAAAGGGTCGAAAAATTAGCAAAATCTGTCAGAAATCAAAAAAAAATCCCAATTTTTAAGTTTCAAAAATTTGAAAAAATTCCCAACAGTAGAAAAATTATAAAAATTGTAAAACTATAACATATCACAAGTAGCTAAAGACTTCAAAATTAGGAAAAAATTATAAAAACTCCAAAAAAAATTCAAAAAAAGTCGAAAAATTAGCAAAAACTTCTCCGAAATCAAAAAAAAAATTTTTAAGTTTCAAAAATTTGAAAAAATTCCCAACAGTAGAAAAATTATCAAAATTGAAAAAATATAACAACTTACAAGTAGCTAAAGACTTCAAAATTAAGAAGAAATCATAAAACTCCAACACAAATTCAAAAAGGGTCGAAAAATTAGTAAAAACCTCTCAGAAATCAAAAAAAAACCCTATTTTTAAGTTTCAAAAATTTAAAAAAATTCCCAACAGTAGAAAAATTATAAAAATTGAAAAACTATAACAACTCACAAGTAGCTCAAGACTTCACAATTAGAAAAAAATTATAAAAACTCCAAAAAAAATTCAAAAAAGGTCGAAAAATTAGCAAAAACCTCTCAGAAATCAAAAAATAAACCCTATTTTTAAGTTTCAAAAATTTGAAAAAACTCCCACCAGTAGAAAAATTATAAAAATTGAAAAACTATAACAACTCATAGGTAGCTAAAGACTTCAAAATTAGGAAAAAATTATAAAAACTCCAAAAAAATTCAAAAAAGGGTCGAAAAATTAGCAAAAACCTCTCAGAAATCAAAAAAAAAACCCTATTTTTAAGTTTCAAAAATTTGAAAAAATTCCCAACAGTAGAAAAATTATAAAAATTGAAAAACTATAACAACTCACAAGTAGCTAAAGACTTCAAAATTATGAAAAAATCATAAAAACTCCAAAAAAAATTCAAAAAAGGTCGAAAAACTAGCAAAAAACTCTCAGAAATCAGAAAAAAGCCATATTTTTAAGTTTCAAAAATTAGAAAAACCTCACACTAGTAGAAAAATTATAAAAATTGAAAAACTATAACAACTCACAAGTAGCTAAAGACTTCAAAATTAGGAAAAAATTATAAAAACTCCAAAAAAAATTCAAAAAAGGGTCGAAAAATTAGCAAAAACCTCTCAGAAATCAAAAAAAAAACCCTATTTTTAAGTTTCAAAAATTTGAAAAAATTCCCAACAGTAGAAAAATTATAAAAATTGAAAAACTATAACAATTCATAAGTAGCTAAAGACTTCAAAATTAGGAAAAAATTATAAAAACTCCAAAAAAAATTCAAAAAAGGTCGAAAAATTAGCAAAAGCCTCTCAGAAATCAAAAAAAAACCCTATTTTTAAGTTTCAAAAATTTGAAAAAATTCCCAACAGTAGAAAAATTATAAAAATTGAAAAACTATAACAACTCACAAGTAGCTAAAGACTTCAAAATTATGAAAAAATCATAAAAACTCCAAAAAAAATTCAAAAAATGTCGAAAAACTAGGAAAAACCTCTCAGAAATCAAAAAAAAACCCTATTTTTAAGTTTCAAAACTTTTAAAAAATTCCCAACAGTAGAAAAATTATATAAATTGAAAAACTATAACAACTCACAAGTAGCTAAAGACTTCAAAATTAGGAAAAAATTATAAAAACTCCAAAAAAAATTCAAAAAAGGTCGAAAAATTAGCAAAAACCTCTCAGAAATCAAAAAAAAAACCATATTTTTAAGTTTCAAAAATTTGAAAAAATTCCCAACAGTAGAAAAATTATAAAAATTGAAAAACTATAACAACTCACAAGTAGCTAAAGACTTCAAAATTATTAAAAAATCATAAAAATTCCAAAAAAAATTCAAAAAGGGTCGAAAAATTAGCAAAAAACTCTCAGAAATCAGAAAAAAAGCCATATTTTTAAGTTTCAAAAAATAGAAAAACCTCCCACTAGTAGAAAAATTATAAAAATTGAAAAACTATAACAACTCACAAGTAGCTAAAGACTACAAAATTAAGAAAAAAATTATAAAAACTCAAAAAAAAATTCAAAAAAGGTCTAAAAATTAGCAAAAACCCCTCAGAAATAAAAAAAAAACCCTATTTTTAAGTTTCACAAATTTGAAAAAATTCCCAACAGTAGAAAAATTATAAAAATTGAAAAAATATAACAACTTACAAGTAGCTAAAGACTTCAAAATTAAGAAGAAATCATAAAACTCCAACACAAATTCAAAAAGGGTCGAAAAATTAGCAAAATCTGTCAGAAATCAAAAAAAAATCCCAATTTTTAAGTTTCAAAAATTTGAAAAAATTCCCAACAGTAGAAAAATTATAAAAATTGTAAAACTATAACATATCACAAGTAGCTAAAGACTTCAAAATTAGGAAAAAATTATAAAAACTCCAAAAAAAATTCAAAAAAAGTCGAAAAATTAGCAAAAACTTCTCCGAAATCAAAAAAAAAAACCCTATTTTTAAGTTTCAAAAATTTGAAAAAATTCCCAACAGTAGAAAAATTATAAAAATTGAAAAAATATAACAACTTACAAGTAGCTAAAGACTTCAAAATTAAGAAGAAATCATAAAACTCCAACACAAATTCAAAAAGGGTCGAAAAATTAGTAAAAACCTATCAGAAATCAAAAAAAAACCCTATTTTTAAGTTTCAAAAATTTAAAAAAGTCCCAACAGTAGAAAAATTATAAAAATTGAAAAACTATAACAACTCACAAGTAGCTCAAGACTTCAAAATTAGAAAAAAATTATAAAAACTCCAAAAAAAATTCAAAAAAGGTCGAAAAATTAGCAAAAACCTTTCAGAAATCAAAAAATAAACCCTATTTTTAAGTTTCAAAAATTTGAAAAAACTCCCACCAGTACAAAAATTATAAAAATTGAAAAACTATAACAACTCATAAGTAGCTAAAGACTTCAAAATTAGGAAAAAATTATAAAAACTCCAAAAAAAATTCAAAAAAGGGTCGAAAAATTAGCAAAAACCTCTCAGAAATCAAAAAAAAAACCCTATTTTTAAGTTTCAAAAATTTGAAAAAATTCCCAACAGTAGAAAAATTATAAAAATTGAAAAACTATAACAACTCACAAGTAGCTAAAGACTTCAAAATTATGAAAAAATCATAAAAACTCCAAAAAAAATTCAAAAAAGGTCGAAAAACTAGCAAAAAACTCTCAGAAATCAGAAAAAAGCCATATTTTTAAGTTTCAAAAATTAGAAAAACCTCACACTAGTAGAAAAATTATAAAAATTGAAAAACTATAACAACTCACAAGTAGCTAAAGACTTCAAAATTAGGAAAAAATTATAAAAACTCCAAAAAAATTCAAAAAAGGGTCGAAAAATTAGCAAAAACCTCTCAGAAATCAAAAAAAAACCCTATTTTTAAGTTTCAAAAATTTGAAAAAATTCCCAACAGTAGAAAAATTATAAAAATTGAAAAACTATAACAACTCACAAGTAGCTCAAGACTTCAAAATTATGAAAAAATCATAAAAACTCCAAAAAAAATTCAAAAAAGGTCGAAAAACTAGCAAAAACCTATCAGAAATCAAAAAAAAACGTATTTCTAAGTTTCAAAAATTTGAAAAAAGTCACAAAAGTAGAAAAATTATAAAAATTGAAAAACTATAACAATTCATAAGTAGCTAAAGACTTCAAAATTAGGAAAAAATTATAAAAACTCCAAAAAAAATTCAAAAAAGGTCGAAAAATTAGCAAAAGCCTCTCAGAAATCAAAAAAAAACCCTATTTTTAAGTTTCAAAAATTTGAAAAAACTCCCAACAGTAGAAAAATTATAAAAATTGAAAAACTATAACAACTCACAAGTAGCTAAAGACTTCAAAATTAGGAAAAAATCATAAAAACTCCAAAAAAAATTCAAAAAATGTCGAAAAACTAGGAAAAACCTCTCAGAAATCAAAAAAAAACCCTATTTTTAAGTTTCAAAAATTTGAAAAAATTCCCAACAGTAGAAAAATTATAAAAATTGAAAAACTATAACAACTCACAAGTATCTATAGACTTCAAAATTAGGAAAAAATTATAAAAACTCCAAAAAAAATTCAAAAAAGGTCGAAAAATTAGCAAAAATCTCTCAGAAATCAAAAAAAAACCCTATTTTTAAGTTTCAAAAATTTGAAAAAATTCCCAACAGTAGAAAAATTATAAAAATTGAAAAACTATAACAACTCACAAGTAGCTAAAGACTTCAAAATTATTAAAAAATCATAAAAATTCCAATAAAAATTCAAAAAGGGTCGAAAAATTAGCAAAAAACTCTCAAAAATCAGAAAAAAAGACATATTCTTAAGTTTCAAAAATTTGAAAAAATTCCCAACATTAGAAAAATTATAAAAATTGAAAAACTATAACAACTCACAAGTAGCTAAAGACTTCAAAATTATGAAAAAATCATAAAAACTCCAAACAAAATTCGAAAAAGGTCGAAAAACTAGGAAAAACCTCTCAGAAATCAAAAAAAAACCCTATTTTTAAGTTTCAAAAATTAGAAAAACCTCACACTAGTAGAAAAATTATAAAAATTGAAAAACTATAACAACTCACAAGTAGCTAAAGACTTCAAAATTAGGAAAAAATTATAAAAACTCCAAAAAAAATTCAAAAAAGGGTCGAAAAATTAGCAAAAACCTCTCAGAAATCAAAAAAAAAACCCTATTTTTAAGTTTCAAAAATTTGAAAAAATTCCCAACAGTAGAAAAATTATAAAAATTGAAAAACTATAACAACTCACAACTAGCTAAAGACTTCAAAATTATGAAAAAATCATAAAAACTCCAAAAAAAATTCAAAAAAGGTCGAAAAACTAGCAAAAACCTATCAGAAATCAAAAAAAAACCGTATTTCTAAGTTTCAAAAATTTGAAAAAAGTCACAAAAGTAGAAAAATTATAAAAATTGAAAAACTATAACAATTCATAAGTAGCTAAAGACTTCAAAATTAGGAAAAAATTATAAAAACTCCAAAAAAAATTCAAAAACGGTCGAAAAATTAGCAAAAGCCTCTCAGAAATCAAAAAAAAACCCTATTTTTAAGTTTCAAAAATTTGAAAAAATTCCCAACAGTAGAAAAATTATAAAAATTGAAAAACTATAACAACTCACAAGTAGCTAAAGACTTCAAAATTATGAAAAAATCATAAAAACTCCAAAAAAAATTCAAAAAATGTCGAAAAACTAGGAAAAACCTCTCAGAAATAAAAAAAAAACCCTATTTTTAAGTTTCAAAAATTTGAAAAAATTCCCAACAGTAGAAAAATTATAAAAATTGAAAAACTATAACAACTCACAAGTAGCTAAAGACTTCAAAATTAGGAAAAAATTATAAAAACTCCAAAAAAAATTCAAAAAAGGTCGAAAAATTAGCAAAAATCTCTTAGAAATCAAAAAAAAAACCCTATTTTTAAGTTTCAAAAATTTGAAAAAATTCCCAACAGTAGAAAAATTATAAAAATTGAAAAACTATAACAACTCACAAGTAGCTAAAGACTTCAAAATTATTAAAAAATCATAAAAATTCCAATAAAAATTCAAAAAGGGTCGAAAAATTAGCAAAAAACTCTCAAAAATCAGAAAAAAAGACATATTTTTAAGTTTCAAAAATTTGAAAAAATTCCCAACAGTAGAAAAATTATAAAAATTTAAAAACTGTAACAACTCGCAAGTAGCTAAAGACTTCAAAATTAGGAAAAAAATATTAAAACTCCAAAAAAAATTCAAAAAAGTTCGAAAAATTAGCAAAAACCTCTCAGAAATAAAAAAAAAAACCCTATTTTTAAGTTTCAAAAATTTGAAAAAATTCCCAACAGTAGAAAAATTATGAAAATTGAAAAACTATAACAACTCACAAGTAGCTAAAGACTTCAAAATTAGGAAAAAATTATAAAAACTCCAAAAAAAATTCAAAAAAGGTCGAAAAATTAGCAAAAACCTCTCAGAAATCAAAAAAAAACCCTATTTTTCAGTTTCAAAAATTTGAAAAAATTCCCAACAGTAGAAAAATTATAAAAATTGAAAAACTGTAACAGCTCACAAGTAGCTAAAGACTTCAAAATTAGGAAAAAATTATAAAAACTCCAAAATAAATTCAAAAAAGGTCGAAAAATTAGCAAAAACCTTTCAGAAATCAAAAAATAAACCCTATTTTTAAGTTTCAAAAATTTGAAAAAACTCCCACCAGTAGAAAAATTATAAAAATTGAAAAACTATAACATTTTGCCAGTAGCTGAAGACTTCAAAATTATTAAAAAATCATAAAAATTCCAATAAAAATTCAAAAAGGGTCGAAAAATTAGCAAAAAACTCTCAAAAATCAGAAAAAAATACATATTCTTAAGTTTCAAAAATTTGAAAAAATTCCCAACAGTAGAAAAATTATAAAAATTGAAAACCCATAACAACTCACAAGTAGCTAAAGACTTTAAAATTAGGAAAAAATTATAAAAACTCCAAAAAAAATTCAAAAAAGGTCGAAAAATTAGCAAAAACCTCTCAGAAATAAAAAAAAAACCCTATTTTTCAGTTTCAAAAATTTGAAAAAATTCCCAACAGTAGAAAAATTATAAAAATTGAAAAACTGTAACAACTCACTAGTAGCTAAAGACTTCAAATTTAGGAAAAAATTATAAAAACTCCAAAAAAAATTCAAAAAAAGTCGAAAAATTAGCAAAGACCTCTCAGAAATAAAAAAAAAACATATTTTTAAGTTTCAGAAATTCCCACCAGTAGAAAAATTATAAAAATTGAAAAATTATAACTACTTTCTAGTAGCTGAAGACTTCAAAATTAGGAAAAAATTATAAAAACTCCAACAAAAATTCAAGGTCGAAAAATTAGCAAAAACCTCTCAGAAATAAAAAAAAAAAAGCCCTATTTTTAAGTTTCAAAAATTTGAAAAAATTCCCAAAAGTAGAAAAATTATAAAAATTGAAAACCTATAACAACTCACAAGTAGCTAAAGACTTCAAAATAAAGAAAAAATTATAAAAACTCCAACACAAAGCCAAAAAGGGTCAAAAAATTAGCAAAAACCTCTCAGAAATCAAAAAAAAACCCTATTTTTAAGTTTCAAAAATTTGAAAAAATTCCCAACAGTAGAAAAATTATAAAAATTGAAAAACTATAACAACTCACAAGTAGCTAAAGACTTCAAAATTATGAAAAAATTATAAAAACTCCAAAAAAAATTCAAAAAAGGTCGAAAAACTAGCAAAAACCTATCAGAAATAAAAAAAAACCGTATTTCTAAGTTTCAAAAATTTGAAAAAAGTCACAAAAGTAGAAAAATTATAAAAATTAAAAAACTATAACAATTCATAAGTAGCTAAAGACTTCAAAATTAGGAAAAAATTATAAAAACTCCAAAAAAAATTCAAAAAAGGTCGAAAAATTAGCAAAAGCCTCTCAGAAATCAAAAAAAAACCCTATTTTTAAGTTTCAAAAATTTGAAAAAATTCCCAACAGTAGAAAAATTATAAAAATTGAAAAACTATAACAACTCACAAGTAGCTAAAGACTTCAAAATTATGAAAAAATCATAAAAACTCCAAAAAAAATTCAAAAAATGTCGAAAAACTACGAAAAACCTCTCAGAAATAAAAAAAAAACCCTATTTTTAAGTTTCAAAAATTTGAAAAAATTCCCAACAGTAGAAAAATTATAAAAATTGAAAAACTATAACAACTCACAAGTAGCTAAAGACTTCAAAATTAGGAAAAAATTATAAAAACTCCAAAAAAAATTCAAAAAAGGTCGAAAAATTAGCAAAAATCTCTCAGAAATCAAAAAAAAAACCCTATTTTTAAGTTTCAAAAATTTGAAAAAATTCCCAACAGTAGAAAAATTATAAAAATTGAAAAACTATAACAACTCACAAGTAGCTAAAGACTTCTAAATTATTAAAAAATCATAAAAATTCCAATAAAAATTCAAAAAGGGTCGAAAAATTAGCAAAAAACTCTCAAAAATCAGAAAAAAAGACATATTTTTAAGTTTCAAAAATTTGAAAAAATTCCCAACAGTAGAAAAATTATAAAAATTGAAAAACTGTAACAACTCGCAAGTAGCTAAAGACTTCAAAATTAGGAAAAAAATATTAAAACTCCAAAAAAAATTCAAAAAAGTTCGAAAAATTAGCAAAAACCTCTCAGAAATAAAAAAAAAAACCCTATTTTTAAGTTTCAAAAATTTCAAAAAATTCCCAACAGTAGAAAAATTATGAAAATTGAAAAACTATAACAACTCACAAGTAGCTAAAGACTTCAAAATTAGGAAAAAATTATAAAAACTCCAACAAAAATTCAAAAAAGGTCGAAAAATTAGCAAAAACCTCTCAGAAATCAAAAAAAAACCCTATTTTTCAGTTTCAAAAATTTGAAAAAATTCCCAACAGTAGAAAAATTATAAAAATTGAAAAACTGTAACAGCTCACAAGTAGCTAAAGACTTCAAAATTAGGAAAAAATTATAAAAACTCCAAAAAAAATTCAAAAAAGGTCGAAAAATTAGCAAAAACCTTTCAGAAATAAAAAAATAAACCCTATTTTTAAGTTTCAAAAATTTGAAAAAACTCCCACCAGTAGAAAAATTATAAAAATTGAAAAACTATAACATTTTGCCAGTAGCTGAAGACTTCAAAATTATTAAAAAATCATAAAAATTCCAATAAAAATTCAAAAAGGGTCTAAAAATTAGCAAAAAACTCTCAAAAATCAGAAAAAAAGACATATTCTTAAGTTTCAAAAATTTGAAAAAATTCCCAACAGTAGAAAAATTATAAAAATTGAAAAACTATAACAACTCACAAGTAGCTAAAGACTTCAAAATTATGAAAAAATCATAAAAACTCCAAAAAAAATTCAAAAAAGGTCGAAAAACTAGCAAAAAACTCTCAGAAATCAGAAAAAAGCCATATTTTTAATTTTCAAAAATTAGAAAAACCTCACACTAGTAGAAAAATTATAAAAATTGAAAAACTATAACAACTCACAAGTAGCTAAAGACTTCAAAATTAGGAAAAAATTATAAAAACTCCAAAAAAATTCAAAAAAGGGTCGAAAAATTAGCAAAAACCTCTCAGAAATCAAAAAAAAACCCTATTTTTAAGTTTCAAAAATTTGAAAAAATTCCCAACAGTAGAAAAATTATAAAATTGAAAAACTATAACAACTCACAAGTAGCTCAAGACTTCAAAATTATGAAAAAATCATAAAAACTCCAAAAAAAATTCAAAAAAGGTCGAAAAACTAGCAAAAACCTATCAGAAATCAAAAAAAAACCGTATTTCTAAGTTTCAAAAATTTGAAAAAAGTCACAAAAGTAGAAAAATTATAAAAATTGAAAAACTATAACAATTCATAAGTAGCTAAAGACTTCAAAATTAGGAAAAAATTATAAAAACTCCAAAAAAAATTCAAAAAAGGTCGAAAAATTAGCAAAAGCCTCTCAGAAATCAAAAAAAAACCCTATTTTTAAGTTTCAAAAATTTGAAAAAACTCCCAACAGTAGAAAAATTATAAAAATTGAAAAACTATAACAACTCACAAGTAGCTAAAGACTTCAAAATTAGGAAAAAATCATAAAAACTCCAAAAAAAATTCAAAAAATGTCGAAAAACTAGGAAAAACCTCTCAGAAATCAAAAAAAAACCCTATTTTTAAGTTTCAAAAATTTGAAAAAATTCCCAACAGTAGAAAAATTATAAAAATTGAAAAACTATAACAACTCACAAGTATCTATAGACTTCAAAATTAGGAAAAAATTATAAAAACTCCAAAAAAAATTCAAAAAAGGTCGAAAAATTAGCAAAAATCTCTCAGAAATCAAAAAAAAAACCCTATTTTTAAGTTTCAAAAATTTGAATAAATTCCCAACAGTAGAAAAATTATAAAAATTGAAAAACTATAACAACTCACAAGTAGCTAAAGACTTCAAAATTATTAAAAAATCATAAAAATTCCAATAAAAATTCAAAAAGGGTCGAAAAATTAGCAAAAAACTCTCAAAAATCAGAAAAAAAGACATATTCTTAAGTTTCAAAAATTTGAAAAAATTCCCAACATTAGAAAAATTATAAAAATTGAAAAACTATAACAACTCACAAGTAGCTAAAGACTTCAAAATTATGAAAAAATCATAAAAACTCCAAACAAAATTCGAAAAAGGTCGAAAAACTAGGAAAAACCTCTCAGAAATCAAAAAAAAACCCTATTTTTAAGTTTCAAAAATTAGAAAAACCTCACACTAGTAGAAAAATTATAAAAATTGAAAAACTATAACAACTCACAAGTAGCTAAAGACTTCAAAATTATGAAAAAATCATAAAAACTCCAAAAAAAATTCAAAAAAGGTCGAAAAACTAGCAAAAACCTATCAGAAATAAAAAAAAAACCGTATTTCTAAGTTTCAAAAATTTGAAAAAAGTCACAAAAGTAGAAAAATTATAAAAATTGAAAAACTATAACAATTCATAAGTAGCTAAAGACTTCAAAATTAGGAAAAAATTATAAAAACTCCAAAAAAAATTCAAAAAAGGTCGAAAAATTAGCAAAAGCCTCTCAGAAATCAAAAAAAAACCCTATTTTTAAGTTTCAAAAATTTGAAAAAATTCCCAACAGTAGAAAAATTATAAAAATTGAAAAACTATAACAACTCACAAGTAGCTAAAGACTTCAAAATTATGAAAAAATCATAAAAACTCCAAAAAAAATTCAAAAAATGTCGAAAAACTAGGAAAAACCTCTCAGAAATAAAAAAAAAACCCTATTTTTAAGTTTCAAAAATTTGAAAAAATTCCCAACAGTAGAAAAATTATAAAAATTGAAAAACTATAACAACTCACAAGTAGCTAAAGACTTCAAAATTAGGAAAAAATTATAAAAACTCCAAAAAAAATTCAAAAAAGGTCGAAAAATTAGCAAAAATCTCTTAGAAATAAAAAAAAAAACCCTATTTTTAAGTTTCAAAAATTTGAAAAAATTCCCAACAGTAGAAAAATTATAAAAATTGAAAAACTATAACAACTCACAAGTAGCTAAAGACTTCAAAATTATTAAAAAATCATAAAAATTCCAATAAAAATTCAAAAAGGGTCGAAAAATTAGCAAAAAACTCTCAAAAATCAGAAAAAAAGACATATTTTTAAGTTTCAAAAATTTGAAAAAATTCCCAACAGTAGAAAAATTATAAAAATTTAAAAACTGTAACAACTCGCAAGTAGCTAAAGACTTCAAAAATAGGAAAAAAATATTAAAACTCCAAAAAAAATTCAAAAAAGTTCGAAAAATTAGCAAAAACCTCTCAGAAATAAAAAAAAAAACCCTATTTTTAAGTTTCAAAAATTTGAAAAAATTCCCAACAGTAGAAAAATTATGAAAATTGAAAAACTATAACAACTCACAAGTAGCTAAAGACTTCAAAATTAGGAAAAAATTATAAAAACTCCAAACAAAATTCAAAAAAGGTCGAAAAATTAGCAAAAACCTCTCAGAAATCAAAAAAAAAAACCCTATTTTTCAGTTTCAAAAATTTGAAAAAATTCCCAACAGTAGAAAAATTATAAAAATTGAAAAACTGTAACAGCTCACAAGTAGCTAAAGACTTCAAAATTAGGAAAAAATTATAAAAACTCCAAAAAAAATTCAAAAAAGGTCGAAAAATTAGCAAAAACCTTTCAGAAATCAAAAAATAAACCCTATTTTTAAGTTTCAAAAATTTGAAAAAACTCCCACCAGTAGAAAAATTATAAAAATTGAAAAACTATAACATTTTGCCAGTAGCTGAAGACTTCAAAATTATTAAAAAATCATAAAAATTCCAATAAAAATTCAAAAAGGGTCGAAAAATTAGCAAAAAACTCTCAAAAATCAGAAAAAAAGACATATTCTTAAGTTTCAAAAATTTGAAAAAATTCCCAACAGTAGAAAAATTATAAAAATTGAAAAACTGTAACAACTCACAAGTAGCTAAAGACTTCAAAATTAGGAAAAAATTATAAAAACTCCAAAAAAAATTCAAAAAAGGTCGAAAAATTAGCAAAGACCTCTCAGAAATAAAAAAAAAACATAGTTTTAAGTTTCAAAAATTCCCACCAGTAGAAAAATTATAAAAATTGAAAAATTATAACTACTTTCTAGTAGCTGAAGACTTCAAAATTAGGAAAAAATTATAAAAACTCCAACAAAAATTCAAGGTCGAAAAATTAGCAAAAACCTCTCAGAAATCAAAAAAAAAGCCCTATTTTTAAGTTTCAAAAATTTGAAAAAATTCCCAAAAGTAGAAAAATTATAAAAATTGAAAACCTATAACAACTCACAAGTAGCTAAAGACTTCAAAATAAAGAAAAAATTATAAAAACTCCAACACAAAGCCAAAAAGGGTCAAAAAATTAGCAAAAACCTCTCAGAAATCAAAAAAAAACCCTATTTTTAAGTTTCAAAAATTTGAAAAAATTCCCAACAGTAGAAAAATTATAAAAATTGAAAAACTATAACAACTCACAAGTAGCTAAAGACTTCAAAATTATGAAAAAATCATAAAAACTCCAAAAAAAATTCAAAAAAGGTCGAAAAACTAGCAAAAACCTATCAGAAATAAAAAAAAACCGTATTTCTAAGTTTCAAAAATTTGAAAAAAGTCACAAAAGTAGAAAAATTATAAAAATTGAAAAACTATAACAATTCATAAGTAGCTAAAGACTTCAAAATTAGGAAAAAATTATAAAAACTCCAAAAAAAATTCAAAAAAGGTCGAAAAATTAGCAAAAGCCTCTCAGAAATCAAAAAAAAACCCTATTTTTAAGTTTCAAAAATTTGAAAAAATTCCCAACAGTAGAAAAATTATAAAAATTGAAAAACTATAACAACTCACAAGTAGCTAAAGACTTCAAAATTATGAAAAAATCATAAAAACTCCAAAAAAAATTCAAAAAATGTCGAAAAACTAGGAAAAACCTCTCAGAAATAAAAAAAAAACCCTATTTTTAAGTTTCAAAAATTTGAAAAAATTCCCAACAGTAGAAAAATTATAAAAATTGAAAAACTATAACAACTCACAAGTAGCTAAAGACTTCAAAATTAGGAAAAAATTATAAAAACTCCAAAAAAAATTCAAAAAAGGTCGAAAAATTAGCAAAAATCTCTCAGAAATCAAAAAAAAAACCCTATTTTTAAGTTTCAAAAATTTGAAAAAATTCCCAACAGTAGAAAAATTATAAAAATTGAAAAACTATAACAACTCACAAGTAGCTAAAGACTTCAAAATTATTAAAAAATCATAAAAATTCCAATAAAAATTCAAAAAGGGTCGAAAAATTAGCAAAAAACTCTCAAAAATCAGAAAAAAAGACATATTTTTAAGTTTCAAAAATTTGAAAAAATTCCCAACAGTAGAAAAATTATAAAAATTGAAAAACTGTAACAACTCGCAAGTAGCTAAAGACTTCAAAATTACGAAAAAAATATTAAAACTCCAAAAAAAATTCAAAAAAGTTCGAAAAATTAGCAAAAACCTCTCAGAAATAAAAAAAAAACCCTATTTTTAAGTTTCAAAAATTTCACAAAATTCCCAACAGTAGAAAAATTATGAAAATTGAAAAACTATAACAACTCACAAGTAGCTAAAGACTTCAAAATTAGGAAAAAATTATAAAAACTCCAACAAAAATTCAAAAAAGGTCGAAAAATTAGCAAAAACCTCTCAGAAATCAAAAAAAAAACCCTATTTTTCAGTTTCAAAAATTTGAAAAAATTCCCAACAGTAGAAAAATTATAAAAATTGAAAAACTGTAACAACTCACAAGTAGCTAAAGACTTCAAAATTAGGAAAAAATTATAAAAACTCCAAAAAAAATTCAAAAAAGGTCGAAAAATTAGCAAAAACCTTTCAGAAATCAAAAAATAAACCCTATTTTTAAGTTTCAAAAATTTGAAAAAACTCCCACCAGTAGAAAAATTATAAAAATTGAAAAACTATAACATTTTGCCAGTAGCTGAAGACTTCAAAATTATTAAAAAATCATAAAAATTCCAATAAAAATTCAAAAAGGGTCGAAAAATTAGCAAAAAACTCTCAAAAATCAGAAAAAAAGACATATTCTTAAGTTTCAAAAATTTGAAAAAATTCCCAACAGTAGAAAAATTATAAAAATTGAAAAACTGTAACAACTCACAAGTAGCTAAAGACTTCAAAATTAGGAAAAAATTATAAAAACTCCAAAAAAAATTCAAAAAAGGTCGAAAAATTAGCAAAGACCTCTCAGAAATAAAAAAAAAACATAGTTTTAAGTTTCAAAAATTCCCACCAGTAGAAAAATTATAAAAATTGAAAAATTATAACTACTTTCTAGTAGCTGAAGACTTAAAAATTAGGAAAAAATTATAAAAACTCCAACAAAAATTCAAGGTCGAAAAATTAGCAAAAACCTCTCAGAAATCAAAAAAAAAGCCCTATTTTTAAGTTTCAAAAATTTGAAAAAATTCCCAAAAGTAGAAAAATTATAAAAATTGAAAACCTATAACAACTCACAAGTAGCTAAAGACTTCAAAATAAAGAAAAAATTATAAAAACTCCAACACAAAGCCAAAAAGGGTCAAAAAATTAGCAAAAACCTCTCAGAAATCAAAAAAAAACCCAATTTTTAAGTTTCAAAAATTTGAAAAAATTCCCAACAGTAGAAAAATTATAAAAATTGAAAAACTGTAACAGCTAACAAGTAGCTAAAGACTTCAAAATTAGGAAAAAATTATAAAAACTCCAAAAAAAATTCAAAAAAGGTCGAAAAATTAGCAAAAACCTCTCAGAAATCAAAAAAAAAACCCTATTTTGAAGTTTCAAAAATTTGAAAAAATTCCCAACAGTAGAAAAATTATAAAAATTGAAAAAGTATAACAATTCACATTTAGCTAAAGACTTCAAAATTAGGAAAAAATTATAAAAACTCCAAAAAAAATTCAAAAAAGGTCGAAAAATTAGCAAAATCCTCTCAGAAATAAAAAAAAACCTTATTTTTAAGTTTCAAAAATTTTAAAAAATTCCCAACAGTAGAAAAATTATAAAAATTGAAAAAGTATAACAACTCACAAGTAGCTCAAGACTTCAAAATTAGGAAAAAATTATAAAAACTTCAAAAAACTTCAAAAAAGGTCGAAAAATTTGCAAAAACCTCTCAGAAATCAAAAAAAAACCCTATTTTTAAGTTTCAATAATTTGAAAAAATTCCCACCAGTAGAAAAATTATAAAAATTGAAAAACTATAACAACTCACAAGTAGCTAAAGACTTCAAAATTAGGAAAAAATTATAAAAACTCCAAAAAAAATTCAAAAAAGGTCGAAAAATTAGCAAAAACCTCTCAGAACTCAAAAAAAAAACCGAATTTTTAAGTTTCAAAAATTTGAAAAAATTCCCAACAGTAGAAAAATTATAAAAATTGAAAAACTATAACAACTCACAAGTAGCTTAAGACTTCAAAATTAGGAAAAAATTATAAAAACTCCAAACAAAATTCAAAAAAGGGTCGAAAAATTAGCAAAAACCTCTCAGAAATCAAAAAATAAATCCTATTTTTAAGTTTCAAAAATTTGAAAAAACTCCCACCAGTAGAAAAATTATAAAAATTGAAAAACTATAACATTTTGCCAGTAGCTGAAGACTTCAAAATTATGAAAAAATTATAAAAACTCCAAAAAAAATTCAAAAAAGGGTCGAAAAATTAGCAAAAACCTCTCAGAAATCAAAAAAAAAAACCCTATTTTTAAGTTTCAATAATTTGAAAAAATTCCCACCAGTAGAAAAATTATAAAAATTGAAAAACTATAACAACTCACAAGTAGCTAAAGACTTCAAAATTATGAAAAAATCATAAAAACTCCAAACAAAATTCGAAAAAGGTCGAAAAACTAGGAAAAACCTCTCAGAAATCAAAAAAAAACCCTATTTTTAAGTTTCAAAAATTTGAAAAAATTCCTAACAGTAGAAAAATTATAAAAATTGAAAAACTATAACAACTCACAAGTAGCTAAAGACTTCAAAATTATTAAACAATCATAAAAATTCCAAAAAAAATTCAAAAAGGGTCGAAAAATTAGCAAAAAACTCTCAGAAATCAGAAAAAAAGCCATATTTTTAAGTTTCAAAAATTTGAAAAAACTCCCACCAGTAGAAAAATTATAAAAATTGAAAAACTATAACATTTTGCCAGTAGCTGAAGACTTCAAAATTATTAAAAAATCATAAAAATTCCAATAAAAATTCAAAAAGGGTCGAAAAATTAGCAAAGACCTCTCAGAAATAAAAAAAAAACATAGTTTTAAGTTTCAAAAATTCCCACCAGTAGAAAAATTATAAAAATTGAAAAATTATAACTACTTTCTAGTAGCTGAAGACTTCAAAATTAGGAAAAAATTATAAAAACTCCAACAAAAATTCAAGGTCGAAAAATTAGCAAAAACCTCTCAGAAATCAAAAAAAAAGCCCTATTTTTAAGTTTCAAAAATTTGAAAAAATTCCCAAAAGTAGAAAAATTATAAAAATTGAAAACCTATAACAACTCACAAGTAGCTAAAGACTTCAAAATAAAGAAAAAATTATAAAAACTCCAACACAAAGCCAAAAAGGGTCAAAAAATTAGCAAAAACCTCTCAGAAATCAAAAAAAAACCCTATTTTTAAGTTTCAAAAATTTGAAAAAATTCCCAACAGTAGAAAAATTATAAAAATTGAAAAACTATAACAACTCACAAGTAGCTAAAGACTTCAAAATTATGAAAAAATCATAAAAACTCCAAAAAAAATTCAAAAAAGGTCGAAAAACTAGCAAAAACCTATCAGAAATAAAAAAAAACCGTATTTCTAAGTTTCAAAAATTTGAAAAAAGTCACAAAAGTAGAAAAATTATAAAAATTGAAAAACTATAACAATTCATAAGTAGCTAAAGACTTCAAAATTAGGAAAAAATTATAAAAACTCCAAAAAAAATTCAAAAAAGGTCGAAAAATTAGCAAAAGCCTCTCAGAAATCAAAAAAAAACCCTATTTTTAAGTTTCAAAAATTTGAAAAAATTCCCAACAGTAGAAAAATTATAAAAATTGAAAAACTATAACAACTCACAAGTAGCTAAAGACTTCAAAATTATGAAAAAATCATAAAAACTCCAAAAAAAATTCAAAAAATGTCGAAAAACTAGGAAAAACCTCTCAGAAATAAAAAAAAAACCCTATTTTTAAGTTTCAAAAATTTGAAAAAATTCCCAACAGTAGAAAAATTATAAAAATTGAAAAACTATAACAACTCACAAGTAGCTAAAGACTTCAAAATTAGGAAAAAATTATAAAAACTCCAAAAAAAATTCAAAAAAGGTCGAAAAATTAGCAAAAATCTCTCAGAAATCAAAAAAAAAACCCTATTTTTAAGTTTCAAAAATTTGAAAAAATTCCCAACAGTAGAAAAATTATAAAAATTGAAAAACTATAACAACTCACAAGTAGCTAAAGACTTCAAAATTATTAAAAAATCATAAAAATTCCAATAAAAATTCAAAAAGGGTCGAAAAATTAGCAAAAAACTCTCAAAAATCAGAAAAAAAGACATATTTTTAAGTTTCAAAAATTTGAAAAAATTCCCAACAGTAGAAAAATTATAAAAATTGAAAAACTGTAACAACTCGCAAGTAGCTAAAGACTTCAAAATTACGAAAAAAATATTAAAACTCCAAAAAAAATTCAAAAAAGTTCGAAAAATTAGCAAAAACCTCTCAGAAATAAAAAAAAAACCCTATTTTTAAGTTTCAAAAATTTCACAAAATTCCCAACAGTAGAAAAATTATGAAAATTGAAAAACTATAACAACTCACAAGTAGCTAAAGACTTCAAAATTAGGAAAAAATTATAAAAACTCCAACAAAAATTCAAAAAAGGTCGAAAAATTAGCAAAAACCTCTCAGAAATCAAAAAAAAAACCCTATTTTTCAGTTTCAAAAATTTGAAAAAATTCCCAACAGTAGAAAAATTATAAAAATTGAAAAACTGTAACAACTCACAAGTAGCTAAAGACTTCAAAATTAGGAAAAAATTATAAAAACTCCAAAAAAAATTCAAAAAAGGTCGAAAAATTAGCAAAAACCTTTCAGAAATCAAAAAATAAACCCTATTTTTAAGTTTCAAAAATTTGAAAAAACTCCCACCAGTAGAAAAATTATAAAAATTGAAAAACTATAACATTTTGCCAGTAGCTGAAGACTTCAAAATTATTAAAAAATCATAAAAATTCCAATAAAAATTCAAAAAGGGTCGAAAAATTAGCAAAAAACTCTCAAAAATCAGAAAAAAAGACATATTCTTAAGTTTCAAAAATTTGAAAAAATTCCCAACAGTAGAAAAATTATAAAAATTGAAAAACTGTAACAACTCACAAGTAGCTAAAGACTTCAAAATTAGGAAAAAATTATAAAAACTCCAAAAAAAATTCAAAAAAGGTCGAAAAATTAGCAAAGACCTCTCAGAAATAAAAAAAAAACATAGTTTTAAGTTTCAAAAATTCCCACCAGTAGAAAAATTATAAAAATTGAAAAATTATAACTACTTTCTAGTAGCTGAAGACTTAAAAATTAGGAAAAAATTATAAAAACTCCAACAAAAATTCAAGGTCGAAAAATTAGCAAAAACCTCTCAGAAATCAAAAAAAAAGCCCTATTTTTAAGTTTCAAAAATTTGAAAAAATTCCCAAAAGTAGAAAAATTATAAAAATTGAAAACCTATAACAACTCACAAGTAGCTAAAGACTTCAAAATAAAGAAAAAATTATAAAAACTCCAACACAAAGCCAAAAAGGGTCAAAAAATTAGCAAAAACCTCTCAGAAATCAAAAAAAAACCCAATTTTTAAGTTTCAAAAATTTGAAAAAATTCCCAACAGTAGAAAAATTATAAAAATTGAAAAACTGTAACAGCTAACAAGTAGCTAAAGACTTCAAAATTAGGAAAAAATTATAAAAACTCCAAAAAAAATTCAAAAAAGGTCGAAAAATTAGCAAAAACCTCTCAGAAATCAAAAAAAAAACCCTATTTTGAAGTTTCAAAAATTTGAAAAAATTCCCAACAGTAGAAAAATTATAAAAATTGAAAAAGTATAACAATTCACATTTAGCTAAAGACTTCAAAATTAGGAAAAAATTATAAAAACTCCAAAAAAAATTCAAAAAAGGTCGAAAAATTAGCAAAATCCTCTCAGAAATAAAAAAAAACCTTATTTTTAAGTTTCAAAAATTTTAAAAAATTCCCAACAGTAGAAAAATTATAAAAATTGAAAAAGTATAACAACTCACAAGTAGCTCAAGACTTCAAAATTAGGAAAAAATTATAAAAACTTCAAAAAACTTCAAAAAAGGTCGAAAAATTTGCAAAAACCTCTCAGAAATCAAAAAAAAACCCTATTTTTAAGTTTCAATAATTTGAAAAAATTCCCACCAGTAGAAAAATTATAAAAATTGAAAAACTATAACAACTCACAAGTAGCTAAAGACTTCAAAATTAGGAAAAAATTATAAAAACTCCAAAAAAAATTCAAAAAAGGTCGAAAAATTAGCAAAAACCTCTCAGAACTCAAAAAAAAAACCGAATTTTTAAGTTTCAAAAATTTGAAAAAATTCCCAACAGTAGAAAAATTATAAAAATTGAAAAACTATAACAACTCACAAGTAGCTTAAGACTTCAAAATTAGGAAAAAATTATAAAAACTCCAAACAAAATTCAAAAAAGGGTCGAAAAATTAGCAAAAACCTCTCAGAAATCAAAAAATAAATCCTATTTTTAAGTTTCAAAAATTTGAAAAAACTCCCACCAGTAGAAAAATTATAAAAATTGAAAAACTATAACATTTTGCCAGTAGCTGAAGACTTCAAAATTATGAAAAAATTATAAAAACTCCAAAAAAAATTCAAAAAAGGGTCGAAAAATTAGCAAAAACCTCTCAGAAATCAAAAAAAAAAACCCTATTTTTAAGTTTCAATAATTTGAAAAAATTCCCACCAGTAGAAAAATTATAAAAATTGAAAAACTATAACAACTCACAAGTAGCTAAAGACTTCAAAATTATGAAAAAATCATAAAAACTCCAAACAAAATTCGAAAAAGGTCGAAAAACTAGGAAAAACCTCTCAGAAATCAAAAAAAAACCCTATTTTTAAGTTTCAAAAATTTGAAAAAATTCCTAACAGTAGAAAAATTATAAAAATTGAAAAACTATAACAACTCACAAGTAGCTAAAGACTTCAAAATTATTAAACAATCATAAAAATTCCAAAAAAAATTCAAAAAGGGTCGAAAAATTAGCAAAAAACTCTCAGAAATCAGAAAAAAAGCCATATTTTTAAGTTTCAAAAATTAGAAAAAACTCCCACTAGTAGAAAAATTATAAAAATTGAAAAACTATAACAACTCACAAGTAGCTAAAGACTTCAAAATTAGGAGCAAAATTATAAAAACTCAAAAAAAAATTCAAAAAAGGTCGAAAAATTAGCAAAAACCTCTCAGAAATAAAAAAAAAACCCTATTTTTAAGTTTCAAAAATTTGAAAAAATTCCCAACAGTAGAAAATTATAAAAATTGAAAAACTATAACAACTCACAAGTAGCTAAAGACTTCAAAATTAAGAAGAAATCATAAAACTCCAACACAAATTCAAAAAGGGTCGAAAAATTAGCATAATCTGTCAGAAATCAAAAAAAAATCCCTATTTTTAAGTTTCAAAAATTTGAAAAAATTCCCAACAGTAGAAAAAATTTAAAAATTGTAAAACTCTAACAACTCACAAGTAGCTAAAGACTTCAAAATTAGGAAAAAAATATAAAAACTCCAAAAAAAACTCAAAAATGGTCGAAAAATTAGCAAAAGCCTCTCAGAAATCAAAAAAAAACCCTATTTTTAAGTTTCAAAAATTTGAAAAAATTCCCAACAGTAGAAAAATTATAAAAATTGAAAAAATATAACAACTTACAAGTAGCTAAAGACTTCAAAATTAAGAAGAAATCATAAAACTCCAACACAAATTCAAAAAGGGTCGAAAAATTAGCAAAATCTGTCAGAAATCAAAAAAAATCCCTATTTTTAAGTTTCAAAAATTTGAAAAAATTCCCAACAATAGAAAAATTATAAAAATTGAAAAACTATAACAACTCACAAGTAGCTAAAGACTTTAAAATTAGGAAAAAATTATAAAAACTCCAAAAAAATTCAAAAAAGTTCGAAAAATTAGCAAAAACCTCTCAGAACTCAAAAAAAAACCCAATTTTTAAGTTTCAAAAATTTGAAAAAATTCCCACCAGTAGAAAAATTATAAAAATTGAAAAACTATAACAACTCACAAGTAGCTAAAGACTTTAAAATTAGGAAAAAATTATAAAAACTCCAAAAAAAAATCAAAAAAGGTCGTAGAATTAGCAAAAACCTCTCAGAAATCAAAAAAAAAAACCCTATTTTTAAGTTTCAAAAATTTGAAAAAATTCCCAACAGTAGAAAACTTATAAAAATTGAAAAACTATAACAACTCACAAGTAGCTAAAGACTTCAAAATAAAGAAAAAATCATAAAAACTCCAACACAAAGTCAAAAAGGGTCAAAAAATTAGCAAAAACCTCTCAGAAATCAAAAAAAACCCTATTTTTAAGTTTCAAAAATTTGAAAAAATTCCCACCAGTAGAAAAATTATAAAAATTGAAAAACTATAACAACTCACAAGTAGCTAAAGACTTCAAAATTAGGAAAAAATTATAAAAACACCAAAAAAAATTCAAAAAATGTCGAAAAACTAAGAAAAACCTCTCAGAAATCAAAAAAAAACCCTATTTTTAAGTTTCAAAAATTTGAAAAAATTCCCAACAGTAGAAAAATTATAAAAATTGAAAAACTATAACAACTCACAAGTAGCTAAAGACTTCAAAATTAGGAAAAAATCATAAAAACTCCAAACAAAATTCAAAAAAGGGTCGAAAAATTAGCAAAAACCTCTCAGAAATCAAAAAATAAATCCTATTTTTAAGTTTCAAAAATTTGAAAAAACTCCCAACAGTAGAAAAATTATAAAAATTGAAAAAGTATAACAACTCACAAGTAGCTCAAGACTTCAAAATTAGGAAAAAATTATAAAAACTTCAAAAAACTTCAAAAAAGGTCGAAAAATTTGCAAAAACCTCTCAGAAATCAAAAAAAAACCCTATTTTTAAGTTTCAATAATTTGAAAAAATTCCCACCAGTAGAAAAATTATAAAAATTGAAAAACTATAACAACTCACAAGTAGCTAAAGACTTCAAAATTAGGAAAAAATTATAAAAACTCCAAAAAAAATTCAAAAAAGGTCGAAAAATTAGCAAAAACCTCTCAGAACTCAAAAAAAAAACCGAATTTTTAAGTTTAAAAAATTTGAAAAAATTCCCAACAGTAGAAAAATTATAAAAATTGAAAAACTATAACAACTCACAAGTAGCTTAAGACTTCAAAATTAGGAAAAAATTATAAAAACTCCAAACAAAATTCAAAAAAGGGTCGAAAAATTAGCAAAAACCTCTCAGAAATCAAAAAATAAATCCTATTTTTAAGTTTCAAAAATTTGAAAAAACTCCCACCAGTAGAAAAATTATAAAAATTGAAAAACTATAACATTTTGCCAGTAGCTGAAGACTTCAAAATTATGAAAAAATTATAAAAACTCCAAAAAAAATTCAAAAAAGGGTCGAAAAATTAGCAAAAACCTCTCAGAAATCAAAAAAAAAAACCCTATTTTTAAGTTTCAATAATTTGAAAAAATTCCCACCAGTAGAAAAATTATAAAAATTGAAAAACTATAACAACTCACAAGTAGCTAAAAACTTCAAAATTATGAAAAAATCATAAAAACTCCAAACAAAATTCGAAAAAGGTCGAAAAACTAGGAAAAACCTCTCAGAAATCAAAAAAAAACCCTATTTTTAAGTTTCAAAAATTTGAAAAAATTCCTAACAGTAGAAAAATTATAAAAATTGAAAAACTGTAACAGCTCACAAGTAGCTAAAGACTTCAAAATTAGGAAAAAATTATAAAAACTCCAAAAAAAATTCAAAAAAGGTCGAAAAATTAGCAAAGACCTCTCAGGAATAAAAAAAAAACATAGTTTTAAGTTTCAAAAATTCCCACCAGTAGAAAAATTATAAAAATTGAAAAATTATAACTACTTTCTAGTAGCTGAAGACTTAAAAATTAGGAAAAAATTATAAAAACTCCAACAAAAATTCAAGGTCGAAAAATTAGCAAAAACCTCTCAGAAATCAAAAAAAAAGCCCTATTTTGAAGTTTCAAAAATTTGAAAAAATTCCCAACAGTAGAAAAATTATAAAAATTGAAAAAGTATAACAATTCACATTTAGCTAAAGACTTCAAAATTAGGAAAAAATTATAAAAACTCCAAAAAAAATTCAAAAAAGGTCGAAAAATTAGCAAAATCCTCTCAGAAATAAAAAAAACCTTATTTTTAAGTTTCAAAAATTTTAAAAAATTCCCAACAGTAGAAAAATTATAAAAATTGAAAAAGTATAACAACTCACAAGTAGCTCAAGACTTCAAAATTAGGAAAAAATTATAAAAACTTCAAAAAACTTCAAAAAAGGTCGAAAAATTTGCAAAAACCTCTCAGAAATCAAAAAAAAACCCTATTTTTAAGTTTCAATAATTTGAAAAAATTCCCACCAGTAGAAAAATTATAAAAATTGAAAAACTATAACAACTCACAAGTAGCTAAAGACTTCAAAATTAGGAAAAAATTATAAAAACTCCAAAAAAAATTCAAAAAAGGTCGAAAAATTAGCAAAAACCTCTCAGAACTCAAAAAAAAAACCGAATTTTTAAGTTTCAAAAATTTGAAAAAATTCCCAACAGTAGAAAAATTATAAAAATTAAAAAAACAATAACAACTCACAAGTAGCTTAAGACTTCAAAATTAGGAAAAAATTATAAAAACTCCAAACAAACTTCAAAAAAGGGTCGAAAAATTAGCAAAAACCTCTCAGAAATCAAAAAATAAATCCTATTTTTAAGTTTCAAAAATTTGAAAAAACTCCCACCAGTAGAAAAATTATAAAAATTGAAAAACTATAACATTTTGCCAGTAGCTGAAGACTTCAAAATTATGAAAAAATTATAAAAACTCCAAAAAAAATTCAAAAAAGGGTCGAAAAATTAGCAAAAACCTCTCAGAAATCAAAAAAAAAAACCCTATTTTTAAGTTTCAATAATTTGAAAAAATTCCCACCAGTAGAAAAATTATAAAAATTGAAAAACTATAACAACTCACAAGTAGCTAAAGACTTCAAAATTATGAAAAAATCATAAAAACTCCAAACAAAATTCGAAAAAGGTCGAAAAACTAGGAAAAACCTCTCAGAAATCAAAAAAAAACCCTATTTTTAAGTTTCAAAAATTTGAAAAAATTCCTAACAGTAGAAAAATTATAAAAATTGAAAAACTATAACAACTCACAAGTAGCTAAAGACTTCAAAATTATTAAACAATCATAAAAATTCCAAAAAAAATTCAAAAAGGGTCGAAAAATTAGCAAAAAACTCTCAGAAATCAGAAAAAAAGCCATATTTTTAAGTTTCAAAAATTAGAAAAAACTCCCACTAGTAGAAAAATTATAAAAATTGAAAAACTATAACATATCACAAGTAGCTAAAGACTTCAAAATTAGGAGCAAAATTATAAAAACTCAAAAAAAAATTCAAAAAAGGTCGAAAAATTAGCAAAAACCTCTCAGAAATAAAAAAAAAACCCTATTTTTAAGTTTCAAAAATTTGAAAAAATTCCCAACAGTAGAAAATTATAAAAATTGAAAAACTATAACAACTCACAAGTAGCTAAAGACTTCAAAATTAAGAAGAAATCATAAAACTCCAACACAAATTCAAAAAGGGTCGAAAAATTAGCATAATCTGTCAGAAATCAAAAAAAAATCCCTATTTTTAAGTTTCAAAAATTTGAAAAAATTCCCAACAGTAGAAAAAATTTAAAAATTGTAAAACTCTAACAACTCACAAGTAGCTAAAGACTTCAAAATTAGGAAAAAAATATAAAAACTCCAAAAAAAACTCAAAAAAGGTCGAAAAATTAGCAAAAGCCTCTCAGAAATCAAAAAAAAACCCTATTTTTAAGTTTCAAAAATTTGAAAAAATTCCCAACAGTAGAAAAATTATAAAAATTGAAAAAATATAACAACTTACAAGTAGCTAAAGACTTCAAAATTAAGAAGAAATCATAAAACTCCAACACAAATTCAAAAAGGGTCGAAAAATTAGCAAAATCTGTCAGAAATCAAAAAAAATCCCTATTTTTAAGTTTCAAAAATTTGAAAAAATTCCCAACAATAGAAAAATTATAAAAATTGAAAAACTATAACAACTCACAAGTAGCTAAAGACTTTAAAATTAGGAAAAAATTATAAAAACTCCAAAAAAATTCAAAAAAGTTCGAAAAATTAGCAAAAACCTCTCAGAACTCAAAAAAAAACCCAATTTTTAAGTTTCAAAAATTTGAAAAAATTCCCACCAGTAGAAAAATTATAAAAATTGAAAAACTATAACAACTCACAAGTAGCTAAAGACTTTAAAATTAGGAAAAAATTATAAAAACTCCAAAAAAAAATCAAAAAAGGTCGAAGAATTAGCAAAAACCTCTCAGAAATCAAAAAAAAAAACCCTATTTTTAAGTTTCAAAAATTTGAAAAAATTCCCAACAGTAGAAAACTTATAAAAATTGAAAAACTATAACAACTCACAAGTAGCTAAAGACTTCAAAATAAAGAAAAAATCATAAAAACTCCAACACAAAGTCAAAAAGGGTCAAAAAATTAGCAAAAACCTCTCAGAAATCAAAAAAAACCCTATTTTTAAGTTTCAAAAATTTGAAAAAATTCCTAACAGTAGAAAAATTATAAAAATTGAAAAAGTATAACAACTCACAAGTAGCTCAAGACTTCAAAATTAGGAAAAAATTATAAAAACTCCAAAAAAAATTCAAAAAAGGTCGAAAAATTAGCAAAGACCTCTCAGGAATAAAAAAAAAACATAGTTTTAAGTTTCAAAAATTCCCACCAGTAGAAAAATTATAAAAATTGAAAAATTATAACTACTTTCTAGTAGCTGAAGACTTAAAAATTAGGAAAAAATTATAAAAACTCCAACAAAAATTCAAGGTCGAAAAATTAGCAAAAACCTCTCAGAAATCAAAAAAAAAGCCCTATTTTGAAGTTTCAAAAATTTGAAAAAATTCCCAACAGTAGAAAAATTATAAAAATTGAAAAAGTATAACAATTCACATTTAGCTAAAGACTTCAAAATTAGGAAAAAATTATAAAAACTCCAAAAAAAATTCAAAAAAGGTTGAAAAATTAGCAAAATCCTCTCAGAAATAAAAAAAAACCTTATTTTTAAGTTTCAAAAATTTTAAAAAATTCCCAACAGTAGAAAAATTATAAAAATTGAAAAAGTATAACAACTCACAAGTAGCTCAAGACTTCAAAATTAGGAAAAAATTATAAAAACTTCAAAAAACTTCAAAAAAGGTCGAAAAATTTGCAAAAACCTCTCAGAAATCAAAAAAAAACCCTATTTTTAAGTTTCAATAATTTGAAAAAATTCCCACCAGTAGAAAAATTATAAAAATTGAAAAACTATAACAACTCACAAGTAGCTAAAGACTTCAAAATTAGGAAAAAATTATAAAAACTCCAAAAAAAATTCAAAAAAGGTCGAAAAATTAGCAAAAACCTCTCAGAACTCAAAAAAAAAACCGAATTTTTAAGTTTCAAAAATTTGAAAAAATTCCCAACAGTAGAAAAATTATAAAAATTAAAAAAACAATAACAACTCACAAGTAGCTTAAGACTTCAAAATTAGGAAAAAATTATAAAAACTCCAAACAAACTTCAAAAAAGGGTCGAAAAATTAGCAAAAACCTCTCAGAAATCAAAAAATAAATCCTATTTTTAAGTTTCAAAAATTTGAAAAAACTCCCACCAGTAGAAAAATTATAAAAATTGAAAAACTATAACATTTTGCCAGTAGCTGAAGACTTCAAAATTATGAAAAAATTATAAAAACTCCAAAAAAAATTCAAAAAAGGGTCGAAAAATTAGCAAAAACCTCTCAGAAATCAAAAAAAAAAACCCTATTTTTAAGTTTCAATAATTTGAAAAAATTCCCACCAGTAGAAAAATTATAAAAATTGAAAAACTATAACAACTCACAAGTAGCTAAAGACTTCAAAATTATGAAAAAATCATAAAAACTCCAAACAAAATTCGAAAAAGGTCGAAAAACTAGGAAAAACCTCTCAGAAATCAAAAAAAAACCCTATTTTTAAGTTTCAAAAATTTGAAAAAATTCCTAACAGTAGAAAAATTATAAAAATTGAAAAACTATAACAACTCACAAGTAGCTAAAGACTTCAAAATTATTAAACAATCATAAAAATTCCAAAAAAAATTCAAAAAGGGTCGAAAAATTAGCAAAAAACTCTCAGAAATCAGAAAAAAAGCCATATTTTTAAGTTTCAAAAATTAGAAAAAACTCCCACTAGTAGAAAAATTATAAAAATTGAAAAACTATAACATATCACAAGTAGCTAAAGACTTCAAAATTAGGAGCAAAATTATAAAAACTCAAAAAAAAATTCAAAAAAGGTCGAAAAATTAGCAAAAACCTCTCAGAAATAAAAAAAAAACCCTATTTTTAAGTTTCAAAAATTTGAAAAAATTCCCAACAGTAGAAAATTATAAAAATTGAAAAACTATAACAACTCACAAGTAGCTAAAGACTTCAAAATTAAGAAGAAATCATAAAACTCCAACACAAATTCAAAAAGGGTCGAAAAATTAGCATAATCTGTCAGAAATCAAAAAAAAATCCCTATTTTTAAGTTTCAAAAATTTGAAAAAATTCCCAACAGTAGAAAAAATTTAAAAATTGTAAAACTCTAACAACTCACAAGTAGCTAAAGACTTCAAAATTAGGAAAAAAATATAAAAACTCCAAAAAAAACTCAAAAAAGGTCGAAAAATTAGCAAAAGCCTCTCAGAAATCAAAAAAAAACCCTATTTTTAAGTTTCAAAAATTTGAAAAAATTCCCAACAGTAGAAAAATTATAAAAATTGAAAAAATATAACAACTTACAAGTAGCTAAAGACTTCAAAATTAAGAAGAAATCATAAAACTCCAACACAAATTCAAAAAGGGTCGAAAAATTAGCAAAATCTGTCAGAAATCAAAAAAAATCCCTATTTTTAAGTTTCAAAAATTTGAAAAAATTCCCAACAATAGAAAAATTATAAAAATTGAAAAACTATAACAACTCACAAGTAGCTAAAGACTTTAAAATTAGGAAAAAATTATAAAAACTCCAAAAAAATTCAAAAAAGTTCGAAAAATTAGCAAAAACCTCTCAGAACTCAAAAAAAAACCCAATTTTTAAGTTTCAAAAATTTGAAAAAATTCCCACCAGTAGAAAAATTATAAAAATTGAAAAACTATAACAACTCACAAGTAGCTAAAGACTTTAAAATTAGGAAAAAATTATAAAAACTCCAAAAAAAAATCAAAAAAGGTCGAAGAATTAGCAAAAACCTCTCAGAAATCAAAAAAAAAAACCCTATTTTTAAGTTTCAAAAATTTGAAAAAATTCCCAACAGTAGAAAACTTATAAAAATTGAAAAACTATAACAACTCACAAGTAGCTAAAGACTTCAAAATAAAGAAAAAATCATAAAAACTCCAACACAAAGTCAAAAAGGGTCAAAAAATTAGCAAAAACCTCTCAGAAATCAAAAAAAACCCTATTTTTAAGTTTCAAAAATTTGAAAAAATTCCCACCAGTAGAAAAATTATAAAAATTGAAAAACTATAACAACTCACAAGTAGCTAAAGACTTCAAAATTAGGAAAAAATTATAAAAACACAAAAAAAAATTCAAAAAATGTCGAAAAACTAAGAAAAACCTCTCAGAAATCAAAAAAAAACCCTATTTTTAAGTTTCAAAAATTTGAAAAAATTCCCAACAGTAGAAAAATTATAAAAATTGAAAAACTATAACAACTCACAAGTAGCTAAAGACTTCAAAATTAGGAAAAAATTATAAAAACTCCAAAAAAAATTCAAAAAAGGTCGAAAAATTAGCAAAAACCTCTCAGAAATCAAAAAAAAAACCATATTTTTAAGTTTCAAAAATTTGAAAAAATTCCCAACAGTAGAAAAATTATAAAAATTGAAAAAATATAACAACTCACAAGTAGCTTAAGACTTCAAAATTATTAAAAAATCATAAAACTTCCAAAAAAAATTCAAAAAGGGTCGAAAAATTAGCAAAAAACTCTCAGAAATCAGAAAAAAAGCCATATTTTTAAGTTTCAAAAAATAGAAAAACCTCCCACTAGTAGAAAAATTATAAAAATTGAAAAACTATAACAACTCACAAGTAGCTAAAGACTTCAAAATTAGGAAAAAAATTATAAAAACTCAAAAAAAAATTCAAAAAAGGTCGAAAAATTAGCAAAAACCCCTCAGAAATAAAAAAAAAACCCTATTTTTAAGTTTCAAAAATTTGAAAAAATTCCCAACAGTAGAAAAATTATAAAAATTGAAAAAATATAACAACTTACAAGTAGCTAAAGACTTCAAAATTAAGAAGAAATCATAAAACTCCAACACAAATTCAAAAAGGGTCGAAAAATTAGCAAAATCTGTCAGAAATCAAAAAAAAATCCCAATTTTTAAGTTTCAAAAATTTGAAAAAATTCCCAACAGTAGAAAAATTATAAAAATTGTAAAACTATAACATATCACAAGTAGCTAAAGACTTCAAAATTAGGAAAAAATTATAAAAACTCCAAAAAAAATTCAAAAAAAGTCGAAAAATTAGCAAAAACTTCTCCGAAATCAAAAAAAAAACCCTATTTTTAAGTTTCAAAAATTTAAAAAAATTCCCAACAGTAGAAAAATTATAAAAATTGAAAAACTATAACAACTCACAAGTAGCTCAAGACTTCAAAATTAGAAAAAAATTATAAAAACTCCAAAAAAAATTCAAAAAAGGTCGAAAAATTAGCAAAAACCTTTCAGAAATCAAAAAATAAACCCTATTTTTAAGTTTCAAAAATTTGAAAAAACTCCCACCAGTAGAAAAATTATAAAAATTGAAAAACTATAACAACTCATAAGTAGCTAAAGACTTCAAAATTAGGAAAAAATTATAAAAACTCCAAAAAAAATTCAAAAAAAGGTCGAAAAATTAGCAAAAACCTCTCAGAAATAAAAAAAAAACCCTATTTTTAAGTTTCAAAAATTTCAAAAAATTCCCAACAGTAGAAAAATTATAAAAATTGAAAAACTATAACAACTCACAAGTAGCTAAAGACTTCAAAATTATGAAAAAATCATAAAAACTCCAAAAAAAATTCAAAAAAGGTCGAAAAACTAGCAAAAAACTCTCAGAAATCAGAAAAAAGCCATATTTTTAAGTTTCAAAAATTAGAAAAACCTCACACTAGTAGAAAAATTATAAAAATTGAAAAACTATAACAACTCACAAGTAGCTAAAGACTTCAAAATTAGGAAAAAATTATAAAAACTCCAAAAAAAATTCAAAAAAGGGTCGAAAAATTAGCAAAAACCTCTCAGAAATCAAAAAAAAAACCCTATTTTTAAGTTTCAAAAATTTGAAAAAATTCCCAACAGTAGAAAAATTATAAAAATTGAAAAACTATAACAACTCACAAGTAGCTAAAGACTTCAAAATTATGAAAAAATCATAAAAACTCCAAAAAAAATTCAAAAAAGGTCGAAAAACTAGCAAAAACCTATCAGAAATCAAAAAAAAACCCTATTTCTAAGTTTCAAAAATTTGAAAAAAGTCACAAAAGTAGAAAAATTATAAAAATTGAAAAACTATAACAATTCATAAGTAGCTAAAGACTTCAAAATTAGGAAAAAATTATAAAAACTCCAAAAAAAATTCAAAAAAGGTCGAAAAATTAGCAAAAGCCTCTCAGAAATCAAAAAAAAACCCTATTTTTAAGTTTCAAAAATTTGAAAAAATTCCCAACAGTAGAAAAATTATAAAAATTGAAAAACTATAACAACTCACAAGTAGCTAAAGACTTCAAAATTATGAAAAAATCATAAAAACTCCAAAAAAAATTCAAAAAATGTCGAAAAACTAGGAAAAAACTCTCAAAAATCAGAAAAAAAGACATATTCTTAAGTTTCAAAAATTTGAAAAAATTCCCAACAGTAGAAAAATTATAAAAATTGAAAAACTATAACAACTCACAAGTAGCTAAAGACTTCAAAATTAGGAAAAAATCATAAAAACTCCAAAAAAAATTCAAAAAAAATTGAAAAATTAGCAAAAATCTCTCAGAAATCAAAAAAAAAACCCTATTTTTAAGTTTCAAAAATTTGAAAAAACTCCCACCAGTAGAAAAATTATAAAAATTGAAAAACTATAACAACTCATAAGTAGCTAAAGACTTCAAAATTAGGAAAAAATTATAAAAACTCCAAAAAAAATTCAAAAAAAGGTCGAAAAATTAGCAAAAACCTCTCAGAAATCAAAAAAAAAACCCTATTTTTAAGTTTCAAAAATTTGAAAAAATTCCCAACAGTAGAAAAATTATAAAAATTGAAAAACTATAACAACTCACAAGTAGCTAAAGACTTCAAAATTATGAAAAAATCATAAAAACTCCAAAAAAAATTCAAAAAAGGTCGAAAAACTAGCAAAAAACTCTCAGAAATCAGAAAAAAGCCATATTTTTAAGTTTCAAAAATTAGAAAAACCTCACACTAGTAGAAAAATTATAAAAATTGAAAAACTATAACAACTCACAAGTAGCTAAAGACTTCAAAATTAGGAAAAAATTATAAAAACTTCAAAAAAAATTCAAAAAAGGGTCGAAAAATTAGCAAAAACCTCTCAGAAATCAAAAAAAAAAACCCTATTTTTAAGTTTCAAAAATTTGAAAAAATTCCCAACAGTAGAAAAATTATAAAAATTGAAAAACTATAACAACTCACAAGTAGCTAAAGACTTCAAAATTATGAAAAAATCATAAAAACTCCAAAAAAAATTCAAAAAAGGTCGAAAAACTAGCAAAAACCTATCAGAAATCAAAAAAAAAACGTATTTCTAAGTTTCAAAAATTTGAAAAAAGTCACAAAAGTAGAAAAATTATAAAAATTGAAAAACTATAACAATTCATAAGTAGCTAAAGACTTCAAAATTAGGAAAAAATTATAAAAACTCCAAAAAAAATTCAAAAAAGGTCGAAAAATTAGCAAAAGCCTCTCAGAAATCAAAAAAAAACCCTATTTGTAAGTTTCAAAAATTAGAAAAACCTCACACTAGTAGAAAAATTATAAAAATTGAAAAACTATAACAACTCACAAGTAGCTAAAGACTTCAAAATTATGAAAAAATCATAAAAACTCCAAAAAAAATTCAAAAAATGTCGAAAAACTAGGAAAAACCTCTCAGAAATCAAAAAAAAACCCTATTTTTAAGTTTCAAAAATTTGAAAAAATTCCCAACAGTAGAAAAATTATAAAAATTGAAAAACTATAACAACTCACAAGTAGCTAAAGACTTCAAAATTAGGAAAAAATTATAAAAACTCCAAAAAAAATTCAAAAAAGGTCGAAAAATTAGCAAAAATCTCTCAGAAATCAAAAAAAAACCCTATTTTTAAGTTTCAAAAATTTGAAAAAATTCCCAACAGTAGAAAAATTATAAAAATTGAAAAACTATAACAACTCACAAGTAGCTAAAGACTTCAAAATTATTAAAAATTCATAAAAATTCCAATAAAAATTCAAAAAGGGTCGAAAAATTAGCAAAAAACTCTCAAAAATCAGAAAAAAAGACATATTCTTAAGTTTCAAAAATTTGAAAAAATTCCCAACAGTAGAAAAATTATAAAAATTGAAAAACTATAACAACTCACAAGTAGCTAAAGACTTCAAAATTAGGAAAAAATTATAAAAACTCCAAAAAAAATTCAAAAAAGGTCGAAAAATTAGCAAAAACTTCTCCGAAATCACAAAAAAAAACCCTATTTCTAAGTTTCAAAAATTTGAAAAAATTCCCAACAGTAGAAAAATTATAAAAATTGAAAAAATATAACAACTTACAAGTAGCTAAAGACTTCAAAATTAAGAAGAAATCATAAAACTCCAACACAAATTCAAAAAGGGTCGAAAAATTAGCAAAATCTGTCAGAAATCAAAAAAAATCCCTATTTTTAAGTTTCAAAAATTTGAAAAAATTCCCAACAGTAGAAAAATTATAAAAATTGAAAAACTATAACAACTCACAAGTAGCTAAAGACTTTAAAATTAGGAAAAAATTATAAAAACTCCAAAAAAAATTCAATAAAGTTCGAAAAATTAGTAAAAACCTCTCAGAACTCAAAAAAAAAACCCAATTTTTAAGTTTCAAAAATTTGAAAAAATTCCCAACAGTAGAAAAATTATAAAAATTGAAAAACTATAACAACTCACAAGTAGCTAAAGACTTCAAAATTAAGAAGAAATCATAAAACTCCAACTCAAATTCAAAAAGGGTCGAAAAATTAGCAAAATCTGTCAGAAATCAAAAAAAAATCCCTATTCTTAAGTTTCAAAAATTTGAAAAAATTCCCAACAGTAGAAAAATTATAAAAATTGAAAAACTATAACAACTCACAAGTAGCTAAAGACTTCAAAATTAGGAAAAAATTATAAAAACTCCAAAAAAAATTCAATAAAGGTCGAAAAATTAGTAAAAACCTCTCAGAACTCAAAAAAAAAACCCAATTTTTAAGTTTCAAAAATTTGAAAAAATTCCCAACAGTAGAAAAATTATAAAAATTGAAAAACTATAACAACTCACAAGTAGCTAAAGACTTCAAAATTAGGAAAAAATTATAAAAACTCCAAAAAAAATTCAATAAAGGTCGAAAAATTAGTAAAAACCTCTCAGAACTCAAAAAAAAAACCCAATTTTTAAGTTTCAAAAATTTGAAAAAATTCCCAACAGTAGAAAAATTATAAAAATTGAAAAACTATAACAACTCACAAGTAGCTAAAGACTTCAAAATTAGGAAAAAATTATAAAAACTCCAAACAAAATTCAAAAAAGGTCGAAAAATTAGCAAAAACTTCTCAGAAATCAAAAAAAAAAACCCTATTTTTAAGTTTCAAAAATTTGAAAAAATTCCCAACAGTAGAAAAAATATAAAAATTGAAAAACTATAACAACTCACAAGTAGCTAAAGACTTCAAAATTAAGAAGAAATCATAAAACTCCAACTCAAATTCAAAAAGGGTCGAAAAATTAGTAAAAACCTATCAGAAATCAAAAAAAAACCCTATTTTTAAGTTTCAAAAATTTAAAAAAATTCCCAACAGTAGAAAAATTATAAAAATTGAAAAACTATAACAACTCACAAGTAGCTCAAGACTTCAAAATTAGAAAAAAATTATAAAAACTCCAAAAAAAATTCAAAAAAGGTCGAAAAATTAGCAAAAACCTTTCAGAAATCAAAAAATAAACCCTATTTTTAAGTTTCAAAAATTTGAAAAAACTCCCACCAGTAGAAAAATTATAAAAATTGAAAAACTATAACAACTCACAAGTAGCTAAAGACTTCAAAATTAGGAAAAAATTATAAAAACTCCAAAAAAAATTCAAAAAAGGTCGAAAAATTAGCAAAAACTTCTCCGAAATCACAAAAAAAAACCCTATTTCTAAGTTTCAAAAATTTGAAAAAATTCCCAACAGTAGAAAAATTATAAAAATTGAAAAAATATAACAACTTACAAGTAGCTAAAGACTTCAAAATTAAGAAGAAATCATAAAACTCCAACACAAATTCAAAAAGGGTCGAAAAATTAGCAAAATCTGTCAGAAATCAAAAAAAATCCCTATTTTTAAGTTTCAAAAATTTGAAAAAATTCCCAACAGTAGAAAAATTATAAAAATTGAAAAACTATAACAACTCACAAGTAGCTAAAGACTTTAAAATTAGGAACAAATTATAAAAACTCCAAAAAAAATTCAATAAAGTTCGAAAAATTAGTAAAAACCTCTCAGAACTCAAAAAAAAAACCCAATTTTTAAGTTTCAAAAATTTGAAAAAATTCCCAACAGTAGAAAAATTATAAAAATTGAAAAACTATAACAACTCACAAGTAGCTAAAGACTTCAAAATTAAGAAGAAATCATAAAACTCCAACTCAAATTCAAAAAGGGTCGAAAAATTAGCAAAATCTGTCAGAAATCAAAAAAAAATCCCTATTCTTAAGTTTCAAAAATTTGAAAAAATTCCCAACAGTAGAAAAATTATAAAAATTGAAAAACTATAACAACTCACAAGTAGCTAAAGACTTCAAAATTAGGAAAAAATTATAAAAACTCCAAAAAAAATTCAATAAAGGTCGAAAAATTAGTAAAAACCTCTCAGAACTCAAAAAAAAAACCCAATTTTTAAGTTTCAAAAATTTGAAAAAATTCCCAACAGTAGAAAAATTATAAAAATTGAAAAACTATAACAACTCACAAGTAGCTAAAGACTTCAAAATTAGGAAAAAATTATAAAAACTCCAAAAAAAATTCAATAAAGGTCGAAAAATTAGTAAAAACCTCTCAGAACTCAAAAAAAAAACCCAATTTTTAAGTTTCAAAAATTTGAAAAAATTCCCAACAGTAGAAAAATTATAAAAATTGAAAAACTATAACAACTCACAAGTAGCTAAAGACTTCAAAATTAGGAAAAAATTATAAAAACTCCAAACAAAATTCAAAAAAGGTCGAAAAATTAGCAAAAACTTCTCCGAAATCAAAAAAAAAAACCCTATTTTTAAGTTTCAAAAATTTGAAAAAATTCCCAACAGTAGAAAAAATATAAAAATTGAAAAACTATAACAACTCACAAGTAGCTAAAGACTTCAAAATTAAGAAGAAATCATAAAACTCCAACTCAAATTCAAAAAGGGTCGAAAAATTAGTAAAAACCTATCAGAAATCAAAAAAAAACCCTATTTTTAAGTTTCAAAAATTTAAAAAAATTCCCAACAGTAGAAAAATTATAAAAATTGAAAAACTATAACAACTCACAAGTAGCTCAAGACTTCAAAATTAGAAAAAAATTATAAAAACTCCAAAAAAAATTCAAAAAAGGTCGAAAAATTAGCAAAAACCTTTCAGAAATCAAAAAATAAACCCTATTTTTAAGTTTCAAAAATTTGAAAAAACTCCCACCAGTAGAAAAATTATAAAAATTGAAAAACTATAACAACTCATAAGTAGCTAAAGACTTCAAAATTAGGAAAAAATTATAAAAACTCCAAAAAAAATTCAAAAAAGGGTCGAAAAATTAGCAAAAACCTCTCAGAAATCAAAAAAAAAAACCCTATTTTTAAGTTTCAAAAATTTGAAAAAATTCCCAACAGTAGAAAAATTATAAAAATTGAAAAACTATAACAACTCACAAGTAGCTAAAGACTTCAAAATTATGAAAAAATCATAAAAACTCCAAAAAAAATTCAAAAAAGGTCGAAAAACTAGCAAAAAACTCTTAGAAATCAGAAAAAAAGCCATATTTTTAAGTTTCAAAAATTAGAAAAACCTCCCACTAGTAGAAAAATTATAAAAATTGAAAAACTATAACAACTCATAAGTAGCTAAAGACTTCAAAATTAGGAAAAAATTATAAAAACTCCAAAAAAAATTCAAAAAAGGTCGAAAAATTAGCAAAAGCCTCTCAGAAATCAAAAAAAAACCCTATTTTTAAGTTTCAAAAATTTGAAAAAATTCCCAACAGTAGAAAAATTATAAAAATTGAAAAACTATAACAACTCACAAGTAGCTCAAGACTTCAAAATTATGAAAAAATCATAAAAACTCCAAAAAAAATTCAAAAAATGTCGAAAAACTAGGAAAAATCTCTCAGAAATCAAAAAAAAACCCTATTTTTAAGTTTCAAAAATTTGAAAAAATTCCCAACAGTAGAAAAATTATAAAAATTGAAAAACTATAACAACTCACAAGTAGCTAAAGACTTCAAAATTAGGAAAAAATTATAAAAACTCAAAAAAAAATTCAAAAAAGGTCGAAAAATTAGCAAAAACTTCTCCGAAATCAAAAAAAAAAACCCTATTTTTAAGTTTCAAAAATTTGAAAAAATTCCCAACAGTAGAAAAATTATAAAAATTGAAAAAATATAACAACTTACAAGTAGCTAAAGACTTCAAAATTAAGAAGAAATCATAAAACTCCAACACAAATTCAAAAAGGGTCGAAAAATTAGCAAAATCTGTCAGAAATCAAAAAAAATCCCTATTTTTAAGTTTCAAAAATTTGAAAAAATTCCCAACAGTAGAAAAATTATAAAAATTGAAAAAATATAACAACTCACAAGTAGCTAAAGACTTTAAAATTAGGAAAAAATTATAAAAACTCCAAAAAAAATTCAAAAAAGGTCGAAAAATTAGCAAAAACCTCTCAGAAATCAAAAAAAAACCCTATTTTTAAGTTTCAAAAATTTGAAAAAATTCCCAACAGTTGAAAAATTATAAAAATTGAAAAACTATAACAACTCACAAGTAGCTAAAGACTTCAAAATTAAGAAGAAATCATAAAACTCTAACACAAATTCAAAAAGGGTCGAAAAATTAGCAAAATCTGTCAGAAATCAAAAAAAAATCCCTATTTTTAAGTTTCAAAAATTTGAAAAAATTCCCAACAGTAGAAAAATTATAAAAATTGAAAAACTATAACAACTCACAAGTAGCTAAAGACTTCAAAATTAGGAAAAAATTATAAAACTCCAACACAAATTCAAAAAGGGTCGAAAAATTAGCAAAATTTGTCAGAAATCAAAAAAAAATCCCTATTTTTAAGTTTCAAAAATTTGAAAAAATTCCCAACAGTAGAAAAATTATAAAAATTGAAAAAATATAACAACTTACAAGTAGCTAAAGACTTCAAAATTAAGAAGAAATCATAAAACTCCAACACAAATTCAAAAAGGGTCGAAAAATTAGCAAAATCTGTCAGAAATCAAAAAAAAATCCCTATTTTTAAGTTTCAAAAATTTGAAAAAATTCCCAACAGTAGAAAAATTACAAAAATTGAAAAACTATAACAACTCACAAGTAGCTAAAGACTTCAAAATTAGGAAAAAATTATAAAAACTCCAAACAAAATTCAAAAAAGGTCGAAAAATTAGCAAAAACTTCTCCGAAATCAAAAAAAAAAACCCTATTTTTAAGTTTCAAAAATTTGAAAAAATTCCCAACAGTAGAAAAAATATAAAAATTGAAAAACTATAACAACTCACAAGTAGCTAAAGACTTCAAAATTATTAAAAAATCATAAAAATTCCAAAAAAAATTCAAAAAGGGTCGAAAAATTAGCAAAAAACTCTCAGAAATCAGAAAAAAAGCCATATTTTTAAGTTTCAAAAATTAGAAAAAACTCCCACTAGTAGAAAAATTATAAAAATTGAAAAACTATAACAACTCACAAGTAGCTAAAGACTTCAAAATTAGGAAAAAATTATAAAACTCCAACACAAATTCAAAAAAGGTCGAAAAATTAGCAAAATTTGTCAGAAATCAAAAAAAAATCCCTATTTTTAAGTTTCAAAAATTTGAAAAAACTCCCAACAGTAGAAAAATTACAAAAATTGAAAAACTATAACAACTCACAAGTAGCTAAAGACTTCAAAATTAGGAAAAAATTATAAAAACTCCAAAAAAAATTCAACAAAAGGTCGAAAAATTAGCAAAAACTTCTCCGAAATCAAAAAAAAAAATCCCTATTTTTAAGTTTCAAAAATTTGAAAAAATTCCCAACAGTAGAAAAATTATAAAAATTGAAAAACTATAAAAACTTACAAGTAGCTAAGGACTTCAAAATTAAGAAGAAATCATAAAACTCCAACACAAATTCAAAAAGGGTCGAAAAATTAGCAAAATCTGTCAGAAATCAAAAAAAATCCCTATTTTTAAGTTTCAAAAATTTGAAAAAATTCCCAACAGTAGAAAAATTATAAAAATTGAAAAAATATAACAACTCACAAGTAGCTAAAGACTTTAAAATTAGGAAAAAATTATAAAAACTCCAAAAAAAATTCAAAAAAGGTCGAAAAATTAGCAAAAACCTTTCAGAAATCAAAAAATAAACCCTATTTTTAAGTTTCAAAAATTTGAAAAAACTCCCACCAGTAGAAAAATTATAAAAATTGAAAAACTATAACAACTCATAAGTAGCTAAAGACTTCAAAATTAGGAAAAAATTATAAAAACTCCAAAAAAAATTCAAAAAAGGGTCGAAAAATTAGCAAAAACCTCTCAGAAATCAAAAAAAAAACCCTATTTTTAAGTTTCAAAAATTTGAAAAAATTCCCAACAGTAGAAAAATTATAAAAATTGAAAAACTATAACAACTCACAAGTAGCTAAAGACTTCAAAATTATGAAAAAATCATAAAAACTCCAAAAAAAATTCAAAAAAGGTCGAAAAACTAGCAAAAAACTCTTAGAAATCAGAAAAAAAGCCATATTTTTAAGTTTCAAAAATTAGAAAAACCTCCCACTAGTAGAAAAATTATAAAAATTGAAAAACTATAACAACTCATAAGTAGCTAAAGACTTCAAAATTAGGAAAAAATTATAAAAACTCCAAAAAAAATTCAAAAAAGGTCGAAAAATTAGCAAAAGCCTCTCAGAAATCAAAAAAAAACCCTATTTTTAAGTTTCAAAAATTTGAAAAAATTCCCAACAGTAGAAAAATTATAAAAATTGAAAAACTATAACAACTCACAAGTAGCTAAAGACTTCAAAATTATGAAAAAAATCATAAAAACTCCAAAAAAAATTCAAAAAATGTCGAAAAACTAGGAAAAACCTCTCAGAAATCAAAAAAAAACCCTATTTTTAAGTTTCAAAAATTTGAAAAAATTCCCAACAGTAGAAAAATTATAAAAATTGAAAAACTATAACAACTCACAAGTAGCTAAAGACTTCAAAATTAGGAAAAAATTATAAAAACTCAAAAAAAAATTCAAAAAAGGTCGAAAAATTAGCAAAAACTTCTCCGTAATCAAAAAAAAAAACCCTATTTTTAAGTTTCAAAAATTTGAAAAAATTCCCAACAGTAGAAAAATTATAAAAATTGAAAAAATATAACAACTTACAAGTAGCTAAAGACTTCAAAATTAAGAAGAAATCATAAAACTCCAACACAAATTCAAAAAGGGTCGAAAAATTAGCAAAATCTGTCAGAAATCAAAAAAAATCCCTATTTTTAAGTTTCAAAAATTTGAAAAAATTCCCAACAGTAGAAAAATTATAAAAATTGAAAAAATATAACAACTCACAAGTAGCTAAAGACTTTAAAATTAGGAAAAAATTATAAAAACTCCAAAAAAAATTCAAAAAAGGTCGAAAAATTAGCAAAAACCTCTCAGAAATCAAAAAAAAACCCTATTTTTAAGTTTCAAAAATTTGAAAAAATTCCCAACAGTAGAAAAATTATAAAAATTGAAAAACTATAACAACTCACAAGTAGCTAAAGACTTCAAAATTAAGAAGAAATCATAAAACTCCAACACAAATTCAAAAAGGGTCGAAAAATTAGCAAAATCAGTCAGAAATCAAAAAAAAATCCCTATTTTTAAGTTTCAAAAATTTGAAAAAATTCCCAACAGTAGAAAAATTATAAAAATTGAAAAACTATAACAACTCACAAGTAGCTAAAGACTTCAAAATTAGGAAAAAATTATAAAACTCCAACACAAATTCAAAAAGGGTCGAAAAATTAGCAAAATTTGTCAGAAATCAAAAAAAAATCCCTATTTTTAAGTTTCAAAAATTTGAAAAAATTCCCAACAGTAGAAAAATTATAAAAATTGAAAAAATATAACAACTTACAAGTAGCTAAAGACTTCAAAATTAAGAAGAAATCATAAAACTCCAACACAAATTCAAAAAGGGTCGAAAAATTAGCAAAATCTGTCAGAAATCAAAAAAAAATCCCTAGTTTTAAGTTTCAAAAATTTGAAAAAATTCCCAACAGTAGAAAAATTACAAAAATTGAAAAACTATAACAACTCACAAGTAGCTAAAGACTTCAAAATTAGGAAAAAATTATAAAAACTCCAAACAAAATTCAAAAAAGGTCGAAAAATTAGCAAAAACTTCTCCGAAATCAAAAAAAAAACCCTATTTTTAAGTTTCAAAAATTTGAAAAAATTCCCAACAGTAGAAAAAATATAAAAATTGAAAAACTATAACAACTCACAAGTAGCTAAAGACTTCAAAATTATTAAAAAATCATAAAAATTCCAAAAAAAATTCAAAAAGGGTCGAAAAATTAGCAAAAAACTCTCAGAAATCAGAAAAAAAGCCATATTTTTAAGTTTCAAAAATTAGAAAAAACTCCCACTAGTAGAAAAATTATAAAAATTGAAAAACTATAACAACTCACAAGTAACTAAAGACTTCAAAATTAGGAAAAAATTATAAAAACTCCAAAACAAATTCAAAAAAGGTCGAAAAATTAGCAAAAACTTCTCCGAAATCAAAAAAAAAAATCCCTATTTTTAAGTTTCAAAAATTTGAAAAAATTCCCAACAGTAGAAAAATTATAAAAATTGAAAAATTATAAAAACTTACAAGTAGCTAAGGACTTCAAAATTAAGAAGAAATCATAAAACTCCAACACAAATTCAAAAAGGGTCGAAAAATTAGCAAAATCTGTCAGAAATCAAAAAAAATCCCTATTTTTAAGTTTCAAAAATTTGAAAAAATTCCCAACAGTAGAAAAATTATAAAAATTGAAAAACTATAACAACTCACAAGTAGCTAAAGACTTTAAAATTAGGAAAAAATTATAAAAACTCCAAAAAAAATTCAAAAAAGGTCGAAAAATTAGTAAAAACCTCTCAGAACTCAAAAAAAAACCCAATTTTTAAGTTTCAAAAATTTGAAAAAATTCCCAACAGTAGAAAAATTATAAAAATTGAAAAACTATAACAACTCACAAGTAGCTAAAGACTTCAAAATTAAGAAGAAATCATAAAACTCCAACACAAATTCAAAAAGGGTCGAAAAATTAGCAAAATCTGTCAGAAATCAAAAAAAAATCCCTATTTTTAAGTTTCAAAAATTTGAAAAAATTCCCAACAGTAGAAAAATTATAAAAATTGAAAAACTATAACAACTCACAAGTAGCTAAAGACTTCAAAATTAGGAAAAAATTATAAAACTCCAACACAAATTCAAAAAGGGTCGAAAAATTAGCAAAATCTCTCAGAAACCAAAAAAAAATCCCTATTTTTAAGTTTCAAAAGTTTGAAAAAATTCCCAACAGAAGAAAAATTATAAAAATTGAAAAACTATAACAACTTACAAGTAGCTAAAGACTTCCAAATTAAGAAGAAATCATAAAACTCCAACACAAATTCAAAAAGGGTCGAAAAATTAGCAAAATCTGTCAGAAATCAAAAAAAATCCCTATTTTTAAGTTTCAAAAATTTGAAAAAATTCCCAACAGTAGAAAAATTATAAAAATTGAAAAACTATAACAACTCACAAGTAGCTAAAGACTTCAAAATTAGGAAAAAATTATAAAAACTCCAAAAAAAATTCAAAAAAGGTCAAAAAATTAGCAAAAACTTCTACGAAATCAAAAAAAAAAACCCTATTTTTAAGTTTCAAAAATTTGAAAAAATTCCCAACAGTAGAAAAATTATAAAAATTGAAAAAATATAACAACTTACAAGTAGCTAAAGACTTCAAAATTCAGAAGAAATCATAAAACTCCAACACAAATTCAAAAAGGGTCGAAAAATTAGCAAAATCTGTCAGAAATCAAAAAAAATTTTTTTTTTAAGTTTCAAAAATTTGAAAAAGTTCCCAACAGTAGAAAAATTAGAAAAATTGAAAAACTATAACAACTCACAAGTAGCTAAAGACTTCAAAATTAGGAAAAAATTATAAAAACTCCAAAAAAAAATAAAAAAAGGTCGAAAACTTAACAAAAACCTCTCAGAAATCAAAAAAAAAACCCTATTTTTAAGTTTCAAAAATTTGAAAAAATTCCCAACAGTAGAAAAATTATAAAAATTGAAAAACTATAACAACTCACAAGTAGCTAAAGACTTCAAAATTAGGAAAATATTATAAAAACTCCAAAAAAAATTCAAAAAAAGGTCGAAAAATTAGCAAAAACCTCTCAGAAATAAAAAAAAAACATATTTTTAAGTTTCAAAAATTTGAAAAAATTCCCAACAGTAGAAAAATTATAAAAATTGAAAAACTATAACAACTCACAAGTAGCTAAAGACTTCAAAATTAGGAAAAAATTATAAAAACTCCAAAAAAAATTCAAAAAATGTCGAAAAATTAGCAAAAACCTCTCAGAAATAAAAAAAAAACATATTTTTAAGTTTCAAAAATTCCCACCAGTAGAAAAATTATAAAAATTGAAAAACTATAACAACTCACAAGTAGCTAAAGACTTCAAAATTATTAAAAAATCATAAATATTCCAAAAAAAATTCATAAAGGGTCGAAAAATTAGCAAAAAACTCTCAGAAATCAGAAAAAAAGCCATATTTTTAAGTTTCAAAAATTAGAAAAAAATCCCACTAGTAGAAAAATTATAAAAATTGAAAACTATAACATTCTGCAAGTAGCTGAAGACTTCAAAATTAAGAACAAATTATAAAAACTCCAAATCAAATTCAAAAAATGTCGAAAAATTAGCAAAAACCTCTCAGAAATAAAAAAAAAAGCATTATTTTTGAGTTTCAAAAATTTGAAAAAATTCCCAACAGTAGAAAAATTATAAAAATTGAAAAACTATAACAACTCACAAGTAGCTAAAGACTTCAAAATTAAGAAGAAATCATAAAACTCCAACACAAATTCAAAAAGGGTCGAAAAATTAGCAAAATCTGTCAGAAATCAAAAAAAAATCCCTATTTTTAAGTTTCAAAAATTTGAAAAAATTCCCAACAGTAGAAAAATTATAAAAATTGAAAAACTATAACAACTCACAAGTAGCTAAAGACTTCAAAATTAGGAAAAAATTATAAAACTCCAACACAAATTCAAAAAGGGTCGAAAAATTAGCAAAAACTTCTCCGAAATCAAAAAAAAACCCTATTTTTAAGTTTCAAAAATTTGAAAAAATTCCCAACAGTAGAAAAAATATAAAAATTGAAAAACTATAACAACTCACAAGTAGCTAAAGACTTCAAAATTATTAAAAAATCATAAAAATTCCAAAAAAAATTCAAAAAGGGTCGAAAAATTAGCAAAAAACTCTCAGAAATCAGAAAAAAAGCCATATTTTTAAGTTTCAAAAATTAGAAAAAACTCCCACTAGTAGAAAAATTATAAAAATTGAAAAACTATAACAACTCACAAGTAACTAAAGACTTCAAAATTAGGAAAAAATTATAAAAACTCCAAAACAAATTCAAAAAAGGTCGAAAAATTAGCAAAAACTTCTCCGAAATCAAAAAAAAAAATCCCTATTTTTAAGTTTCAAAAATTTGAAAAAATTCCCAACAGTAGAAAAATTATAAAAATTGAAAAATTATAAAAACTTACAAGTAGCTAAGGACTTCAAAATTAAGAAGAAATCATAAAACTCCAACACAAATTCAAAAAGGGTCGAAAAATTAGCAAAATCTGTCAGAAATCAAAAAAAATCCCTATTTTTAAGTTTCAAAAATTTGAAAAAATTCCCAACAGTAGAAAAATTATAAAAATTGAAAAACTATAACAACTCACAAGTAGCTAAAGACTTCAAAATTAGGAAAATATTATAAAAACTCCAAAAAAAATTCAAAAAAGGTCGAAAAATTAGCAAAAACCTCTCAGAAATAAAAAAAAAACATATTTTTAAGTTTCAAAAATTTGAAAAAATTCCCAACAGTAGAAAAATTATAAAAATTGAAAAACTATAACAACTCACAAGTAGCTAAAGACTTCAAAATTAGGAAAAAATTATAAAAACTCCAAAAAAAAATAAAAAAAGGTCGAAAAATTAACAAAAACCTCTCAGAAATCAAAAAAAAAACCCTATTTTTAAGTTTCAAAAATTTGAAAAAATTCCCAACAGTAGAAAAATTATAAAAATTGAAAAACTATAACAACTCACAAGTAGCTAAAGACTTCAAAATTAGGAAAATATTATAAAAACTCCAAAAAAAATTCAAAAAAGGTCGAAAAATTAGCAAAAACCTCTCAGAAATAAAAAAAAAACATATTTTTAAGTTTCAAAAATTTGAAAAAATTCCCAACAGTAGAAAAATTATAAAAATTGAAAAACTATAACAACTCACAAGTAGCTAAAGACTTCAAAATTAGGAAAAAATTATAAAAACTCCAAAAAAAATTCAAAAAAGGTCGAAAAATTAGCAAAAACCTCTCAGAAATAAAAAAAAAACATATTTTTAAGTTTCAAAAATTCCCACCAGTAGAAAAATTATAAAAATTGAAAAACTATAACAACTCACAAGTAGCTAAAGACTTCAAAATTATTAAAAAATCATAAATATTCCAAAAAAAATTCAAAAAGGGTCGAAAAATTAGCAAAAAACTCTCAGAAATCAGAAAAAAAGCCATATTTTTAAGTTTCAAAAATTAGAAAAAAATCCCACTAGTAGAAAAATTATAAAAATTGAAAACTATAACATTCTGCAAGTAGCTGAAGACTTCAAAATTAAGAACAAATTATAAAAACTCCAAAAAAAATTCAAAAAGGGTCGAAAAATTAGCAAAAACCTCTCAGAAATCAGAAAAAAAGCCATATTTTTAAGTTTCAAAAATTAGAAAAAAATCCCACTAGTAGAAAAATTATAAAAATTGAAAACTATAACATTCTGCAAGTAGCTGAAGACTTCAAAATTAAGAACAAATTATAAAAACTCCAAATCAAATTCAAAAAAGGTCGAAAAACTAGCAAAAACCTCTCAGAAATCAAACAAAAACCCTATTTCTAAGTTTCAAAAATTTGAAAAAAGTCACAACAGTAGAAAAATTATAAAAATTGAAAAACTATAACAACTCACAAGTAGCTAAAGACTTCAAAATTATTAAAAAATCATAAAAATTCCAAAAAAAATTCAAAAAGGGTCGAAAAATTAGCAAAAAACTCTCAGAAATCAGAAAAAAAGCCATATTTTTAAGTTTCAAAAATTAGAAAAAATTCCCACTAGTAGAAAAATTATAAAAATTGAAAAACTATAACAACTCACAAGTAGCTAAAGACTTCAAAATTAGCAGCAAAATTATATAAACTCAAAAAAAAATTCAAAAAAGGTCGAAAAATTAGCAAAAACCTCTCAGAAATAAAAAAAAAACCCTATTTTTAAGTTTCAAAAATTTGAAAAAAATTCCCAACAGTAGAAAAATTATAAAAATTGAAAAACTATAACAACTTACAAGTAGCTAAAGACTTCAAAATTAAGAAGAAATCATAAAACTCCAACACAAATTCAAAAAGGGTCGAAAAATTAGCAAAAACCTCTCAGAACTCAAAAAAAACCCAATTTTTAAGTTTCAAAAATTTGAAAAACCTCCCACTAGTAGAAAAATTATAAAAATTGAAAAACTATAACAACTCACAAGTAGCTAAAGACTTCAAAATTAGGAAAAAATTATAAAAACTCCAAAAAAAATTCAAAAAAGGTCGAAAAATTAGCAAAAACCTCTCAGAACTCAAAAAAAACCCAATTTTTAAGTTTCAAAAATTTGAAAAAATTCCCACCAGTAGAAAAATTATAAAAATTGAAAAACTATAACAACTCACAAGTATCTAAAGACTTCAAAATTAGGAAAAAATCATAAAAACTCCAAAAAAAATCAAAAAAGGTCGAAAAATTAGCAAAAACCTCTCAGAAACCAAAAAAAAACCCTATTTTTAAGATTCAAAAATTTGAAAAAATTCCCACCAGTAGAAAAATTATAAAAATTGAAAAACTATAACAACTCACAAGTAGCTAAAGACTTCAAAATTATGGAAAAATTATAAAAACTCCAAAAAAAATTCAAAAAAGGTCGAAAAATTAGCAAAAACCTCTCAGAAATAAAAAAAAAACATATTTTTAAGTTTCAAAAATTCCCACCAGTAGAAAAATTATAAAAATTGAAAAACTATAACAACTCACAAGTAGCTAAAGACTTCAAAATTATTAAAAAATCATAAAAATTCCAAAAAGAATTCAAAAAGGGTCGAAAAATTAGCAAAAACCTCTCAGAAATCAAAAAAAAACCCTATTTCTAAGTTTCAAAAATTTGAAAAAAGTCACAACAGTAGAAAAATTATAAAAATTGAAAAACTATAACAACTCACAAGTAGCTAAAGACTTCAAAATTATTAAAAAATTATAAAAACTCCAAAAAAAATTCAAAAAAGGTCGAAAAATTAGCAAAAACCTTTCAGAACTCAAAAAAAAAACCCTATTTTTAAGTTTCAAAAATTTGAAAAAATTCCCACCAGTAGAAAAATTATAAAAATTGAAAAACTATAACAACTCACAAGTAGCTAAAGACTTTAAAATTAGGAAAAAATAATTAAAACTCCAAAAAAAATTCAAAAAAGGTCGAAAAATTAGCAAAAACCTTTCAGAACTCAAAAAAAAACCCTATTTTTAAGTTTCAAAAATTTGAAAAAATTCCCACCAGTAGAAAAATTATAAAAATTGAAAAACTATAACAACTCACAAGTAGCTAAAGACTTCAAAATTATTAAAAAATTATAAAAACTCAAAAAAAAATTCAAAAAAGGTCGAAAAATTAGCAAAAACCTTTCAGAACTCAAAAAAAAACCCTATTTTTAAGTTTCAAAAATTTGAAAAAATTCCCACCAGTAGAAAAATTATAAAAATTGAAAAACTATAACAACTCACAAGTATCTAAAGACTTCAAAATTAGGAAAAAATTATAAAAACTCCAAAAAAAATCAAAAAAAGGTCGAAAAATTAGCAAAAACCTCTCAGAAACCAAAAAAAAACACTATTTTTGAGATTCAAAAATTTGAAAAAAATCCCACCAGTAGAAAAATTATAAAAATTGAAAAACTATAACAACTCACAAGTAGCTAAAGACTTCAAAATTATTAAAAAATCATAAAAATTCCAAAAAAAATTCAAAAAGGGTCGAAAAATTAGCAAAAAACTCTCAGAAATCAGAAAAAAAGCCATATTTTTAAGTTTCAAAAATTAGAAAAAATTCCCACTAGTAGAAAAATTATAAAAATTGAAAAACTATAACAACTCACAAGTAGCTAAAGACTTCAAAATTAGCAGCAAAATTATATAAACTCAAAAAAAAATTCAAAAAAGGTCGAAAAATTAGCAAAAACCTCTCAGAAATAAAAAAAAAACCCTATTTTTAAGTTTCAAAAATTTGAAAAAAATTCCCAACAGTAGAAAAATTATAAAAATTGAAAAACTATAACAACTTACAAGTAGCTAAAGACTTCAAAATTAAGAAGAAATCATAAAACTCCAACACAAATTCAAAAAGGGTCGAAAAATTAGCAAAATCTATCAGAAATCAAAAAAAAATCCCTATTTTTAAGTTTCAAAAATTTGAAAAAATTCCCACTAGTAGAAAAATTATAAAAATTGAAAAACTATAACAACTCACAAGTAGCTAAAGACTTCAAAATTAGGAAAAAATTATAAAAACTCCAAAACAAATTCAAAAAAGGTCGAAAAATTAGCAAAAACCTCTCAGAACTCAAAAAAAAACCCAATTTTTAAGTTTCAAAAATTTGAAAAAATTCCCACCAGTAGAAAAATTATAAAAATTGAAAAACTATAACAACTCACAAGTATCTAAAGACTTCAAAATTAGGAAAAAATCATAAAAACTCCAAAAAAAATCAAAAAAGGTCGAAAAATTAGCAAAAACCTCTCAGAAACCAAAAAAAAACCCTATTTTTAAGATTCAAAAATTTGAAAAAATTCCCACCAGTAGAAAAATTATAAAAATTGAAAAACTATAACAACTCACAAGTAGCTAAAGACTTCAAAATTAGCAGCAAAATTATAAAAACTCCAAAAAAAATTCAAAAAAGGTCGAAAAATTAGCAAAAACCTCTCAGAAATAAAAAAAAAACATATTTTTAAGTTTCAAAAATTCCCACCAGTAGAAAAATTATAAAAATTGAAAAACTATAACAACTCACAAGTAGCTAAAGACTTCAAAATTATTAAAAAATCATAAAAATTCCAAAAAGAATTCAAAAAGGGTCGAAAAATTAGCAAAAACCTCTCAGAAATCAAAAAAAAAACCCTATTTCTAAGTTTCAAAAATTTGAAAAAAGTCACAACAGTAGAAAAATTATAAAAATTGAAAAACTATAACAACTCACAAGTAGCTAAAGTTTTCAAAATTAGGAAAAAATTATAAAAACTCCAAAAAAAATTCAAAAAAGGTCGAAAAATTAGCAAAAACCTTTCAGAACTCAAAAAAAAACCCTATTTTTAAGTTTCAAAAATTTGAAAAAACTCCCACCAGTAGAAAAATTATAAAAATTGAAAAACTATAACAACTCACAAGTAGCTAAAGACTTTAAAATTAGGAAAAAATAATTAAAACTCCAAAAAAAATTCAAAAAAGGTCGAAAAATTAGCAAAAACCTTTCAGAACTCAAAAAAAAACCCTATTTTTAAGTTTCAAAAATTTGAAAAAATTCCCACCAGTAGAAAAATTATAAAAATTGAAAAACTATAACAACTCACAAGTAGCTAAAGACTTCAAAATTATTAAAAAATTATAAAAACTCCAAAAAAAATTCAAAAAAGGTCGAAAAATTAGCAAAAACCTTTCAGAACTCAAAAAAAAACCCTATTTTTAAGTTTCAAAAATTTGAAAAAATTCCCACCAGTAGAAAAATTATAAAAATTGAAAAACTATAACAACTCACAAGTATCTAAAGACTTCAAAATTAGGAAAAAATTATAAAAACTCCAAAAAAAATCAAAAAAAGGTCGAAAAATTAGCAAAAACCTCTCAGAAACCAAAAAAAAACACTATTTTTAAGATTCAAAAATTTGAAAAAAATCCCACCAGTAGAAAAATTATAAAAATTGAAAAACTATAACAACTCACAAGTAGCTAAAGACTTCAAAATTATGAAAAAATTATAAAAACTCCAAAAAAAATTCAAAAAAGGTCGAAAAATTAGCAAAAACCTTTCAGAAATCAAAAAAAAAACATATTTTTAAGTTTCAAAAATTCCCACCAGTAGAAAAATTATAAAAATTGAAAAACTATAACAACTTACAAGTAGCTAAAGACTTCAAAATTAAGAAGAAATCATAAAACTCCAACACAAATTCAAAAAGGGTCGAAAAATTAGCAAAATCTGTCAGAAATCAAAAAAAAATCCCTATTTTTAAGTTTCAAAAATTTGAAAAAATTCCCAACAGTAGAAAAATTATAAAAATTGAAAAACTATAACAACTCACAAGTAGCTAAAGACTTCAAAATTAGGAAAAAATTATAAAAACTCCAAACAAAATTCAAAAAAGGTCGAAAAATTAGCAAAAACTTCTCCGAAATCAAAAAAAAAAACCCTATTTTTAAGTTTCAAAAATTTGAAAAAATTCCCAACAGTAGAAAAAATATAAAAATTGAAAAACTATAACAACTCACAAGTAGCTAAAGACTTCAAAATTATTAAAAAAATCATAAAAATTCCAAAAAAAATTCAAAAAGGGTCGAAAAATTAGCAAAAACTCTCAGAAATCAGAAAAAAAGCCATATTTTTAAGTTTCAAAAATTAGAAAAAACTCCCACTAGTAGAAAAATTATAAAAATTGAAAAACTATAACAACTCACAAGTAGCTAAAGACTTCAAAATTAGGAAAAAATTATAAAAACTCCAAAAAAAATTCAAAAAAGGTCGAAAAATTAGCAAAAACTTCTCCGAAATCAAAAAAAAAATCCCTATTTTTAAGTTTCAAAAATTTGAAAAAATTCCCAACAGTAGAAAAATTATAAAAATTGAAAAACTATAACAACTTACAAGTAGCTAAGGACTTCAAAATTAAGAAGAAATCATAAAACTCCAACACAAATTCAAAAAGGGTCGAAAAATTAGCAAAATCTGTCAGAAATCAAAAAAAATCCCTATTTTTAAGTTTCAAAAATTTGAAAAAATTCCCACCAGTAGAAAAATTATAGAAATTGAAAAACTATAACAACTCACAAGTAGCTAAAGACTTCAAAATTAGGAAAAAATTATAAAAACTCCAAAAAAAATTCAAAAAAGGTCGAAAAATTAGTAAAAACCTCTCAGAACTCAAAAAAAAACCCAATTTTTAAGTTTCAAAAATTTGAAAAAATTCCCAACAGTAGAAAAATTATAAAAATTGAAAAACTATAACAACTCACAAGTAGCTAAAGACTTCAAAATTAAGAAGAAATCATAAAACTCCAACACAAATTCAAAAAGGGTCGAAAAATTAGCAAAATCTGTCAGAAATCAAAAAAAAATTTTTTTTTAAGTTTCAAAAATTTGAAAAAGTTCCCAACAGTAGAAAAATTAGAAAAATTGAAAAACTATAACAACTCACAAGTAGCTAAAGACTTCAAAATTAGGAAAAAATTATAAAAACTCCAAAAAAAATTCAAAAAAGGTCGAAAAATTAGCAAAAACTTCTCCGAAATCAAAAAAAAACCCAATTTTTAAGTTTCAAAAATTTGAAAAAATTCCCAACAGTAGAAAAATTATAAAAATTGAAAAACTATAACAACTCACAAGTAGCTAAAGACTTCAGAATTAGGAAAAAATTATAAAAACTCCAAAAAAAATTCAAAAAAGGTCGAAAAATTAGCAAAAACTTCTACGAAATCAAAAAAAAAAAACCCTATTTTTAAGTTTCAAAAATTTGAAAAAATTCCCAACAGTAGAAAAATTATAAAAATTGAAAAAATATAACAACTTACAAGTAGCTAAAGACTTCAAAATTAAGAAGAAATCATAAAACTCCAACACAAATTCAAAAAGGGTCGAAAAATTAGCAAAATCTGTCAGAAATCAAAAAAAAATTTTTTTTTAAGTTTCAAAAATTTGAAAAAGTTCCCAACAGTAGAAAAATTAGAAAAATTGAAAAACTATAACAACTCACAAGTAGCTAAAGACTTCAAAATTAGGAAAAAATTATAAAAACTCCCAAAAAAATTCAAAAAAGGTCGAAAAATTAGCAAAAACTTCTCCGAAATCAAAAAAAAACCCAATTTTTAAGTTTCAAAAATTTGAAAAAATTCCCAACAGTAGAAAAATTATAAAAATTGAAAAACTATAACAACTCACAAGTAGCTAAAGACTTCAGAATTAGGAAAAAATTATAAAAACTCCAAAAAAAAATCAAAAAAAGGTCGAAAAATTAGCAAAAACCTCTCAGAAATCAAAAAAAAAAACCTTATTTTTAAGTTTCAAAAATTTGAAAAAATTCCCACCAGTAGAAAAATTATAAAAATTGAAAACCTATAACAACTCACAAGTAGCTAAAGACTTCAAAATTAGGAAAAAATTATAAAAACTCCAAAAAAAATTCAAAAAAGGTCGAAAAATTAGCAAAAACCTCTCAGAAATAAAAAAAAAACATATTTTTAAGTTTCAAAAATTCCCACCAGTAGAAAAATTATAAAAATTGAAAAACTATAACAACTCACAAGTAGCTAAAGACTTCAAAATTAAGAAGAAATCATAAAACTCCAACACAAATTCAAAAAGGGTCGAAAAATTAGCAAAATCTGTCAGAAATCAAAAAAAAATCCCTATTTTTAAGTTTCAAAAGTTTGAAAAAATTCCCAACAGAAGAAAAATTATAAAAATTGAAAAACTATAACAACTTACAAGTAGCTAAAGACTTCCAAATTAAGAAAGAAGAAATCATAAAACTCCAACACAAATTCAAAAAGGGTCGAAAAATTAGCAAAATCTGTCAGAAATCAAAAAAAATCCCTATTTTTAAGTTTCAAAAATTTGAAAAAATTCCCAACAGTAGAAAAATTATAAAAATTGAAAAACTATAACAACTCACAAGTAGCTAAAGACTTCAAAATTAGGAAAAAATTATAAAAACTCCAAAAAAAATTCAAAAAAGGTCGAAAAATTAGCAAAAACCTCTCAGAAACCAAAAAAAAACCCTATTTTTAAGATTCAAAAATTTGAAAAAATTCCCACCAGTAGAAAAATTATAAAAATTGAAAAGCTATAACAACTCACAAGTAGCTAAAGACTTCAAAATTAGGAAAAAATTATAAAAACTCCAAAAAAATTCAAAAAAGGTCGAAAAATTAGCAAAAACCTCTCAGAAATAAAAAAAAAACATAATTTTAAGTTTCAAAAATTCCCACCAGTAGAAAAATTATAAAAATTGAAAAACTATAACAACTCACAAGTAGCTAAAGACTTCAAAATTATTAAAAAATCATAAAAATTCCAAAAAAAATTCAAAAAGGGTCGAAAAATTAGCAAAAACCTCTCAGAAATCAAAAAAAAACCCTATTTCTAAGTTTCAAAAATTTGAAAAAAGTCACAACAGTAGAAAAATTATAAAAATTGAAAAACTATAACAACTCACAAGTAGCTAAAGACTTCAAAATTATTAAAAAATTATAAAAACTCCAAAAAAAATTCAAAAAAGGTCGAAAAATTAGCAAAAACCTTTCAGAACTCAAAAAAAAACCCTATTTTTAAGTTTCAAAAATTTGAAAAAATTCCCACCAGTAGAAAAATTATAAAAATTGAAAAACTATAACAACTCACAAGTAGCTAAAGACTTTAAAATTAGGAAAAAATAATTAAAACTCCAAAAAAAATTCAAAAAAGGTCGAAAAATTAGCAAAAACCCCTCAGAACTCAAAAAAAAACCCAATTTTTAAGTTTCAAAAATTTGAAAAAATTCCCAACAGTAGAAAAATTATAAAAATTGAAAAACTGTAACAACTCACAAGTAGCTAAAGACTTCAAAATTAGGAAAAAATCTTAAAAACTCCAAAAAAAAATCAAAAAAGGTCGAAAAATTAGCAAAAACCTCTCAGAAATCAAAAAAAAAAACCCTATTTTTAAGTTTCAAAAATTTGAAAAAATCCCCAACAGTAGAAAAATTATAAAAATTGAAAAACTATAACAACTCACAAGTAGCTATAGACTTCAAAATTAGGAAAAAATTATAAAAACTCCAAAAAAAATTCAAAAAAGGTCGAAAAATTAGCAAAAACCTCTCAGAAATCAAAAAAAAAACATATTTTTAAGTTTCAAAAATTCCCACCAGTAGAAAAATTATAAAAATTGAAAAACTATAACAACTCACAAGTAGCTAAAGACTTCAAAATTATTAAAAAATCATAAACATTCCAAAAAAAATTCAAAAAGGGCCGAAAAATTAGCAAAAAACTCTCAGAAATCAGAAAAAAACCCATATTTTTAAGTTTCAAAAATTAGAAAAAACTCCCACTAGTAGAAAAATTATAAAAATTGAAAACTATAACATTCCGCAAGTAGCTGAAGACTTCAAAATTAAGAACAAATTATAAAAACTCCAAATCAAATTCAAAAAATGTCGAAAAATTAGCAAAAACCTCTCAGAAATAAAAAAAAAAAGCAATATTTTTGAGTTTCAAAAATTTGAAAAAATTCCCAACAGTAGAAAAATTATAAAAATTGAAAAACTATAACAACTTACAAGTAGCTAAAGACTTCAAAATAAAGAAGAAATCATAAAACTCCAACACAAATTCAAAAAGGGTCGAAAAATTAGCAAAATATGTCAGAAATCAAAAAAAAATCCCTATTTTTAAGTTTCAAAAATTTGAAAAAATTCCCAACAGTAGAAAAATTATAAAAATTGAAAAACTATAACAACTCACAAGTAGCTAAAGACTTCAAAATTAGGAAAAAATTATAAAAACTCCAAAAAAAATTCAAAAAAGGTCGAAAAATTAGCAAAAACCTCTCAGAAATCAAAAAAAAAACATATTTTTAAGTTTCAAAAATTCCCACCAGTAGAAAAATTATAAAAATTGAAAAACTATAACAACTCACAAGTAGCTAAAGACTTCAAAATTATTAAAAAATCATAAACATTCCAAAAAAAATTCAAAAAGGGCCGAAAAATTAGCAAAAAACTCTCAGAAATCAGAAAAAAACCCATATTTTTAAGTTTCAAAAATTAGAAAAAACTCCCACTAGTAGAAAAATTATAAAAATTGAAAACTATAACATTCCGCAAGTAGCTGAAGACTTCAAAATTAAGAACAAATTATAAAAACTCCAAATCAAATTCAAAAAAGGTCGAAAAATTAGCAAAAACTTCTCCGAAATCAAAAAAAAAACCCTATTTTTAAGTTTCAAAAATTTGAAAAAATTCCCAACAGTAGAAAAAATATAAAAATTGAAAAACTATAACAACTCACAAGTAGCTAAAGACATCAAAATTATTAAAAAAATCATAAAAATTCCAAAAAAAATTCAAAAAGGGTCGAAAAATTAGCAAAAAACTCTCAGAAATCAGAAAAAAAGCCATATTTTTAAGTTTCAAAAATTAGAAAAAACTCCCACTAGTAGAAAACTTATAAAAATTGAAAAACTATAACAACTCACAAGTAGCTAAAGACTTCAAAATTAGGAAAAAATTATAAAAACTCCAAAAAAAATTCAAAAAAGGTCGAAAAATTAGCAAAAACTTCTCCGAAATCAAAAAAAAAAATCCCTATTTTTAAGTTTCAAAAATTTGAAAAAATTCCCAACAGTAGAAAAATTATAAAAATTGAAAAACTATAACAACTTACAAGTAGCTAAGGACTTCAAAATTAAGAAGAAATCATAAAACTCCAACACAAATTCAAAAAGGGTCGAAAAATTAGCAAAATCTGTCAGAAATCAAAAAAAATCCCTATTTTTAAGTTTCAAAAATTTGAAAAAATTCCCAACAGTAGAAAAATTATAAAAATTGAAAAACTATAACAACTCACAAGTAGCTAAAGACTTTAAAATTAGGAAAAAATTATAAAAACTCCAAAAAAAATTCAAAAAAGGTCGAAAAATTAGTAAAAACCTCTCAGAACTCAAAAAAAAAACCCAATTTTTAAGTTTCAAAAATTTGAAAAAATTCCCAACAGTAGAAAAATTATAAAAATTGAAAAACTATAACAACTCACAAGTAGCTAAAGACTTCAAAATTAAGAAAAAATCATAAAACTCCAACACAAATTCAAAAAGGGTCGAAAAATTAGCAAAATCTGTCAGAAATCAAAAAAAAATCCCTATTTTTAAGTTTCAAAAGTTTGAAAAAACTCCCAACAGAAGAAAAATTATAAAAATTGAAAAACTATAACAACTGACAAGTAGCTAAAGACTTCCAAATTAAGAAGAAATCATAAAACTCCAACACAAATTCAAAAAGGGTCGAAAAATTAGCAAAATCTGTCAGAAATCAAAAAAAATTTTTTTTTTAAGTTTCAAAAATATGAAAAGTTCCCAACAGTAGAAAAATTAGAAAAATTGAAAAACTATAACAACTCACAAGTAGCTAAAGACTTCAAAATTAGGAAAAAATTATAAAAACTCCAAAAAAAATTCAAAAAAGGTCGAAAAATTAGCAAAAACTTCTCCGAAATCAAAAAAAAACCCAATTTTTAAGTTTCAAAAATTTGAAAAAATTCCCAACAGTAGAAAAATTATAAAAATTGAAAAACTATAACAACTCACAAGTAGCTAAAGACTTCAGAATTAGGAAAAAATTATAAAAACTCCAAAAAAAAATCAAAAAAGGTCGAAAAATTAGCAAAAACCTCTCAGAAATCAAAAAAAAAACCCTATTTTTAAGTTTCAAAAATTTGAAAAAATTCCCACCAGTAGAAAAATTATAAAAATTGAAAAACTATAACAACTCACAAGTAGCTAAAGACTTCAAAATTAGGAAAAAATTATAAAAACTCCAAAAAAAATTCAAAAAAGGTCGAAAAATTAGCAAAAACCTCTCAGAAATAAAAAAAAAACATGTTTTTAAGTTTCAAAAATTCCCACCAGTAGAAAAATTATAAAAATTGAAAAACTATAACAACTCACAAGTAGCTAAAGACTCCAAAATTAAGAAGAAATCATAAAACTCCAACACAAATTCAAAAAGGGTCGAAAAATTAGCAAAATCTGTCAGAAATCAAAAAAAAATCCCTATTTTTAAGTTTCAAAAGTTTGAAAAAATTCCCAACAGAAGAAAAATTATAAAAATTGAAAAACTATAACAACTTACAAGTAGCTAAAGACTTCCAAATTAAGAAGAAATCATAAAACTCCAACACAAATTCAAAAAGGGTCGAAAAATTAGCAAAATCTGTCAGAAATCAAAAAAAATCCCTATTTTTAAGTTTCAAAAATTTGAAAAAATTCCCAACAGTAGAAAAATTATAAAAATTGAAAAACTATAACAACTCACAAGTAGCTAAAGACTTCAAAATTAGGAAAAAATTATAAAAACTCCAAAAAAAATTCAAAAAAGGTCGAAAAATTAGCAAAAACCTCTCAGAAATCAAAAAAAAAACATATTTTTAAGTTTCAAAAATTCCCACCAGTAGAAAAATTATAAAAATTGAAAAACTATAACAACTTACAAGTAGCTAAAGACTTCAAAATTAAGAAGAAATCATAAAACTCCAACACAAATTCAAAAAGGGTCGAAAAATTAGCAAAATCTGTCAGAAATCAAAAAAAAATCCCTATTTTTAAGTTTCAAAAATTTGAAAAAATTCCCAACAGTAGAAAAATTATAAAAATTGAAAAACTATAACAACTCACAAGTAGCTAAAGTTTTCAAAATTAGGAAAAAATTATAAAAACTCCAAACAAAATTCAAAAAAGGTCGAAAAATTAGCAAAAACTTCTCCGAAATCAAAAAAAAAACCCAATTTTTAAGTTTCAAAAATTTGAAAAAATTCCCAACAGTAGAAAAAATATAAAAATTGAAAAACTATAACAACTCACAAGTAGCTAAAGACATCAAAATTATTAAAAAAATCATAAAAATTCCAAAAAAAATTCAAAAAGGGTCGAAAAATTAGCAAAAAACTCTCAGAAATCAGAAAAAAAGCCATATTTTTAAGTTTCAAAAATTAGAAAAAACTCCCACTAGTAGAAAAATTATAAAAATTGAAAAACTATAACAACTCACAAGTAGCTAAAGACTTCAAAATTAGGAAAAAATTATAAAAACTCCAAAAAAAATTCAAAAAAGGTCGAAAAATTAGCAAAAACTTCTCCGAAATCAAAAAAAAAAATCCCTATTTTTAAGTTTCAAAAATTTGAAAAAATTCCCAACAGTAGAAAAATTATAAAAATTGAAAAACTATAACAACTTACAAGTAGCTAAGGACTTCAAAATTAAGAAGAAATCATAAAACTCCATCACAAATTCAAAAAGGGTCGAAAAATTAGCAAAATCTGTCAGAAATCAAAAAAAATCCCTATTTTTAAGTTTCAAAAATTTGAAAAAATTCCCAACAGTAGAAAAATTATAAAAATTGAAAAACTATAACAACTTACAAGTAGCTAAAGACTTCCAAATTAAGAAGAAATCATAAAACTCCAACACAAATTCAAAAAGGGTCGAAAAATTAGCAAAATCTGTCAGAAATCAAAAAAAATCCCTATTTTTAAGTTTCAAAAATTTGAAAAAATTCCCAACAGTAGAAAAATTATAAAAATTGAAAAACTATAACAACTCACAAGTAGCTAAAGACTTCAAAATTAGGAAAAAATTATAAAAACTCCAAAAAAAATTCAAAAAAGGTCGAAAAATTAGCAAAAACCTCTCAGAAATCAAAAAAAAAACATATTTTTAAGTTTCAAAAATTCCCACCAGTAGAAAAATTATAAAAATTGAAAAACTATAACAACTCACAAGTAGCTAAAGACTTTAAAATTAGGAAAAAATTATAAAAACTCCAAAAAAAATTCAAAAAAGGTCGAAAAATTAGTAAAAACCTCTCAGAACTCAAAAAAAAACCCAATTTTTAAGTTTCAAAAATTTGAAAAAATTCCCAACAGTAGAAAAATTATAAAAATTGAAAAACTATAACAACTCACAAGTAGCTAAAGACTTCAAAATTAAGAAGAAATCATAAAACTCCAACACAAATTCAAAAAGGGTCGAAAAATTAGCAAAATCTGTCAGAAATCAAAAAAAAATCCCTATTTTTAAGTTTCAAAAGTTTGAAAAAATTCCCAACAGAAGAAAAATTATAAAAATTGAAAAACTATAACAACTGACAAGTAGCTAAAGACTTCCAAATTAAGAAGAAATCATAAAACTCCAACACAAATTCAAAAAGGGTCGAAAAATTAGCAAAATCTGTCAGAAATCAAAAAAAATCCCTATTTTTAAGTTTCAAAAATTTGAAAAAATTCCCAACAGTAGAAAAATTATAAAAATTGAAAAACTATAACAACTCACAAGTAGCTAAAGACTTCAAAATTAGGAAAAAATTATAAAAACTCCAAAAAAAATTCAAAAAAGGTCGAAAAATTAGCAAAAACTTCTACGAAATCAAAAAAAAAAACCCTATTTTTAAGTTTCAAAAATTTGAAAAAATTCCCAACAGTAGAAAAATTATAAAAATTGAAAAAATATAACAACTTACAAGTAGCTAAAGACTTCAAAATTAAGAAGAAATCATAAAACTCCAACACAAATTCAAAAAGGGTCGAAAAATTAGCAAAATCTGTCAGAAATCAAAAAAAATTTTTTTTTTAAGTTTCAAAAATTTGAAAAAGTTCCCAACAGTAGAAAAATTAGAAAAATTGAAAAACTATAACAACTCACAAGTAGCTAAAGACTTCAAAATTAGGAAAAAATTATAAAAACTCCAAAAAAAATTCAAAAAAGGTCGAAAAATTAGCAAAAACTTCTCCGAAATCAAAAAAAAACCCAATTTTTAAGTTTCAAAAATTTGAAAAAATTCCCAACAGTAGAAAAATTATAAAAATTGAAAAACTATAACAACTCACAAGTAGCTAAAGACTTCAGAATTAGGAAAAAATTATAAAAACTCCAAAAAAAAATCAAAAAAGGTCGAAAAATTAGCAAAAACCTCTCAGAAATCAAAAAAAAAACCCTATTTTTAAGTTTCAAAAAATTGAAAAAATTCCCAACAGTAGAAAAATTATAAAAATTGAAAAACTATAACAACTCACAAGTAGCTAAAGACTTCAAAATTAGGAAAAAATTATAAAAACTCCAAAAAAAATTCAAAAAAGGTCGAAAAATTAGCAAAAACCTCTCAGAAATAAAAAAAAAACATGTTTTTAAGTTTCAAAAATTCCCACCAGTAGAAAAATTATAAAAATTGAAAAACTATAACAACTCACAAGTAGCTAAAGACTCCAAAATTAAGAAGAAATCATAAAACTCCAACACAAATTCAAAAAGGGTCGAAAAATTAGCAAAATCTGTCAGAAATCAAAAAAAAATCCCTATTTTTAAGTTTCAAAAGTTTGAAAAAATTCCCAACAGAAGAAAAATTATAAAAATTGAAAAACTATAACAACTTACAAGTAGCTAAAGACTTCCAAATTAAGAAGAAATCATAAAACTCCAACACAAATTCAAAAAGGGTCGAAAAATTAGCAAAATCTGTCAGAAATCAAAAAAAATCCCTATTTTTAAGTTTCAAAAATTTGAAAAAATTCCCAACAGTAGAAAAATTATAAAAATTGAAAAACTATAACAACTCACAAGTAGCTAAAGACTTCAAAATTAGGAAAAAATTATAAAAACTCCAAAAAAAATTCAAAAAAGGTCGAAAAATTAGCAAAAACTTCTACGAAATCAAAAAAAAAAACCCTATTTTTAAGTTTCAAAAATTTGAAAAAATTCCCAACAGTAGAAAAATTATAAAAATTGAAAAAATATAACAACTTACAAGTAGCTAAAGACTTCAAAATTAAGAAGAAATCATAAAACTCCAACACAAATTCAAAAAGGGTCGAAAAATTAGCAAAATCTGTCAGAAATCAAAAAAAATTTTTTTTTTAAGTTTCAAAAATTTGAAAAAGTTCCCAACAGTAGAAAAATTAGAAAAATTGAAAAACTATAACAACTCACAAGTAGCTAAAGACTTCAAAATTAGGAAAAAATTATAAAAACTCCAAAAAAAATTCAAAAAAGGTCGAAAAATTAGCAAAAACTTCTCCGAAATCAAAAAAAAACCCAATTTTTAAGTTTCAAAAATTTGAAAAAATTCCCAACAGTAGAAAAATTATAAAAATTGAAAAACTATAACAACTCACAAGTAGCTAAAGACTTCAAAATTAGGAAAAAATTATAAAAACTCCAAAAAAAAATCAAAAAAGGTTGAAAAATTAGCAAAAACCTCTCAGAAATCAAAAAAAAAAACCCTATTTTTAAGTTTTAAAAATTTGAAAAAATTCCCACCAGTAGAAAAATTATAAAAATTAAAAAACTATAACAACTCACAAGTAGCTAAAGACTTCAAAATTATGAAAAAATCAAAAAACTCCAAAAAAAATTTAAAAAAGGTCAAAAAACTAGCAAAAACCTCTCAGAAATCAAAAAAAACCCTATTTCTAAGTTTCAAAAATTTGAAAAAAGTCACAACAGTAGAAAAATTATAAAAATTGAAAAACTATAACAACTCACAAGTAGCTAAAGACTTCAAAATTATTAAAAAATCATAAAAATTCCAAAAAAAAATCAAAAAGGGTCGAAAAATTAGCAAAAAACTCTCAGAAATCAGAAAAAAAGCCATATTTTTAAGTTTCAAAAATTTGAAAAAATTCCCACTAGTAGAAAAATTATAAAAATTGAAAAACTATAACAACTCACAAGTAGCTTAAGACTTCAAAATTAGCAGCAAAATTATATAAACTCAAAAAAAAATTCAAAAAACGTCGAAAAATTAGCAAAAACCTCTCAGAAATAAAAAAAAAACCCTATTTTTCAGTTTCAAAAATTTGAAAAAATTCCCAACAGTAGAAAAATTATAAAAATTGAAAAACTAACCCAATTCACAAGTAGCTAAAGACTTCAAAATTAGGAAAAAATTATAAAAACTCCAAAAAAAATTCAAAAAAGGTCGAAAAATTAGCAAAGACCTCTCAGAAATAAAAAAAAAAACATATTTTTAAGTTTCAAAAATTCCCACCAGTAGAAAAATTATAAAAATTGAAAAATTATAACTACTTTCTAGTAGCTGAAGACTTCAAAATTAGGAAAAAATTATAAAAACTCCAACAAAAATTCAAGGTCGAAAAATTAGCAAAAACCTCTCAGAAATCAAAAAAAAAACCCTATTTTTAAGTTTCAAAAATTTGAAAAAATTCCCAACAGTAGAAAAAATATAAAAATTGAAAAACTATAACAACTCACAAGTAGCTAAAGACATCAAAATTATTAAAAAAATCATAAAAATTCCAAAAAAAATTCAAAAAGGGTCGAAAAATTAGCAAAAAACTCTCAGAAATCAGAAAAAAAGCCATATTTTTAAGTTTCAAAAATTAGAAAAAACTCCCACTAGTAGAAAAATTATAAAAATTGAAAAACTATAACAACTCATAAGTAGCTAAAGACTTCAAAATTAGGAAAAAATTATAAAAACTCCAAAAAAAATTCAAAAAAGGTCGAACAATTAGCAAAAACTTCTCCGAAATCAAAAAAAAAAATCCCTATTTTTAAGTTTCAAAAATTTGAAAAAATTCCCAACAGTAAAAAAATTATAAAAATTGAAAAACTATAACAACTTACAAGTAGCTAAGGACTTCAAAATTAAGAAGAAATCATAAAACGCCAACACAAATTCAAAAAGGGTCGAAAAATTAGCAAAATCTGTCAGAAATCAAAAAAAATCCCTATTTTTAAGTTTCAAAAATTTGAAAAAATTCCCAACAGTAGAAAAATTATAAAAATTGAAAAACTATAACAACTCACAAGTAGCTAAAGACTTTAAAATTAGGAAAAAATTATAAAAACTCCAAAAAAAATTCAAAAAAGGTCGAAAAATTAGTAAAAACCTCTCAGAACTCAAAAAAAAACCCAATTTTTAAGTTTCAAAAATTTGAAAAAATTCCCAACAGTAGAAAAATTATAAAAATTGAAAAACTATAACAACTCACAAGTAGCTAAAGACTTCAAAATTAAGAAGAAATCATAAAACTATAACACAAATTCAAAAAGGGTCGAAAAATTAGGAAAATCTGTCAGAAATCAAAAAAAAATCCCTATTTTTAAGTTTCAAAAGTTTGAAAAAATTCCCAACAGAAGAAAAATTATAAAAATTGAAAAACTATAACAACGTACAAGTAGCTAAAGACTTCCAAATTAAGAAGAAATCATAAAACTCCAACACAAATTCAAAAAGGGTCGAAAAATTAGCAAAATCTGTCAGAAATCAAAAAAAATCCCTATTTTTAAGTTTCAAAAATTTGAAAAAATTCCCAACAGTAGAAAAATTATAAAAATTGAAAAACTATAACAACTCACAAGTAGCTAAAGACTTCAAAATTAGGAAAAAATTATAAAAACTCCAAAAAAAACCTTCAAAAAGGGTCGAAAAATTAGCAAAATCTGTCAGAAATCAAAAAAAATCCCTATTTTTAAGTTTCAAAAATTTGAAAAAATTCCCAACAGTAGAAAAATTATAAAAATTGAAAAACTATAACAACTCACAAGTAGCTAAAGACTTCAAAATTAGGAAAATATTATAAAAACTCCAAAAAAAATTCAAAAAAGGTCGAAAAATTAGCAAAAACTTCTACGAAATCAAAAAAAAAAACCCTATTTTTAAGTTTCAAAAATTTGAAAAAATTCCCAACAGTAGAAAAATTATAAAAATTGAAAAAATATAACAACTTACAAGTAGCTAAAGACTTCAAAATTAAGAAGAAATCATAAAACTCCAACACAAATTCAAAAAGGGTCGAAAAATTAGCAAAATCTGTCAGAAATCAAAAAAAATTTTTTTTTTAAGTTTCAAAAATTTGAAAAAGTTCCCAACAGTAGAAAAATTAGAAAAATTGAAAAACTATAACAACTCACAAGTAGCTAAAGACTTCAAAATTAGGAAAAAATTATAAAAACTCCAAAAAAAATTCAAAAAAGGTCGAAAAATTAGCAAAAACTTCTCCGAAATCAAAAAAAAACCCAATTTTTAAGTTTCAAAAATTTGAAAAAATTCCCAACAGTAGAAAAATTATAAAAATTGAAAAACTATAACAACTCACAAGTAGCTAAAGACTTCAAAATTAGGAAAAAATTATAAAAACTCCAAAAAAAAATCAAAAAAGGTCGAAAAATTAGCAAAAACCTCTCAGAAATCAAAAAAAAAACCCTATTTTTAAGTTTCAAAAATTTGAAAAAATTCCCACCAGTAGAAAAATTATAAAAATTGAAAAACTATAACAACTCACAAGTAGCTAAAGACTTCAAAATTAGGAAAAAATTATAAAAACTCCAAAAAAAATTCAAAAAAGGTCGAAAAATTAGCAAAAACCTCTCAGAAATAAAAAAAAAACATATTTTTAAGTTTCAAAAATTCCCACCAGTAGAAAAATTATAAAAATTGAAAAAGTATAACAACTCACAAGTAGCTAAAGACTTCAAAATTATTAAAAAATCATAAAAATTCCAAAAAAAATTCAAAAAGGGTCGAAAAATTAGCAAAAAACTCTCAGAAATCAGAAAAAAAGCCATATTTTTAAGTTTCAAAAATTAGAAAAAAATCCCACTAGTAGAAAAATTATAAAAATTGAAAACTATAACATTCTGCAAGTAGCTGAAGACTTCAAAATTAAGAACAAATTATAAAAACTCCAAATCAAATTCAAAAAATGTCGAAAAATTAGCAAAAACCTCTCAGAAATAAAAAAAAAAAGCATTATTTTTGAGTTTCAAAAATTTGAAAAAATTCCCAACAGTAGAAAAATTATAAAAATTGAAAAACTATAACAACTCACAAGTAGCTAAAGACTTCAAAATTATGAAAAAATCATAAAAACTCCAAAAAAAATTCAAAAAAGGTCAAAAAACTAGCAAAAACCTCTCAGAAATCAAAAAAAACCCTATTTCTAAGTTTCAAAAATTTGAAAAAAGTCACAACAGTAGAAAAATTATAAAAATTGAAAAACTAAAACAACTCACAAGTAGCTAAAGACTTCAAAATTAGGAAAAAATTATAAAAACTCCAAAAAAAATTCAAAAAAGGTCGAAAAATTAGCAAAAACCTCTCAGAAATTAAAAAAAAACATATTTTTAAGTTTCAAAAATTCCCACCAGTAGAAAAATTATAAAAATTGAAAAACTATAACAACTCACAAGTAGCTAAAGACTTCAAAATTATTAAAAAATCATAAAAATTCCAAAAAAAATTCAAAAAGGGTCGAAAAATTAGCAAAATCTGTCAGAAATCAAAAAAAATTTTTTTTTTAAGTTTCAAAAATTTGAAAAAGTTCCCAACAGTGGAAAAATTAGAAAAATTGAAAAACTATAACAACTCACAAGTAGCTAAAGACTTCAAAATTCGGAAAAAATTATAAAAACTCCAAAAAAAATTCAAAAAAGGTCGAAAAATTAGCAAAAACTTCTCCGAAATCAAAAAAAAACCCAATTTTTAAGTTTCAAAAATTTGAAAAAATTCCCAACAGTAGAAAAATTATAAAAATTGAAAAACTATAACAACTCACAAGTAGCTAAAGACTTCAAAATTAGGAAAAAATTATAAAAACTCCAAAAAAAAATCAAAAAAGGTCGAAAAATTAGCAAAAACCTCTCAGAAATAAAAAAAACATATTTTTAAGTTTCAAAAATTCCCACCAGTAGAAAAATTATAAAAATTGAAAAACTATAACAACTCACAAGTAGCTAAAGACTTCAAAATTATGAAAAAATCATAAAAACTCCAAAAAAAATTCAAAAAATGTCAAAAAACTAGCAAAAACCTCTCAGAAATCAAAAAAAACCCTATTTCTAAGTTTCAAAAATTTGAAAAAAGTCACAACAGTAGAAAAATTATAAAAATTGAAAAACTATAACAACTCACAAGTAGCTAAAGACTTCAAAATTATTAAAAAATCATAAAAATTCCAAAAAAAATCAAAAAGGGTCGAAAAATTAGCAAAAAACTCTCAGAAATCAGAAAAAAAGCCATATTTTTAAGTTTCAAAAATTAGAAAATATTCCCACTAGTAGAAAAATTATAAAAATTGAAAAACTATAACAACTCACAAGTAGCTTAAGACTTCAAAATTAGCAGCAAAATTATATAAACTCAAAAAAAAATTCAAAAAAGGTCGAAAAATTAGCAAAAACCTCTCAGAAATAAAAAAAAAAACCCTATTTTTAAGTTTCAAAAATTTGAAAAAATTCCCAACAGTAGAAAAATTATAAAAATTGAAAAAATATAACAACTTACAAGTAGCTAAAGACTTCAAAATTAAGAAGAAATCATAAAACTCCAACACAAATTCAAAAAGGGTCGAAAAATTAGCAAAACCTCTCAGAAATAAAAAAAAAAACACTATTTTTAAGTTTCAAAAATTTGAAAAAATTCCCACTAGTAGAAAAATTATAAAAATTGAAAAACTATAACAACTCACAAGTAGCTAAAGACTTCAAAATTAGGAAAAAATTATAAAAACTCCAAAAAAAATTCAAAAAAGGTCGAAAAATTAGCAAAAACCTCTCAGAACTCAAAAAAAACCCAATTTTTAAGTTTCAAAAATTTGAAAAAATTCCCACCAGTAGAAAAATTATAAAAATTGAAAAACTATAACAACTCACAAGTATCTAAAGACTTCAAAATTAGGAAAAAATTATAAAAACTCCAAAAAAAATCAAAAAAGGTCGAAAAATTAGCAAAAACCTCTCAGAAACCAAAAAAAAACCCTATTTTTAAGATTCAAAAATTTGAAAAAATTCCCACCAGTAGAAAAATTATAAAAATTGAAAAACTATAACAACTCACAAGTAGCTAAAGACTTCAAAATTATGAAAAAATTATAAAAACTCCAAAAAAATTCAAAAAAGGTCGAAAAATTAGCAAAAACCTCTCAGAAATAAAAAAAAAACATATTTTTAAGTTTCAAAAATTCCCACCAGTAGAAAAATTATAAAAATTGAAAAACTATAACAACTCACAAGTAGCTAAAGACTTCAAAATTATTAAAAAATCATAAAAATTCCAAAACAAATTCAAAAAGGGTCGAAAAATTAGCAAAAACCTCTCAGAAATCAAAAAAAAACCCTATTTCTAAGTTTCAAAAATTTGAAAAAAGTCACAACAGTAGAAAAATTATAAAAATTGAAAAACTATAACAACTCACAAGTAGCTAAAGACTTCAAAATTATTAAAAAATTATAAAAACTCCAAAAAAAATTCAAAAAAGGTCGAAAAATTAGCAAAAACCTTTCAGAACTCAAAAAAAAACCCTATTTTTAAGTTTCAAATATTTGAAAAAATTCCCACCAGTAGAAAAATTATAAAAATTGAAAAACTATAACAACTCACAAGTAGCTAAAGACTTTAAAATTAGGAAAAAATAATTAAAACTCCAAAAAAAATTCAAAAAAGGTCGAAAAATTAGCAAAAACCCCTCAGAACTCAAAAAAAAACCCAATTTTTAAGTTTCAAAAATTTGAAAAAATTCCCACCAGTAGAAAAATTATAAAAATTGAAAAACTATAACAACTCACAAGTAGCTAAAGACTTCAAAATTAGGAAAAAATCTTAAAAACTCCAAAAAAAATTCAAAAAAGGTCGAAAAATTAGCAAAAACCTCTCAGAAATCAAAAAAAAAAACCCTATTTTTAAGTTTCAAAAATTTGAAAAAATTCCCACCAGTAGAAAAATTATAAAAATTGAAAAACTATAACAACTCACAAGTAGCTAAAGACTTCAAAATTATTAAAAAATCATAAAAATTCCAAAAAAAATTCAAAAAGGGTCGAAAAATTAGCAAAATCTGTCAGAAATCAAAAAAAATTTTTTTTTTAAGTTTCAAAAATTTGAAAAAGTTCCCAACAGTAGAAAAATTAGAAAAATTGAAAAACTATAACAACTCACAAGTAGCTAAAGACTTCAAAATTAGGAAAAAATTATAAAAACTCCAAAAAAAATTCAAAAAAGGTCGAAAAATTAGCAAAAACTTCTCCGAAATCAAAAAAAAACCCAATTTTTAAGTTTCAAAAATTTGAAAAAATTCCCAACAGTAGAAAAATTATAAAAATTGAAAAACTATAACAACTCACAAGTAGCTAAAGACTTCAAAATTAGGAAAAAATTATAAAAACTCCAAAAAAAAATCAAAAAAGGTCGAAAAATTAGCAAAAACCTCTCAGAAATCAAAAAAAAAACCCTATTTTTAAGTTTCAAAAATTTGAAAAAATTCCCACCAGTAGAAAAATTATAAAAATTGAAAAACTATAACAACTCACAAGTAGCTAAAGACTTCAAAATTAGGAAAAAATTATAAAAACTCCAAAAAAAATTCAAAAAAGGTCGAAAAATTAGCAAAAACCTCTCAGAAATAAAAAAAAAACATATTTTTAAGTTTCAAAAATTCCCACCAGTAGAAAAATTATAAAAATTGAAAAACTATAACAACTCACAAGTAGCTAAAGACTTCAAAATTATTAAAAAATCATAAAAATTCCAAAAAAAATTCAAAAAGGGTCGAAAAATTAGCAAAATCTGTCAGAAATCAAAAAAAATTTTTTTTTTAAGTTTCAAAAATTTGAAAAAGTTCCCAACAGTAGAAAAATTAGAAAAATTGAAAAACTATAACAACTCACAAGTAGCTAAAGACTTCAAAATTAGGAAAAAATTATAAAAACTCCAAAAAAAATTCAAAAAAGGTCGAAAAATTAGCAAAAACTTCTCCGAAATCAAAAAAAAACCCAATTTTTAAGTTTCAAAAATTTGAAAAAATTCCCAACAGTAGAAAAATTATAAAAATTGAAAAACTATAACAACTCACAAGTAGCTAAAGACTTCAAAATTAGGAAAAAATTATAAAAACTCCAAAAAAAAATCAAAAAAGGTCGAAAAATTAGCAAAAACCTCTCAGAAATCAAAAAAAAAACCCTATTTTTAAGTTTCAAAAATTTGAAAAAATTCCCACCAGTAGAAAAATTATAAAAATTGAAAAACTATAACAACTCACAAGTAGCTAAAGACTTCAAAATTAGGAAAAAATTATAAAAACTCCAAAAAAAATTCAAAAAAGGTCGAAAAATTAGCAAAAACCTCTCAGAAATAAAAAAAACATATTTTTAAGTTTCAAAAATTCCCACCAGTAGAAAAATTATAAAAATTGAAAAACTATAACAACTCACAAGTAGCTAAAGACTTCAAAATTATGAAAAAATCATAAAAACTCCAAAAAAAATTCAAAAAATGTCAAAAAACTAGCAAAAACCTCTCAGAAATCAAAAAAAACCCTATTTCTAAGTTTCAAAAATTTGAAAAAAGTCACAACAGTAGAAAAATTATAAAAATTGAAAAACTATAACAACTCACAAGTAGCTAAAGACTTCAAAATTATTAAAAAATCATAAAAATTCCAAAAAAAATCAAAAAGGGTCGAAAAATTAGCAAAAAACTCTCAGAAATCAGAAAAAAAGCCATATTTTTAAGTTTCAAAAATTAGAAAAAATTCCCACTAGTAGAAAAATTATAAAAATTGAAAAACTATAACAACTCACAAGTAGCTAAAGACTTCAAAATTAAGAAGAAATCATAAAACTCCAACACAAATTCAAAAAGGGTCGAAAAATTAGCAAAACCTCTCAGAAATAAAAAAAAAAACACTATTTTTAAGTTTCAAAAATTTGAAAAAATTCCCACTAGTAGAAAAATTATAAAAATTGAAAAACTATAACAACTCACAAGTAGCTAAAGACTTCAAAATTAGGAAAAAATTATAAAAACTCCAAAAAAATTCAAAAAAGGTCGAAAAATTAGCAAAAACCTCTCAGAACTCAAAAAAAACCCAATTTTTAAGTTTCAAAAATTTGAAAAAATTCCCACCAGTAGAAAAATTATAAAAATTGAAAAACTATAACAACTCACAAGTATCTAAAGACTTCAAAATTAGGAAAAAATTATAAAAACTCCAAAAAAAATCAAAAAAGGTCGAAAAATTAGCAAAAACCTCTCAGAAACCAAAAAAAAACCCTATTTTTAAGATTCAAAAATTTGAAAAAATTCCCACCAGTAGAAAAATTATAAAAATTGAAAAACTATAACAACTCACAAGTAGCTAAAGACTTCAAAATTATGAAAAAATTATAAAAACTCCAAAAAAAATTCAAAAAAGGTCGAAAAATTAGCAAAAACCTCTCAGAAATAAAAAAAAAACATATTTTTAAGTTTCAAAAATTCCCACCAGTAGAAAAATTATAAAAATTGAAAAACTATAACAACTCACAAGTAGCTAAAGACTTCAAAATTATTAAAAAATCATAAAAATTCCAAAACAAATTCAAAAAGGGTCGAAAAATTAGCAAAAACCTCTCAGAAATCAAAAAAAAACCCTATTTCTAAGTTTCAAAAATTTGAAAAAAGTCACAACAGTAGAAAAATTATAAAAATTGAAAAACTATAACAACTCACAAGTAGCTAAAGACTTCAAAATTATTAAAAAATTATAAAAACTCCAAAAAAAATTCAAAAAAGGTCGAAAAATTAGCAAAAACCTTTCAGAACTCAAAAAAAAACCCTATTTTTAAGTTTCAAATATTTGAAAAAATTCCCACCAGTAGAAAAATTATAAAAATTGAAAAACTATAACAACTCACAAGTAGCTAAAGACTTTAAAATTAGGAAAAAATAATTAAAACTCCAAAAAAAATTCAAAAAAGGTCGAAAAATTAGCAAAAACCCCTCAGAACTCAAAAAAAAACCCAATTTTTAAGTTTCAAAAATTTGAAAAAATTCCCACCAGTAGAAAAATTATAAAAATTGAAAAACTATAACAACTCACAAGTAGCTAAAGACTTCAAAATTAGGAAAAAATCTTAAAAACTCCAAAAAAAAATTAAAAAAGGTCGAAAAATTAGCAAAAACCTCTCAGAAATCAAAAAAAAAAACCCTATTTTTAAGTTTCAAAAATTTGAAAAAATTCCCACCAGTAGAAAAATTATAAAAATTGAAAAACTATAACAACTCACAAGTAACTAAAGACTTCAAAATTATTAAAAAATCATAAAAATTCCAAAAAAAATTCAAAAAGGGTCGAAAAATTAGCAAAATCTGTCAGAAATCAAAAAAAATTTTTTTTTTAAGTTTCAAAAATTTGAAAAAGTTCCCAACAGTAGAAAAATTAGAAAAATTGAAAAACTATAACAACTCACAAGTAGCTAAAGACTTCAAAATTAGGAAAAAATTATAAAAACTCCAAAAAAAATTCAAAAAAGGTCGAAAAATTAGCAAAAACTTCTCCGAAATCAAAAAAAAACCCAATTTTTAAGTTTCAAAAATTTGAAAAAATTCCCAACAGTAGAAAAATTATAAAAATTGAAAAACTATAACAACTCACAAGTAGCTAAAGACTTCAAAATTAGGAAAAAATTATAAAAACTCCAAAAAAAAATCAAAAAAGGTCGAAAAATTAGCAAAAACCTCTCAGAAATCAAAAAAAAAACCCTATTTTTAAGTTTCAAAAATTTGAAAAAATTCCCACCAGTAGAAAAATTATAAAAATTGAAAAACTATAACAACTCACAAGTAGCTAAAGACTTCAAAATTAGGAAAAAATTATAAAAACTCCAAAAAAAATTCAAAAAAGGTCGAAAAATTAGCAAAAACCTCTCAGAAATAAAAAAAAAACATATTTTTAAGTTTCAAAAATTCCCACCAGTAGAAAAATTATAAAAATTGAAAAACTATAACAACTCACAAGTAGCTAAAGACTTCAAAATTATTAAAAAATCATAAAAATTCCAAAAAAAATTCAAAAAGGGTCGAAAAATTAGCAAAATCTGTCAGAAATTAAAAAAAATTTTTTTTTTAAGTTTCAAAAATTTGAAAAAGTTCCCAACAGTAGAAAAATTAGAAAAATTGAAAAACTATAACAACTCACAAGTAGCTAAAGACTTCAAAATTAGGAAAAAATTATAAAAACTCCAAAAAAAATTCAAAAAAGGTCGAAAAATTAGCAAAAACTTCTCCGAAATCAAAAAAAAACCCAATTTTTAAGTTTCAAAAATTTGAAAAAATTCCCAACAGTAGAAAAATTATAAAAATTGAAAAACTATAACAACTCACAAGTAGCTAAAGACTTCAAAATTAGGAAAAAATTATAAAAACTCCAAAAAAAAATCAAAAAAGGTCGAAAAATTAGCAAAAACCTCTCAGAAATCAAAAAAAAAACCATATTTTTAAGTTTCAAAAATTTGAAAAAATTCCCACCAGTAGAAAAATTATAAAAATTGAAAAACTATAACAACTCACAAGTAGCTAAAGACTTCAAAATTAGGAAAAAATTATAAAAACTCCAAAAAAAATTCAAAAAAGGTCGAAAAATTAGCAAAAACCTCTCAGAAATAAAAAAAACATATTTTTAAGTTTCAAAAATTCCCACCAGTAGAAAAATTATAAAAATTGAAAAACTATAACAACTCACAAGTAGCTAAAGACTTCAAAATTATGAAAAAATCATAAAAACTCCAAAAAAAATTCAAAAAATGTCAAAAAACTAGCAAAAACCTCTCAGAAATCAAAAAAAACCCTATTTCTAAGTTTCAAAAATTTGAAAAAAGTCACAACAGTAGAAAAATTATAAAAATTGAAAAACTATAACAACTCACAAGTAGCTAAAGACTTCAAAATTATTAAAAAATCATAAAAATTCCAAAAAAAATCAAAAAGGGTCGAAAAATTAGCAAAAAACTCTCAGAAATCAGAAAAAAAGCCATATTTTTAAGTTTCAAAAATTAGAAAAAATTCCCACTAGTAGAAAAATTATAAAAATTGAAAAACTATAACAACTCACAAGTAGCTTAAGACTTCAAAATTAGCAGCAAAATTATATAAACTCAAAAAAAAATTCAAAAAAGGTCGAAAAATTAGCAAAAACCTCTCAGAAATAAAAAAAAAAACCCTATTTTTAAGTTTCAAAAATTTGAAAAAATTCCCAACAGTAGAAAAATTATAAAAATTGAAAAAATATAACAACTTACAAGTAGCTAAAGACTTCAAAATTAAGAAGAAATCATAAAACTCCAACACAAATTCAAAAAGGGTCGAAAAATTAGCAAAACCTCTCAGAAATAAAAAAAAAAACACTATTTTTAAGTTTCAAAAATTTGAAAAAATTCCCACTAGTAGAAAAATTATAAAAATTGAAAAACTATAACAACTCACAAGTAGCTAAAGACTTCAAAATTAGGAAAAAATTATAAAAACTCCAAAAAAAATTCAAAAAAGGTCGAAAAATTAGCAAAAACCTCTCAGAACTCAAAAAAAACCCAATTTTTAAGTTTCAAAAATTTGAAAAAATTCCCACCAGTAGAAAAATTATAAAAATTGAAAAACTATAACAACTCACAAGTATCTAAAGACTTCAAAATTAGGAAAAAATTATAAAAACTCCAAAAAAAATCAAAAAAGGTCGAAAAATTAGCAAAAACCTCTCAGAAACCAAAAAAAAACCCTATTTTTAAGATTCAAAAATTTGAAAAAATTCCCACCAGTAGAAAAATTATAAAAATTGAAAAACTATAACAACTCACAAGTAGCTAAAGACTTCAAAATTATGAAAAAATTATAAAAACTCCAAAAAAAATTCAAAAAAGGTCGAAAAATTAGCAAAAACCTCTCAGAAATAAAAAAAAAACATATTTTTAAGTTTCAAAAATTCCCACCAGTAGAAAAATTATAAAAATTGAAAAACTATAACAACTCACAAGTAGCTAAAGACTTCAAAATTATTAAAAAATCATAAAAATTCCAAAACAAATTCAAAAAGGGTCGAAAAATTAGCAAAAACCTCTCAGAAATCAAAAAAAAACCCTATTTCTAAGTTTCAAAAATTTGAAAAAAGTCACAACAGTAGAAAAATTATAAAAATTGAAAAACTATAACAACTCACAAGTAGCTAAAGACTTCAAAATTATTAAAAAATTATAAAAACTCCAAAAAAAATTCAAAAAAGGTCGAAAAATTAGCAAAAACCTTTCAGAACTCAAAAAAAAACCCTATTTTTAAGTTTCAAATATTTGAAAAAATTCCCACCAGTAGAAAAATTATAAAAATTGAAAAACTATAACAACTCACAAGTAGCTAAAGACTTTAAAATTAGGAAAAAATAATTAAAACTCCAAAAAAAAATTCAAAAAAGGTCGAAAAATTAGCAAAAACCCCTCAGAACTCAAAAAAAACCCAATTTTTAAGTTTCAAAAATTTGAAAAAATTCCCACCAGTAGAAAAATTATAAAAATTGAAAAACTATAACAACTCACAAGTAGCTAAAGACTTCAAAATTAGGAAAAAATCTTAAAAACTCCAAAAAAAAATTAAAAAAGGTCGAAAAATTAGCAAAAACCTCTCAGAAATCAAAAAAAAAAACCCTATTTTTAAGTTTCAAAAATTTGAAAAAATTCCCACCAGTAGAAAAATTATAAAAATTGAAAAACTATAACAACTCACAAGTAGCTAAAGACTTCAAAATTAGGAAAAAATTATAAAAACTCCAAAAAAAATTCAAAAAAGGTCGAAAAATTAGCAAAAACCTCTCAGAAATCAAAAAAAAAACATATTTTTAAGTTTCAAAAATTCCCACCAGTAGAAAAATTATAAAAATTGAAAAACTATAACAACTCACAAGTAGCTAAAGACTTCAAAATTATTAAAAAATCATAAACATTCCAAAAAAAATTCAAAAAGGGCCGAAAAATTAGCAAAAAACTCTCAGAAATCAGAAAAAAAGCCATATGTTTAAGTTTCAAAAATTATAAAAAACTCCCACTAGTAGAAAAATTATAAAAATTGAAAACTATAACATTCTGCAAGTAGCTGAAGACTTCAAAATTAAGAACAAATTATAAAAACTCCAAATCAAATTCAAAAAATGTCGAAAAATTAGCAAAAACCTCTCAGAAATAAAAAAAAAAAGGAATATTTCTGAGTTTCAAAAATTTGAAAAAATTCCCAACAGTAGAAAAATTATAAAAATTGAAAAACTATAAGAACTCACAAGTAGCTAAAGACTTCAAAATTATGAAAAAATCATAAAAACTCCAAAAAAAATTCTAAAAAGGTCGAAAAATTAGCAAAAACTTCTCCGAAATCAAAAAAAAAAACCCTATTTCTAAGTTTCAAAAATTTGAAAAAAGTCACAACAGTAGAAAAATTATAAAAATTGAAAAACTATAACAACTCACAAGTAGCTAAAGACTTCAAAATTAGGAGCAAAATTATAAAAACTCAAAAAAAAATTCAAAAAAGGTCGAAAAATTAGCAAAAACCCCTCAGAAATAAAAAAAAACCCTATTTTTAAGTTTCAAAAATTTGAAAAAATTCCCAACAGTAGAAAAATTATAAAAATTGAAAAAATATAACAACTTACAAGTAGCTAAATACTTCAAAATTAAGAAGAAATCATAAAACTCCAACACAAATTCAAAAAGGGTCGAAAAATTAGCAAAATCTGTCAGAAATCAAAAAAAAATCCCTATTTTTAAGTTTCAAAAATTTGAAAAAATTCCCAACAGTAGAAAAATTATAAAAATTGAAAAACTATAACAACTCACAAGTAGCTAAAGACTTCAAAATTAGGAAAAAATTATAAAAACTCCAAAAAAAACTTAAAAAAGGTCGAAAAATTAGCAAAAGCCTCTCAGAAATCAAAAAAAAACCCTATTTTTAAGTTTCAAAAATTGAAAAAATTCCCAACAGTAGAAAAATTATAAAAATTGAAAAAATATAACAACTTACAAGTAGCTAAAGACTTCAAAATTAAGAAGAAATCATAAAACTCAAACACAAATTCAAAAAGGGTCGAAAAATTAGCAAAATCTGTCAGAAATCAAAAAAAATCCCTATTTTTAAGTTTCAAAAATTTGAAAAAATTCCCAACAATAGAAAAATTATAAAAATTGAAAAACTATAACAACTCACAAGTAGCTAAAGACTTTAAAATTAGGAATAAATTATAAAAACTCCAAAAAAATTCAAAAAAGGTCGAAAAATTAGCAAAAACCTCTCAGAACTCAAAAAAAACCCAATTTTTAAGTTTCAAAAATTTGAAAAAATTCCCACCAGTAGAAAAATTATAAAAATTGAAAAACTATAACAACTCACAAGTATCTAAAGACTTCAAAATTAGGAAAAAATTTAAAAAACTCCAAAAAAAATCAAAAAAGGTCGAAAAATTAGCAAAAACCTCTCAGAAACCAAAAAAAAACCCTATTTTTAAGATTCAAAAATTTGAAAAAATTCCCACCAGTAGAAAAATTATAAAAATTGAAAAACTATAACAACTCACAAGTAGCTAAAGACTTCAAAATTATGAAAAAATTATAAAAACTCCAAAAAAAATTCAAAAAAGGTCGAAAAATTAGCAAAAACCTCTCAGAAATAAAAAAAAAACATATTTTTAAGTTTCAAAAATTCCCACCAGTAGAAAAATTATAAAAATTGAAAAACTATAACAACTCACAAGTAGCTAAAGACTTCAAAATTAGGAAAAAATTATAAAAACTCCAAAAAAAATTCAAAAAAGGTCGAAAAATTAGCAAAAACCTCTCAGAAATCAAAAAAAAAACATATTTTTAAGTTTCAATAATTCCCACCAGTAGAAAAATTATAAAAATTGAAAAACTATAACAACTCACAAGTAGCTAAAGACTTCAAAATTATTAAAAAATCATAAACATTCCAAAAAAATTCAAAAAGGGCCGCAAAATTAGCAAAAAACTCTCAGAAATCAGAAAAAAAGCCATATGTTTAAGTTTCAAAAATTAGAAAAAACTCCCACTAGTAGAAAAATTATAAAAATTGAAAACTATAACATTCTGCAAGTAGCTGAAGACTTCAAAATTAAGAACAAATTATAAAAACTCCAAATCAAATTCAAAAAATGTCGAAAAATTAGCAAAAACCTCTCAGAAATAAAAAAAAAAAGGAATATTTCTGAGTTTCAAAAATTTGAAAAAATTCCCAACAGTAGAAAAATTATAAAAATTGAAAAACTATAAGAACTCACAAGTAGCTAAAGACTTCAAAATTATGAAAAAATCATAAAAACTCCAAAAAAAATTCAAAAAAGGTCGAAAAATTAGCAAAAACTTCTCCGAAATCAAAAAAAAAAACCCTATTTCTAAGTTTCAAAAATTTGAAAAAAGTCACAACAGTAGAAAAATTATAAAAATTGAAAAACTATAACAACTCACAAGTAGCTAAAGACTTCAAAATTATTAAAAAATCAAAAAAATTCCAAAAAAAATTCAAAAAGGGTCGAAAAATTAGCAAAAAAATCTCAGAAATCAGAAAAAAAGCCATATTTTTAAGTTTCAAAAATTAGAAAAAACTCCCACTAGTAGAAAAATTATAAAAATTGAAAACTATAACATTCTGCAAGTAGCTGAAGACTTCAAAATTAAGAACAAATTATAAAAACTCCAAATCAAATTCAAAAAATGTCGAAAAATTAGCAAAAACCTCTCAGAAATAAAAAAAAAAAGGAATATTTCTGAGTTTCAAAAATTTGAAAAAATTCCCAACAGTAGAAAAATTATAAAAATTGAAAAACTATAAGAACTCACAAGTAGCTAAAGACTTCAAAATTATGAAAAAATCATAAAAACTCCAAAAAAAATTCAAAAAAGGTCGAAAAATTAGCAAAAACTTCTCCGAAATCAAAAAAAAAAACCCTATTTCTAAGTTTCAAAAATTTGAAAAAAGTCACAACAGTAGAAAAATTATAAAAATTGAAAAACTATAACAACTCACAAGTAGCTAAAGACTTCAAAATTATTAAAAAATCAAAAAAATTCCAAAAAAAATTCAAAAAGGGTCGAAAAATTAGCAAAAAAATCTCAGAAATCAGAAAAAAAGCCATATTTTTAAGTTTCAAAAATTAGAAAAAACTCCCACTAGTAGAAAAATTATAAAAATTGAAAAACTATAACAACTCACAAGTAGCTAAAGACTTCAAAATTAGGAGCAAAATTATAAAAACTCAAAAAAAAAATTCAAAAAAGGTCGAAAAATTAGCAAAAACCTCTCAGAAATTAAAAAAAAAAAACCCTATTTTTAAGTTTCAAAAATTTGAAAAAATTCCCAACAGTAGAAAAATTATAAAAATTGAAAAAATATAACAACTTACAAGTAGCTAAAGACTTCAAAATTAAGAAGAAATCATAAAACTCCAACACAAATTCAAAAAGGGTCGAAAAATTAGCAAAATCTGTCAGAAATCAAAAAAAAATCCCTATTTTTAAGTTTCAAAAATTTGAAAAAATTCCCAACAGTAGAAAAATTATAAAAATTGTAAAACTATAACAACTCACAAGTAGCTAAAGACTTCAAAACTAGGAAAAAATTATAAAAACTCCAAAAAAAATTCAAAAAAGGTCGAAAAATTAGCAAAAACTTCTCCGAAATCAAAAAAAAAAACCCTATTTTTAAGTTTCAAAAATTTTAAAAAATTCCCAACAGTAGAAAAATTATAAAAATTGAAAAAATATAACAACTTACAAGTAGCTAAAGACTTTAAAACTAAGAAGAAATCATAAAACTCCAACACAAAGTAAAAAGGGTCAAAAAATTAGCAAAAACCTCTCAGAAATAAAAAAAAACACTATTTTTAAGTTTCAAAAATTTGAAAAAATTCCCACCAGTAGAAAAATTATAAAAATTGAAAAACTATAACAACTCACAAGTAGCTAAAGACTTTAAAATTAGGAAAAAATTATAAAAACTCCAAAAAAAATTCAAAAAAGGTCGAAAAATTAGCAAAAACCTCTCAGAACTCAAAAAAAAACCCAATATTTAAGTTTCAAAAATTTGAAAAAATTCACACCAGTAGATAAATTATAAAAATTGAAAAACTATAACAACTCACAAGTAGCTAAAGACTTCAAAATTAGGAAAAAATTATAAAAACTCCAAAAAAAAATCAAAAAAGGTCGAAAAATTAGCAAAAACCTCTCAGAAATCAAAAAAAAAAACCCTATTTTTAAGTTTCAAAAATTTGAAAAAATTCCCAACAGTAGAAAAATTATAAAAATTGAAAAACTATAACAACTCACAAGTAGCTAAAGACTTCAAAATTAAGAAAAAATTATAAAAACTAAAAAAAAATTCAAAAAAGGGTCGAAAAATTAGCAAAAACCTCTCAGAAATCAAAAAAAAACCCTATTTTTAAGTTTCAAAAATTTGAAAAAATTCCCAACAGTAGAAAAATTATAAAAATTGAAAAACTATAACAACTCACAAGTAGCTAAAGACTTCAAAATTATGAAAAAATCAAAAATAATCCAAAAAAAATTCAAAAAAGGTCGAAAAACTAGCAAAAACCTATCAAAAATCAAAAAAAAAACAGTATTTCTAAGTTTCAAAAATTTGAAAAAAGTCACAAAAGTAGAAAAATTATAAAAATTGAAAAACTATAACAACTCACAAGTAGCTAAAGACTTCAAAATTAGGAAAAAATTATAAAAACTCCAAAAAAAAATTCAAAAAAGGTCGAAAAATTAGCAAAAGCCTCTCAGAAATCAAAAAAAAACCCTATTTTTAAGTTTCAAAAATTTGAAAAAATTCCCAACAGTAGAAAAATTATAACAATTGAAAAACTATAACAACTCACAAGTAGCTAAAGACTTCAAAATTATGAAAAAATCATAAAAACTCCAAAAAAAATTCAAAAAATGTCGAAAAATTAGCAAAAACCTCTCAGAAATCAAAAAAAAACCCTATTTTTAAGTTTCAAAAATTTGAAAAAATTCCCAACAGTAGAAAAATTATAAACATTGAAAAACTATAGCAACTCACAAGTAGCTAAAGACTTCAAAAATAGGAAAAAATTATAAAAACTCCAAAAAAAATTCAAAAAAGGTCGAAAAACTAGCAAAAACCTCTCAGAAATCAAAAAAAAAACCCTATTTTTAAGTTTCAAAAATTTGAAAAAATTCCCAACAGTAGAAAAATTATAACAATTGAAAAACTATAACAACTCACAAGTAGCTAAAGACTTCAAAATTATGAAAAAATCATAAAAACTCCAAAAAAAATTCAAAAAATGTCGAAAAATTAGCAAAAACCTCTCAGAAATCAAAAAAAAACCCTATTTTTAAGTTTCAAAAATTTGAAAAAATTCCCAACAGTAGAAAAATTATAAACATTGAAAAACTATAGCAACTCACAAGTAGCTAAAGACTTCAAAAATAGGAAAAAATTATAAAAACTCCAAAAAAAATTCAAAAAAGGTCGAAAAATTAGCAAAAACCTCTCAGAAATCAAAAAAAAAACCCTATTTTTAAGTTTCAAAAATTTGAAAAAATTCCCAACAGTAGAAAACTTATAAAAATTGAAAAACTATAACAACTCACAAGTAGCTAAAGACTTCAAAATTATTAAACAATCATAAAAATTCCAAAAAAAATTCAAAAAGGGTCGAAAAATTAGCAAAAAACTCTCAGAAATCAGAAAAAAAGCCAGATTTTTAAGTTTCAAAAATTAGAAAAAACTCCCACTAGTAGAAAAATTATAAAAATTGAAAAACTATAACAACTCACAAGTAGCTAAAGACTTCAAAATTAGGAGCAAAATTATAAAAACTCAAAAAAAAATTCAAAAAAGGTCGAAAAATTAGCAAAAACCCCTCAGAAATAAAAAAAAACCCTATTTTTAAGTTTCAAAAATTTGAAAAAATTCCCAACAGTAGAAAAATTATAAAAATTGAAAAAATATAACAACTTACAAGTAGCTAAATACTTCAAAATTAAGAAGAAATCATAAAACTCCAACACAAATTCAAAAAGGGTCGAAAAATTAGCAAAATCTGTCAGAAATCAAAAAAAAATCCCTATTTTTAAGTTTCAAAAATTTGAAAAAATTCCCAACAGTAGAAAAATTATAAAAATTGTAAAACTATAACAACTCACAAGTAGCTAAAGACTTCAAGATTAGGAAAAAATTATAAAAACTCCAAAAAAAACTTAAAAAAGGTCGAAAAATTAGCAAAAGCCTCTCAGAAATCAAAAAAAAACCCTATTTTTAAGTTTCAAAAATTGAAAAAATTCCCAACAGTAGAAAAATTATAAAAATTGAAAAAATATAACAACTTACAAGTAGCTAAAGACTTCAAAATTAAGAAGAAATCATAAAACTCAAACACAAATTCAAAAAGGGTCGAAAAATTAGCAAAATCTGTCAGAAATCAAAAAAAATCCCTATTTTTAAGTTTCAAAAATTTGAAAAAATTCCCAACAATAGAAAAATTATAAAAATTGAAAAACTATAACAACTCACAAGTAGCTAAAGACTTTAAAATTAGGAATAAATTATAAAAACTCCAAAAAAATTCAAAAAAGGTCGAAAAATTAGCAAAAACCTCTCAGAACTCAAAAAAAACCCAATTTTTAAGTTTCAAAAATTTGAAAAAATTCCCACCAGTAGAAAAATTATAAACATTGAAAAACTATCACAACTCACAAGTAGCTAAAGACTTTAAAATTAGGAAAAAATTATAAAAACTCCAAAAAAAAATCAAAAAAGGTCGAAAAATTAGCAAAAACCTCTCAGAAATCAAAAAAAAAAACCCTATTTTTAAGTTTCAAAAATTTGAAAAAATTCCCAACAGTAGAAAAATTATAAAAATTGAAAAACTATAACAACTCACAAGTAGCTAAAGACTTCAAAATAAAGAAAAAATCATAAAAACTCCAACACAAAGTCAAAAAGGGTCAAAAAATTAGCAAAAACCTCTCAGAAATCAAAAAAAACCCTATTTTTAAGTTTCAAAAATTTGAAAAAATTCCCACCAGTAGAAAAATTATAAAAATTGAAAAACTATAACAACTCACAAGTAGCTAAAGACTTCAAAATTAGGAAAAAATCATAAAAACACCAAAAAAAATTCAAAAAATGTCGAAAAACTAAGAAAAACCTCTCAGAAATCAAAAAAAAACCCTATTTTTAAGTTTCAAAAATTTGAAAAAATTCCCAACAGTAGAAAAATTATAAAAATTGAAAAACTATAACAACTCACAAGTAGCTAAAGACTTCAAAATTATTAAAAAATCATAAAAATTCGAAAAAAAATTCAAAAAGGGTCGAAAAATTAGCAAAAAACTCTCAGAAATCAGAAAAAAAGCCATATTTTTAAGTTTCAAAAATTAGAAAAACCTCCCACTAGTAGAAAAATTATAAAAATTGAAAAACTATAACAACTCACAAGTACCTAAAGACTTCAAAATTAGGAAAAAATTATAAAAACTCCAAAAAAAATTCAAAAAAGGTCGAAAAATTAGCAAAAACCCCTCAGAAATAAAAAAAAAACCCTATTTTTAAGTTTCAAAAATTTGAAAAAATTCCCAACAGTAGAAAAATTATAAAAATTGAAAAAGTATAACAACTTACAAGTAGCTAAAGACTTCAAAATTAAGAAGAAATCATAAAACTCCAACACAAATTCTAAAAGGGTCGAAAAATTAGCAAAATCTGTCAGAAATCAAAAAAAAATCCCTATTTTTAAGTTTCAAAAATTTGAAACAATTCCCAACAGTAGAAAAATTATAAAAATTGAAAAACTATAACAACTCACAAGTAGCTAAAGACTTCAAAATAAAGAAAAAATCATAAAAACTCCAACACAAAGCCACAAAGGGTCAAAAAATTAGCAAAAACCTCTCAGAAATCAAAAAAAAACCCTATTTTTAAGTTTCAAAAATTTGAAAAAATTCCCAACAATAGAAAAATTATAAAAATTGAAAAACTATAACAACTCACAAGTAGCTAAAGACTTCAAAATTAGGAAAAAATTATAAAAACTCCAAAAAAAATTCAAAAAAGGTCGAAAAATTAGCAAAAACCTCTCAGAAATCAAAAAAAAACCCTATTTTTAAGTTTCAAAAATTTGAAAAAATTCCCAACAGTAGAAAAATTATAAAAATTGAAAAACTATAACAACTCACAAGTAGCTAAAGACTTCAAAATTATTAAAAAATCATAAAAATTCGAAAAAAAATTCAAAAAGGGTCGAAAAATTAGCAAAAAACTCTCAGAAATCAGAAAAAAAGCCATATTTTTAAGTTTCAAAAATTAGAAAAACCTCCCACTAGTAGAAAAATTATAAAAATTGAAAAACTATAACAACTCACAAGTACCTAAAGACTTCAAAATTAGGAAAAAATTATAAAAACTCCAAAAAAAATTCAAAAAAGGTCGAAAAATTAGCAAAAACCCCTCAGAAATAAAAAAAAAACCCTATTTTTAAGTTTCAAAAATTTGAAAAAATTCCCAACAGTAGAAAAATTATAAAAATTGAAAAACTATAACAACTCACAAGTAGCTAAAGACTTCAAAATTATGAAAAAATCATAAAAACTCCAAAAAAAATTCAAAAAATGTCGAAAAACTAGGAAAAACCTCTCAGAAATAAAAAAAAAACCCTATTTTTAAGTTTCAAAAATTTGAAAAACTTTCCCACCAGTAGAAAAATTATAAAAATTGAAAAACTATAACAACTCACAAGTAGCTAAAGACTTTAAAATTAGGAAAAAATTATAAAAACTCCAAAAAAATTCAAAAAAGGTCGAAAAATTAGCAAAAACCTCTCAGAACTCAAAAAAAAACCCAATATTTAAGTTTCAAAAATTTGAAAAAATTCCCACCAGTAGAAAAATTATAAAAATTGAAAAACTATAACAACTCACAAGTAGCTAAAGACTTCAAAATTAGGAAAAAATTATAAAAACTCCAAAAAAAAATCAGAAAAGGTCGAAAAATTAGCAAAAACCTCTCAGAAATCAAAAAAAAAAACCCTATTTTTAAGTTTCAAAAATTTGAAAACATTCCTAACAGTAGAAAAATTATAAAAATTGAAAAACTATAACAACTCACAAGTAGCTAAAGACTTCAAAATTAGGAAAAAAATTATAAAAACTCCAAAAAAAATTCAAAAAAGGTCGAAAAATTAGCAAAACCTTTCAGAAATCAAAAAATAAACCCTATTTTTAAGTTTCAAAATTTTAAAAAACTCCCACCAGTAGAAAAATTATAAAAATTGAAAAACTATAACATTTTGCCAGTAGCTGAAGACTTCAAAATTAAGAAAAAATTATAAAAACTAAAAAAAAATTCAAAAAAGGGTCGAAAAATTAGCAAAAACCTCTCAGAAATCAAAAAAAAAAACCCTATTTTTAAGTTTCAAAAATTTGAAAAAATTCCCAACAGTAGAAAAATTATAAAAATTGAAAAACTATAACAACTCACAAGTAGCTAAAGACTTCAAAATTAGGAAAAAATTATAAAAACTCCAAAAAAAATTCAAAAAAGGTCGAAAAACTAGCAAAAACCCATCAAAAATCAAAAAAAAAAACAGTATTTCTAAGTTTCAAAAATTTGAAAAAAGTCACAAAAGTAGAAAAATTATAAAAATTGAAAAACTATAACAACTCACAAGTAGCTAAAGACTTCAAAATTAGGAAAAATTCATAAAAACTCCAAAAAAAATTCAAAAAATGTCGAAAAATTAGCAAAAACCTCTCAGAAATCAAAAAAAAACCCTATTTTTAAGTTTCAAAAATTTGAAAAAATTCCCAACAGTAGAAAAATTATAAACATTGAAAAACTATAACAACTCACAAGTAGCTAAAGACTTCAAAATTATGAAAAAATTATAAAAACTCCAAAAAAAATTCAAAAAAGATCGAAAAATTAGCAAAAACCTCTCAGAAATCAAAAAAAAAACCCTATTTTTAAGTTTCAAAAATTTGAAAAAATTCCCAACAGTAGAAAACTTATAAAAATTGAAAAACTATAACAACTCACAAGTAGCTAAAGACTTCAAAATTATTAAACAATCATAAAAATTCCAAAAAAATTCAAAAAGGGTCGAAAAATTAGCAAAAAACTCTCAGAAATCAGAAAAAAAGCCAGATTTTTAAGTTTCAAAAATTAGAAAAAACTCCCACTAGTAGAAAAATTATAAAAATTGAAAAACTATAACAACTCACAAGTAGCTAAAGACTTCAAAATTAGGAGCAAAATTATAAAAACTCAAAAAAAAATTCAAAAAAGGTCGAAAAATTAGCAAAAACCCCTCAGAAATAAAAAAAAACCCTATTTTTAAGTTTCAAAAATTTGAAAAAATTCCAACAGTAGAAAAATTATAAAAATTGTAAAAATATAACAACTTACAAGTAGCTAAATACTTCAAAATTAAGAAGAAATCATAAAACTCCAACACAAATTCAAAAAGGGTCGAAAAATTAGCAAAATCTGTCAGAAATCAAAAAAAAATCCCTATTTTTAAGTTTCAAAATTTGAAAAAATTCCCAACAGTAGAAAAATTATAAAAATTGAAAAACTATAACTCACAAGTAGCTAAAGACTTCAAGATTAGGAAAAAATTATAAAAACTCCAAAAAAAACTTAAAAAAGGTCGAAAATTAGCAAAAGCCTCTCAGAAATCAAAAAAAAACCCTATTTTTAAGTTTCAAAAATTGAAAAAATTCCCAACAGTAGAAAAATTATAAAAATTGAAAAAATATAACAACTTACAAGTAGCTAAAGACTTCAAAATTAAGAAGAAATCATAAAACTCAAACACAAATTCAAAAAGGGTCGAAAAATTAGCAAAATCTGTCAGAAATCAAAAAAAATCCCTATTTTTAAGTTTCAAAAATTTGAAAAAATTCCCAACAATAGAAAAATTATAAAAATTGAAAAACTATAACAACTCACAAGTAGCTAAAGACTTTAAAATTAGGAATAAATTATAAAAACTCCAAAAAAATTCAAAAAAGGTCGAAAAATTAGCAAAAACCTCTCAGGACTCAAAAAAAACCCAATTTTTAAGTTTCAAAAATTTGAAAAAATTCCCACCAGTAGAAAAATTATAAACATTGAAAAACTATCACAACTCACAAGTAGCTAAAGACTTTAAAATTAGGAAAAAATTATAAAAAACTCCAAAAAAAAATCAAAAAAGGTCGAAAAATTAGCAAAAACCTCTCAGAAATCAAAAAAAAAAACCCTATTTTTAAGTTTCAAAAATTTGAAAAAATTCCCAACAGTAGAAAAATTATAAAAATTGAAAAACTATAACAACTCACAAGTAGCTAAAGACTTCAAAATAAAGAAAAAATCATAAAAACTCCAACACAAAGTCAAAAAGGGTCAAAAAATTAGCAAAAACCTCTCAGAAATCAAAAAAAACCCTATTTTTAAGTTTCAAAAATTTGAAAAAATTCCCACCAGTAGAAAAATTATAAAAATTGAAAAACTATAACAACTCACAAGTAGCTAAAGACTTCAAAATTAGGAAAAAATCATAAAAACACCAAAAAAAATTCAAAAAATGTCGAAAAACTAAGAAAAACCTCTCAGAAATCAAAAAAAAACCATATTTTTAAGTTTCAAAAATTTGAAAAAATTCCCAACAGTAGAAAAATTATAAAAATTGAAAAACTATAACAACTCACAAGTAGCTAAAGACTTCAAAATTAGGAAAAAATTATAAAAACTCCAAAAAAAATTCAAAAAAGGTCGAAAAATTAGCAAAAACCTCTCAGAAATCAAAAAAAAACCCTATTTTTAAGTTTCAAAAATTTGAAAAAATTCCCAACAGTAGAAAAATTATAAAAATTGAAAAACTATAACAACTCACAAGTAGCTAAAGACTTCAAAATTATTAAAAAATCATAAAAATTCGAAAAAAAATTCAAAAAGGGTCGAAAAATTAGCAAAAAACTCTCAGAAATCAGAAAAAAAGCCATATTTTTAAGTTTCAAAAATTAGAAAAACCTCCCACTAGTAGAAAAATTATAAAAATTGAAAAACTATAACAACTCACAAGTACCTAAAGACTTCAAAATTAGGAAAAAATTATAAAAACTCCAAAAAAAATTCAAAAAAGGTCGAAAAATTAGCAAAAACCCCTCAGAAATAAAAAAAAAACCCTATTTTTAAGTTTCAAAAATTTGAAAAAATTCCCAACAGTAGAAAAATTATAAAAATTGAAAAGTATAACAACTTACAAGTAGCTAAAGACTTCAAAATTAAGAAGAAATCATAAAACTCCAACACAAATTCTAAAAGGGTCGAAAAATTAGCAAAATCTGTCAGAAATCAAAAAAAAATCCCTATTTTTAAGTTTCAAAAATTTGAAAAAATTCCCAACAGTAGAAAAATTATAAAAATTGAAAAACTATAACAACTCACAAGTAGCTAAAGACTTCAAAATAAAGAAAAAATCATAAAAACTCCAACACAAAGCCACAAAGGGTCAAAAAATTAGCAAAAACCTCTCAGAAATCAAAAAAAAACCCTATTTTTAAGTTTCAAAAATTTGAAAAAATTCCCAACAGTAGAAAAATTATAAAAATTGAAAAACTATAACAACTCACAAGTAGCTAAAGACTTCAAAATTAGGAAAAAATTATAAAAACTCCAAAAAAAATTCAAAAAAGGTCGAAAAATTAGCAAAAACCTCTCAGAAATCAAAAAAAAACCCTATTTTTAAGTTTCAAAAATTTGAAAAAATTCCCAACAGTAGAAAAATTATAAAAATTGAAAAACTATAACAACTCACAAGTAGCTAAAGACTTCAAAATTATTAAAAAATCATAAAAATTCGAAAAAAAATTCAAAAAGGGTCGAAAAATTAGCAAAAAACTCTCAGAAATCAGAAAAAAAGCCATATTTTTAAGTTTCAAAAATTAGAAAAACCTCCCACTAGTAGAAAAATTATAAAAATTGAAAAACTATACCACTTCACAATTAGCTAAAGACTTCAAAATTAGGAAAAAATTATAAAAACTTCAAAAAAAAATTCAAAAAAGGTCGAAAAATTAGCAAAAGCCTCTCAGAAATCAAAAAAAAGCCCTATTTTTAAGTTTCAAAAATTTGAAAAAATTCCCAACAGTAGAAAAATTATAAGAATTGAAAAACTGTAACAACTCACAAGTAGCTAAAGACTTCAAAATTAGGAAAAAATTATAAAAACTCCAAAAAAATTCAAAAAAGGTCGAAAAATTAGCAAAAACCTCTCAGAAATCAAAAAAAAAACCCTATTTTTCAGTTTCAAAAATTTGAAAATATTCCCAACAGTAGAAAAATTATAAAAATTGAAAAACTATAACAACTCACAAGTAGCTAAAGACTTCAAAATTAGGAAAAAATTATAAAATCTCCAAAAAAAATTCAAAAAAGGTCGAAAAATTAGCAAAAACCTCTCAGAAATCAAAAACAAAACCCTATTTTCAAGTTTCAAAAATTTGAAAAAATTCCCAACAGTAGAAAAATTATAAAAATTGAAAAACTATAACAACTCACAAGTAGCTAAAGACTTCAAAATTAGGAAAAAATTATAAAAACTCCAAAAAAAATTCAAAAAAGGTCGAAAAATTAGCAAAAACCTCTCAGAAATAAAAAAACAAACCATATTTTTAAGTTTAAAAAATTTGAAAAAATTCCCAACAGTAGAAAAATTATAAAAATTGAAAAACTATAATAACTCACAAGTAGCTAAAGACTTCAAAATTAGGAAAAAATTATAAAAACTCCAAAAAAAATTCAAAAAGGTCGTAAAATTAGCAAAAACCTCTCATACATAAAAAAAACCCTATTTTTAAGTTTGAAAAATTTGAAAAAATTCCCAACAGTAGAAAAATTATAAAAATTGAAAAACTATAACAACTCACACGTAGCTAAAGACTTCAAAATTAGGAAAAAATTATAAAAACTCCAAAAAAAATTCAAAAAAGGTCGAAAAATTAGCAAAAACCTCTCAGAAATCAAAAAAAAACCCTATTTTTAAGTTTCAAAAATTTGAAAAAATTCCCAACAGTAGAAAAATTATAAAAATTGAAAAACTATAACAACTCACAAGTAGCTAAAGACTTCAAAATTATTAAAAAATCATAAAAATTCGAAAAAAAATTCAAAAAGGGTCGAAAAATTAGCAAAAAACTCTCAGAAATCAGAAAAAAAGCCATATTTTTAAGTTTCAAAAATTAGAAAAACCTCCCACTAGTAGAAAAATTATAAAAATTGAAAAACTATACCACTTCACAATTAGCTAAAGACTTCAAAATTAGGAAAAAATTATAAAAACTTCAAAAAAAAATTCAAAAAAGGTCGAAAAATTAGCAAAAGCCTCTCAGAAATCAAAAAAAAGCCCTATTTTTAAGTTTCAAAAATTTGAAAAAATTCCCAACAGTAGAAAAATTATAAGAATTGAAAAACTGTAACAACTCACAAGTAGCTAAAGACTTCAAAATTAGGAAAAAATTATAAAAACTCCAAAAAAATTCAAAAAAGGTCGAAAAATTAGCAAAAACCTCTCAGAAATCAAAAAAAAAACCCTATTTTTCAGTTTCAAAAATTTGAAAATATTCCCAACAGTAGAAAAATTATAAAAATTGAAAAACTATAACAACTCACAAGTAGCTAAAGACTTCAAAATTAGGAAAAAATTATAAAATCTCCAAAAAAATTCAAAAAAGGTCGAAAAATTAGCAAAAACCTCTCAGAAATCAAAAACAAAACCCTATTTTCAAGTTTCAAAAATTTGAAAAAATTCCCAACAGTAGAAAAATTATAAAAATTGAAAAACTATAACAACTCACAAGTAGCTAAAGACTTCAAAATTAGGAAAAAATTATAAAAACTCCAAAAAAAATTCAAAAAAGGTCGAAAAATTAGCAAAAACCTCTCAGAAATAAAAAAACAAACCATATTTTTAAGTTTAAAAAATTTGAAAAAATTCCCAACAGTAGAAAAATTATAAAAATTGAAAAACTATAATAACTCACAAGTAGCTAAAGACTTCAAAATTAGGAAAAAATTATAAAAACTCCAAAAAAAATTCAAAAAAGGTCGTAAAATTAGCAAAAACCTCTCATACATAAAAAAAATCCTATTTTTAAGTTTGAAAAATTTGAAAAAATTCCCAACAGTAGAAAAATTATAAAAATTGAAAAACTATAACAACTCACAAGTAGCTAAAGACTTCAAAATTAGGAAAAAATTATAAAAACTCCAAAAAAAATTCAAAAAAGGTCGAAAAATTAGCAAAAACCTCTCAGAAATCAAAAAAAAAACCCTATTTTTAAGTTTCAAAAATTTGAAAAAATTCCCAACAGTAGAAAAATTATAAAAATTGAAAAACTATAACAACTCACAAGTAGCTAAAGACTTCAAAATTATTAAAAAATCATAAAAATTCGAAAAAAAATTCAAAAAGGGTCGAAAAATTAGCAAAAAACTCTCAGAAATCAGAAAAAAAGCCATATTTTTAAGTTTCAAAAATTAGAAAAACCTCCCACTAGTAGAAAAATTATAAAAATTGAAAAACTATACCACTTCACAATTAGCTAAAGACTTCAAAATTAGGAAAAAATTATAAAAACTTCAAAAAAAAATTCAAAAAAGGTCGAAAAATTAGCAAAAGCCTCTCAGAAATCAAAAAAAAGCCCTATTTTTAAGTTTCAAAAATTTGAAAAAATTCCCAACAGTAGAAAAATTATAAGAATTGAAAAACTGTAACAACTCACAAGTAGCTAAAGACTTCAAAATTAGGAAAAAATTATAAAAACTCCAAAAAAATTCAAAAAAGGTCGAAAAATTAGCAAAAACCTCTCAGAAATCAAAAAAAAAACCCTATTTTTCAGTTTCAAAAATTTGAAAATATTCCCAACAGTAGAAAAATTATAAAAATTGAAAAACTATAACAACTCACAAGTAGCTAAAGACTTCAAAATTAGGAAAAAATTATAAAATCTCCAAAAAAATTCAAAAAAGGTCGAAAAATTAGCAAAAACCTCTCAGAAATCAAAAACAAAACCCTATTTTCAAGTTTCAAAAATTTGAAAAAATTCCCAACAGTAGAAAAATTATAAAAATTGAAAAACTATAACAACTCACAAGTAGCTAAAGACTTCAAAATAATGAAAAAATTATAAAAACTCCAAAAAAAATTCAAAAAAGGTCGAAAAATTAGCAAAAACCTCTCAGAAATAAAAAAACAAACCATATTTTTAAGTTTAAAAAATTTGAAAAAATTCCCAACAGTAGAAAAATTATAAAAATTGAAAAACTATAATAACTCACAAGTAGCTAAAGACTTCAAAATTAGGAAAAAATTATAAAAACTCCAAAAAAAATTCAAAAAAGGTCGTAAAATTAGCAAAAACCTCTCATACATAAAAAAAACCCTATTTTTAAGTTTGAAAAATTTGAAAAAATTCCCAACAGTAGAAAAATTATAAAAATTGAAAAACTATAACAACTCACAAGTAGCTAAAGACTTCAAAATTAGGAAAAAATTATAAAAACTCCAAAAAAATTCAAAAAAGGTCGAAAAATTAGCAAAAACCTCTCAGAAATCAAAAAAAAACCCTATTTTTAAGTTTCAAAAATTTGAAAAAATTCCCAACAGTAGAAAAATTATAAAAATTGAAAAACTATAACAACTCACAAGTAGCTAAAGACTTCAAAATTATTAAAAAATCATAAAAATTCGAAAAAAAATTCAAAAAGGGTCGAAAAATTAGCAAAAAACTCTCAGAAATCAGAAAAAAAGCCATATTTTTAAGTTTCAAAAATTAGAAAAACCTCCCACTAGTAGAAAAATTATAAAAATTGAAAAACTATACCACTTCACAATTAGCTAAAGACTTCAAAATTAGGAAAAAATTATAAAAACTTCAAAAAAAAATTCAAAAAAGGTCGAAAAATTAGCAAAAGCCTCTCAGAAATCAAAAAAAAGCCCTATTTTTAAGTTTCAAAAATTTGAAAAAATTCCCAACAGTAGAAAAATTATAAGAATTGAAAAACTGTAACAACTCACAAGTAGCTAAAGACTTCAAAATTAGGAAAAAATTATAAAAACTCCAAAAAAATTCAAAAAAGGTCGAAAAATTAGCAAAAACCTCTCAGAAATCAAAAAAAAAACCCTATTTTTCAGTTTCAAAAATTTGAAAATATTCCCAACAGTAGAAAAATTATAAAAATTGAAAAACTATAACAACTCACAAGTAGCTAAAGACTTCAAAATTAGGAAAAAATTATAAAATCTCCAAAAAAATTCAAAAAAGGTCGAAAAATTAGCAAAAACCTCTCAGAAATCAAAAACAAAACCCTATTTTCAAGTTTCAAAAATTTGAAAAAATTCCCAACAGTAGAAAAATTATAAAAATTGAAAAACTATAACAACTCACAAGTAGCTAAAGACTTCAAAATTAGGAAAAAATTATAAAAACTCCAAAAAAAATTCAAAAAAGGTCGAAAAATTAGCAAAAACCTCTCAGAAATAAAAAAACAAACCATATTTTTAAGTTTAAAAAATTTGAAAAAATTCCCAACAGTAGAAAAATTATAAAAATTGAAAAACTATAATAACTCACAAGTAGCTAAAGACTTCAAAATTAGGAAAAAATTATAAAAACTCCAAAAAAAATTCAAAAAAGGTCGTAAAATTAGCAAAAACCTCTCATACATAAAAAAAACCCTATTTTTAAGTTTGAAAAATTTGAAAAAATTCCCAACAGTAGAAAAATTATAAAAATTGAAAAACTATAACAACTCACAAGTAGCTAAAGACTTCAAAATTAGGAAAAAATTATAAAAACTCCAAAAAAAATTCAAAAAAGGTCGAAAAATTAGCAAAAACCTCTCAGAAATCAAAAAAAAACCCTATTTTTAAGTTTCAAAAATTTGAAAAAATTCCCAACAGTAGAAAAATTATAAAAATTGAAAAACTATAACAACTCACAAGTAGCTAAAGACTTCAAAATTATTAAAAAATCATAAAAATTCGAAAAAAAATTCAAAAAGGGTCGAAAAATTAGCAAAAAACTCTCAGAAATCAGAAAAAAAGCCATATTTTTAAGTTTCAAAAATTAGAAAAACCTCCCACTAGTAGAAAAATTATAAAAATTGAAAAACTATACCACTTCACAATTAGCTAAAGACTTCAAAATTAGGAAAAAATTATAAAAACTTCAAAAAAAAATTCAAAAAAGGTCGAAAAATTAGCAAAAGCCTCTCAGAAATCAAAAAAAAGCCCTATTTTTAAGTTTCAAAAATTTGAAAAAATTCCCAACAGTAGAAAAATTATAAGAATTGAAAAACTGTAACAACTCACAAGTAGCTAAAGACTTCAAAATTAGGAAAAAATTATAAAAACTCCAAAAAAATTCAAAAAAGGTCGAAAAATTAGCAAAAACCTCTCAGAAATCAAAAAAAAAACCCTATTTTTCAGTTTCAAAAATTTGAAAATATTCCCAACAGTAGAAAAATTATAAAAATTGAAAAACTATAACAACTCACAAGTAGCTAAAGACTTCAAAATTAGGAAAAAATTATAAAATCTCCAAAAAAATTCAAAAAAGGTCGAAAAATTAGCAAAAACCTCTCAGAAATCAAAAACAAAACCCTATTTTCAAGTTTCAAAAATTTGAAAAAATTCCCAACAGTAGAAAAATTATAAAAATTGAAAAACTATAACAACTCACAAGTAGCTAAAGACTTCAAAATTAGGAAAAAATTATAAAAACTCCAAAAAAAATTCAAAAAAGGTCGAAAAATTAGCAAAAACCCCTCAGAAATAAAAAAAAAACCCTATTTTTAAGTTTCAAAAATTTCAAAAAATTCCCAACAGTAGAAAAATTATAAAAATTGAAAAACTATAACAACTCACAAGTAGCTAAAGACTTCAAAATTATTAAAAAATCATAAAAATTCGAAAAAAAATTCAAAAAGGGTCGAAAAATTAGCAAAAACCTCTCAGAAATCAAAAAAAAACCCTATTTTTAAGTTTCAAAAATTTGAAAAAATTCCCAACAGTAGAAAAATTATAAAAATTGAAAAACTATAACAACTCACAAGTAGCTAAAGACTTCAAAATTATTAAACAATCATAAAAATTCCAAAAAAAATTCAAAAAGGGTCGAAAAATTAGCAAAAAACTCTCAGAAATCAGAAAAAAAGCCATATTTTTAAGTTTCAAAAATTTGAAAAAATTCCCAACAGTAGAAAAATTATAACAATTGAAAAACTATAACAACTCACAAGTAGCTAAAGACTTCAAAATTATGAAAAAATCATAAAAACTCCAAAAAAAATTCAAAAAATGTCGAAAAATTAGCAAAAACCTCTCAGAAATCAAAAAAAAACCCTATTTTTAAGTTTCAAAAATTTGAAAAAATTCCCAACAGTAGAAAAATTATAAACATTGAAAAACTATAACAACTCACAAGTAGCTAAAGACTTCAAAATTAGGAAAAAATTATAAAAACTCCAAAAAAAATTCAAAAAAGATGTAAAAATTAGCAAAAACCTCTCAGAAATCAAAAAAAAAACCCTATTTTTAAGTTTCAAAAATTTGAAAAAATTCCCAACAGTAGAAAAATTATAAAAATTGAAAAACTATAACAACTCACAAGTAGCTAAAGACTTCAAAATTATTAAACAATCATAAAAATTCAAAAAGGGTCGAAAAATTAGCAAAAAACTCTCAGAAATCAGAAAAAAAGCCAGATTTTTAAGTTTCAAAAATTAGAAAAAACTCCCACTAGTAGAAAAATTATAAAAATTGAAAAACTATAACAACTCACAAGTAGCTAAAGACTTCAAGATTAGGAAAAAATTATAAAAACTCCAAAAAAAACTTAAAAAAGGTCGAAAAATTAGCAAAAGCCTCTCAGAAATCAAAAAAAAACCCTATTTTTAAGTTTCAAAAATTTGAAAAAATTCCCAACAGTAGAAAAATTATAAACATTGAAAAACTATAACAACTCACAAGTAGCTAAGGACTTCAAAATTAGGAAAAAATTATAAAAACTCCAAAAAAAATTCAAAAAAGATCGAAAAATTAGCAAAAACCTCTCAGAAATCAAAAAAAAAACCCTATTTTTAAGTTTCAAAAATTTGAAAAAATTCCCAACAGTAGAAAAATTATAAAAATTGAAAAACTATAACAACTCACAAGTAGCTAAAGACTTCAAAATTATTAAACAATCATAAAAATTCCAAAAAAAATTCAAAAAGGGTCGAAAAATTAGCAAAAAACTCTCAGAAATCAGAAAAAAAGCCAGATTTTTAAGTTTCAAAAATTAGAAAAAACTCCCACTAGTAGAAAAATTATAAAAATTGAAAAACTATAACAACTCACAAGTAGCTAAAGACTTCAAGATTAGGAAAAAATTATAAAAACTCCAAAAAAAACTTAAAAAAGGTCGAAAAATTAGCAAAAGCCTCTCAGAAATCAAAAAAAAACCCTATTTTTAAGTTTCAAAAATTGAAAAAATTCCCAACAGTAGAAAAATTATAAAAATTGAAAAAATATAACAACTTACAAGTAGCTAAAGACTTCAAAATTAAGAAGAAATCATAAAACTCAAACACAAATTCAAAAAGGGTCGAAAAATTAGCAAAATCTGTCAGAAATCAAAAAAAATCCCTATTTTTAAGTTTCAAAAATTTGAAAAAATTCCCAACAATAGAAAAATTATAAAAATTGAAAAACTATAACAACTCACAAGTAGCTAAAGACTTTAAAATTAGGAATAAATTATAAAAACTCCAAAAAAATTCAAAAAAGGTCGAAAAATTAGCAAAAACCTCTCAGAACTCAAAAAAAACCCAATTTTTAAGTTTCAAAAATTTGAAAAAATTCCCACCAGTAGAAAAATTATAAACATTGAAAAACTATCACAACTCACAAGTAGCTAAAGACTTTAAAATTAGGAAAAAATTATAAAAACTCCAAAAAAAAATCAAAAAAGGTCGAAAAATTAGCAAAAACCTCTCAGAAATCAAAAAAAAAAAACCCTATTTTTAAGTTTCAAAAATTTGAAAAAATTCCCAACAGTAGAAAAATTATAAAAATTGAAAAACTATAACAACTCACTAGTAGCTAAAGACTTCAAAATAAAGAAAAAATCATAAAAACTCCAACACAAAGTCAAAAAGGGTCAAAAAATTAGCAAAAACCTCTCAGAAATCAAAAAAAACCCTATTTTTAAGTTTCAAAAATTTGAAAAAATTCCCACCAGTAGAAAAATTATAAAAATTGAAAAACTATAACAACTCACAAGTAGCTAAAGACTTCAAAATTAGGAAAAAATCATAAAAACACCAAAAAAAATTCAAAAAATGTCGAAAAACTAAGAAAAACCTCTCAGAAATCAAAAAAAAACCATATTTTTAAGTTTCAAAAATGTGAAAAAATTCCCAACAGTAGAAAAATTATAAAAATTGAAAAACTATAACAACTCACAAGTAGCTAAAGACTTCAAAATTAGGAAAAAATTATAAAAACTCCAAAAAAAATTCAAAAAAGGTCGAAAAATTAGCAAAAACCTCTCAGAAATCAAAAAAAAACCCTATTTTTAAGTTTCAAAAATTTGAAAAAATTCCCAACAGTAGAAAAATTATAAAAATTGAAAAACTATAACAACTCACAAGTAGCTAAAGACTTCAAAATTAGGAAAAAATTATAAAAACTCCAAAAAAATTCAAAAAAGGTCGAAAAACTAGCAAAAACCCATCAAAAATCAAAAAAAAAAACAGTATTTCTAAGTTTCAAAAATTTGAAAAAAGTCACAAAAGTAGAAAAATTATAAAAATTGAAAAACTATAACAACTCACAAGTAGCTAAAGACTTCAAAATTAGGAGCAAAATTATAAAAACTCCAAAAAAAATTCAAAAAAGGTCGAAAAATTAGCAAAAGCCTCTCAGAAATAAAAAAAAAACCCTATTTTTAAGTTTCAAAAATTTGAAAAAATTCCCAACAGTAGAAAAATTATAACAATTGAAAAACTATAACAACTCACAAGTAGCTAAAGACTTCAAAATTATGAAAAAATCATAAAAACTCCAAAAAAAATTCAAAAAATGTCGAAAAACTAAGAAAAACCTCTCAGAAATCAAAAAAAAACCCTATTTTTAAGTTTCAAAAATTTGAAAAAATTCCCAACAGTAGAAAAATTATAAAAATTGAAAAACTATAACAACTCACAAGTAGCTAAAGACTTCAAAATTAGGAAAAAATTATAAAAACTCCAAAAAAAATTCAAAAAAGGTCGAAAAATTAGCAAAAACCTCTCAGAAATCAAAAAAAAACCCTATTTTTAAGTTTCAAAAATTTGAAAAAATTCCCAACAGTAGAAAAATTATAAAAATTGAAAAACTATAACAACTCACAAGTAGCTAAAGACTTCAAAATTATTAAACAATCATAAAAATTCCAAAAAAAATTCAAAAAGGGTCGAAAAATTAGCAAAAAACTCTCAGAAATCAGAAAAAAAGCCATATTTTTAAGTTTCAAAAATTAGAAAAAACTCCCACTAGTAGAAAAATTGTAAAAATTGAAAAACTATAACAACTCACAAGTAGCTAAAGACTTCAAAATTAGGAGCAAAATTATAAAAACTCAAAAAAAAATTCAAAAAAGGTCGAAAAATTAGCAAAAACCTCTCAGAAATAAAAAAAAAACCCTATTTTTAAGTTTCAAAAATTTGAAAAAATTCCCAACAGTAGAAAAATTATAAAAATTGAAAAACTATAACAACTCACAAGTAGCTAAAGACTTCAAAATTAAGAAGAAATCATAAAACTCCAACACAAATTCAAAAAGGGTCGAAAAATTAGCAAAATCTGTCAGAAATCAAAAAAAAATCCCTATTTTTAAGTTTCAAAAAGTTGAAAAAATTCCCAACAGTAGAAAAATTATAAAAATTGTAAAACAATAACAACTCACAAGTAGCTAAATAATTCAAAATTAGGAAAAAATTATAAAAACTCAAAAAAAAACTCAGAAAAGGTCGAAAAATTAGCAAAAGCCTCTCAGAAATCAAAAAAAAACCCTATTTTTAAGTTTCAAAAATTTGAAAAAATTCCCAACAGTAGAAAAATTATAAAAATTGAAAAACTATAACAACTCACAAGTAGCTAAAGACTTCAAAATAAAGAAAAAATCATAAAAACTCCAACACAAAGTCAAAAAGTGTCAAAAAATTAGCAAAAACCTCTCAGAAATCAAAAAAAACCCTATTTTTAAGTTTCAAAAATTTGAAAAAATTCCCACCAGTAGAAAAATTATAAAAATTGAAAAACTATAACAACTCACAAGTAGCTAAAGACTTCAAAATTAGGAAAAAATCATAAAAACACCAAAAAAAATTCAAAAAATGTCGAAAAACTAAGAAAAACCTCTCAGAAATCAAAAAAAAACCGTATTTTTAAGTTTCAAATATTTGAAAAAATTCCCAACAGTAGAAAAATTATAAAAATTGAAAAACTATAACAACTCACAAGTAGCTAAAGACTTTAAAATTAGGAAAAAATTATAAAAACTCCAAAAAAAATTCAAAAAAGGTCGAAAAATTAGCAAAAACCTCTCAGAAATCAAAAAAAAACCCTATTTTTAAGTTTCAAAAATTTCAAAAAATTCCCAACAGTAGAAAAATTATAAAAATTGAAAAACTATAACAACTCACAAGTAGCTAAAGACTTCAAAATTATTAAAAAATCATAAAAATTCCAAAAAAAATTCAAAAAGGGTCGAAAAATTAGCAAAAAACTCTCAGAAATCAGAAAAAAAGCCATATTTTTAAGTTTCAAAAATTAGAAAAACCTCCCACTAGTAGAAAAATTATAAAAATTGAAAAACTATAACAACTCACAAGTAGCTAAAGACTTCAAAATTAGGAAAAAATTATAAAAACTCAAAAAAAAATTCTAAAAAGGTCGAAAAATTAGCAAAAACCCCTCAGAAATAAAAAAAACCCTATTTTTAAGTTTCAAAAATTTGAAAAAATTCCCAACAGTAGAAAAATTATAAAAACTGAAAAAATATAACAACTTACAAGTAGCTAAAGACTTCAAAATTAAGAAGAAATCATAAAAAAAAAAAAAATAATTAGTAAAAACCTCTCAGAAATCAAAAAAAAACCCTATTTTTAAGTTTCAAAAATTTGAAAAAATTCCCAACAGTAGAAAAATTATAAAAATTGAAAAACTATAACAACTCACAAGTAGCTAAAGACTTCAAAATTATTAAACAATCATAAAAATTCCAAAAAAAATTCAAAAAGGGTCGAAAAATTAGCAAAAAACTCTCAGAAATCAGAAAAAAAGCCATATTTTTAAGTTTCAAAAATTTGAAAAAATTCCCAACAGTAGAAAAATTATAACAATTGAAAAACTATAACAACTCACAAGTAGCTAAAGACTTCAAAATTATGAAAAAATCATAAAAACTCCAAAAAAAATTCAAAAAATGTCGAAAAATTAGCAAAAACCTCTCAGAAATCAAAAAAAAACCCTATTTTTAAGTTTCAAAAATTTGAAAAAATTCCCAACAGTAGAAAAATTATAAACATTGAAAAACTATAACAACTCACAAGTAGCTACAGACTTCAAAATTAGAAAAAAATTATAAAAACTCCAAAAAAAATTCAAAAAAGGTCGAAAAATTAGCAAAAACCTTTCAGAAATCAAAAAAAAACCCTATTTTTAAGTTTCAAAAATTTTAAAAAATTCCCAACAGTAGAAAAATTATAAAAATTGAAAAACTATAACAACTCACAAGTAGCTAAAGACTTCAAAATTATGAAAAAATCATAAAAACTCCAAAAAAATTCAAAAAAGGGTCGAAAAATTAGCAAAAACCTCTCAGAAATCAAAAAAAAAACCCTATTTTTAAGTTTCAAAAATTTGAAAAAATTCCCAACAGTAGAAAAATTATAAAAATTGAAAAACTATAACAACTCACAAGTAGCTAAAGACTTCAAAATTATGAAAAAATCATAAAAACTCCAAAAAAAATTCAAAAAAGGTCGAAAAACTAGCAAAAACCTATCAGAAATCAAAAAAAAACCGTATTTCTAAGTTTCAAAAATTTGAAAAAAGTCACAAAAGTAGAAAAATTATAAAAATTGAAAAACTATAACATCTCATAAGTAGCTAAAGACTTCAAAATTAGGAAAAAATTATAAAAACTCCAAAAAAAATTCAAAAAAGGTCGAAAAATTAGCAAAAACCTCTCAGAAATCAAAAAAAAACCCTATTTTTAAGTTTCAAAAATTTGAAAAAATTCCCAACAGTAGAAAAATTATAAACATTGAAAAACTATAACAACTCACAAGTAGCTACAGACTTCAAAATTAGAAAAAAATTATAAAAACTCCAAAAAAAATTCAAAAAAGGTCGAAAAATTAGCAAAAACCTTTCAGAAATCAAAAAAAAACCCTATTTTTAAGTTTCAAAAATTTGAAAAAACTCCCACCAGTAGAAAAATTATAAAAATTGAAAACTATAACATTTCGCCAGTAGCTGAAGACTTCAAAATTATGAAAAAATTATAAAAACTCCAAAAAAATTCAAAAAAGGGTCGAAAAATTAGCAAAAACCTCTCAGAAATCAAAAAAAAAACCCTATTTTTAAGTTTCAAAAATTTGAAAAAATTCCCAACAGTAGAAAAATTATAAAAATTGAAAAACTATAACAACTCACAAGTAGCTAAAGACTTCAAAATTATGAAAAAATCATAAAAACTCCAAAAAAAATTCAAAAAAGGTCGAAAAACTAGCAAAAACCTATCAGAAATCAAAAAAAAACCGTATTTCTAAGTTTCAAAAATTTGAAAAAAGTCACAAAAGTAGAAAAATTATAAAAATTGAAAAACTATAACATCTCATAAGTAGCTAAAGACTTCAAAATTAGGAAAAAATTATAAAAACTCCAAAAAAAATTCAAAAAAGGTCGAAAAATTAGCAGAAGCCTCTCAGAAATCAAAAAAAAACCCTATTTTTAAGTTTCAAAAATTTGAAAAAATTCCCAACAGTAGAAAAATTATAAAAATTGAAAAACTATAACAACTCACAAGTAGCTAAAGACTTCAAAATTATGAAAAAATCATAAAAACTCCAAAAAAAATTCAAAAAAGGTCGAAAAACTAGGAAAAACCTCTCAGAAATCAAAAAAAAACCCTATTTTTAAGTTTCAAAAATTTGAAAAAATTCCCAACAGTAGAAAAATTATAAAAATTGAAAAACTATAACAACTCACAAGTAGCTAAAGACTTCAAAATTAGGAAAAAATTATAAAAACTCCAAAAAAATTCAAAAAAGGTCGAAAAATTACCAAAAACCTCTCAGAAAAAAAAAAAACCCTATTTTTAAGTTTCAAAAATTTGAAAAAATTCCCAACAGTAGAAAAATTATAAAAATTGAAAAACTATAACAACTCACAAGTAGCTAAAGACTTCAAAATTAGGAAAAAATTATAAAACTACAACACAAATTCAAAAAGATTCGAAAAATTAGCAAACTCTGTCAGAAATCAAAAAAAAAACCCTATTTTTAAGTTTCAAAAATTTGAAAAAATTCCCAACAGTAGAAAAATTATAAAAATTGAAAAACTATAACAACTCACAAGTAGCTAAAGACTTCAAAATTAGGAAAAAATTATAAAACTACAACACAAATTCAAAAAGGGTCGAAAAATTAGCAAACTCTGTCAGAAATCAAAAAAAAATCCCTATTTTTAAGTTTCAAAAATTTGAAAAAATTCCCAACAGTAGAAAAATTATAAAAATTGAAAAACTATAACAACTTACAAGTAGCTAAAGACTTCAAAATTAAGAAGAAATCATAAAACTCCAACACAAATTCAAATAGGGTCGAAAAATTAGCAAAATCTGTCAGAAATCAAAAAAAAATCCCTATTTTTAAGTTTCAAAAATTTGAAAAAATTCCCAACAGTAGAAAAATTATAAAAATTGAAAAACTATAACAACTCACAAGTAGCTAAAGACTTCATAATTAGGAAAAAATCATAAAAACACCAAAAAAAATTCAAAAAATGTCGAAAAACTAAGAAAAACCTCTCAGAAATCAAAAAAAACCCTATTTTTAAGTTTCAAAAATTCCCAACAGTAGAAAAATTATAAAAATTGAAAAACTATAACAACTCACAAGTAGCTAAAGACTTCAAAATTAGGAAAAAATTATAAAAACTCCAAAAAAAATTCAAAAAAGGTCGAAAAATTAGCAAAAACCTCTCAGAAATCAAAAAAAAACCCTATTTTTAAGTTTCAAAAATTTCAAAAAATTCCCAACAGTAGAAAAATTATAAAAATTGAAAAACTATAACAACTCACAAGTAGCTAAAGACTTCAAAATTATTAAAAAATTAAAAATTAGCAAAAAACTCTCAGAAATCAGAAAAAAATCCATATTTTTAAGTTTCAAAAATTAGAAAAACCTCCCACTAGTAGAAAAATTATAAAAATTGAAAAACTATAACAACTCACAAGTAGCTAAAGACTTCAAAATTAGGAAAAAATTCTAAAAACTCAAAAAAATATTCAAAAAAGGTCGAAAAATTAGCAAAAACCCCTCAGAAATAAAAAAAAACCCTATTTTTAAGTTTCAAAAATTTGAAAAAATTCCCAACAGTAGAAAAATTATAAAAATTGAAAAAATATAACAACTTACAAGTAGCTAAATACTTCAAAATTAAGAAGAAATCATAAAACTCCAACACAAATTCAAGAAGGGTCGAAAAATTAGCAAAATCTGTCAGAAATCAAAAAAAATCCCAATTTTTAAGTTTCAAAAATTTGAAAAAATTCCCAACAGTAGAAAAATTATAAAAATTGTAAAACTATAGCATATCACAAGTAGCTAAAGACTTCAAAATTAGGAAAAAATTATAAAAACTCCAAAAAAAATTCAAAAAAAGTCCAAAAATTAGCAAAAACTTTTCCGAAATCAAAAAAAAAACCCTATTTTTAAGTTTCAAAAATTTGAAAAAATTCCCAACAGTAGAAAAATTATAAAAACTGAAAAAATATAACAACTCACAAGTAGCTAAAGACTTCAAAATTAAGAAGAAATCATAAAACTCCAACACAAATTCAAAAAGGGTCGAAAAATTAGTAAAAACCTCTCAGAAATCAAAAAAAAACCCTATTTTTAAGTTTCAAAAATTTAAAAAAATTCCCAACAGTAGAAAAATTATAAAAATTGAAAAACTATAACAACTCACAAGTAGCTACAGACTTCAAAATTAGAAAAAAATTATAAAAACTCCAAAAAAAATTCAAAAAAGGTCGAAAAATTAGCAAAAACCTTTCAGAAATCAAAAAATAAACCCTATTTTTAAGTTTCAAAAATTTGAAAAAACTCCCAACAGTAGAAAAATTATAAAAATTGAAAAACTATAACATTTCGCCAGTAGCTGAAGACTTCAAAATTATGACAAAATTATAAAAACTCCAAAAAAAATTCAAAAAAGGGTCGAAAAATTAGCAAAAACCTCTCAGAAATCAAAAAAAAAACCCTATTTTTAAGTTTCAAAAATTTGAAAAAATTCCCAACAGTAGAAAAATTATAAAAATTGAAAAACTATAACAACTCACAAGTAGCTAAAGACTTCAAAATTATGAAAAAATCATAAAAACTCCAAAAAAAATTCAAAAAAGGTCGAAAAACTAGCAAAAACCTATCAGAAATAAAAAAAAAACCGTATTTCTATGTTTCAAAAATTTGAAAAAAGTCACAAAAGTAGAAAAATTATAAAAATTGAAAAACTATAACAACTCATAAGTAGCTAAGGACTTCAAAATTAGGAAAAAATTATAAAAACTCCAAAAAAAATTCAAAAAAGGTCGAAAAATTAGCAGAAGCCTCTCAGAAATCAAAAAAAAACGCTATTTTTAAGTTTCAAAAATTTGAAAAAATTCCCAACAGTAGAAAAATTATAAAAATTGAAAAACTATAACAACTCACAAGTAGCTAAAGACTTCAAAATTAGGAAAAAATTATAAAAACTCCAAAAAAAATTCAAAAAAGGTCGAAAAATTAGCAAAAACTTCTCCGAAATCAAAAAAAAAAACCCTATTTTTAAGTTTCAAAAATTTGAAAAAATTCCCAACAGTAGAAAAATTATAAAAATTGAAAAACTATAACAACTCACAAGTAGCTAAAGACTTCAAAATTAAGAAGAAATTTTAAAACTCCAACACAAATTCAAAAAGGGTCGAAAAATTAGCAAAATCTGTCAGAAATCAAAAAAAAATCCCAATTTTTAAGTTTCAAAAATTTGAAAAAATTCCCAACAGTAGAAAAATTATAAAAATTGAAAAACTATAACAACTCACAAGTAGCTAAAGACTTCAAAATTAGGAAAAAATTATAAAACTACAACACAAATTCAAAAAGATTCGAAAAATTAGCAAAATCTGTCAGAAATCAAAAAAAAATCCTATTTTTAAGTTTCAAAAATTTGAAAAAATTCCCAACAGTAGAAAAATTATAAAAATTGAAAAACTATAACAACTTACAAGTAGCTAAAGACTTCAAAATTAAGAAGAAATCATAAAACTCCAACACAAATTCAAAAAGGGTCGAAAAATTAGCAAAATCTGTCAGAAATCAAAAAAAAATTCCTATTTTTAAGTTTCAAAAATTTGAAAAAATTCCCAACAGTAGAAAAATTATAAAAATTGAAAAACTATAACAACTCACAAGTAGCTAAAGACTTCAAAATTAGGAAAAAATTATAAAAACTCCAAAAAAAATTCAAAAAAGCTCGAAAAATTAGCAAAAACTTCTCCGAAATCAAAAAAAAAACCCTATTTTTAAGTTTCAAAAATTTGAAAAAATTCCCAACAGTAGAAAAAATATAAAAATTGAAAAACTATAACAACTCACAAGTAGCTAAAGACTTCAAAATTATTAAAAAATCATAAAAATTCCAAAAAAAATTCAAAAAGGGTCGAAAAATTAGCAAAAAACTCTCAGAAATCAGAAAAAAAGCCATATTTTTAAGTTTCAAAAATTGGAAAAAATTCCCAAAAGTAGAAATATTATAAAAATTGATAAACTATAACAACTCACAAGTAGCTTAAGCCTTCAAAATTAGGAAAAAATTATAAAAACTCCAAAAAAAATTCAAAAAAGGTCGAAAAATTAGCAAAAACTTCTCCGAAATCAAAAAAAAAAAACCCTATTTTTAAGTTTCAAAAATTTGAAAAAATTCCCAACAGTAGAAAAATTATAAAAATTGAAAAACTATAACAACTCACAAGTAGCTAAAGACTTCAAAATTAGGAAAAAATCATAAAAACACCAAAAAAAATTCAAAAAATGTCGAAAAACTAAGAAAAACCTCTCAGAAATCAAAAAAAACCCTATTTTTAAGTTTCAAAAATTTGAAAAAATTCCCAACAGTAGAAAAATTATAAAAATTGAAAAACTATAACAACTCACAAGTAGCTAAAGACTTCAAAATTAGGAAAAAATTATAAAAACTCCAAAAAAAATTCAAAAAAGGTCGAAAAATTAGCAAAAACCTCTCAGAAATCAAAAAAAAACCCTATTTTTAAGTTTCAAAAATTTGAAAAAATTCCCAACAGTAGAAAAATTATAAAAATTGAAAAACTATAACAACTCACAAGTAGCTAAAGACTTCAAAATTATTAAAAAATCATAAAAATTCCAAAAAAAATTCAAAAAGGGTCGAAAAATTAGCAAAAAACTCTCAGAAATCAGAAAAAAAGCCATATTTTTAAGTTTCAAAAATTAGAAAAACCTCCCACTAGTAGAAAAATTATAAAAATTGAAAAACTATAACAACTCACAAGTAGCTAAAGACTTCAAAATTAGGAAAAAATTCTAAAAACTCAAAAAAATATTCAAAAAAGGTCGAAAAATTAGCAAAAACCCCTCAGAAATAAAAAAAAACCCTATTTTTAAGTTTCAAAAATTTGAAAAAATTCCCAACAGTAGAAAAATTATAAAAATTGAAAAAATATAACAACTTACAAGTAGCTAAATACTTCAAAATTAAGAAGAAATCATAAAACTCCAACACAAATTCAAGAAGGGTCGAAAAATTAGCAAAATCTGTCAGAAATCAAAAAAAATCCCAATTTTTAAGTTTCAAAAATTTGAAAAAATTCCCAACAGTAGAAAAATTATAAAAATTGTAAAACTATAGCATATCACAAGTAGCTAAAGACTTCAAAATTAGGAAAAAATTATAAAAACTCCAAAAAAAATTCAAAAAAAGTCCAAAAATTAGCAAAAACTTTTCCGAAATCAAAAAAAAAAACCCTATTTTTAAGTTTCAAAAATTTGAAAAAATTCCCAACAGTAGAAAAATTATAAAAACTGAAAAAATATAACAACTTACATGTAGCTAAAGACTTCAAAATTAAGAAGAAATCATAAAACTCCAACACAAATTCAAAAAGGGTCGAAAAATTAGTAAAAACCTCTCAGAAATCAAAAAAAACCCTATTTTTAAGTTTCAAAAATTTAAAAAAATTCCCAACAGTAGAAAAATTATAAAAATTGAAAAACTATAACAACTCACAAGTAGCTACAGACTTCAAAATTAGAAAAAAATTATAAAAACTCCAAAAAAAATTCAAAAAAGGTCGAAAAATTAGCAAAAACCTTTCAGAAATCAAAAAATAAACCCTATTTTTAAGTTTCAAAAATTTGAAAAAACTCCCACCAGTAGAAAAATTATAAAAATTGAAAAACTATAACATTTCGCCAGTAGCTGAAGACTTCAAAATTATGAAAAAATTATAAAAACTCCAAAAAAAATTCAAAAAAGGGTCGAAAAATTAGCAAAAACCTCTCAGAAATCAAAAAAAAAACCCTATTTTTAAGTTTCAAAAATTTAAAAAAATTCCCAACAGTAGAAAAATTATAAAAATTGAAAAACTATAACAACTCACAAGTAGCTAAAGACTTCAAAATTATGAAAAAATCATAAAAACTCCAAAAAAAATTCAAAAAAGGTCGAAAAACTAGCAAAAACCTATCAGAAATAAAAAAAAAACCGTATTTCTAAGTTTCAAAAATTTGAAAAAAGTCACAAAAGTAGAAAAATTATAAAAATTGAAAAACTATAACAACTCATAAGTAGCTAAGGACTTCAAAATTAGGAAAAAATTATAAAAACTCCAAAAAAAATTCAAAAAAGGTCGAAAAATTAGCAGAAGCCTCTCAGAAATCAAAAAAAAACGCTATTTTTAAGTTTCAAAAATTTGAAAAAATTCCCAACAGTAGAAAAATTATAAAAATTGAAAAACTATAACAACTCACAAGTAGCTAAAGACTTCAAAATTAGGAAAAAATTATAAAAACTCCAAAAAAAATTCAAAAAAGGTCGAAAAATTAGCAAAAACTTCTCCGAAATCAAAAAAAAAAACCCTATTTTTAAGTTTCAAAAATTTGAAAAAATTCCCAACAGTAGAAAAATTATAAAATTGAAAAACTATAACAATTCACAAGTAGCTAAAGACTTCAAAATTAAGAAGAAATTTTAAAACTCCAACACAAATTCAAAAAGGGTCGAAAAATTAGCAAAATCTGTCAGAAATCAAAAAAAAATCCCAATTTTTAAGTTTCAAAAATTTGAAAAAATTCCCAACAGTAGAAAAATTATAAAAATTGAAAAACTATAACAACTCACAAGTAGCTAAAGACTTCAAAATTAGGAAAAAATTATAAAACTACAACACAAATTCAAAAAGATTCGAAAAATTAGCAAAATCTGTCAGAAATCAAAAAAAAATCCCTATTTTTAAGTTTCAAAAATTTGAAAAAATTCCCAACAGTAGAAAAATTATAAAAATTGAAAAACTATAACAACTTACAAGTAGCTAAAGACTTCAAAATTAAGAAGAAATCATAAAACTCCAACACAAATTCAAAAAGGGTCGAAAAATTAGCAAAATCTGTCAGAAATCAAAAAAAAATTCCTATTTTTAAGTTTCAAAAATTTGAAAAAATTCCCAACAGTAGAAAAATTATAAAAATTGAAAAACTATAACAACTCACAAGTAGCTAAAGACTTCAAAATTAGGAAAAAATTATAAAAACTCCAAAAAAAATTCAAAAATGCTCGAAAAATTAGCAAAAACTTCTCCGAAATCAAAAAAAAAACCCTATTTTTAAGTTTCAAAAATTTGAAAAAATTCCCAACAGTAGAAAAAATATAAAAATTGAAAAACTATAACAACTCACAAGTAGCTAAAGACTTCAAAATTATTAAAAAATCATAAAAATTCCAAAAAAAATTCAAAAAGGGTCGAAAAATTAGCAAAAAACTCTCAGAAATCAGAAAAAAAGCCATATTTTTAAGTTTCAAAAATTGGAAAAAATTCCCAAAAGTAGAAATATTATAAAAATTGATAAACTATAACAACTCACAAGTAGCTTAAGCCTTCAAAATTAGGAAAAAATTATAAAAACTCCAAAAAAAATTCAAAAAAGGTCGAAAAATTAGCAAAAACTTCTCCGAAATCAAAAAAAAAAAACCCTATTTTTAAGTTTCAAAAATTTGAAAAAATTCCCAACAGTAGAAAAATTATAAAAATTGAAAAAATATAACAACTTACAAGTAGCTAAGGACTTCAAAATTAAGAAGAAATCATAAAACTCCAACACAAATTCAAAAAGGGTCGAAAAATTAGCAAAATCTGTCAGAAATCAAAAAAAATCCCTATTTTTAAGTTTCAAAAATTTGAAAAAATTCCCAACAGTAGAAAAATTATAAAAATTGAAAAACTATAACAACTCACAAGTAGCTAAAGACTTTAAAATTAGGAAAAAATTATAAAAACTCCAAAAAAAATTCAAAAAATGTCGAAAAACTAAGAAAAACCTCTCAGAAATCAAAAAAAAACCCTATTTTTAAGTTTCAAAAATTTGAAAAAATTCCCAACAGTAGAAAAATTATAAAAATTGAAAAACTATAACAACTCACAAGTAGCTAAAGACTTCAAAATAAAGAAGAAATCATAGAACTCCAACACAAATTCAAAAAGGGTCGAAAAATTAGCAAAATCTGTCAGAAATCAAAAAAAATCCCTATTTTTAAGTTTCAAAAATTTGAAAAAATTCCCAACAGTAGAAAAATTATAAAAATTGAAAAACTATAACAACTCACAAGTAGCTAAAGACTTCAAAATTAGGAAAAAATTATAAAACTCCAACACAAATTCAAAAAGGGTCGAAAAATTAGCAAAATCTGTCAGAAATCAAAAAAAAATCCCTATTTTTAAGTTTCAAAAATTTGAAAAAATTCCCAACAGTAGAAAAATTATAAAAATTGAAAAACTATAACAACTTACAAGTAGCTAAAGACTTCAAAATTAAGAAGAAATCATAAAATTCCAACACAAATTCAAAAAGGGTCGAAAAATTAGCAAAATCTGTCAGAAATCAAAAAAAAATCTCTATTTTTAAGTTTCAAAAATTTGAAAAAATTCCCAACAGTAGAAAAATTATAAAAATTGAAAAACTATAACAACTCACAAGTAGCTAAAGACTTCAAACTTAGGAAAAAACTATAAAAACTCCAAAAAAAATTCAAAAAAGGTCGAAAAATTAGCAAAAACCTCTCAGAAATAAAAAAAAAACCCTATTTTTAAGTTTCAAAAATTTGAAAAAATTCCCAACAGTAGAAAAATTATAAAAATTGAAAAAATATAACAACTTACAAGTAGCTAAAGACTTCAAAATTAAGAAGAAATCATAAAACTCCAACACAAATTCAAAAAGGGTCGAAAAATTAGCAAAATCTGTCAGAAATCAAAAAAAAATCCCTATTTTTAAGTTTCAAAAATTTGAAAAAATTCCCAACAGTAGAAAAATTATAAAAATTGAAAAACTATAACAACTCACAAGTAGCTAAAGACTTCAAAATTAGAAAAAAAATTATAAAACTCCAACACAAATTCAAAAAAGGTCGAAAAATTAGCAAAATCTGTCAGAAATAAAAAAAAAATCCCTATTTTTAAGTTTCAAAAATTTGAAAAAATTCCCAACAGTAGAAAAATTATAAAAATCGAAAAACTATAACAACTCACAAGTAGCTAAAGACTTCAAAATTAGGAAAAAATTATAAAAACTCCAAAAAAAATTCAAAAAAGGTCGAAAAATTAGCAAAAACTTCTCCGAAATCAAAAAAAAAAAACCCTATTTTTAAGTTTCAAAAATTTGAAAAAATTCCCAACAGTAGAAAAATTATAAAAATTGAAAAAATATAACAACTCACAAGTAGCTAAAGACTTCAAAATTATTAAAAAATCATAAAAATTCCAAAAAAAATTCAAAAAGGGTCGAAAAATTAGCAAAAAACTCTCAGAAATCAGAAAAAAAGCCATATTTTTAAGTTTCAAAAATTGGAAAAAATTCCCAAAAGTAGAAATATTATAAAAATTGATAAACTATAACAACTCACAAGTAGCTTAAGCCTTCAAAATTAGGAAAAAATTATAAAAACTCCAAAAAAAATTCAAAAAAGGTCGAAAAATTAGCAAAAACTTCTCCGAAATCAAAAAAAAAAAACCCTATTTTTAAGTTTCAAAAATTTGAAAAAATTCCCAACAGTAGAAAAATTATAAAAATTGAAAAAATATAACAACTTACAAGTAGCTAAGGACTTCAAAATTAAGAAGAAATCATAAAACTCCAACACAAATTCAAAAAGGGTCGAAAAATTAGCAAAATCTGTCAGAAATCAAAAAAAATCCCTATTTTTAAGTTTCAAAAATTTGAAAAAATTCCCAACAGTAGAAAAATTATAAAAATTGAAAAACTATAACAACTCACAAGTAGCTAAAGACTTTAAAATTAGGAAAAAATTATAAAAACTCCAAAAAAAATTCAAAAAATGTCGAAAAACTAAGAAAAACCTCTCAGAAATCAAAAAAAAACCCTATTTTTAAGTTTCAAAAATTTGAAAAAATTCCCAACAGTAGAAAAATTATAAAAATTGAAAAACTATAACAACTCACAAGTAGCTAAAGACTTCAAAATAAAGAAGAAATCATAGAACTCCAACACAAATTCAAAAAGGGTCGAAAAATTAGCAAAATCTGTCAGAAATCAAAAAAAATCCCTATTTTTAAGTTTCAAAAATTTGAAAAAATTCCCAACAGTAGAAAAATTATAAAAATTGAAAAACTATAACAACTCACAAGTAGCTAAAGACTTCAAAATTAGGAAAAAATTATAAAACTCCAACACAAATTCAAAAAGGGTCGAAAAATTAGCAAAATCTGTCAGAAATCAAAAAAAAATCCCTATTTTTAAGTTTCAAAAATTTGAAAAAATTCCCAACAGTAGAAAAATTATAAAAATTGAAAAACTATAACAACTTACAAGTAGCTAAAGACTTCAAAATTAAGAAGAAATCATAAAATTCCAACACAAATTCAAAAAGGGTCGAAAAATTAGCAAAATCTGTCAGAAATCAAAAAAAAATCTCTATTTTTAAGTTTCAAAAATTTGAAAAAATTCCCAACAGTAGAAAAATTATAAAAATTGAAAAACTATAACAACTCACAAGTAGCTAAAGACTTCAAACTTAGGAAAAAACTATAAAAACTCCAAAAAAAAATTCAAAAAAGGTCGAAAAATTAGCAAAAACCTCTCAGAAATAAAAAAAAAACCCTATTTTTAAGTTTCAAAAATTTGAAAAAATTCCCAACAGTAGAAAAATTATAAAAATTGAAAAAATATAACAACTTACAAGTAGCTAAAGACTTCAAAATTAAGAAGAAATCATAAAACTCCAACACAAATTCAAAAAGGGTCGAAAAATTAGCAAAATCTGTCAGAAATCAAAAAAAAATCCCTATTTTTAAGTTTCAAAAATTTGAAAAAATTCCCAACAGTAGAAAAATTATAAAAATTGAAAAACTATAACAACTAACAAGTAGCTAAAGACTTCAAAATTAGGAAAAAATTATAAAACTCCAACACAAATTCAAAAAGGGTCGAAAAATTAGCAAAATCTGTCAGAAATAAAAAAAAAATCCCTATTTTTAAGTTTCAAAAATTTGAAAAAATTCCCAACAGTAGAAAAATTATAAAAATCGAAAAACTATAACAACTCACAAGTAGCTAAAGACTTCAAAATTAGGAAAAAATTATAAAAACTCCAAAAAAAATTCAAAAAAGGTCGAAAAATTAGCAAAAACTTCTCCGAAATCAAAAAAAAAAACCCTATTTTTAAGTTTCAAAAATTTGAAAAAATTCCCAACAGTAGAAAAATTATAAAAATTGAAAAAATATAACAACTCACAAGTAGCTAAAGACTTCAAAATTATTAAAAAATCATAAAAATTCCAAAAAAAATTCAAAAAGGGTCGAAAAATTAGCAAAAAACTCTCAGAAATCAGAAAAAAAGCCATATTTTTAAGTTTCAAAAATTGGAAAAAATTCCCAAAAGTAGAAATATTATAAAAATTGAAAAACTATAACAACTCACAAGTAGCTTAAGCCTTCAAAATTAGGAAAAAATTATAAAAACTCCAAAAAAAATTCAAAAAAGGTCGAAAAATTAGCAAAAACTTCTCCGAAATCAAAAAAAAAAAACCCTATTTTTAAGTTTCAAAAATTTGAAAAAATTCCCAACAGTAGAAAAATTATAAAAATTGAAAAAATATAACAACTTACAAGTAGCTAAGGACTTCAAAATTAAGAAGAAATCATAAAACTCCAACACAAATTCAAAAAGGGTCGAAAAATTAGCAAAATCTGTCAGAAATCAAAAAAAATCCCTATTTTTAAGTTTCAAAAATTTGAAAAAATTCCCAACAGTAGAAAAATTATAAAAATTGAAAAACTATAACAACTCACAAGTAGCTAAAGACTTTAAAATTAGGAAAAAATTATAAAAACTCCAAAAAAAATTCAAAAAATGTCGAAAAACTAAGAAAAACCTCTCAGAAATCAAAAAAAAACCCTATTTTTAAGTTTCAAAAATTTGAAAAAATTCCCAACAGTAGAAAAATTATAAAAATTGAAAAACTATAACAACTCACAAGTAGCTAAAGACTTCAAAATAAAGAAGAAATCATAGAACTCCAACACAAATTCAAAAAGGGTCGAAAAATTAGCAAAATCTGTCAGAAATCAAAAAAAATCCCTATTTTTAAGTTTCAAAAATTTGAAAAAATTCCCAACAGTAGAAAAATTATAAAAATTGAAAAACTATAACAACTCACAAGTAGCTAAAGACTTCAAAATTAGGAAAAAATTATAAAACTCCAACACAAATTCAAAAAGGGTCGAAAAATTAGCAAAATCTGTCAGAAATCAAAAAAAAATCCCTATTTTTAAGTTTCAAAAATTTGAAAAAATTCCCAACAGTAGAAAAATTATAAAAATTGAAAAACTATAACAACTTACAAGTAGCTAAAGACTTCAAAATTAAGAAGAAATCATAAAATTCCAACACAAATTCAAAAAGGGTCGAAAAATTAGCAAAATCTGTCAGAAATCAAAAAAAAATCTCTATTTTTAAGTTTCAAAAATTTGAAAAAATTCCCAACAGTAGAAAAATTATAAAAATTGAAAAACTATAACAACTCACAAGTAGCTAAAGACTTCAAACTTAGGAAAAAACTATAAAAACTCCAAAAAAAATTCAAAAAAGGTCGAAAAATTAGCAAAAACCTCTCAGAAATAAAAAAAAAACACTATTTTTAAGTTTCAAAAATTTGAAAAAATTCCCAACAGTAGAAAAATTATAAAAATTGAAAAAATATAACAACTTACAAGTAGCTAAAGACTTCAAAATTAAGAAGAAATCATAAAACTCCAACACAAATTCAAAAAGGGTCGAAAAATTAGCAAAATCTGTCAGAAATCAAAAAAAAATCCCTATTTTTAAGTTTCAAAAATTTGAAAAAATTCCCAACAGTAGAAAAATTATAAAAATTGAAAAACTATAACAACTCACAAGTAGCTAAAGACTTCAAAATTAGGAAAAAATTATAAAACTCCAACACAAATTCAAAAAGGGTCGAAAAATTAGCAAAATCTGTCAGAAATAAAAAAAAAATCCCTATTTTTAAGTTTCAAAAATTTGAAAAAATTCCCAACAGTAGAAAAATTATAAAAATCGAAAAACTATAACAACTCACAAGTAGCTAAAGACTTCAAAATTAGGAAAAAATTATAAAAACTCCAAAAAAAATTCAAAAAAGGTCGAAAAATTAGCAAAAACTTCTCCGAAATCAAAAAAAAAAACCCTATTTTTAAGTTTCAAAAATTTGAAAAAATTCCCAACAGTAGAAAAATTATAAAAATTGAAAAAATATAACAACTTACAAGTAGCTAAAGACTTCAAAATTAAGAAGAAATCATAAAACTCCAACTCAAATTCAAAAAGGGTCGAAAAATTACCAAAATCTGTCAGAAATCAAAAAAATTTTTTTTTTTAAGTTTCAAAAATTTGAAAAAGTTCCCAACAGTAGAAAAATTATAAAAATTGAAAAACTATAACAACTCACAAGTAGCTAAAGACTTCAAAATTAGGAAAAAATTATAAAAACTCCAAAAAAAATTCAAAAAAGGTCGAAAAATTAGCAAAAACCTCTCAGAACTCAAAAAAAAAACCCTATTTTTAAGTTTCAAAAATTTGAAAAAAATCCCACCAGTAGAAAAATTATAAAAATTGAAAAACTATAACAACTCACAAGTAGCTAAAGACTTCAAAATTAGGAAAAAATTATAAAAACTCCAAAAAAAATTCAAAAAAGCTCGAAAAATTAGCAAAAACTTCTCCGAAATCAAAAAAAAAACCCTATTTTTAAGTTTCAAAAATTTGAAAAAATTCCCAACAGTAGAAAAAATATAAAAATTGAAAAACTATAACAACTCACAAGTAGCTAAAGACTTCAAAATTATTAAAAAATCATAAAAATTCCAAAAAAAATTCAAAAAGGGTCGAAAAATTAGCAAAAAACTCTCAGAAATCAGAAAAAAAGCCATATTTTTAAGTTTCAAAAATTGGAAAAAATTCCCAAAAGTAGAAATATTATAAAAATTGATAAACTATAACAACTCACAAGTAGCTTAAGCCTTCAAAATTAGGAAAAAATTATAAAAACTCCAAAAAAAATTCAAAAAAGGTCGAAAAATTAGCAAAAACTTCTCCGAAATCAAAAAAAAAAAACCCTATTTTTAAGTTTCAAAAATTTGAAAAAATTCCCAACAGTAGAAAAATTATAAAAATTGAAAAAATATAACAACTTACAAGTAGCTAAGGACTTCAAAATTAAGAAGAAATCATAAAACTCCAACACGAATTCAAAAAGGGTCGAAAAATTAGCAAAATCTGTCAGAAATCAAAAAAAATCCCTATTTTTAAGTTTCAAAAATTTGAAAAAATTCCCAACAGTAGAAAAATTATAAAAATTGAAAAACTATAACAACTCACAAGTAGCTAAAGACTTTAAAATTAGGAAAAAATTATAAAAACTCCAAAAAAAATTCAAAAAATGTCGAAAAACTAAGAAAAACCTCTCAGAAATCAAAAAAAAACCCTATTTTTAAGTTTCAAAAATTTGAAAAAATTCCCAACAGTAGAAAAATTATAAAAATTGAAAAACTATAACAACTCACAAGTAGCTAAAGACTTCAAAATAAAGAAGAAATCATAGAACTCCAACACAAATTCAAAAAGGGTCGAAAAATTAGCAAAATCTGTCAGAAATCAAAAAAAATCCCTATTTTTAAGTTTCAAAAATTTGAAAAAATTCCCAACAGTAGAAAAATTATAAAAATTGAAAAACTATAACAACTCACAAGTAGCTAAAGACTTCAAAATTAGGAAAAAATTATAAAACTCCAACACAAATTCAAAAAGGGTCGAAAAATTAGCAAAATCTGTCAGAAATCAAAAAAAAATCCCTATTTTTAAGTTTCAAAAATTTGAAAAAATTCCCAACAGTAGAAAAATTATAAAAATTGAAAAACTATAACAACTTACAACTAGCTAAAGACTTCAAAATTAAGAAGAAATCATAAAATTCCAACACAAATTCAAAAAGGGTCGAAAAATTAGCAAAATCTGTCAGAAATCAAAAAAAAATCTCTATTTTTAAGTTTCAAAAATTTGAAAAAATTCCCAACAGTAGAAAAATTATAAAAATTGAAAAACTATAACAACTCACAAGTAGCTAAAGACTTCAAACTTAGGAAAAAACTATAAAAACTCCAAAAAAAATTCAAAAAAGGTCGAAAAATTAGCAAAAACCTCTCAGAAATAAAAAAAAACCCTATTTTTAAGTTTCAAAAATTTGAAAAAATTCCCAACAGTAGAAAAATTATAAAAATTGAAAAAATATAACAACTTACAAGTAGCTAAAGACTTCAAAATTAAGAAGAAATCATAAAACTCCAACACAAATTCAAAAAGGGTCGAAAAATTAGCAAAATCTGTCAGAAATCAAAAAAAAATCCCTATTTTTAAGTTTCAAAAATTTGAAAAAATTCCCAACAGTAGAAAAATTATAAAAATTGAAAAACTATAACAACTCACAAGTAGCTAAAGACTTCAAAATTAAGAAGAAATCATAAAACTCCAACACAAATTCAAAAAGGGTCGAAAAATTAGCAAAATCTGTCAGAAATCAAAAAAAAATCCCTATTTTTAAGTTTCAAAAATTTGAAAAAATTCCCAACAGTAGAAAAATTATAAAAATTGAAAAACTATAACAACTCACAAGTAGCTAAAGACTTCAAAATTAGGAAAAAATTATAAAACTCCAACACAAATTCAAAAAGGGTCGAAAAATTAGCAAAATCTGTCAGAAATAAAAAAAAAATCCCTATTTTTAAGTTTCAAAAATTTGAAAAAATTCCCAACAGTAGAAAAATTATAAAAATCGAAAAACTATAACAACTCACAAGTAGCTAAAGACTTCAAAATTAGGAAAAAATTATAAAAACTCCAAAAAAAATTCAAAAAAGGTCGAAAAATTAGCAAAAACTTCTCCGAAATCAAAAAAAAAAAACCCTATTTTTAAGTTTCAAAAATTTGAAAAAATTCCCAACAGTAGAAAAATTATAAAAATTGAAAAAATATAACAACTTACAAGTAGCTAAAGACTTCAAAATTAAGAAGAAATCATAAAACTCCAACTCAAATTCAAAAAGGGTCGAAAAATTACCAAAATCTGTCAGAAATCAAAAAAATTTTTTTTTTTAAGTTTCAAAAATTTGAAAAAGTTCCCAACAGTAGAAAAATTATAAAAATTGAAAAACTATAACAACTCACAAGTAGCTAAAGACTTCAAAATTAGGAAAAAATTATAAAAACTCCAAAAAAAATTCAAAAAAGGTCGAAAAATTAGCAAAAACCTCTCAGAACTCAAAAAAAAAACCCTATTTTTAAGTTTCAAAAATTTGAAAAAAATCCCACCAGTAGAAAAATTATAAAAATTGAAAAACTATAACAACTCACAAGTAGCTAAAGACTTCAAAATTAGGAAAAAATTATAAAAACTGCAAAAAAAAATCAAAAAAGGTCGAAAAATTAGCAAAAACCTCTCAGAAATCAAAAAAAAAAACCCTATTTTTAAGTTTCAAAAATTTGAAAAAATTCCCAACAGTAGAAAAATTATAAAAATTGAAAAAGTATAACAACTCACATGTAGCTAAAGACTTCAAAATAAAGAAAAAATCATAAAAACTCCAACACAAAGTCAAAAAGGGCCAAAAAATTAGCAAAAACCTCTCAGAAATCAAAAAAAACCCTATTTTTAAGTTTCAAAAATTTGAAAAAATTCCCACCAGTAGAAAAATTATAAAAATTGAAAAACTATAACAACTCACAAGTAGCTAAAGACTTTAAAATTAGGAAAAAATTATAAAAACTCCAAAAAAAATTCAAAAAAGGTCGAAAAATTAGCAAAAACCTCTCAGAACTCAAAAAAAAACACTATTTTTAAGTTTCAAAAATTTGAAAAAATTCCCACCAGTAGAAAAATTATAAAAATTGAAAAACTATAACATCTCACAAGTAGCTAAAGACTTCAAAATTAGGAAAAAATTATAAAAACTCCAAAAAAAAATCAAAAAAGGTCGAAAAATTAGCAAAAACCTCTCAGAAATCAAAAAAAAAAAACCCTATTTTTAAGTTTCAAAAATTTGAAAAAATTCCCACCAGTAGAAAAATTATAAAAATTGAAAAACTATAACAACTCACAAGTAGCTAAAGACTTCAAAATTAGGAAAAAATTATAAAAACTCCAAAAAAAATTCAAAAAAGGTCGAAAAATTAGCAAAAACCTCTCAGAAATAAAAAAAAAACATATTTTTAAGTTTCAAAAATTCCCACCAGTAGAAAAATTATAAAAATTGAAAAACTATAACAACTCACAAGTAGCTAAAGACTTCAAAATTATTAAAAAATCATAAAAATTAAAAAAAAAATTCAAAAAGGGTCGAAAAATTAGCAAAAAACTCTCAGAAATCAGAAAAAAAGGAATATTTTTAAGTTTCAAAAATTAGAAAAAACTCCCACTAGTAGAAAAATTATAAAAATTGAAAACTATAACATTCCGCAAGTAGCTGAAGACTTCAAAATTAAGAACAAATTATAAAAACTCCAAATCAAATTCAAAAAATGTCGAAAAATTAGCAAAAACCTCTCAGAAATAAAAAAAAAAAGCAATATTTTTGAGTTTCAAAAATTTGAAAAAATTCCCAACAGTAGAAAAATTATAAAAATTGAAAAAACTATAACAACTCAAAAGTAGCTAAACACTTCAAAATTATGAAAAAATCATAAAAACTCCAAAAAAAATTCAAAAAATGTCGAAAAACTAGGAATAACCCCTCAGAAATCAAAAAAAACCCTATTTTTAAGTTTCAAAAATTCCCAACAGTAGAAAAATTATAAAAATTGAAAAACTATAACAACTCACAAGTAGCTAAAGACTTCAAAATTAGGAAAAAATTATAAAAACTCCTAAAAAAATTCAAAAAAGGTCGAAAAATTAGCAAAAACCTCAGAAATCAAAAAAAAAAACCCTATTTTTAAGTCTCAAAAATTTGAAAGAACTCCAAACAGTAGAAAAATTATAACAACTCACAAGTAGCTAAAGACTTCAAAATTAGGAAAAAATTATAAAAACTCCTAAAAAAATTCAAAAAAGGTCGAAAAATTAGCAAAAACCTCAGAAATCAAAAAAAAAAACCCTATTTTTAAGTCTCAAAAATTTGAAAGAACTCCAAACAGTAGAAAAATTATAACAACTCACAAGTAGCTAAAGACTTCAAAATTAGGAAAAAATTATAAAAACTCCAAATCAAATTCAAAAAATGTCGAAAAATTAGCAAAAACCTCTCAGAAATAAAAAAAAAAAGCAATATTTTTGAGTTTCAAAAATTTGAAAAAATTCCCAACAGTAGAAAAATTATAAAAATTGAAAAAACTATAACAACTCAAAAGTAGCTAAACACTTCAAAATTATGAAAAAATCATAAAAACTCCAAAAAAAATTCAAAAAATGTCGAAAAACTAGGAATAACCCCTCAGAAATCAAAAAAAACCCTATTTTTAAGTTTCAAAAATTCCCAACAGTAGAAAAATTATAAAAATTGAAAAACTATAAAAACTCACATGTAGCTAAAGACTTCAAAATAAAGAAAAAATCATAAAAACTCCAACACAAAGTCAAAAAGGGTCAAAAAATTAGCAAAAACCTCTCAGAAATCAAAAAAAAACCCTATTTTTAAGTTTCAAAAATTTGAATAAATTCCCAACAGTAGAAAAATTATAAAAATTGAAAAACTATAACAACTCACATGTAGCTAAAGACTTCAAAATAAAGAAAAAATCATAAAAACTCCAACACAAAGTCAAAAAGGGTCAAAAAATTAGCAAAAACCTTTCAGAAATCAAAAAATATACCCTATTTTTAAGTTTTAAAAATTTGAAAAAACTCCCACCAGTAGAAAAATTATAAAAATTGAAAAACTATAACATTTTGCCAGTAGCTGAAGACTTCAAAATTATGAAAAAATTATAAAAACTAAAAAAAAAATTCAAAAAAGGGTCGAAAAATTAGCAAAAACCTCTCAGAAATCAAAAAAAAAACCCTATTTTTAAGTTTCAAAAATTTGAAAAAATTCCCAACAGTAGAAAAATTATAAAAATTGAAAAACTATAACAACTCACATGTAGCTAAAGACTTCAAAATAAAGAAAAAATCATAAAAACTCCAACACAAAGTCAAAAAGGGTCAAAAAATTAGCAAAAACATCTCAGAAATCAAAAAAAACCCTATTTTCAAGTTTCAAAAATTTTAAAAAATTCCCAACAGTAGACAAATTATAAAAATTGAAAAACTATAACAACTCACAAGTAGCTAAAGACTTCAAAATTATTAAAAAATTATAAAAACTCCAAAAAAAATTCAAAAAAGGTCGAAAAATTAGCAAAAATAACTCAGAAATCAAAAAAAACCCTATTTTCAAGTTTCAAAAATTTGAAAAAATTCCCAACAGTAGACAAATTATAAAAATTGAAAAACTATAACAACTCACAAGTAGCTAAAGACTTCAAAATTATTAAAAAATTATAAAAACTCCAAAAAAAATTCAAAAAAAGGTCGAAAAATTAGCAAAAACATCTCAGAAATCAAAAAAAAAACCCTATTTTTAAGTTTCAAAAATTAGAAAAAACTCCCACTAGTAGAAAAATTATAAAAATTGAAAAACTATAACATTCTGCAAGTAGCTGAAAACTTCAAAATTAAGAAAAAATTATAAAAACTCCAAAAAAAAATTTGAAAAAATTCCCAACAGTAGAAAAATTATAAAAATTGAAAAACTATAACAACTCACATGTAGCTAAAGACTTCAAAATAAAGAAAAAATCATAAAAACTCCAACACAAAGTCAAAAAGGGTCAAAAAATTAGCAAAAACCTTTCAGAAATCAAAAAATATACCCTATTTTTAAGTTTTAAAAATTTGAAAAAACTCGTACCAGTAGAAAAATTATAAAAATTGAAAAACTATAACATTTTGCCAGTAGCTGAAGACTTCAAAATTATGAAAAAATTATAAAAACTCCAAAAAAAATTCAAAATAGGGTCGAAAAATTAGCAAAAACCTCTCAGAAATCAAAAAAAACCCCTATTTTTAAGTTTCAAAAATTTGAAAAAATTCCCAACAGTAGAAAAATTATAAAAATTGAAAAACTATAACAACTCACATGTAGCTAAAGACTTCAAAATAAAGAAAAAATCATAAAAACTCCAACACAAAGTCAAAAAGGGTCAAAAAATTAGCAAAAACCTCTCAGAAATCAAAAAAAAAACCCTATTTTTAAGTTTCAAAAATTTGAAAAAATTCCCACCCGTAGAAAAATTATAAAAATTGTAAAACTATTACAACTCACAAGTAGCTAAAGACTTCAAAATTAGGAAAAAAGTATAAAAACTCCAAACAAATTCAAAAAAGGGTCGAAAAATTAGCAAAAACCTCTCAGAAATCAAAAAAAACCCTATTTTCAAGTTTCAAAAATTTGAAAAAATTCCCAACAGTAGACAAATTATAAAAATTGAAAAACTATAACAACTCACAAGTAGCTAAAGACTTCAAAATTATTAAAAAATTATAAAAACTCCAAAAAAAATTCAAAAAAGGTCGAAAAATTAGCAAAAACATCTCAGAAATCAAAAAAAAAACCTTATTTTTAAGTTTCAAAAATTTGAAAAAATTCCCACTAGTAGAAAAATTATAAAAATTGAAAAACTATAACATTCTGCAAGTAGCTGAAAACTTCAAAATTAAGAAAAAATTATAAAAACTCCAAAAAAAAATTTGAAAAAATTCCCAACAGTAGAAAAATTATATAAATTGAAAAACTATAACAACTCACATGTAGCTAAAGACTTCAAAATAAAGAAAAAATCATAAAACCTCCAACACAAAGTCAAAAAGGGTCAAAAAATTAGCAAAAACCTTTCAGAAATCAAAAAATATACCCTATTTTTAAGTTTTAAAAATTTGAAAAAACTCTCACCAGTAGAAAAATTATAAAAATTGAAAAACTATAACATTTTGCCAGTAGCTGAAGACTTCAAAATTATGAAAAAATTATAAAAACTCCAAAAAAAATTCAAAAAAGGGTCGAAAAATTAGCAAAGACCTCTCAGAAATCAAAAAAAACCCCTATTTTTAAGTTTCAAAAATTTGAAAAAATTCCCAACAGTAGAAAAATTATAAAAATTGAAAAACTATAACAACTCACATGTAGCTAAAGACTTCAAAATAAAGAAAAAATCATAAAAACTCCAACACAAAGTCAAAAAGGGTCAAAAAATTAGCAAAAACCTCTCAGAAATCAAAAAAAAACCCTATTTTTAAGTTTCAAAAATTTGAAAAAATTCCCACCAGTAGACAAATTATAAAAATTGTAAAACTATTACAACTCACAAGTAGCTAAAGACTTCAAAATTAGGAAAAAAGTATAAAAACTCCAAAAAAATTCAAAAAAGGGTCGAAAAATTAGCAAAAACCTCTCAGAAATCAAAAAAAACCCCTATTTTTAAGTTTCAAAAATTTGAAAAAATTCCCAACAGTAGACAAATTATAAAAATTGAAAAACTATAACAACTCACAAGTAGCTAAAGACTTTAAAATTATTAAAAAATTATAAAAACTCCAAAAAAAATTCAAAAAAGGTCGAAAAATTAGCAAAAACATCTCAGAAATCAAAAAAAAAACCCTATTTTTAAGTTTCAAAAATTAGAAAAAACTCCCACTAGTAGAAAAATTATAAAAATTGAAAAACTATAACATTCTGCAAGTAGCTGAAAACTTCAAAATTAAGAAAAAATTATAAAAACTCCAAAAAAAAATCAAAAAAGGTCGAAAAATTAGCAAAAGCCTCTCAGAAATAAAAAAAAAAACCCTATTTTTAAGTTTCAAAAATTTGAAAAAATTCCCAACAGTAGAAAAATTATAAAAATTGAAAAACTAACCCAATTCACAAGTAGCTAAAGACTTCAAAATTAGGAGCAAAATTATAAAAACTCAAAAAAAATTCAAAAAATGTCGAAAAATTAGCAAAAACCTCTCAGAAATAAAAAAAAAAGCAATATTTTTGAGTTTCAAAAATTTGAAAAAATTCACAACAGTAGAAAAATTATAAAAATTGAAAAACTATAACAACTCACAAGTAGCTAAAGACTTCAAAATTATTAAAAAATCATAAAAATTCCAAAAAAATTCAAAAAGGATCGAAAAATTAGCAAAAAACTCTCAGAAATCAGAAAAACAGCCATATTTTTAAGTTTCAAAAATTAGAAAAAACTCCCACTAGTAGAAAAATTATAAAAATTGAAAAACTATAACAACTCACAAGTAGCTAAAGACTTCAAAATTAGGAAAAAATTATAAAAACTCCAAAAAAAATTCAAAAAAGGTCGAAAAATTAGCAAAAACTTCTCCGAAATCAAAAAAAAAAATCCCTATTTTTAAGTTTCAAAAATTTGAAAAAAGTCCCAAAAGTAGAAAAATTATAAAAATTGAAAAATTATAACAACTCACAAGTAGCTAAAGACTTCAAAATTAGGAGCTAAATTATAAAAACTCAAAAAAAATTCAAAAAATGTCGACAAAACCTCTCAGAAATCAAAAAAAAAACGTATTTTTAAGTTTCAAAAATTTGAAAAAATTCCCAACAGTAGAAAAATTATAAAAATTGAAAAACTATAAAATTCTGCAAGTAGCTGAAGACTTCAAAATTAAGAAAAAATTATAAAAACTCCAAATCAAATCCAAAAAATGTCGACACAATTAACAAAAACCTCTCAGAAATCAAAAAAAAAAACCCTATTTTTAAGTTTCAAAAATTTGAAAACATTCCCAACAGTAGAAAAATTATAAAAATTGAAAAACTATAACAACTCACAACTAGCTAAAGACTTCAAAATTAGGAAAAAATCATAAAAACTCCAAAAAAAATTCAAAAAAGGTCGAAAAACTAGCAAATAAAAAAAAAAACCCTATTTTCAAGTTTCAAAAATTTGAAAAAATTCCCAACAGTAGACAAATTATAAAAATTGAAAACCTATAACAACTCACAAGTAGCTGAAGACTTCAAAATTAAGAAAAAATCATAAAAACTGCAAAAAACATTCAAAAAAGGTCGAAAAATTAGTAAAAACCTCTCAGAAATCAAAAAAAAACCCTATTTTTAAGTTTCAAAAATTTGAATAAATTCCCAACAGTAGAAAAATTATAAAAATTGAAAAACTATAACAACTCACAAGTAGCTAAAGACTTCAAAAGTAGGAAAAAAATTATAAAAACTCCAAAAAAAATTCAAAAAAGGTCGAAAAATTAGCAAAAACCTTTCAGAAATCAAAAAATAAACCCTATTTTTAAGTTTCAAAAATTTGAAAAAATTCCCACCAGTAGCAAAATTATAAAAATTGAAAAACTATAACATTTTGCCAATAGCTGAAGACTTCAAAATTAGGAAAAAATTATAAAAACTGCAAAAAAAAATCAAAAAAGTTCGAAAAATTAGCAAAAACCTCTCAGAAATCAAAAAAAAAAACCCTATTTTTAAGTTTCAAAAATTTGAAAAAATTCCCAACAGTAGAAAAATTATAAAAATTGAAAAAGTATAACAACTCACATGTAGCTAAAGACTTCAAAATAAAGAAAAAATCATAAAAACTCCAACACAAAGTCAAAAAGGGTCAAAAAATTAGCAAAAACCTCTCAGAAATCAAAAAAAAACCCTATTTTTAAGTTTCAAAAATTTGAAAAAATTCCCACCAGTAGAAAAATTATAAAAATTGAAAAACTATAACAACTCACAAGTAGCTAAAGACTTTAAAATTAGGAAAAAATTATAAAAACTCCAAAAAAAATTCAAAAAAGGTCGAAAAATTAGCAAAAACCTCTCAGAACTCAAAAAAAAACCCAATTTTTAAGTTTCAAAAATTTGAAAAAATTCCCACCAGTAGAAAAATTATAAAAATTGAAAAACTATAACATCTCACAAGTAGCTAAAGACTTCAAAATTAGGAAAAAATTATAAAAACTCCAAAAAAAAATCAAAAAAGGTCGAAAAATTAGCAAAAACCTCTCAGAAATCAAAAAAAAAAAACCCTATTTTTAAGTTTCAAAAATTTGAAAAAATTCCCACCAGTAGAAAAATTATAAAAATTGAAAAACTATAACAACTCACAAGTAGCTAAAGACTTCAAAATTAGGAAAAAATTATAAAAACTCCAAAAAAAATTCAAAAAAGGTCGAAAAATTAGCAAAAACCTCTCAGAAATAAAAAAAAAACATATTTTTAAGTTTCAAAAATTCCCACCAGTAGAAAAATTATAAAAATTGAAAAACTATAACAACTCACAAGTAGCTAAAGACTTCAAAATTATTAAAAAATCATAAAAATTAAAAAAAAAATTCAAAAAGGGTCGAAAAATTAGCAAAAAACTCTCAGAAATCAGAAAAAAAGGAATATTTTTAAGTTTCAAAAATTAGAAAAAACTCCCACTAGTAGAAAAATTATAAAAATTGAAAACTATAACATTCCGCAAGTAGCTGAAGACTTCAAAATTAAGAACAAATTATAAAAACTCCAAATCAAATTCAAAAAATGTCGAAAAATTAGCAAAAACCTCTCAGAAATAAAAAAAAAAAGCAATATTTTTGAGTTTCAAAAATTTGAAAAAATTCCCAACAGTAGAAAAATTATAAAAATTGAAAAAACTATAACAACTCAAAAGTAGTTAAACACTTCAAAATTATGAAAAAATCATAAAAACTCCAAAAAAAATTCAAAAAATGTCGAAAAACTAGGAATAACCCCTCAGAAATCAAAAAAAACCCTATTTTTAAGTTTCAAAAATTCCCAACAGTAGAAAAATTATAAAAATTGAAAAACTATAACAACTCACAAGTAGCTAAAGACTTCAAAATTAGGAAAAAATTATAAAAACTCCTAAAAAAATTCAAAAAAGGTCGAAAAATTAGCAAAAACCTCAGAAATCAAAAAAAAAAACCCTATTTTTAAGTCTCAAAAATTTGAAAGAACTCCAAACAGTAGAAAAATTATAACAACTCACAAGTAGCTAAAGACTTCAAAATTAGGAAAAAATTATAAAAACTCCAAAAAAAATTCAAAAAAGGTCGAAAAATTTGCAAAAACCACTCAGAAATCAAAAAAAAAACCCAATTTTTAAGTTTCAAAAATTTGAAAAAATTCCCAACAGTAGAAAAATTAAAAAAATTGAAAAACTATAACATCTCACAAGTAGCTAAAGACTTCTAAATTAGGAAAAAATTATAAAAACTCCAAATCAAATTCAAAAAATGTCGAAAAATTAGCAAACACCTCTCAGAAATAAAAAAAAAAAAGCAATATTTTTGAGTTTCAAAAATTTGAAAAAATTCCCAACAGTAGAAAAATTATAAAAATTGAAAAACTATAACAACTCACATGTAGCTAAAGACTTCAAAATAAAGAAAAAATCATAAAAACTCCAACACAAAGTCAAAAAGGGTCAAAAAATTAGCAAAAACCTCTCAGAAATCAAAAAAAAACCCTATTTTTAAGTTTCAAAAATTTGAATAAATTCCCAACAGTAGAAAAATTATAAAAATTGAAAAACTATAACAACTCACATGTAGCTAAAGACTTCAAAATAAAGAAAAAATCATAAAAACTCCAACACAAAGTCAAAAAGGGTCAAAAAATTAGCAAAAACCTTTCAGAAATCAAAAAATATACCCTATTTTTAAGTTTTAAAAATTTGAAAAAACTCCCACCAGTAGAAAAATTATAAAAATTGAAAAACTATAACATTTTGCCAGTAGCTGAAGACTTCAAAATTATGAAAAAATTATAAAAACTCAAAAAAAAAATTCAAAAAAGGGTCGAAAAATTAGCAAAAACCTCTCAGAAATCAAAAAAAAAACCCTATTTTTAAGTTTCAAAAATTTGAAAAAATTCCCAACAGTAGAAAAATTATAAAAATTGAAAAACTATAACAACTCACATGTAGCTAAAGACTTCAAAATAAAGAAAAAATCATAAAAACTCCAACACAAAGTCAAAAAGGGTCAAAAAATTAGCAAAAACATCTCAGAAATCAAAAAAAACCCTATTTTCAAGTTTCAAAAATTTTAAAAAATTCCCAACAGTAGACAAATTATAAAAATTGAAAAACTATAACAACTCACATGTAGCTAAAGACTTCAAAATAAAGAAAAAATCATAAAAACTCCAACACAAAGTCAAAAAGGGTCAAAAAATTAGCAAAAACCTTTCAGAAATCAAAAAATATACCCTATTTTTAAGTTTTAAAAATTTGAAAAAACTCGTACCAGTAGAAAAATTATAAAAATTGAAAAACTATAACATTTTGCCAGTAGCTGAAGACTTCAAAATTATGAAAAAATTATAAAAACTCCAAAAAAAATTCAAAATAGGGTCGAAAAATTAGCAAAAACCTCTCAGAAATCAAAAAAAACCCCTATTTTTAAGTTTCAAAAATTTGAAAAAATTCCCAACAGTAGAAAAATTATAAAAATTGAAAAACTATAACAACTCACATGTAGCTAAAGACTTCAAAATAAAGAAAAAATCATAAAAACTCCAACACAAAGTCAAAAAGGGTCAAAAAATTAGCAAAAACCTCTCAGAAATCAAAAAAAAAACCCTATTTTTAAGTTTCAAAAATTTGAAAAAATTCCCACCCGTAGAAAAATTATAAAAATTGTAAAACTATTACAACTCACAAGTAGCTAAAGACTTCAAAATTAGGAAAAAAGTATAAAAACTCCAAACAAATTCAAAAAAGGGTCGAAAAATTAGCAAAAACCTCTCAGAAATCAAAAAAAACCCTATTTTCAAGTTTCAAAAATTTGAAAAAATTCCCAACAGTAGACAAATTATAAAAATTGAAAAACTATAACAACTCACAAGTAGCTAAAGACTTCAAAATTATTAAAAAATTATAAAAACTCCAAAAAAAATTCAAAAAGGGTCGAAAAATTAGCAAAAACATCTCAGAAATCAAAAAAAACCCTATTTTCAAGTTTCAAAAATTTGAAAAAATTCCCAACAGTAGACAAATTATAAAAATTGAAAAACTATAACAACTCACAAGTAGCTAAAGACTTCAAAATTATTAAAAAATTATAAAAACTCCAAAAAAAATTCAAAAAAGGTCGAAAAATTAGCAAAAACATCTCAGAAATCAAAAAAAAAACCTTATTTTTAAGTTTCAAAAATTTGAAAAAATTCCCACTAGTAGAAAAATTATAAAAATTGAAAAACTATAACATTCTGCAAGTAGCTGAAAACTTCAAAATTAAGAAAAAATTATAAAAACTCCAAAAAAAAATTTGAAAAAATTCCCAACAGTAGAAAAATTATAAAAATTGAAAAACTATAACAACTCACATGTAGCTAAAGACTTCAAAATAAAGAAAAAATCATAAAACCTCCAACACAAAGTCAAAAAGGGTCAAAAAATTAGCAAAAACCTTTCAGAAATCAAAAAATATACCCTATTTTTAAGTTTTAAAAATTTGAAAAAACTCCCACCAGTAGAAAAATTATAAAAATTGAAAAACTATAACATTTTGCCAGTAGCTGAAGACTTCAAAATTATGAAAAAATTATAAAAACTCCAAAAAAAATTCAAAAAAGGGTCGAAAAATTAGCAAAGACCTCTCAGAAATCAAAAAAAAACCCCTATTTTTAAGTTTCAAAAATTTGAAAAAATTCCCAACAGTAGAAAAATTATAAAAATTGAAAAACTATAACAACTCACATGTAGCTAAAGACTTCAAAATAAAGAAAAAATCATAAAAACTCCAACACAAAGTCAAAAAGGGTCAAAAAATTAGCAAAAACCTCTCAGAAATCAAAAAAAAACCCTATTTTTAAGTTTCAAAAATTTGAAAAAATTCCCACCAGTAGAAAAATTATAAAAATTGTAAAACTATTACAACTCACAAGTAGCTAAAGACTTCAAAATTAGGAAAAAAGTATAAAAACTCCAAAAAAATTCAAAAAAGGGTCGAAAAATTAGCAAAAACCTCTCAGAAATCAAAAAAAACCCCTATTTTTAAGTTTCAAAAATTTGAAAAAATTCCCAACAGTAGACAAATTATAAAAATTGAAAAACTATAACAACTCACAAGTAGCTAAAGACTTTAAAATTATTAAAAAATTATAAAAACTCCAAAAAAAATTCAAAAAAGGTCGAAAAATTAGCAAAAACATCTCAGAAATCAAAAAAAAAACCCTATTTTTAAGTTTCAAAAATTAGAAAAAACTCCCACTAGTAGAAAAATTATAAAAATTGAAAAACTATAACATTCTGCAAGTAGCTGAAAACTTCAAAATTAAGAAAAAATTATAAAAACTCCAAAAAAAAATCAAAAAAGGTCGAAAAATTAGCAAAAGCCTCTCAGAAATAAAAAAAAAAACCCTATTTTTAAGTTTCAAAAATTTGAAAAAATTCCCAACAGTAGAAAAATTATAAAAATTGAAAAACTAACCCAATTCACAAGTAGCTAAAGACTTCAAAATTAGGAGCAAAATTATAAAAACTCAAAAAAAATTCAAAAACTGTCGAAAAATTAGCAAAAACCTCTCAGAAATAAAAAAAAAAGCAATATTTTTGAGTTTCAAAAATTTGAAAAAATTCACAACAGTAGAAAAATTATAAAAATTGAAAAACTATAACAACTCACAAGTAGCTAAAGACTTCAAAATTATTAAAAAATCATAAAAATTCCAAAAAAAATTCAAAAAGAATCGAAAAATTAGCAAAAAACTCTCAGAAATCAGAAAAACAGCCATATTTTTAAGTTTCAAAAATTAGAAAAAACTCCCACTAGTAGAAAAATTATAAAAATTGAAAAACTATAACAACTCACAAGTAGCTAAAGACTTCAAAATTAGGAAAAAATTATAAAAACTCCAAAAAAAATTCAAAAAAGGTCGAAAAATTAGCAAAAACTTCTCCGAAATCAAAAAAAAAAATTCCTATTTTTAAGTTTCAAAAATTTGAAAAAAGTCCCAAAAGTAGAAAAATTATAAAAATTGAAAAACTATAACAACTCACATGTAGCTAAAGACTTCAAAATAAAGAAAAAATCATAAAAACTCCAACACAAAGTCAAAAAGGGTCAAAAAATTAGCAAAAACCTCTCACAAATAAAAAAAAAAGAAAATAATCAAATAACTTTTTCGAAACTCAAATACACATGTTTTACGTTTATTTAACATATTATACCTAAATTAGCATGTTGTAACCTATCTAAGCTCAAATATACATGTTTTATGTTTATTTAGCATGTTATAAACATATTACCTTTTTATAACAAATCGAAACTCAAATATGCATGTTTTAGATTTCATTAGTATGTTATAATCAAATAACTTTTTCGAAACTCAAATACACATGTTTTACGTTTATTTAACATATTATACCTAAAATAGCATGTTGTAACCTATCTGGGCTAAAATATACATGTTTTATGTTTATTTAGCATGTTATAATCATATTACCATTTTATAACAAATCGAAACTCAAATATACATGTCTTTTTTATAACTTATCTAAGCTCAAATATACTTGTTTTACATTTATTTAGCATGTTATAAACATATTACCCTTTTATAACAAATCGAAGCTCAAATAAACATGTTTTACGTTTATTTAGCATGTTTTAACTAAATTAGCATGTAATAACTAAAATACACATATTTTAACTAAACTAGCATGTTCTAACTAATCTAAGCTCAAATATACATGTTTTAGATATATCTAGCATCATATTACCTTTTTATAACAAACCGAAACATTTTTTACGTTTATTTAGCATATTATAAATAAATTAGCATGTTATAACCTATCTAAGCTCAAATATACATGGTTTATGTTTATTTAGAATGTTATAATCATATTACCATTTCATAACAAATCGAAACTCAAATATACATGTTTTACATTAATTTAGCATGTTATAATCATATTACCATTTCATAACAAATCGAAACTCAAATATACATGTCTTTTTGTTTTAACTTATCTAAGCTAAAATATACTTGTTTTACATTTATTTATCAAATAACTTTTTCGAAACTCAAATATACATGTTTTACGTTTATTTAACATATTATAAATAAAATAGCAAGTTCTAACTTATCTTAGCTCAAATACACATGTTTTAGATTTATTTAGCATGTTAATCATATTACCATTTTATAACAAATCGAAACTCAAATATACATGTTTTACGTTTATTTAGCATGTTTTAACTAAATTAGTTTGTTATAGTATGTTATAATCAAATAACTTTTTCGAAACTCAAATATACATGTTTTACGTATATTTAACATATTATACCTAAATTAGCATGTTGTAACCTATCTAAGCTCATATATACATGTGTTATGTTTATTAAGATTGTTATAAGCATATTACCATTTTATAACAAATCGAAACTCAATTATTTTCTGTTTTACGTGTATTTACCATATTATAACCAACTTCGCATGTTATTGCTTATCTAAGATCAAATATACATGTTTTACATTTATTTAGCATGTTATAATCATATTACCGTTTTATAATAAACATACATGTTTTACGTTTATTTAACATATTATAACTAACTTAGCATGTTATCACTTTTGTAAGCTCAAATATACATGTTTTATATTTGTTAGCATGTTCTAACGATTCTAGCATGTAACTTAACTTAATTCAAATATACATGTTTTAGATTTATTTAGAATGATTTAATCAAATTACCATATTATAACTTATCTACACTCAAATTTACATGTTTTAAATTTATTTAGCATGTTATAATCATATTACCATTTTATAACAAATCAAATTCAAAAAATGTCGACAAAATTAGCAAAAACCTCTCAGAAATCAAAAAAAAAACCCTATTTTTAAGTTTCAAAAATTTGAAAAAATTCCCAACAGTAGAAAAATTATAAAAATTGAAAAACTATAACAACTCACAACTAGCTAAAGACTTCAAAATTAGGAGAAAATTATAAAAACTCCAAAAAAAATTCAAAAAAGGTCGAAAAACTAGCAAATATAAAAAAAAAACCCTATTTTCAAGTTTCAAAAATTTGAAAAAATTCCCAACAGTAGACAAATTATAAAAATTGAAAAACTATAACAACTCACAAGTTGCTAAAAACTTCAAAATTATTAAAAAATTATAAAAACTCCGAAAAAAATTCAAAAAAGGTCGAAAAATTAGCAAAAACATCTCAGAAATCAAAAAAAAAACCCTATTTTTAAGTTTCAAAAATTTGAAAAAATTCCCAACAGTAGAAAAATTATAAAAATTGAAAAAATATAACAACTTACAAGTAGCTAAAGACTTAAAAATTATGAAGAAATCATAAAACTCCAACACAAATTCAAAAAGGGTCGAAAAATTATCAAAATCTGTCAGAAATCAAAAAAAAAACCCTATTTTTAAGTTTCAAAAATTTGAAAAAATTCCCAACAGTAGAAAAATTATAAAAATTGAAAAACTATAACAACTCACATGTAGCTAAAGACTTCAAAATAAAGAAAAAATCATAAAAACTCCAACACAAAGTCAAAAAGGGTCAAAAAATTAGCAAAAACGTCTCAGAAATCAAAAAAAACCCTATTTTTAAGTTTCAAAAATTTGAAAAAATTCCCACCAGTAGAAAAATTATAAAAATTGAAAAACTATAACAACTCACAAGACTTCAAAATAAAGAAAAAATCATAAAAACTCCATAAAAAATTCAAAAAAGGTCGAAAAACTAGCAAATATCAAAAAAAAACCGTATTTTCAAGTTTCAAAAATTTGAAAAAATTCCCAACAGTAGACAAATTATAAAACTTGAAAAACTATAACAACTCACAAGTAGCTAAAAACTTCAAAATTATTAAAAAATTATAAAAACTCCAAAAAAAATTCAAAAAAGGTCGAAAAATTAGCAAAAACATCTCAGAAATCAAAAATAAAAACCCTATTTTTAAGTTTCAAAAATTAGAAAAAACTCCCACTAGTAAAAAAATTTTAAAAATTGAAAAACTATAACATTCTGCAAGTAGCTGAAAACTTCAAAATTAAGAAAAAATTATAAAAACTCCAAAAAAAAATCAAAAAAGGTCGAAAAATTAGCAAAAGCCTCTCAGAAATCAATGTTATATCTAAATTAGCATGTTACAACTAAAATATACATATATTAGATTTAATTAGTATGTTATAATCAAATAACTTTTTCGAAACTCAAATATACATGTTTTACGTTTATTTAACACATTATAACTAAATTAGCATGTTATAACTTATCTAAGCTCAAATATACATGTTTTAGATATATCTAGCATCATATTACCTTTTTATAACAAATCGAAACTCAAATATACATGGTTTACGTTTATTTAACATATTATAAATAAAATAGCAAGTTATAACTTATCTTAGCTCAAATACACATGTTTTAGATTTATTTAGCATGATATAATCATATTACCATTTTATAACAAATCGAAACTCAAATATACATGTTTTACATTAATTTAGCATGTTATAATCATATTACCGTTTTATAACAAATATACATGTTTTACGTTTATTTAACACATTATAAATAAAATAGCAAGTTATAACTTATCTTAGCTCAAATACACATGTTTTAGATTTATTTAGCATGTTATAATCATATTACCTTTTTATAACAAATCGAAACTCAAATATACATGTTTTACATTAATTTAGCATGTTATAATCATATTACCGTTTTATAACTAATATACATGTTTTACGTTTATTTAGCATGTTTTAACTAAATTAGTTAGTTATAACTAAAATATACATATTTTAGATTTAATTAGTATGTTATAATCAAATAACTTTTTCGAAACTCAAATACACATGTTTTACGTTTATTTAACATATTATTCCTAAAATAGCATGTTGTAACCTATCTGAGCTCAAATATACATGTTTTTAGTTTATTTAGCATGTTAGAATCATATTACCATTTTATAACAAATCGAAACTAAAATATTTTTTGTTGTACGTGTATTTACTACATAACTTAGACAGATATCGCTTATCTAAAATCAATTATACATGTTTTACATTAATTTACCATGTTATAATCATATCACCGTTTTATTACAAATATACATGTTTTACGTTATATAGCATGTTTTAACTAAATTAGTTTGTTATAACTAAAATATACATCTTTTAAATTTCATTAGTATGTTATAATCAAATAACTTTTTCGAAACTCAAATACACATGTTTTACGTTTATTTAACATATTATACCTAAATTAGCATGGTGTAACCTATCTAAGCTCAAATATATATGTTTTATGTTTATTTAGCATGTTAGAATCATATTACCATTTTATAACAAATCGAAACTCAAATATTTTTTGTTTTACGTGTATTTACTACATAACTTAGACAGATATCGCTTATCTAAAATCAAATATACATGTTTTACATTTATTTAGCATGTTATAATCATATCACCGTTTTATTACAAATATACATGTTTTACGTTTATTTAGCATGTTTTAACTAAATTAGTTTGTTATAACTAAAATATACATATTTTAAATTTCATTAGTATGTTATAATCAAATAACTTTTTCGAAACTCTAATACACATGTTTTACGTTTATTTAACATATTATACCTAAATTAGCATGGTGTAACCTATCTAAGCTCAAATATATATGTTTTATGTTTATTTAGCATGTTATAAACATATTACCTTTTTATAACAAATCGAAACTTAAATATGCATGTATTACATTTATTTAGAATGATTTAATCATATTACCATATTATAACAAATCGAAACTCAAACATGTTTATACATGTTTTACGTTTATTTAGCATGTTTTAACTTAATTAGTTTGTTATAACTAAAATATACATATTTTAGATTTCATTAGTATGTTATAATCAAATAACTTTTTCGAAACACAAATATACATGTTTTACGTTAATATAACATATTATACCTATCTAAACTCAAATATACATGTTTTATGTTTATTTAGCATGTTATAATCATATTACCATTTCATAACAAATCGAAACTCAAATATGCATGTTTTACATTAATTTAGCATGTTATAACATATTACCCTTTTATAATAAATCGGAACTCAAATATACATGTTTTACGTTTATTTAGCATATTATAAATAAATTAGCATGTTAAAACCAATCCAAGCTCAAATATACATGTTGTATGTTTATTTTGCATGTTATAATCATATTACCATTTCATAACAAATCGAAACCCAAATATACATGTTTTACATTTATATAGCATGTTATAATCATATTACCATTTTATAACAAATAAAACTCAAATATACATGTTTTTTTGTTATAACTTATCTAAGCTCAAGTATACATGTTTTATATTTAGTTATCATGTTCTAACGATTCTAGCATGTTATAACTTAACTTAATTCAAATATACATGTTTTAGATTTATTTAGAATGATTAATTCAAATTTCCATGTTATAACTTATCTACAATCAAATTTACATATTTTACATTAATTTATCATGTTATAATCATATTATCATTTTATAACAAATCGAAACTCAAATAAACATGTTTTACGTTTATTTAGCATGTTTTAACTAAATTAGCATGTTATAACTAAAATATACATATTTTAACTAAATTAGAATGTTCTAACTTATCTAAGCTCAAATATACATGTTTTAGATATATCTAGCATCATTTTACCTTTTTATAACAAATCGAAACTCAAATATACATGTTTTACATTAATTTAGCATGTTATAATCATATTACCGTTTTATAACAAATATACATGTTTTACGTTTATTTAACACATTATAACTAAATTAGCATGTTATAACTTATCTAAGCTCAAATATACATGTTTTAGATATATCTAGCATCATATTACCTTTTTATAACAAATCGAAACTCAAATATACATGTTTTACAATAATTTAGCATGTTATAATCATATTACCGTTTTATAACTAATATACATGTTTTACGTTTATTTAGCATGTTTTAACTAAATTAGTTAGTTATAACTAAAATATACATATTTTAGATTTCATTAGTATGTTATAATCAAATAACTTTTTCGAAACTCAAATACACATGTTTTACGTTTATTTAACATATTATACCTAAATTAGCATGGTGTAACCTATCTGGGCTCAAATATACATGTTTTATGTTTATTTAGCATGTTATAATCATATTACCATTTTATAACAAATCGAAACTCAAATATACATGTTTTATGTTTATTTAGCATGTGATAATCATATTACCATTTCATAACAAATCGAAACTCAAATAAACATGTTTTACGTTTATTTAGCATGTTTTAACTAAATTAGTTAGTTATAACTAAAATATACATATTTTAGATTTCATTAGTATGTTATAATCAAATAACTTTTTCGAAACTCAAATACACATGTTTTACGTTTATTTAACATATTATACCTAAATTAGCATGTTGTAACCTATCTAAGCTCAAATATATATTTTTTATGTTTATTTAGCATGTTATAAACATATTACCTTTTTATAACAAATCGAAACTCAAATATGCATGTATTACATTTATTTAGAATGATTTAATCATATTACCATATTATAACTTGTCGAAACTTATATATACATATTTTACATTTATTTAGAATGTTATATCTAAATTAGCATGTTACAACTAAAATATACATATTTTAGATTTAATTAGTATGTTATAATCAAATAACTTTTTCGAAACTCAAATACACATGTTTTACGTTTATTTAACATATTATTCCTAACATAGCATGTTGTAACCTATCTGAGCTCAAATATACATGTTTTTAGTTTATTTAGCATGTTAGAATCATATTACCATTTTATAACAAATCGAAACTAAAATATTTTTTGTTTTACGTGTATTTACTACATAACTTAGACAGATATCGCTTATCTAAAATCAATTATACATGTTTTACATTAATTTAGCATGTTATAATCATATCACCGTTTTATTACAAATATACATGTTTTACGTTTATTTAGCATGTTTTAACTTAATTAGTTTGTTATAACTAAAATATACATATTTTAAATTTCATTAGTATGTTATAATCAAATAACTTTTTCGAAACACAAATATACATGTTTTACGTTAATATAACATATTATACCTATCTAAACTCAAATATACATGTTTTATGTTTATTTAGCATGTTATAATCATATTACCATTTCATAACAAATCGAAACTCAAATATACATGTTTTACATTAATTTAGCATGTTATAATCATATTACCCTTTTATAACAAATCGAAACTCAAATAAACATGTTTTACGTTTATTTAGCATGTTTTAACTAAATTAGCATGTTATAACTAAAATATACATATTTTAACTAAATTAGAATGTTCTAACTTATCTAAGCTCAAATATACATGTTTTAGATATATCTAGCATCATATTACCTTTTTATAACAAATCGAAAGTCGGGTGAACAAATGAATTTAACATTGTTTTATTCATAAAATCTAAATTGACCTAACAGCCTGTTTTTCAACAAAGAAAAAACCTTTTCAATTTATATATGTTTTATGTTTATTTAGCATGTTATAAACATATTACCTTTTTATAACAAATCGAAACTTAAATATGCATGTATTACATTTATTTAGAATGATTTAATCATATTACCATATTATAACAAATCGAAACTCAAATAAACATGTTTTACGTTTATTTACCATGTTTTAACTAAATTAGTTTGTTATAACTAAAATATACATATTTTAGATTTCATTAGTATGTTATAATCAAATAACTTTTTCGAAACACAAATATACATGTTTTACGTTAATATAACATATTATACCTATCTAAACTCAAATATACATGTTTTATGTTTATTTAGCATGTTATAATCATATTACCATTTCATAACAAATCGAAACTCAAATATGCATGTTTTACATTAATTTAGCATGTTATAAGGGTAATCCCTTTTATAACAAATCGGAACTCAAATATACATGTTTTACGTTTATTTAGCATATTATAAATAAATTAGCATGTTAAAACCAATCCAAGCTCAAATATACATGTTGTATGTTTATTTTGCATGTTATAATCATATTACCATTTCATAACAAATCGAAACCCAAATATACATGTTTTACATTTATATAGCATGTTATAATCATATTACCATTTTATAACAAATAAAACTCAAATATACATGTTTTTTTGTTATAACTTATCTAAGCTCAAGTATACATGTTTTATATTTAGTTATCATGTTCTAACGATTCTAGCATGTTATAACTTAACTTAATTCAAATATACATGTTTTAGATTTATTTAGAATGATTAATTCAAATTTCCATGTTATAACTTATCTACAATCAAATTTACATATTTTACATTAATTTATCATGTTATAATCATATTACCTTTTTATAACAAATCGAAACTCAAATATACATGTTTTACATTAATTTAGCATGTTATAATCATATTACCGTTTTATAACAAATATACATGTTTTACGTTTATTTAACACATTATAACTAAATTAGCATGTTATAACTTATCTAAGCTCAAATAGATATATCTAGCATCATATTACCTTTTTATAACAAATCGAAACTCAAATATACATGTTTTACATTAATTTAGCATGTTATAATCATATTACCGTTTTATAACTAATATACATGTTTTACGTTTATTTAGCATGTTTTAACTAAATTAGTTAGTTATAACTAAAATATACATATTTTAGATTTCATTAGTATGTTATAATCAAATAACTTTTTCGAAACTCAAATACACATGTTTTACGTTTATTTAACATATTATACCTAAATTAGCATGGTGTAACCTATCTGGGCTCAAATATACATGTTTTATGTTTATTTAGCATGTTATAATCATATTACCATTTTATAACAAATCGAAACTCAAATATACATGTTTTATGTTTATTTAGCATGTGATAATCATATTACCATTTCATAACAAATCGAAACTCAAATAAACATTTGAGTTTCGATTTATCGTTTATTTAGCATGTTTTAACTAAATTAGTTTGTTATAACTAAAATATACATATTTTAGATTTCATTAGTATGTTATAATCAAATGACTTTTTCGAAACTCAAATATACATGTTTTACGTTAATATAACATATTATACCTATCTAAACTCAAATATACATGTTTTATGTTTATTTTGCATGTTATAATCATATTACCATTTCATAACAATTCGAAACTCAAATATACATGTTTTACATTTATAGAGCATGTTATAATCATATTACCATTTTATAACAAATAAAACTCAAATATACATGTTTTTTTGTTATAACTTATTTAAGCTCAAGTATACATTATAAAATGTTATAACTAAAATATACATATTTTAACTAGATTAGAATGTTCTAACTTATCTAAGCTCAAATATACATGTTTTTATGTATGTTTTTTTGTTATAACTTATCTAAGCTCAAGTATACATGTTTTATATTTAGTTATCATGTTCTAACGATTCTAGCATGTTATAACTTAACTTAATTCAAATATACATGTTTTAGATTTATTTAGAATGATTTAATCAAATTACCATATTATAACTTATCTACACTCAAATTTACATATTTTACATTAATTTATCATGTTATAATCATATTACCATTTTATAACAAATCGAAACTCAAATATACATGTATTACATTTATTTAGAATGATTTAATCATATTACCATATTATAACTTGTTGAAACCTATATATACATGTTTTACATTTATTTAGAATGTTATATCTAAATTAGCATGTTACAACTAAAATATACATATATTAGATTTAATTAGTATGTTATAATCAAATAACTTTTTCGAAACTCAAATACACATGTTTTACGTTTATTTAACATATTATACCTAAATTAGCATGGTGTAGCCTATCTAAGCTCAAATATATATGTTTTATGTTTGTTTAGCATGTTATAAACATATTACCTTTTTATAACAAATCGAAACTCAAATATGCATGTATTACATTTATTTAGAATGATTTAATCATATTACCATATTATAACTTGTCGAAACTTATATATACATATTTTACATTTATTTAGAATGTTATATCTAAATTAGCATGTTACAACTAAAATATACATATTTTAGATTTAATTAGTATGTTATAATCAAATAACTTTTTCGAAACTCAAATACACATGTTTTACGTTTATTTAACATATTATTCCTAAAATAGCATGTTGTAACCTATCTGAGCTCAAATATACATGTTTTTAGTTTATTTAGCATGTTTTAACTAAATTAGTTAGTTATAACTAAAATATACATATTTTAGATTTCATTAGTATGTTATAATCAAATAACTTTTTCGAAACTCAAATACACATGTTTTACGTTTATTTAACATATTATACCTAAATTAGCATGGTGTAACCATCTAAGCTCAAATATATATGTTTTATGTTTATTTAGCATGTTATAAACATATTACCTTTTTATAACAAATCGAAACTCAAATATGCATGTATTACATTTATTTAGAATGATTTAATCATATTACCATATTATAACTTGTTGAAACCTATATATACATGTTTTACATTTATTTAGAATGTTATATCTAAATTAGCATGTTACAACTAAAATATACATATATTAGATTTAATTAGTATGTTATAATCAAATAACTTTTTCGAAACTCAAATACACATGTTTTACGTTTATTTAACATATTATTCCTAAAATAGCATGTTGTAACCTATCTGAGCTCAAATATACATGTTTTTAGTTTATTTAGCATGTTATAATCATATTACCATTTTATAACAAATCGAAACTAAAATATTTTTTGTTTTACGTTTATTTACTACATAACTTAGACAGATATCGCTTATCTAAAATCAATTATACATGTTTTACATTAATTTAGCATGTTATAATCATATCACCGTTTTATTACAAATATACATGTTTTACGTTTATTTAGCATGTTTTAACTAAATTAGTTTGCTATAACTAAAATATACATATTTTAGATTTCATTAGTATGTTATAATCAAATAACTTTTTCGAAACACAAATATACATGTTTTACGTTAATATAACATATTATACCTATCTAAACTCAAATATACATGTTTTATGTTTATTTAGCATGTTATAATCATATTACCATTTCATAACAAATCGAAACTCAAATATACATGTTTTACATTAATTTAGCATGTTATAATCATATTACCCTTTTATAACAAATCGAAACTCAAATAAACATGTTTTACGTTTATTTAGAATGTTTTAACTAAATTAGCATGTTATAACTAAAATATACATATTTTAAATAAATTAGAATGTTCTAACTTATCTAAGCTCAAATATACATGTTTTAGATATATCTAGCATCATATTACCTTTTTATAACAAATCGAAACTCAAATATACATGGTTTACGTTTATTTAACATATTATAAATAAAATAGCAAGTTATAACTTATCTTAGATCAAATACACATGTTTTAGATTTATTTAGCATGTTATAATCATATTACCATTTTATAACAAATATACATGTTTTACGTTTATTTAACACATTATAACTAAATTAGCATGTTATAACTTATCTAAGCTCAAATATACATGTTTTAGATATATCTAGCATCATATTACCTTTTTATAACAAATCGAAACTCAAATATACATGTTTTACATTAATTTAGCATGTTATAATCATATTACCGTTTTATAACTCATATACATGTTTTACGTTTATTTAGCATGTTTTAACTAAATTAGTTAGTTATAACTAAAATATACATATTTTAGATTTCATTAGTATGTTATAATCAAATAACTTTTTCGAAACTCAAATACACATGTTTTACGTTTATTTAACATATTATACCTAAATTAGCATGGTGTAACCTATCTTAGCTCAAATATATATGTTTTATGTTTATTTAGCATGTTATAAACATATTACCTTTTTATAACAAATCGAAACTCAAATATGCATGTATTACATTTATTTAGAATGATTTAATCATATTACCATATTATAACTTGTCGAAACTTATATATACATATTTTACATTTATTTAGAATGTTATATCTAAATTAGCATGTTACAACTAAAATATACATATTTTAGATTTAATTAGTATGTTATAATCAAATAACTTTTTCGAAACTCAAATACACATGTTTTACGTTTATTTAACATATTATTCCTAAAATAGCATGTTGTAACCTATCTGAGCTCAAATATACATGTTTTTAGTTTATTTAGCATGTTAGAATCATATTACCATTTTATAACAAATCGAAACTAAAATATTTTTTGTTTTACGTGTATTTACTACATAACTTAGACAGATATCGCTTATCTAAAATCAATTATACATGTTTTACATTAATTTAGCATGTTATAATCATATCACCGTTTTATTACATGTTTTACGTTTATTTAGCATGTTTTAACTAAATTAGTTTGTTATAACTAAAATATACATATTTTAGATTTCATTAGTATGTTATAATCAAATAACTTTTTCGAAACACAAATATACATGTTTTACGTTAATATAACATATTATACCTATCTAAACTCAAATATACATTTTTTATGTTTATTTAGCATGTTATAATCATATTACCCTTTTATAACAAATCGAAACTCAAATAAACATGTTTTACGTTTATTTAGCATGTTTTAACTAAATTAGCAAGTTATAACTAAAATATACATATTTAAACTAAATTAGAATGTTCTAACTTATCTAAGCTCAAATATACATGTTTTAGATATATCTAGCATCATATTACCTTTTTATAACAAATCGAAACTCAAATATACATGTTTTACGTTAATATAACATATTATACCTATCTAAACTCAAATATACATGTTTTATGTTTATTTAGCATGTTATAATCATATTACCATTTCATAACAAATCGAAACTCAAATATACATGTTTTACATTAATTTAGCATGTTATAATCATATTACCCTTTTATAACAAATCGAAACTCAAATAAACATGTTTTACGTTTATTTAGCATGTTTTAACTAAATTAGCATGTTATAACTAAAATATACATATTTTAACTAAATTAGAATGTTCTAACTTATCTAAGCTCAAATATACATGTTTTAGATATATCTAGCATCATATTACCTTTTTATAACAAATCGAAACTCAAATATACATGTTTTACGTTTATTTAGCATATTATAAATAAATTAGCATGTTAAAACCTATCCAAGCTCAAATATACATGTTTTATGTTTATTTTGCATGTTATAATCATATTACCATTTCATAACAAATCGAAACTCAAATATATATGTTTTACATTTATATAGCATGTTATAATCATATTACCATTTTATAACAAATAAAACTCAAATATACATGTTTTTTTGTTATAACTTATCTAAGCTCAAGTATACATGTTTTATATTTAGTTATCATGTTCTAACGATTCTAGCATGTTATAACTTAACTTAATTCAAATATACATGTTTTAGATTTATTTTGAATGATTTAATCAAATTTCCATGTTATAACTTATCTACACTCAAATTTACATATTTTACATTAATTTATCATGTTATAATCATATTACCATTTTATAACAAATCGAAACTCAAATATACACGGTTTACGTTTATTTAGCATGTTTTAACTAAATTGCCATGTTATAACAAAAATATACATATACTAAATTTATTTAGTATGTTATAATCAAATAACTTTTTCGAAACTCAAATATACATGTTTTACGTTTATTTAACATATTATACCTAAATTAGCATGTTGTAACCTATCTAAGCTCAAATATACATGTTTTATGTTTATTTAGCATGTTATAAACTTATTATCTTTTTATAACAAATCGAAACTCAAATATGCATGTATTACATTTATTTAGAATGATTTAATCATATTACCATATTATAACTTGTTGAAACCTATATATACATGTTTTACATTTATTTAGAATGTTATATCTAAATTAGCATGTTACAACTAAAATATACATATTTTAGATTTAATTAGTATGTTATAATCAAATAACTTTTTCGAAACTCAAATACACATGTTTTACGTTTATTTAACATATTATTCCTAAAATAGCATGTTGTAACTTATCTGAGCTCAAATATACATGTTTTTAGTTTATTTAGCATGTTAGAATCATATTACCATTTTATAACAAATCGAAACTAAAATATTTTTTGTTTTACGTTTATTTACTACATAACTTAGACAGATATCGCTTATCTAAAATCAATTATACATGTTTTACATTAATTTAGCATGTTATAATCATATCACCGTTTTATTACATGTTTTACGTTTATTTAGCATGTTTTAACTAAATTAGTTTGTTATAACTAAAATATACATATTTTAGATTTCATTAGTATGTTATAATCAAATAACTTTTTCGAAACACAAATATACATGTTTTACGTTAATATAACATATTATACCTATCTAAACTCAAATATACATGTTTTATGTTTATTTAGCATGTTATAATCATATTACCATTTCATAACAAATCGAAACTCAAATATACATGTTTTACATTAATTTAGCATGTTATAATCATATTACCCTTTTATAACAAATCGAAACTCAAATAAACATGTTTTACGTTTATTTAGCATGTTTTAACTAAATTAGCATGTTATAACTAAAATATACATATTTAAACTAAATTAGAATGTTCTAACTTATCTAAGCTCAAATATACATGTTTTAGATATATCTAGCATCATATTACCTTTTTATAACAAATCGAAACTCAAATATACATGTTTTACGTTAATATAACATATTATACCTATCTAAACTCAAATATACATTTTTTATGTTTATTTAGCATGTTATAATCATATTACCCTTTTATAACAAATCGAAACTCAAATAAACATGTTTTACGTTTATTTAGCATGTTTTAACTAAATTAGCAAGTTATAACTAAAATATACATATTTTAACTAAATTAGAATGTTCTAACTTATCTAAGCTCAAATATACATGTTTTAGATATATCTAGCATCATATTACCTTTTTATAACAAATCGAAACTCAAATATACATGTTTTACGTTAATATAACATATTATACCTATCTAAACTCAAATATACATGTTTTATGTTTATTTAGCATGTTATAATCATATTACCATTTCATAACAAATCGAAACTCAAATATACATGTTTTACATTAATTTAGCATGTTATAATCATATTACCCTTTTATAACAAATCGAAACTCAAGTAAACATGTTTTACGTTTATTTAGCATGTTTTAACTAAATTAGCATGTTATAACTAAAATATACATATTTTAACTAAATTAGAATGTTCTAACTTATCTAAGCTCAAATATACATGTTTTAGATATATCTAGCATCATATTACCTTTTTATAACAAATCGAAACTCAAATATACATGTTTTACGTTAATATAACATATTATACCTATCTAAACTCAAATATACATGTTTTATGTTTATTTAGCATGTTATAATCATATTACCATTTCATAACAAATCGAAACTCAAATATACATGTTTTACATTAATTTAGCATGTTATAATCATATTACCCTTTTATAACAAATCGAAACTCAAATAAACATTTTTTACGTTTATTTAGCATGTTTTAACTAAATTAGCATGTTATAACTAAAATATACATATTTAAACTAAATTAGAATGTTCTAACTTATCTAAGCTCAAATATACATGTTTTAGATATATCTAGCATCATATTACCTTTTTATAACAAATCGAAACTCAAATATACATGTTTTACGTTAATATAACATATTATACCTATCTAAACTCAAATATACATTTTTTATGTTTATTTAGCATGTTATAATCATATTACCCTTTTATAACAAATCGAAACTCAAATAAACATGTTTTACGTTTATTTAGCATGTTTTAACTAAATTAGCAAGTTATAACTAAAATATACATATTTTAACTAAATTAGAATGTTCTAACTTATCTAAGCTCAAATATACATGTTTTAGATATATCTAGCATCATATTACCTTTTTATAACAAATATACATGTTTTACGTTTATTTAGCATATTATAAATAAATTAGCATGTTAAAACCTATCCAAGCTCAAATATACATGTTTTATGTTTATTTTGCATGTTATAATCATATTACCATTTCATAACAAATCGAAACTCATATATATGTTTTACATTTATATAGCATGTTATAATCATATTACCATTTTATAACAAATAAAACTCAAATATACATGTTTTTTTGTTATAAATTATCTAAGCTCAAGTATACATGTTTTATATTTAGTTATCATGTTCTAACGATTCTAGCATGTTATAACTTAACTTAATTCAAATATACATGTTTTAGATTTATTTTGAATGATTTAATCAAATTTCCATGTTATAACTTATCTACACTCAAATTTACATATTTTACATTAATTTATCATGTTATAATCATATTACCATTTTATAACAAATCGAAACTCAAATATACACGGTTTACGTTTATTTAGCATGTTTTAACTAAATTGCCATGTTATAACAAAAATATACATATACTAAATTAATTTAGTATGTTATAATCAAATAACTTTTTCGAAACTCAAATACACATGTTGTACGTTTATTTAACATATTATACCTAAATTAGCATGGTGTAACCTATCTAAGCTCAAATATATATGTTTTATGTTCATTTAGCATGTTATAAACATATTACCTTTTTATAACAAATCGAAACTCAAATATGCATGTATTACATTTATTTAGAATGATTTAATCATATTACCATATTATAACTTGTCGATACTTATATATACATATTTTACATTTATTTAGAATGTTATATCTAAATTAGCATGTTACAACTAAAATATACATATTTTAGATTTAATTAGTATGTTATAATCAAATAACTTTTTCGAAACTCAAATACACATGTTTTACGTTTATTTAACATATTATTCCTAAAATAGCATGTTGTAACCTATCTGAGCTCAAATATACATGTTTTACGTTTATTTAGCATGTTTTAACTAAATTAGTTAGTTATAACTAAAATATACATATTTTAGATTTCATTAGTATGTTATAATCAAATAACTTTTTCGAAACTCAAATACACATGTTTTACGTTTATTTAACATATTATTCCTAAAATAGCATGGTGTAACCATCTAAGCTCAAATATATATGTTTTATGTTTATTTAGCATGTTATAAACATATTACCTTTTTATAACAAATCGAAACTCAAATATGCATGTATTACATTTATTTAGAATGATTTAATCATATTACCATATTATAACTTGTCGAAACTTATATATACATATTTTACATTTATTTAGAATGTTATATCTAAATTAGCATGTTACAACTAAAATATACATATTTTAGATTTAATTAGTATGTTATAATCAACTAACTTTTTCGAAACTCAAATATACATGTTTTACGTTTATTTAACATATTATAAATAAAATAGCAAGTTATAACTTATCTTAGCTCAAATACACATGTTTTAGATTTATTTAGCATGTTATAATCATATTACCATTTTATAACAAATCGAAACTCAAATATACATGTTTTACATTAATTTAGCATGTTATAATCATATTACCCTTTTATAACAAATCGAAACTCAAATAAACATGTTTTACGTTTATTTAGCATGTTTTAACTAAATTAGCATGTTATAACTAAAATATACATATTTTAACTAGATTAGAATGTTCTAACTTATCTAAGCTCAAATATACATGTTTTAGATATATCTAGCATCAGATTACCTTTTTATAACAAATCGAAACTCAAATATACATGTTTTACGTTTATTTAGCATGTTTTAACTAAATTGCCATGTTATAACAAAAATATACATATACTAAATTTATTTAGTATGTTATAATCAAATAACTTTTTCGAAACTCAAATATACATGTTTTACGTTTATTTAACATATTATACCTAAATTAGCATGTTGTAACCTATCTAAGCTCAAATATACATGTTTTATGTTTATTTAGCATGTTATAAACTTATTATCTTTTTATAACAAATCGAAACTCAAATATACATGTATTACATTTATTTAGAATGATTTAATCATATTACCATATTATAACTTGTTGAAACCTATATATACATGTTTTACATTTATTTAGAATGTTATATCTAAATTAGCATGTTACAACTAAAATATACATATTTTAGATTTAATTAGTATGTTATAATCAAATAACTTTTTCGAAACTCAAATATACATGTTTTACGTTTATTTAACATATTATAAATAAAATAGCAAGTTATAACTTATCTTAGCTCAAATACACATGTTTTAGATTTATTTAGCATGTTATAATCATATTACCATTTTATAACAAATCGAAACTCAAATATACATGTTTTACATTAATTTAGCATGTTATAATCATATTACCCTTTTATAACAAATCGAAACTCAAATAAACATGTTTTACGTTTATTTAGCATGTTTTAACTAAATTAGCATGTTATAACTAAAATATACATATTTTAACTAGATTAGAATGTTCTAACTTATCTAAGCTCAAATATACATGTTTTAGATATATCTAGCATCAGATTACCTTTTTATAACAAAACGAAACTCAAATATACATGTTTTACGTTTATTTAGCATGTTTTAACTAAATTGCCATGTTATAACAAAAATATACATATACTAAATTTATTTAGTATGATATAATCAAATAACTTTTTCGAAACTCAAATATACATGTATTACATTTATTTAGAATGATTTAATCATATTACCATATTATAACTTGTTGAAACCTATATATACACGTTTTACATTTATTTAGAATGTTATATCTAAATTAGCATGTAACAACTAAAATATACATATATTAGATTTAATTAGTATGTTATAATCAAATAACTTTTTCGAAACTCAAATATACATGTTTTACGTTTATTTAACACATTATAACTAAATTAGCATGTTATAACTTAGCTAAGCTCAAATATACATGGTTTAGATATATCTAGCATCATATTACATTTTTATAACAAATCGAAACTCAAATATACATGTTTTACGTTTATTTAGCATATTATAAATAAATTAGCATGTTAAAACCTATCCAAGCTCAAATATACATGTTTTATGTTTAGTTTGCATGTTATAATCATATTACCATTTCATAACAAATCGAAACTCAAATATACATGTTTTACATTTATATAGCATGTTATAATCATATTGCCATTTTATAACAAATATACATGTTTTACGTTTATTTAACACATTATAATTAAATTAGCATGTTATAACTTATCTAAGCTCAAATATACATGTTTTACATTAATTTAGCATGTTATAATCATATTACCGTTTTATAACTAATATACATGTTTTACGTTTATTTAGCATGTTTTAACTAAATTAGTTAGTTATAACTAAAATATACATATTTTAGATTTCATTAGTATGTTATAATCAAATAACTTTTTCGAAACTCAAATACACATGTTTTACGTTTATTTAACATATTATACCTAAATTAGCATGGTGTAACCTATCTAAGCTCAAATATATATTTTTTATGTTTATTTAGCAAGTTATAAACATATTACCTTTTTATAACAAATCGAAACTCAAATATGCATGTATTACATTTATTTAGAATGATTTAATCATATTACCATATTATAACTTGTCGAAACTTATATATAAATATTTTACATTTATTTAGAATGTTATATCTAAATTAGCATGTTACAACTAAAATATACATATTTTAGATTTAATTAGTATGTTATAATCAAATAACTTTTTCGAAACTCAAATACACATGTTTTACGTTTATTTAACATATTATTCCTAAAATAGCATGTTGTAACCTATCTGAGCTCAAATATACATGTTTTTAGTTTATTTAGCATGTTAGAATCATATTACCATTTTATAACAAATCGAAACTAAAATATTTTTTGTTTTACGTGTATTTACTACATAACTTAGACAGATATCGCTTATCTAAAATCAATTATACATGTTTTACATTAATTTAGCATGTTATAATCATATCACCGTTTTATTACATGTTTTACGTTTATTTAGCATGTTTTAACTAAATTAGTTTGCTATAACTAAAATATACATATTTTAGATTTCATTAGTATGTTATAATCAAATAACTTTTTCGAAACACAAATATACATGTTTTACGTTAATATAACATATTATACCTATCTAAACTCAACATGTTTTATGTTTATTTAGCATGTTATAATCATATTACCATTTCATAACAAATCGAAACTCAAATATACATGTTTTACATTAATATAGCGTGTTATAATCATATTACCATTTTATAACAAATCGAAACACAAATAAACATGTTTTACGTTTATTTAGCATGTTTTAACTAAATTAGCATGTTATAACTAAAATATACATATTTTAACTAAATTAGAATGTTCTAACTTATCTAAGCTCAAATATACATGTTTTAGATATATCTAGCATCATATTACCATTTTATAACAAATCGAAACTCAAATATACATGGTATACGTTTATTTAACATATTATAAATAAAATAGCAAGTTATAACTTATCTTAGATCAAATACACATGTTTTAGATTTATTTAGCATGTTATAATCATATTACCGTTTTATAACAAATATACATGTTTTACGTTTATTTAACACATTATAACTAAATTAGCATGTTATAACTTATCTAAGCTCAAATATACATGTTTTAGATATATCTAGCATCATATTACCATTTTATAACAAATCGAAACTCAAATATACATGTTTTACGTTTATTTAGCATATTATAAATAAATTAGCATGTTAAAACCTATCCAAGCTCAAATATACATGTTTTATGTTTATTTTGCATGTTATAATCATATTACCATTTCATAACAAATCGAAACTCAAATATACATGTTTTACATTTATATAGCATGTTATAATCATATTACCATTTTATAACAAATAAAACTCAAATATACATGGTTTTTTGTTATAACTTATCTAAGCTCAAGTATACATGTTTTATATTTAGTTATCATGTTCTAACGATTCTAGCATGTTATAACTTAACTTAATTCAAATATACATGTTTTAGATTTATTTAGAATGATTTAATCAAATTACCATATTATAACTTATCTACACTCAAATTTACATATTTTACATTAATTTATCATGTTATAATCATATTACCATTTTATAACAAATCGAAACTCAAATATACATGTTTTACGTTTATTTAGCATGTTTTAACTAAATTGCCATGTTACAACTAAAATATACATATTTTAGATTTAATTAGTATGTTATAATCAAATAACTTTTTCGAAACTCAAATATACATGTTTTACGTTTATTTAACATATTATACCTAAATTAGCATGTTGTAACCTATCTAAGCTCAAATATACATGTTTTATGTTTATTTAGCATGTTATAAACTTATTATCTTTTTATAACAAATCGAAACTCAAATATACATGTATTACATTTATTTAGAATGATTTAATCATATTACCATATTATAACTTGTTGAAACCTATATATACATGTTTTACATTTATTTAGAATGTTATATCTAAATTAACATGTTACAACTAAAATATACATATATTAGATTTAATTAGTATGTTATAATCAAATAACTTTTTCGAAACTCAAATATACATGTTTTACGTTTATTTAACACATTATAACTAAATTAGCATGTTATAACTTATCTAAGCTCAAATATACATGTTTTAGATATATCTAGCATCATATTACCTTTTTATAACAAATCGAAACTCAAATATACATGTTTTACATTAATTTAGCATGTTATAATCATATTACCGTTTTATAACTAATATACATGTTTTACGTTTATTTAGCATGTTTTAACTAAATTAGTTAGTTATAACTAAAATATACATATTTTAGATTTCATTAGTATGTTATAATCAAATAACTTTTTCGAAACTCAAATACAAATGTTTTACGTTTATTTAACATATTATACCTAAATTAGCATGGTGTAACCTATCTAAGCTCAAATATATATGTTTTATGTTTATTTAGCATGTTATAAACATATTACCTTTTTATAACAAATCGAAACTCAAATATGCATGTATTACATTTATTTAGAATGATTTAATCATATTACCATATTATAACTTGTCGAAACTTATATATACATATTTTACATTTATTTAGAATGTTACAACTAAAATATACATATTTTAGATTTAATTAGTATGTTATAATCAAATAACTTTTTCGAAACTCAAATACACATGTTTTACGTTTATTTAACATATTATTCCTAAAATAGCATGTTGTAACCTATCTGAGCTCAAATATACATGTTTTTAGTTTATTTAGCATGTTAGAATCATATTACCATTTTATAACAAATCGAAACTAAAATATTTTTTGTTTTACGTTTATTTACTACATAACTTAGACAGATATCGCTTATCTAAAATCAATTATACATGTTTTACATTAATTTAGCATGTTATAATCATATCACCGTTTTATTACATGTTTTACGTTTATTTAGCATGTTTTAACTAAATTAGTTTGCTATAACTAAAATATACATATTTTAGATTTCATTAGTATGTTATAATCAAATAACTTTTTCGAAACACAAATATACATGTTTTACGTTAATATAACATATTATACCTATCTAAACTCAACATGTTTTATGTTTATTTAGCATGTTATAATCATATTACCATTTCATAACAAATCGAAACTCAAATATACATGTTTTACATTAATTTAGCATGTTATAATCATATTACCCTTTTATAACAAATCGAAACTCAAATAGACATGTTTTACGTTTATTTAGAATGTTTTATCAAAATTAGCATGTTATAACTAAAATATACATATTTTAAATAAATTAGAATGTTTTAACTTATCTAAGCTCAAATATACATGTTTTAGATATATCTAGCATCATATTACCTTTTTATAACAAATCGAAACTCAAATATACATGGTATACGTTTATTTAACATATTATAAATAAAATAGCAAGTTATAACTTATCTTAGATCAAATACACATGTTTTAGATTTATTTAGCATGTTATAATCATATTACCGTTTTATAACAAATATACATGTTTTACGTTTATTTAACACATTATAACTAAATTAGCATGTTATAACTTATCTAAGCTCAAATATACATGTTTTAGATATATCTAGCATCATATTACCTTCTTATAACAAATCGAAACTCAAATATACATGTTTCACATTAATTTAGCATGTTATAATCATATTACCGTTTTATAACTAATATACATGTTTTACGTTTATTTAGCATGTTTTAACTAAATTAGTTAGTTATAACTAAAATATACATATTTTAGATTTCATTAGTATGTTATAATCAAATAACTTTTTCGAAACTCAAATACACATGTTTTACGTTTATTTAACATATTATAAATAAAATAGCAAGTTATAACTTATCTTAGCTCAAATACACATGTTTTAGATTTATTTAGCATGTTATAATCATATTACCATTTTATAACAAATCGAAACTCAAATATACATGTTTTACATTAATTTAGCATGTTATAATCATATTACCCTTTTATAACAAATCGAAACTCAAATAAACATGTTTTACGTTTATTTAGCATGTTTTAACTAAATTAGCATGTTATAACTAAAATATACATATTTTAACTAGATTAGAATGTTCTAACTTATCTAAGCTCAAATATACATGTTTTAGATATATCTAGCATCAGATTACCTTTTTATAACAAATCGAAACTCAAATATACATGTTTTACGTTTATTTAGCATGTTTTAACTAAATTGCCATGTTATAACAAAAATATACATATACTAAATTTATTTAGTATGTTATAATCAAATAACTTTTTCGAAACTCAAATATACATGTTTTACGTTTATTTAACATATTATACCTAAATTAGCATGTTGTAACCTATCTAAGCTCAAATATACATGTTTTATGTTTATTTAGCATGTTATAAACTTATTATCTTTTTATAACAAATCGAAACTCAAATATACATGTATTACATTTATTTAGAATGATTTAATCATATTACCATATTATAACTTGTTGAAACCTATATATACATGTTTTACATTTATTTAGAATGTTATATCTAAATTAGCATGTTACAACTAAAATATACATATTTTAGATTTAATTAGTATGTTATAATCAAATAACTTTTTCGAAACTCAAATATACATGTTTTACGTTTATTTAACATATTATAAATAAAATAGCAAGTTATAACTTATCTTAGCTCAAATACACATGTTTTAGATTTATTTAGCATGTTATAATCATATTACCATTTTATAACAAATCGAAACTCAAATATACATGTTTTACATTAATTTAGCATGTTATAATCATATTACCCTTTTATAACAAATCGAAACTCAAATAAACATGTTTTACGTTTATTTAGCATGTTTTAACTAAATTAGCATGTTATAACTAAAATATACATATTTTAACTAGATTAGAATGTTCTAACTTATCTAAGCTCAAATATACATGTTTTAGATATATCTAGCATCAGATTACCTTTTTATAACAAATCGAAACTCAAATATACATGTTTTACGTTTATTTAGCATGTTTTAACTAAATTGCCATGTTATAACAAAAATATACATATACTAAATTTATTTAGTATGATATAATCAAATAACTTTTTCGAAACTCAAATATACATGTATTACATTTATTTAGAATGATTTAATCATATTACCATATTATAACTTGTTGAAACCTATATATACACGTTTTACATTTATTTAGAATGTTATATCTAAATTAGCATGTAACAACTAAAATATACATATTTTAGATTTAATTAGTATGTTATAATCAAATAACTTTTTCGAAACTCAAATATACATGTTTTACGTTTATTTAACACATTATAACTAAATTAGCATGTTATAACTTAGCTAAGCTCAAATATACATGGTTTAGATATATCTAGCATCATATTACATTTTTATAACAAATCGAAACTCAAATATACATGTTTTACGTTTATTTAGCATATTATAAATAAATTAGCATGTTAAAACCTATCCAAGCTCAAATATACATGTTTTATGTTTAGTTTGCATGTTATAATCATATTACCATTTCATAACAAATCGAAACTCAAATATACATGTTTTACATTTATATAGCATGTTATAATCATATTGCCATTTTATAACAAATATACATGTTTTACGTTTATTTAACACATTATAACTAAATTAGCATGTTATAACTTATCTAAGCTCAAATATACATGTTTTACATTAATTTAGCATGTTATAATCATATTACCGTTTTATAACTAATATACATGTTTTACGTTTATTTAGCATGTTTTAACTAAATTAGTTAGTTATAACTAAAATATACATATTTTAGATTTCATTAGTATGTTATAATCAAATAACTTTTTCGAAACTCAAATACACATGTTTTACGTTTATTTAACATATTATACCTAAATTAGCATGGTGTAACCTATCTAAGCTCAAATATATATTTTTTATGTTTATTTAGCATGTTATAAACATATTACCTTTTTATAACAAATCGAAACTCAAATATGCATGTATTACATTTATTTAGAATGATTTAATCATATTACCATATTATAACTTGTCGAAACTTATATATAAATATTTTACATTTATTTAGAATGTTATATCTAAATTAGCATGTTACAACTAAAATATACATATTTTAGATTTAATTAGTATGTTATAATCAAATAACTTTTTCGAAACTCAAATACACATGTTTTACGTTTATTTAACATATTATTCCTAAAATAGCATGTTGTAACCTATCTGAGCTCAAATATACATGTTTTTAGTTTATTTAGCATGTTAGAATCATATTACCATTTTATAACAAATCGAAACTAAAATATTTTTTGTTTTACGTGTATTTACTACATAACTTAGACAGATATCGCTTATCTAAAATCAATTATACATGTTTTACATTAATTTAGCATGTTATAATCATATCACCGTTTTATTACATGTTTTACGTTTATTTAGCATGTTTTAACTAAATTAGTTTGTGATAACTAAAATATACATATTTTAAATTTCATTAGTATGTTATAATCAAATAACTTTTTCGAAACTCAAATACACATGTTTTACGTTTATTTAACATATTATACCTAAAATAGCATGTTGTAACCTATCTGGGCTCAAATATACATGTTTTATGTTTATTTTGCATGTTATAATCATATTACCATTTTATAACAAATCGAAACTCAAATATACATGTTTTATGTTTATTTAGCATGTTATAATCATATTACCATTTCATAACAAATCGAAACTCAAATATACATGTTTTACATTAATATAGCGTGTTATAATCATATTACCCTTTTATAACAAATCGAAACACAAATAAACATGTTTTACGTTTATTTAGCATGTTTTAACTAAATTAGCATGTTATAACTAAAATATACATATTTTAACTAAATTAGAATGTTCTAACTTATCTAAGCTCAAATATACATGTTTTAGATATATCTAGCATCATATTACCATTTTATAACAAATCGAAACTCAAATATACATGTTTTACGTTTATTTAGCATGTTATAATCATATTACCATTTTATAACAAATAAAACTCAAATATACATGGTTTTTTGTTATAACTTATCTAAGCTCAAGTATACATGTTTTATATTTAGTTATCATGTTCTAACGATTCTAGCATGTTATAACTTAACTTAATTCAAATATACATGTTTTAGATTTATTTAGAATGATTTAATCAAATTACCATATTATAACTTATCTACACTCAAATTTACATATTTTACATTAATTTATCATGTTATAATCATATTACCATTTTATAACAAATCGAAACTCAAATATACATGTTTTACGTTTATTTAGCATGTTTTAACTAAATTGCCATGTTACAACTAAAATATACATATTTTAGATTTAATTAGTATGTTATAATCAAATAACTTTTTCGAAACTCAAATATACATGTTTTACGTTTATTTAACATATTATACCTAAATTAGCATGTTGTAACCTATCTAAGCTCAAATATACATGTTTTATGTTTATTTAGCATGTTATAAATTTATTATCTTTTTATAACAAATCGAAACTCAAATATACATGTATTACATTTATTTAGAATGATTTAATCATATTACCATATTATAACTTGTTGAAACCTATATATACATGTCTTACATTTATTTAGAATGTTATATCTAAATTAACATGTTACAACTAAAATATACATATATTAGATTTAATTAGTATGTTATAATCAAATAACTTTTTCGAAACTCAAATATACATGTTTTACGTTTATTTAACACATTATAACTAAATTAGCATGTTATAACTTATCTAAGCTCAAATATACATGTTTTAGATATATCTAGCATCATATTACCTTTTTATAACAAATCGAAACTCAAACATACATGGTTTACGTTTATTTAACATATTATAAATAAAATAGCAAGTTATAACTTATCTTAGCTCAAATACACATGTTTTAGATTTATTTAGCATGTTATAATCATATTACCATTTTATAACAAATCGAAACTCAAATATACATGTTTTACATTAATTTAGCATGTTATAATCATATTACCGTTTTATAACAAATATACATGTTTTACGTTTATTTAACACATTATAACTAAATTAGCATGTTATAACTTATCTAAGCTCAAATATACATGTTTTAGATATATCTAGCATCATATTACCTTTTTATAACAAATCGAAACTCAAATATACATGTTTTACATTAATTTAGCATGTTATAATCATATTACCGTTTTATAACTAATATACATGTTTTACGTTTATTTAGCATGTTTTAACTAAATTAGTTAGTTATAACTAAAATATACATATTTTAGATTTCATTAGTATGTTATAATAAAATAACTTTTTCGAAACTCAAATACAAATGTTTTACGTTTATTTAACATATTATACCTAAATTAGCATGGTGTAACCTATCTAAGCTCAAATATATATGTTTTATGTTTATTTAGCATGTTATAAACATATTACCTTTATATAACAAATCGAAACTCAAATATGCATGTATTACATTTATTTAGAATGATTTAATCATATTACCATATTATAACTTGTCGAAACTTATATATAAATATTTTACATTTATTTAGAATGTTATATCTAAATTAGCATGTTACAACTAAAATATACATATTTTAGATTTAATTAGTATGTTATAATCAAATAACTTTTTCGAAACTCAAATACACATGTTTTACGTTTATTTAACATATTATTCCTAAAATAGCATGTTGTAACCTATCTGAGCTCAAATATACATGTTTTTAGTTTATTTAGCATGTTAGAATCATATTACCATTTTATAACAAATCGAAACTAAAATATTTTTTGTTTTACGTTTATTTACTACATAACTTAGACAGATATCGCTTATCTAAAATCAATTATACATGTTTTACATTAATTTAGCATGTTATAATCATATCACAGTTTTATTACATGTTTTACGTTTATTTAGCATGTTTTAACTAAATTAGTTTGTTATAACTAAAATATACATATTTTAGATTTCATTAGTATGTTATAATCAAATAACTTTTTCGAAACACAAATATACATGTTTTACGTTAATATAACATATTATACCTATCTAAACTCAAATATACATGTTTTATGTTTATTTAGCATGTTATAATCATATTACCATTTCATAACAAATCGAAACTCAAATATACATGTTTTACATTTATATAGCATGTTTATAATCATATTACCATTTTATAACAAATAAAACTCAAATAGACATGTTTTTTTGTTATAACTTATCTAAGCTCAAGTATACATGTTTTATATTTAGTTATCATGTTCTAACGATTCTAGCATGTTATAACTTAACTTAATTCAAATATACATGTTTTAGATTTATTTTGAGTGGTTTAATCAAATTTCCATGTTATAACTTATCTACACTCAAATTTACATATTTTACATTAATTTATCATGTTATAATCATATTACCATTTTATAACAAATCGAAACTCAAATATACATATTTTACGTTTATTTAGCATGTTTTAACTAAATTGCCATGTTATAACGAAAATATACATATACTAAATTTATTTAGTATGTTATAATCAAATAACTTTTTCGAAACTCAAATATACATGTTTTACGTTTATTTAACATACTATACCTAAATTAGCATGGTGTAACCTATCTAAGCTCAAATATACATGTTTTACATTAATTTAGCATGTTATAATCATATTACCGTTTTATAACAAATATACATCTTTTACGTTTATTTAACACATTATAACTAAATTAGCAATTATATTTTTTTTAGATAAGTATCTAAGCTCAAATATACATGTTTTAGATATATCTAGCATCATATTACCTTTTTATAACAAATCGAAACTCAAGTATACATGTTTTACGTTTATTTAACATATTATAAATAAAATAGCAAGTTATAACTTATCTTAGCTCAAATACACATGTTTTAGATTTATTTAGCATGTTATAATCATATTACCCTTTTATAACAAATAAAACTCAAATAGACATGTTTTTTGTTATAACTTATCTAAGCTCAAGTATACATGTTTTATATTTAGTTATCATGTTCTAACGATTCTAGCATGTTATAACTTAACTTAATTCAAATATACATGTTTTAGATTTATTTTGAATGATTTAATCAAATTTCCATGTTATAACTTATCTACACTCAAATTTACATATTTTACATTAATTTATCATGTTATAATCATATTACCATTTTATAACAAATCGAAACTCAAATATACATGTTTTACGTTTATTTAGCATGTTTTAACTAAATTGCCATGTTATAACAAAAATATACATATACTAAATTTATTTAGTATGTTATAATCAAATAACTTTTCGAAACTCAAATATACATGTTTTACGTTTATTTAACATATTATACCTAAATTAGCATGTTGTAACCTATCTAAGCTCAAATATACATGTTTTATGTTTATTTAGCATGTTATAAACTTATTATCTTTTTATAACAAATCGAAACTCAAATGTATTACATTTATTTAGAATGATTTAATCATATTACCATATTATAACTTGTTGAAACCTATATATACATGTTTTACATTTATTTAGAATGTTATATCTAAATTAGCATGTTACAACTAAAATATACATATTTTAGATTTAATTAGTATGTTATAATCAAATAACTTTTTCGAAACTCAAATATACATGTTTTACGTTTATTTAACATATTATAAATAAAATAGCAAGTTATTAACTTATCTTAGCTCAAATACACATGTTTTAGATTTATTTAGCATGTTATAATCATATTACCATTTTATAACAAATCGAAACTCAAATATACATGTTTTACGTTTATTTAGCATGTTTTAACTAAATTAGTTTGTTATAGTATGTTATAATCAAATAACTTTTTCGAAACTCAAATATACATGTTTTTCGTTTATTTAACATATTATACCTAAATTAGCATGTTGTAACCTATCTAAGCTCAAATATACATGTTTTATGTTTATTTAGCATGTTATAAACTTATTATCTTTTTATAACAAATCGAAACTCAAATATACATGTATTACATTTATTTAGAATGATTTAATCATATTACCATATTATAACTTGTTGAAACCTATATATACATGTTTTACATTTATTTAGAATGTTATATCTAAATTAGCATGTTACAACTAAAATATACATATTTTAGATTTAATTAGTATGTTATAATCAAATAACTTTTTCGAAACTCAAATATACATGTTTTACGTTTATTTAACATATTATAATTAAAATAGCAAGTTATAACTTATCTTAGCTCAAATACACATGTTTTAGATTTATTTAGCATGTTATAATCATATTACCATTTTATAACAAATCGAAACTCAAATATACATATTTTACATTAATTTAGCATGTTATAATCATATTACCATTTTATAACAAATCGAAACTCAAATAAACATATTTTACGTTTATTTAGCATGTTTTAACTAAATTAGCATGTTATAACTAAAATATACATATTTTAACTAGATTAGAATGTTCTAACTTATCTAAGCTCAAATATACATGTTTTAGATATATCTAGCATCAGATTACCTTTTTATAACAAATCGAAACTCAAATATATATGTTTTACGTTTATTTAGCATGTTTTAACTAAATTGCCATGTTATAACAAAAATATACATATACTAAATTTATTTAGTATGATATAATCAAATAACTTTTTCGAAACTCAAATATACATGTTTTACGTTTATTTAACATAGTATACCTAAATTAGCATGTTGTAACCTATCTAAGCTCAAATATACATGTTTTATGTTTATTTAGCATGTTATAAACTTATTATCTTTTTATAACAAATCGAAACTCAAATATACATGTTTTACGTTTATTTAACATATTATAAATAAAATAGCAAGTTATAACTTATCTTAGCTCAAATACACATGTTTTAGATTTATTTAGCATGTTATAATCATATTACCATTTTATAACAAATCGAAACTCAAATATACATGTTTTACATTAATTTAGCATGTTATAATCATATTACCGTTTTATAACAAATATACATGTTTTACGTTTATTTAACACATTATAACTAAATTAGCATGTTATAACTTAGCTAAGCTCAAATATACATGGTTTAGATATATCGAGCATCATATTACATTTTTATAACAAATCGAAACTCAAATATACATGTTTTACGTTTATTTAGCATATTATAAATAAATTAGCATGTTAAAACCTATCCAAGCTCAAATATACATGTTTTATGTTTAGTTTGCATGTTATAATCATATTACCATTTCATAACAAATCGAAACTCAAATATACATGTTTTACATTTATATAGCATGTTATAATCATATTACCATTTTATAACAAATAAAACTCAAATAGACATGTTTTTTTGTTATAACTTATCTAAGCTCAAGTATACATGTTTTATATTTAGTTATCATGTTCTAACGATTCTAGCATGTTATAACTTAACTTAATTCAAATATACATGTTTTAGATTTATTTTGAGTGGTTTAATCAAATTTCCATGTTATAACTTATCTACACTCAAATTTACATATTTTACATTAATTTATCATGTTATAATCATATTACCATTTTATAACAAATCGAAACTCAAATATACATATTTTACGTTTATTTAGCATGTTTTAACTAAATTGCCATGTTATAACGAAAATATACATATACTAAATTTATTTAGTATGTTATAATCAAATAACTTTTTCGAAACTCAAATATACATGTTTTACGTTTATTTAACATACTATACCTAAATTAGCATGGTGTAACCTATCTAAGCTCAAATATACATGTTTTACATTAATTTAGCATGTTATAATCATATTACCGTTTTATAACAAATATACATCTTTTACGTTTATTTAACACATTATAACTAAATTAGCAATTTATATTTTTTTAGATAAGTATCTAAGCTCAAATATACATGTTTTAGATATATCTAGCATCATATTACCTTTTTATAACAAATCGAAACTCAAGTATACATGTTTTACGTTTATTTAATATATTATAAATAAAATAGCAAGTTATAACTTATCTTAGCTCAAATACACATGTTTTAGATTTATTTAGCATGTTATAATCATATTACCCTTTTATAACAAATAAAACTCAAATAGACATGTTTTTTTGTTATAACTTATCTAAGCTCAAGTATACATGTTTTATATTTAGTTATCATGTTCTAACGATTCTAGCATGTTATAACTTAACTTAATTCAAATATACATGTTTTAGATTTATTTTGAATGATTTAATCAAATTTCCATGTTATAACTTATCTACACTCAAATTTACATATTTTACATTAATTTATCATGTTATAATCATATTACCATTTTATAACAAATCGAAACTCAAATATACATGTTTTACGTTTATTTAGCATGTTTTAACTAAATTGCCATGTTATAACAAAAATATACATATACTAAATTTATTTAGTATGTTATAATCAAATAACTTTTTCGAAACTCAAATATACATGTTTTACGTTTATTTAACATATTATACCTAAATTAGCATGTTGTAACCTATCTAAGCTCAAATATACATGTTTTATGTTTATTTAGCATGTTATAAACTTATTATCTTTTTATAACAAATCGAAACTCAAATGTATTACATTTATTTAGAATGATTTAATCATATTACCATATTATAACTTGTTGAAACCTATATATACATGTTTTACATTTATTTAGAATGTTATATCTAAATTAGCATGTTACAACTAAAATATACATATTTTAGATTTAATTAGTATGTTATAATCAAATAACTTTTTCGAAACTCAAATATACATGTTTTACGTTTATTTAACATATTATAAATAAAATAGCAAGTTATAACTTATCTTAGCTCAAATACACATGTTTTAGATTTATTTAGCATGTTATAATCATATTACCATTTTATAACAAATCGAAACTCAAATATACATGTTTTACGTTTATTTAGCATGTTTTAACTAAATTAGTTTGTTATAGTATGTTATAATCAAATAACTTTTTCGAAACTCAAATATACATGTTTTACGTATATTTAACATATTATACCTAAATTAGCATGTTGTAAGCTATCTAAGCTCATATATACATGTGTTATGTTTATTAAGATTGTTATAAGCATATTACCATTTTATAACAAATCGAAACTCAAATATTTTCTGTTTTACGTGTATTTACCATATTATAACCAACTTCGCATGTTATTGCTTATCAAAGATCAAATATACATGTTTTACATTTATTTAGCATGTTATAATCATATTACCGTTTTATAATAAACATACATGTTTTACGTTTATTTACCATATTATAACTAACTTAGCATTTTATCACTTTTGTAAGCTGAAATATACATGTTTTATATTTGTTAGCATGTTCTAACGATTCTAGCATGTAACTTAACTTAACTCAAATATTCATGTTTTAGATTTATTTAGAATGATTTAATCAAATTACCATACTATAACTTATCTACACTCAAATTTACATGTTTTAAATTTATTTAGCATGTTATAATCATATTACCATTTTATAACAAATCGAAACTCAAATATACATATTTGACATTAATTTAATAATTAATTTGTTTTATAACCGTTTTATAACAAATATACATGTTTTACGTTTATTTAGAATGTTATATCTAAATTAGCATGTTACAACTAAAATATACATATATTAGATTTATTTAGTATGTTATAATCAATAACTTTTTCGAAACTCAAATATACATGTTTTTCGTTTATTTAACATATTATACCTAAATTAGCATGTTGTAACCTATCTAAGCTCAAATATACATGTTTTATGTTTATTTAGCATGTTATAAACTTATTATCTTTTTATAACAAATCGAAACTCAAACATACATGTATTACATTTATTTAGAATGATTTAATCATATTACCATATTATAACTTGTTGAAACCTATATATACATGTTTTACATTTATTTAGAATGTTATATCTAAATTAGCATGTTACAACTAAAATATACATATTTTAGATTTAATTAGTATGTTATAATCAAATAACTCTTTCGAAAGTCAAGTATACATGTTTTACGTTTATTTAACATATTATAAATAAAATAGCAAGTTATAACTTATCTACACTCAAATTTACATGTTTTAAATTTATTTAGCATGTTATAATCATATTACCATTTTATAACAAATCGGAACTCAAATATACACGGTTTACGTTTATTTAGCATGTTTTAACTAAATTGCCATGTTATAACAAAAATATACATATACTAAATTTATTTAGTATGTTATAATCAAATAACTTTTTCGAAACTCAAATATACATGTTTTACGTTTATTTAACATATTATACCTAAATTAGCATGTTGTAACCTATCTAAGCTCAAATATACATGTTTTATGTTTATTTAGCATGTTATAAACTTATTATCTTTTTATAACAAATCGAAACTCAAATGTATTACATTTATTTAGAATGATTTAATCATATTACCATATTATAACTTGTTGAAACCTATATATACATACATGTTTTACATTTATTTAGAATGTTATATCTAAATTAGCATGTTACAACTAAAATATACATATATTAGATTTAATTAGTATGTTATAATCAAATAACTTTTTCGAAACTCAAATATACATGTTTTACGTTTATTTAACACATTATAACTAAATCAGCATGTTATAACTTACCTAAGCTCAAATATACATGTTTTAGATATATCTAGCATCATATTACCTTTTTATAACAAATCGAAACTCAAATATACATGGTTTACGTTTATTTAACATATTATAAATAAAATAGCAAGTTATAACTTATCTTAGCTCAAATACACATGTTTTACATTTATTTAGCATGTTATAATCATATTACCATTTTATAACAAATCGAAACTCAAATATACATGTTTTACATTAATTTAGCATGTTATAATCATATTACCGTTTTATAACAAATATACATGTTTTACGTTTATTTAACACATTATAACTAAATTAGCATGTTATAACTTACCTAAGCTCAAATATACATGTTTTAGATATATCTAGCATCATATTACCTTTTTATAACAAATCGAAACTCAAATATACATGGTTTACGTTTATTTAACATATTATAAATAAAATAGCAAGTTATAACTTATCTTAGCTCAAATACACATGTTTTACATTTATTTAGCATGTTATAATCATATTACCATTTTATAACAAATCGAAACTCAAATATACATGTTTTACATTAATTTAGCATGTTATAATCATATTACCGTTTTATAACAAATATACATGTTTTACGTTTATTTAACACATTATAACTAAATTAGCATGTTATAACTTATCTAAGCTCAAATATACATGTTTTAGATATATCTAGCATCATATTACCTTTTTATAACAAATCGAAACTCAAATATACATGTTTTACATTAATTTAGCATGTTATAATCATATTACCGTTTTATAACTAATATACATGTTTTACGTTTATTTAGCATGTTTTAACTAAATTAGTTAGTTATAACTAAAATATACATATTTTAGATTTCATTAGTATGTTATAATCAAATAACTTTTTCGAAACTCAAATACACATGTTTTACGTTTATTATACATATTTTAGATTACAAATAACTTTTTCGAAACTCAAATACACATGTTTTACGTTTATTTAACATATTATTCCTAAAATAGCATGTTGTAACCTATCTGAGCTCAAATATACATGTTTTTAGTTTATTTAGCATGTTAGAATCATATTACCATTTAATAAAAAATCGAAACTAAAATATTTTTTGTTTTACGTTTATTTACTACATAACTTAGACAGATATCGCTTATCTAAAATCAATTATACATGTTTTACATTAATTTAGCATGTTATAATCATATTACCGTTTTATAACTAATATACATGTTTTACGTTTATTTAGCATGTTTTAACTAAATTAGTTAGTTATAACTAAAATATACATATTTTAGATTTCATTAGTATGTTATAATCAAATAACTTTTTCGAAACTCAAATACACATGTTTTACGTTTATTTAACATATTTTACCTAAATTAGCATGGTGTAACCTATCTAAGCTCAAATATATATGTTTTATGTTTATTTAGTATGTTATAAACATATTGCCTTTTTATAACAAATCGAAACTCAAATATGCATGTATTACATTTATTTAGAATGATTTAATCATATTACCATATTATAACTTGTCGAAACTTATATATACATATTTTACATTTATTTAGAATGTTATATCTAAATTAGCATGTTACAACTAAAATATACATATTTTAGATTACAAATAACTTTTTCGAAACTCAAATACACATGTTTTACGTTTATTTAACATATTATTCCTAAAATAGCATGTTGTAACCTATCTGAGCTCAAATATACATGTTTTTAGTTTATTTAGCATGTTAGAATCATATTACCATTTTATAAAAAATCGAAACTAAAATATTTTTTGTTTTACGTTTATTTACTACATAACTTAGACAGATATCGCTTATCTAAAATCAATTATACCTGTTTTACATTAATTTAGCATGTTATAATCATATTACCGTTTTATTACAAATATACATGTTTTACGTTTATTTAGCATGTTTTAACTAAATTAGTTTGTTATAACTAAAATACACATATTTTAAATTTCATTAGTATGTTATAATCAAATAACTTTTTCGAAACTCAAATACACATGTTTTACGTTTATTTAACATATTATACCTAAAATAGCATGTTGTAACCTATCTGAGCTCAAATATACATGTTTTATGTTTATTTAGCATGTTATAAACATATTACCATTTTATAACAAATCGAAACTCAAATATACATGTTTTATGTTTATTTAGCATGTGATAAGCATATTACCATTTCATAACAAATCGAAACTCAAATAAACATGTTTTACGTTTATTTAGCATGTTTTAACTAAATTAGTTTGTTATAACTAAAATATACATATTTTAGATTTCATTAGTATGTTATAATCAAATAACTTTTTCGAAACACAAATATACATGTTTTACGTTAATATAACATATTATACCTATCTAAACTCAAATATACATGTTTTATGTTTATTTAGCATGTTATAATCATATTACCATTTCATAACAAATCGAAACTCAAATATACATGTTTTACATTAATTTAGCATGTTATAATCATATTACCCTTTTATAACAAATCGAAACTCAAATAAACATCTTTTACGTTTATTTAGCATGTTTTAACTAAATTAGCATGTTATAACTAAAATATACATATTTTAACTAAATTAGAATGTTCTAACTTATCTAAGCTCAAATATACATGTTTTAGATATATCTAACATCATATTACCTTTTTATAACAAATCGAAACTCAAATATACATGTTTTACGTTTATTTAGCATATTATAAATAAATTAGCATGTTAAAACTTATCCAAGCTCAAATATACATGTTTTATGTTTATTTTGCATGTTATAATCATATTACCATTTCATAACAAATCGAAACTCAAATATACATGTTTTACATTTATATAGCATGTTATAATCATATTACCATTTTATAACAAATAAAACTCAAATATACATGTTTTTTTGTTATAACTTATCTAAGCTCAAGTATACATGTTTTATATTTGGTTATCATGTTGTAACGATTCTAGCATGTTATAACTTAACTTAATTCAAATATACATGTTTTAGATTTATTTTGAATGATTTAATCAAATTTCTATGTTATAACTTATCTACACTCAAATTTACATCTTTTACATTAATTTATCATGTTATAATCATATTACCATTTTATAACAAATCGAAACTCAAATATACATGTTTTACGTTTATTTAGCATGTTTTAACTAAATTGCCATGTATAACAAAAATATACATATACTAAATTTATTTAGAATGTTATAATCAAATAACTTTTTCGAAACTCAAATATACATGTGTTACGTTTATTTAACATATTATACCTAAATTAGCATGTTGTAACCTATCTAAGCTCAAATATACATGTTTTATGTTTATTTAGCATGTTATAAACTTATTATCTTTTTAAAACAAATCGAAACTCAAATATACATGTATTACATTTATTTAGATATTACCATATTATAACTTGTTGAAACCTATATATACATGTTTTACATTTATTTAGAATGTTATATCTAAATTAGCATGTTACAACTAAAATATACATATTTTAGATTTAATTAGTATGTTATAATCAGATAACTCTTTCGAAACTCAAATATACATGTTTTACGTTTATTTAACATCTTATAAATAAATAGCAAGTTATAACTTATCTTAGCTCAAATACACATGTTTTAGATTTATTTAGCATGTTATAATCATATTACCATTTTATAACAAATCGAAACTCAAATATACATGTTTTACGTTTATTTAGCATGTTTTAACTAAATTAGTTTGTTATAGTATGTTATAATCAAATAACTTTTTCGAAACTCAAATATACATGTTTTACGTATATTTAACATATTATACCTAAATTAGCATGTTGTAACCTATCTAAGCTCATATATACATGTGTTATGTTTATTAAGATTGTTATAAACATATTACCATTTTATAACAAATCGAAACTCAAATATTTTCTGTTTTACGTGTATTTACCATATTATAACCAACTTCGCATGTTATTGCTTATCTAAGATCAAATATACATGTTTTACATTTATTTAGCATGTTATAATCATATTACCGTTTTATAATAAACATACATGTTTTACGTTTATTTACCATATTATAACTAACTTAGCATGTTATCACTTTTGTAAGCTCAAATATACATGTCTTATATTTGTTAGCATGTTCTAACGATTCTAGCATGTAACTTAATTTAATTCAAATATACATGTTTTAGATTTATTTAGAATGATTTAATCAAATGACCATATTATAACTTATCTACACTCAAATTTACATGTTTTAAATTTATTTAGCATGATATAATCATATTACCATTTTATAACAAATCGAAACTCAAATATACATATTTTACATTAATTTAATAATTAATTTGTTTTACATTTATTTTATTACCGTTTTATAACAAATATACATGTTTTACGTTTATTTAACATATTATACCTAAATTAGCATGTTGTAACTAAGCTCATATATACATGTTTTATGTTTATTTGTCATGTTATAATCATATTACCATTTCATAACAAATCGAAACTCAAATATACATGTTTTACATTTATATAGCATGTTATAATCATATTACCATTTTATAACAAATAAAACTCAAATATACATGTTTTTTTGTTATAACTTATCTAAGCTCAAGTATACATGTTTTATATTTAGTTATCATGTTCTAACGATTCTAGCATGTTATAACTTAACTTAATTCAAATATACATGTTTTAGATTTATTTTGAATGATTTAATCAAATTTCCATGTTATAACTTATCTACACTCAAATTTACATATTTTATATTAATTTATCATGTTATAATCATATTACCATTTTATAACAAATTGAAACTCAAATGTACATGTTTTACGTTTATTTAGCATGTTTTAACTAAATTGCCATGTTATAACAAAAATATACATATACTAAAGTTTATTTAGTATGTTATAATCAAATAACTTTTTCGAAACTCAAATATACATGTTTTACGTTTATTTAACATATTATACCTAAATTAGCATGTTGTGACCTATCTAAGCTCAAATATACATGTTTTATGTTTATTTAGCATGTTATAAACTTATTATCTTTTTATAACAAATCGAAACTCAAATGTATTACATTTATTTAGAATGATTTAATCATATTACCATATTATAACTTGTTGAAACCTATATATACATGTTTTACATTTATTTAGAATGTTATATCTAAATTAGCATGTTACAACTAAAATATACATATTTTAGATTTAATTAGTATGTTATAATCAAATAACTTTTTCGAAACTCAAATACACATGTTTTACGTTTATTTAACATATTATTCCTAAAATAGCATGTTGTAACCTATCTGAGCTCAAATATACATGTTTTTAGTTTATTTAGCATGTTAGAATCATATTACCATTTTATAACAAATCGAAACTAAAATATTTTTTGTTTTACGTTTATTTACTACATAACTTAGACAGATATCGCTTATCTAAAATCAATTATACATGTTTTACATTAATTTAGCATGTTATAATCATATCACCGTTTTATTACATGTTTTACGTTTATTTAGCATGTTTTAACTAAATTAGTTTGTTATAACTAAAATATACATATTTTAGATTTCATTAGTATGTTATAATCAAATAACTTTTTCGAAACACAAATATACATGTTTTACGTTAATATAACATATTATACCTATCTAAACTCAAATATACATGTTTTATGTTTATTTAGCATGTTATAATCATATTACCATTTCATAACAAATCGAAACTCAAATATACATGTTTTACATTAATTTAGCATGTTATAATCATATTACCCTTTTATAACAAATCGAAACTCAAATAAACATGTTTTACGTTTATTTAGCATGTTTTAACTAAATTAGCATGTTATAACTAAAATATACATATTTAAACTAAATTAGAATGTTCTAACTTATCTAAGCTCAAATATACATGTTTTAGATATATCTAGCATCATATTACCTTTTTATAACAAATCGAAACTCAAATATACATGTTTTACGTTAATATAACATATTATACCTATCTAAACTCAAATATACATTTTTTATGTTTATTTAGCATGTTATAATCATATTACCCTTTTATAACAAATCGAAACTCAAATAAACATGTTTTACGTTTATTTAGCATGTTTTAACTAAATTAGCAAGTTATAACTAAAATATACATATTTTAACTAAATTAGAATGTTCTAACTTATCTAAGCTCAAATATACATGTTTTAGATATATCTAGCATCATATTACCTTTTTATAACAAATCGAAACTCAAATATACATGTTTTACGTTAATATAACATATTATACCTATCTAAACTCAAATATACATGTTTTATGTTTATTTAGCATGTTATAATCATATTACCATTTCATAACAAATCGAAACTCAAATATACATGTTTTACATTAATTTAGCATGTTATAATCATATTACCCTTTTATAACAAATCGAAACTCAAATAAACATGTTTTACGTTTATTTAGCATGTTTTAACTAAATTAGCATGTTATAACTAAAATATACATATTTAAACTAAATTAGAATGTTCTAACTTATCTAAGCTCAAATATACATGTTTTAGATATATCTAGCATCATATTACCTTTTTATAACAAATCGAAACTCAAATATACATGTTTTACGTTAATATAACATATTATACTTATCTAAACTCAAATATACATTTTTTATGTTTATTTAGCATGTTATAATCATATTACCCTTTTATAACAAATCGAAACTCAAATAAACATGTTTTACGTTTATTTAGCATGTTTTAACTAAATTAGCAAGTTATAACTAAAATATACATATTTTAACTAAATTAGAATGTTCTAACTTATCTAAGCTCAAATATACATGTTTTAGATATATCTAGCATCATATTACCTTTTTATAACAAATCGAAACTCAAATATACATGTTTTACGTTAATATAACATATTATACCTATCTAAACTCAAATATACATGTTTTACATTAATTTAGCATGTTATAATCATATTACCCTTTTATAACAAATCGAAACTCAAATAAACATGTTTTACGTTTATTTAGCATGTTTTAACTAAATTAGCATGTTATAACTAAAATATACATATTTAAACTAAATTAGAATGTTCTAACTTATCTAAGCTCAAATATACATGTTTTAGATATATCTAGCATCATATTACCTTTTTATAACAAATCGAAACTCAAATATACATGTTTTACGTTAATATAACATATTATACCTATCTAAACTCAAATATACATTTTTTATGTTTATTTAGCATGTTATAATCATATTACCCTTTTATAACAAATCGAAACTCAAATAAACATGTTTTACGTTTATTTAGCATGTTTTAACTAAATTAGCAAGTTATAACTAAAATATACATATTTTAACTAAATTAGAATGTTCTAACTTATCTAAGCTCAAATATACATGTTTTAGATATATCTAGCATCATATTACCTTTTTATAACAAATCGAAACTCAAATATACATGTTTTACGTTTATTTAGCATATTATAAATAAATTAGCATGTTAAAACCTATCCAAGCTCAAATATACATGTTTTATGTTTATTTTGCATGTTATAATCATATTACCATTTCATAACAAATCGAAACTCAAATATATATGTTTTACATTTATATAGCATGTTATAATCATATTACCATTTTATAACAAATAAAACTCAAATATACATGTTTTTTTGTTATAACTTATCTAAGCTCAAGTATACATGTTTTATATTTAGTTATCATGTTCTAACGATTCTAGCATGTTATAACTTAACTTAATTCAAATATACATGTTTTAGATTTATTTTGAATGATTTAATCAAATTTCCATGTTATAACTTATCTACACTCAAATTTACATATTTTACATTAATTTATCATGTTATAATCATATTACCATTTTATAACAAATCGAAACTCAAATATACACGGTTTACGTTTATTTAGCATGTTTTAACTAAATTGCCATGTTATAACAAAAATATACATATACTAAATTTATTTAGTATGTTATAATCAAATAACTTTTTCGAAACTCAAATATACATGTTTTACGTTTATTTAACATATTATACCTAAATTAGCATGTTGTAACCTATCTAAGCTCAAATATACATGTTTTATGTTTATTTAGCATGTTATAAACTTATTATCTTTTTATAACAAATCGAAACTCAAATATGCATGTATTACATTTATTTAGAATGATTTAATCATATTACCATATTATAACTTGTTGAAACCTATATATACATGTTTTACATTTATTTAGAATGTTATATCTAAATTAGCATGTTACAACTAAAATATACATATTTTAGATTTAATTAGTATGTTATAATCAAATAACTTTTTCGAAACTCAAATACACATGTTTTACGTTTATTTAACATATTATTCCTAAAATAGTATGTTGTAACCTATCTGAGCTCAAATATACATGTTTTTAGTTTATTTAGCATGTTAGAATCATATTACCATTTTATAACAAATCGAAACTAAAATATTTTTTGTTTTACGTTTATTTACTACATAACTTAGACAGATATCGCTTATCTAAAATCAATTATACATGTTTTACATTAATTTAGCATGTTATAATCATATCACCGTTTTATTACATGTTATACGTTTATTTAGCATGTTTTAACTAAATTAGTTTGTTATAACTAAAATATACATATTTTAGATTTCATTAGTATGTTATAATCAAATAACTTTTTCGAAACACAAATATACATGTTTTACGTTAATATAACATATTATACCTATCTAAACTCAAATATACATGTTTTATGTTTATTTAGCATGTTATAATCATATTACCATTTCATAACAAATCGAAACTCAAATATACATGTTTTACATTAATTTAGCATGTTATAATCATATTACCCTTTTATAACAAATCGAAACTCAAATAAACATGTTTTACGTTTATTTAGCATGTTTTAACTAAATTAGCATGTTATAACTAAAATATACATATTTAAACTAAATTAGAATGTTCTAACTTATCTAAGCTCAAATATACATGTTTTAGATATATCTAGCATCATATTACCTTTTTATAACAAATCGAAACTCAAATATACATGTTTTACGTTAATATAACATATTATACCTATCTAAACTCAAATATACATTTTTTATGTTTATTTAGCATGTTATAATCATATTACCCTTTTATAACAAATCGAAACTCAAATAAACATGTTTTACGTTTATTTAGCATGTTTTAACTAAATTAGCAAGTTATAACTAAAATATACATATTTTAACTAAATTAGAATGTTCTAACTTATCTAAGCTCAAATATACATGTTTTAGATATATCTAGCATCATATTACCTTTTTATAACAAATCGAAACTCAAATATACATGTTTTACGTTAATATAACATATTATACCTATCTAAACTCAAATATACATGTTTTATGTTTATTTAGCATGTTATAATCATATTACCATTTCATAACAAATCGAAACTCAAATATACATGTTTTACATAAATTTAGCATGTTATAATCATATTACCCTTTTATAACAAATCGAAACTCAAGTAAACATGTTTTACGTTTATTTAGCATGTTTTAACTAAATTAGCATGTTATAACTAAAATATACATATTTTAACTAAATTAGAATGTTCTAACTTATCTAAGCTCAAATATACATGTTTTAGATATATCTAGCATCATATTACCTTTTTATAACAAATCGAAACTCAAATATACATGTTTTACGTTAATATAACATATTATACCTATCTAAACTCAAATATACATGTTTTATGTTTATTTAGCATGTTATAATCATATTACCATTTCATAACAAATCGAAACTCAAATATACATGTTTTACATTAATTTAGCATGTTATAATCATATTACCCTTTTATAACAAATCGAAACTCAAATAAACATGTTTTACGTTTATTTAGCATGTTTTAACTAAATTAGCATGTTATAACTAAAATATACATATTTAAACTAAATTAGAATGTTCTAACTTATCTAAGCTCAAATATACATGTTTTAGATATATCTAGCATCATATTACCTTTTTATAACAAATCGAAACTCAAATATACATGTTTTACGTTAATATAACATATTATACCTATCTAAACTCAAATATACATTTTTTATGTTTATTTAGCATGTTATAATCATATTACCCTTTTATAACAAATCGAAACTCAAATAAACATGTTTTACGTTTATTTAGCATGTTTTAACTAAATTAGCAAGTTATAACTAAAATATACATATTTTAACTAAATTAGAATGTTCTAACTTATCTAAGCTCAAATATACATGTTTTAGATATATCTAGCATCATATTACCTTTTTATAACAAATCGAAACACAAATATACATGTTTTACGTTTATTTAGCATATTATAAATAAATTAGCATGTTAAAACCTATCCAAGCTCAAATATACATGTTTTATGTTTATTTTGCATGTTATAATCATATTACCATTTCATAACAAATCGAAACTCATATATATGTTTTACATTTATATAGCATGTTATAATCATATTACCATTTTATAACAAATAAAACTCAAATATACATGTTTTTTTGTTATAAATTATCTAAGCTCAAGTATACATGTTTTATATTTAGTTATCATGTTCTAACGATTCTAGCATGTTATAACTTAACTTAATTCAAATATACATGTTTTAGATTTATTTTGAATGATTTAATCAAATTTCCATGTTATAACTTATCTACACTCAAATTTACATATTTTACATTAATTTATCATGTTATAATCATATTACCATTTTATAACAAATCGAAACTCAAATATACACGGTTTACGTTTATTTAGCATGTTTTAACTAAATTGCCATGTTATAACAAAAATATACATATACTAAATTAATTTAGTATGTTATAATCAAATAACTTTTTCGAAACTCAAATACACATGTTGTACGTTTATTTAACATATTATACCTAAATTAGCATGGTGTAACCTATCTAAGCTCAAATATATATGTTTTATGTTTATTTAGCATGTTATAAACATATTACCTTTTTATAACAAATCGAAACTCAAATATGCATGTATTACATTTATTTAGAATGATTTAATCATATTACCATATTATAACTTGTCGATACTTATATATACATATTTTACATTAATTTAGAATGTTATATCTAAATTAGCATGTTACAACTAAAATATACATATTTTAGATTTAATTAGTATGTTATAATCAAATAACTTTTTCGAAACTCAAATACACATGTTTTACGTTTATTTAACATATTATTCCTAAAATAGCATGTTGTAACCTATCTGAGCTCAAATATACATGTTTTTAGTTTATTTAGCATGTTTTAACTAAATTAGTTAGTTATAACTAAAATATACATATTTTAGATTTCATTAGTATGTTATAATCAAATAACTTTTTCGAAACTCAAATACACATGTTTTACGTTTATTTAACATATTATTCCTAAAATAGCATGGTGTAACCATCTAAGCTCAAATATATATGTTTTATGTTTATTTAGCATGTTATAAACATATTACCTTTTTATAACAAATCGAAACTCAAATATGCATGTATTACATTTATTTAGAATGATTTAATCATATTACCATATTATAACTTGTCGAAACTTATATATACATATTTTACATTTATTTAGAATGTTATATCTAAATTAGCATGTTACAACTAAAATATACATATTTTAGATTTAATTAGTATGTTATAATCAACTAACTTTTTCGAAACTCAAATATACATGTTTTACGTTTATTTAACATATTATAAATAAAATAGCAAGTTATAACTTATCTTAGCTCAAATACACATGTTTTAGATTTATTTAGCATGTTATAATCATATTACCATTTTATAACAAATCGAAACTCAAATATACATGTTTTACATTAATTTAGCATGTTATAATCATATTACCCTTTTATAACAAATCGAAACTCAAATAAACATGTTTTACGTTTATTTAGCATGTTTTAACTAAATTAGCATGTTATAACTAAAATATACATATTTTAACTAGATTAGAATGTTCTAACTTATCTAAGCTCAAATATACATGTTTTAGATATATCTAGCATCAGATTACCTTTTTATAACAAATCGAAACTCAAATATACATGTTTTACGTTTATTTAGCATGTTTTAACTAAATTGCCATGTTATAACAAAAATATACATATACTAAATTTATTTAGTATGTTATAATCAAATAACTTTTTCGAAACTCAAATATACATGTTTTACGTTTATTTAACATATTATACCTAAATTAGCATGTTGTAACCTATCTAAGCTCAAATATACATGTTTTATGTTTATTTAGCATGTTATAAACTTATTATCTTTTTATAACAAATCGAAACTCAAATATACATGTATTACATTTATTTAGAATGATTTAATCATATTACCATATTATAACTTGTTGAAACCTATATATACATGTTTTACATTTATTTAGAATGTTATATCTAAATTAGCATGTTACAACTAAAATATACATATTTTAGATTTAATTAGTATGTTATAATCAAATAACTTTTTCGAAACTCAAATATACATGTTTTACGTTTATTTAACATATTATAAATAAAATAGCAAGTTATAACTTATCTTAGCTCAAATACACATGTTTTAGATTTATTTAGCATGTTATAATCATATTACCATTTTATAACAAATCGAAACTCAAATATACATGTTTTACATTAATTTAGCATGTTATAATCATATTACCCTTTTATAACAAATCGAAACTCAAATAAACATGTTTTACGTTTATTTAGCATGTTTTAACTAAATTAGCATGTTATAACTAAAATATACATATTTTAACTAGATTAGAATGTTCTAACTTATCTAAGCTCAAATATACATGTTTTAGATATATCTAGCATCAGATTACCTTTTTATAACAAATCGAAACTCAAATATACATGTTTTACGTTTATTTAGCATGTTTTAACTAAATTGCCATGTTATAACAAAAATATACATATACTAAATTTATTTAGTATGTTATAATCAAATAACTTTTTCGAAACTCAAATATACATGTTTTACGTTTATTTAACATATTATACCTAAATTAGCATGTTGTAACCTATCTAAGCTCAAATATACATGTTTTATGTTTATTTAGCATGTTATAAACTTATTATCTTTTTATAACAAATCGAAACTCAAATATACATGTATTACATTTATTTAGAATGATTTAATCATATTACCATATTATAACTTGTTGAAACCTATATATACATGTTTTACATTTATTTAGAATGTTATATCTAAATTAGCATGTTACAACTAAAATATACATATTTTAGATTTAATTAGTATGTTATAATCAAATAACTTTTTCGAAACTCAAATATACATGTTTTACGTTTATTTAACATATTATAAATAAAATAGCAAGTTATAACTTATCTTAGCTCAAATACACATGTTTTAGATTTATTTAGCATGTTATAATCATATTACCATTTTATAACAAATCGAAACTCAAATATACATGTTTTACATTAATTTAGCATGTTATAATCATATTACCCTTTTATAACAAATCGAAACTCAAATAAACATGTTTTACGTTTATTTAGCATGTTTTAACTAAATTAGCATGTTATAACTAAAATATACATATTTTAACTAGATTAGAATGTTCTAACTTATCTAAGCTCAAATATACATGTTTTAGATATATCTAGCATCAGATTACCTTTTTATAACAAATCGAAACTCAAATATACATGTTTTACGTTTATTTAGCATGTTTTAACTAAATTGCCATGTTATAACAAAAATATACATATACTAAATTTATTTAGTATGATATAATCAAATAACTTTTTCGAAACTCAAATATACATGTATTACATTTATTTAGAATGATTTAATCATATTACCATATTATAACTTGTTGAAACCTATATATACACGTTTTACATTTATTTAGAATGTTATATCTAAATTAGCATGTAACAACTAAAATATACATATATTAGATTTAATTAGTATGTTATAATCAAATAACTTTTTCGAAACTCAAATATACATGTTTTACGTTTATTTAACACATTATAACTAAATTAGCATGTTATAACTTAGCTAAGCTCAAATATACATGGTTTAGATATATCTAGCATCATATTACATTTTTATAACAAATCGAAACTCAAATATACATGTTTTACGTTTATTTAGCATATTATAAATAAATTAGCATGTTAAAACCTATCCAAGCTCAAATATACATGTTTTATGTTTAGTTTGCATGTTATAATCATATTACCATTTCATAACAAATCGAAACTCAAATATACATGTTTTACATTTATATAGCATGTTATAATCATATTGCCATTTTATAACAAATATACATGTTTTACGTTTATTTAACACATTATAACTAAATTAGCATGTTATAACTTATCTAAGCTCAAATATACATGTTTTACATTAATTTAGCATGTTATAATCATATTACCGTTTTATAACTAATATACATGTTTTACGTTTATTTAGCATGTTTTAACTAAATTAGTTAGTTATAACTAAAATATACATATTTTAGATTTCATTAGTATGTTATAATCAAATAACTTTTTCGAAACTCAAATACACATGTTTTACGTTTATTTAACATATTATACCTAAATTAGCATGGTGTAACCTATCTAAGCTCAAATATATATGTTTTATGTTTATTTAGCATGTTATAAACATATTACCTTTTTATAACAAATCGAAACTCAAATATGCATGTATTACATTTATTTAGAATGATTTAATCATATTACCATATTATAACTTGTCGAAACTTATATATAAATATTTTACATTTATTTAGAATGTTATATCTAAATTAGCATGTTACAACTAAAATATACATATTTTAGATTTAATTAGTATGTTATAATCAAATAACTTTTTCGAAACTCAAATACACATGTTTTACGTTTATTTAACATATTATTCCTAAAATAGCATGTTGTAACCTATCTGAGCTCAAATATACATGTTTTTAGTTTATTTAGCATGTTAGAATCATATTACCATTTTATAACAAATCGAAACTAAAATATTTTTTGTTTTACGTGTATTTACTACATAACTTAGACAGATATCGCTTATCTAAAATCAATTATACATGTTTTACATTAATTTAGCATGTTATAATCATATCACCGTTTTATTACATGTTTTACGTTTATTTAGCATGTTTTAACTAAATTAGTTTGTGATAACTAAAATATACATATTTTAAATTTCATTAGTATGTTATAATCAAATAACTTTTTCGAAACTCAAATACACATGTTTTACGTTTATTTAACATATTATACCTAAAATAGCATGTTGTAACCTATCTGGGCTCAAATATACATGTTTTATGTTTATTTTGCATGTTATAATCATATTACCATTTTATAACAAATCAAAACTCAAATATACATGTTTTATGTTTATTTAGCATGTGATAATCATATTACCATTTCATAACAAATCGAAACTCAAATAAACATGTTTTACGTTTATTTAGAATGTTTTAACTAAATTAGTTTGTTATAACTAAAATATACATATTTTAAATTTCATTAGTATGTTATAATCAAATAACTTTTTCGAAACACATATATACATGTTTTACGTTAATATAACATATTATACCTATCTAAACTCAAATATACATGTTTTATGTTTATTTAGCATGTTATAATCATATTACCATTTCATAACAAATCGAAACTCAAATATACATGTTTTACATTAATATAGCGTGTTATAATCATATTACCCTTTTATAACAAATCGAAACACAAATAAACATGTTTTACGTTTATTTAGCATGTTTTAACTAAATTAGCATGTTATAACTAAAATATACATATTTTAACTAAATTAGAATGTTCTAACTTATCTAAGCTCAAATATACATGTTTTAGATATATCTAGCATCATATTACCATTTTATAACAAATCGAAACTCAAATATACATGTTTTACGTTTATTTAGCATATTATAAATAAATTAGCATGTTAAAACCTATCCAAGCTCAAATATACATGTTTTATGTTTATTTTGCATGTTATAATCATATTACCATTTCATAACAAATCGAAACTCAAATATACATGTTTTACATTTATATAGCATGTTATAATCATATTACCATTTTATAACAAATAAAACTCAAATATACATGGTTTTTTGTTATAACTTATCTAAGCTCAAGTATACATGTTTTATATTTAGTTATCATGTTCTAACGATTCTAGCATGTTATAACTTAACTTAATTCAAATATACATGTTTTAGATTTATTTAGAATGATTTAATCAAATTACCATATTATAACTTATCTACACTCAAATTTACATATTTTACATTAATTTATCATGTTATAATCATATTACCATTTTATAACAAATCGAAACTCAAATATACATGTTTTACGTTTATTTAGCATGTTTTAACTAAATTGCCATGTTACAACTAAAATATACATATTTTAGATTTAATTAGTATGTTATAATCAAATAACTTTTTCGAAACTCAAATATACATGTTTTACGTTTATTTAACATATTATACCTAAATTAGCATGTTGTAACCTATCTAAGCTCAAATATACATGTTTTATGTTTATTTAGCATGTTATAAACTTATTATCTTTTTATAACAAATCGAAACTCAAATATACATGTATTACATTTATTTAGAATGATTTAATCATATTACCATATTATAACTTGTTGAAACCTATATATACATGTTTTACATTTATTTAGAATGTTATATCTAAATTAACATGTTACAACTAAAATATACATATATTAGATTTAATTAGTATGTTATAATCAAATAACTTTTTCGAAACTCAAATATACATGTTTTACGTTTATTTAACACATTATAACTAAATTAGCATGTTATAACTTATCTAAGCTCAAATATACATGTTTTAGATATATCTAGCATCATATTACCTTTTTATAACAAATCGAAACTCAAATATACATGTTTTACATTAATTTAGCATGTTATAATCATATTACCGTTTTATAACTAATATACATGTTTTACGTTTATTTAGCATGTTTTAACTAAATTAGTTAGTTATAACTAAAATATACATATTTTAGATTTCATTAGTATGTTATAATCAAATAACTTTTTCGAAACTCAAATACAAATGTTTTACGTTTATTTAACATATTATACCTAAATTAGCATGGTGTAACCTATCTAAGCTCAAATATATATGTTTTATGTTTATTTAGCATGTTATAAACATATTACCTTTTTATAACAAATCGAAACTCAAATATGCATGTATTACATTTATTTAGAATGATTTAATCATATTACCATATTATAACTTGTCGAAACTTATATATATATATTTTACATTTATTTAGAATGTTATATCTAAATTAGCATGTTACAACTAAAATATACATATTTTAGATTTAATTAGTATGTTATAATCAAATAACTTTTTCGAAACTCAAATACACATGTTTTACGTTTATTTAACATATTATTCCTAAAATAGCATGTTGTCACCTATCTGAGCTCAAATATACATGTTTTTAGTTTATTTAGCATGTTAGAATCATATTACCATTTTATAACAAATCGAAACTAAAATATTTTTTGTTTTACGTTTATTTACTACATAACTTAGACAGATATCGCTTATCTAAAATCAATTATACATGTTTTACATTAATTTAGCATGTTATAATCATATCACAGTTTTATTACATGTTTTACGTTTATTTAGCATGTTTTAACTAAATTAGTTTGTTATAACTAAAATATACATATTTTAGATTTCATTAGTATGTTATAATCAAATAACTTTTTCGAAACACAAATATACATGTTTTACGTTAATATAACATATTATACCTATCTAAACTCAAATATACATGTTTTATGTTTATTTAGCATGTTATAATCATATTACCATTTCATAACAAATCGAAACTCAAATATACATGTTTTACATTTATATAGCATGTTATAATCATATTACCATTTTATAACAAATCGAAACTCAACTAAACATGTTTTACGTTTATTTAGCATATTATAAATAAATTAGCATGTTAAAACCTATCCAAGCCCAAATATACATGTTTTATGTTTATTTTGCATGTTATAATCATATTACCATTTCATAACAAATCAAAACTCATATATACATGTTTTACATTAATTTAGCATGTTATAATCATATTACCATTTCATAACAAATCGAAACTCAAATATACATGTTTTACATTTATATAGCATGTTATAATCATATTACCATTTTATAACAAATAAAACTCAAATATACATGTTTTTTTGTTATAACTTATCTAAGCTCAAGTATACATGTTTTATATTTAGTTATCATGTTCTAACGATTCTAGCATGTTATAACTTAACTTAATTCAAATATACATGTTTTAGATTTATTTTGAATGATTTAATCAAATTTCCATGTTATAACTTATCTACACTCAAATTTACATATTTTACATTAATTTATCATGTTATAATCATATTACCATTTTATAACAAATCGAAACTCAAATATACACGGTTTACGTTTATTTAGCATGTTTTAACTAAATTGCCATGTTATAACAAAAATATACATATACTAAATTGATTTAGTATGTTATAATCAAATAACTTTTTCGAAACTCAAATATAAATGTTTTTCGTTTATTTAACATATTATACCTAAATTAGCATGTTGTAACCTATCTAAGCTCAAATATACATGTTTTATGTTTATTTAGCATGTTATAAACTTATTATCTTTTTATAACAAATCGAAACTCAAATGTATTACATTTATTTAGAATGATTTAATCATATTACCATATTATAACTTGTTGAAACCTATATATACATGTTTTACATTTATTTAGAATGTTATATCTAAATTAGCATGTTACAACTAAAATATACATATTTTAGATTTAATTAGTATGTTATAATCAAATAACTTTTTCGAAACTCAAATATACATGTTTTACGTTTATTTAACATATTATACCTAAATTAGCATGTTGTAACCTATCTAAGCTCAAATATACATGTTTTATGTTTATTTAGCATGTGATAATCATATTACCATTTCATAACAAATCGAAACTCAAATAAACATGTTTTACGTTTATTTAGAATGTTTTAACTAAATTAGTTTGTTATAACTAAAATATACATATTTTAAATTTCATTAGTATGTTATAATCAAATAACTTTTTCGAAACACATATATACATGTTTTACGTTAATATAACATATTATACCTATCTAAACTCAAATATACATGTTTTATGTTTATTTAGCATGTTATAATCATATTACCATTTCATAACAAATCGAAACTCAAATATACATGTTTTACATTAATATAGCGTGTTATAATCATATTACCCTTTTATAACAAATCGAAACACAAATAAACATGTTTTACGTTTATTTAGCATGTTTTAACTAAATTAGCATGTTATAACTAAAATATACATATTTTAACTAAATTAGAATGTTCTAACTTATCTAAGCTCAAATATACATGTTTTAGATATATCTAGCATCATATTACCATTTTATAACAAATCGAAACTCAAATATACATGTTTTACGTTTATTTAGCATATTATAAATAAATTAGCATGTTAAAACCTATCCAAGCTCAAATATACATGTTTTATGTTTATTTTGCATGTTATAATCATATTACCATTTCATAACAAATCGAAACTCAAATATACATGTTTTACATTTATATAGCATGTTATAATCATATTACCATTTTATAACAAATAAAACTCAAATATACATGGTTTTTTGTTATAACTTATCTAAGCTCAAGTATACATGTTTTATATTTAGTTATCATGTTCTAACGATTCTAGCATGTTATAACTTAACTTAATTCAAATATACATGTTTTAGATTTATTTAGAATGATTTAATCAAATTACCATATTATAACTTATCTACACTCAAATTTACATATTTTACATTAATTTATCATGTTATAATCATATTACCATTTTATAACAAATCGAAACTCAAATATACATGTTTTACGTTTATTTAGCATGTTTTAACTAAATTGCCATGTTACAACTAAAATATACATATTTTAGATTTAATTAGTATGTTATAATCAAATAACTTTTTCGAAACTACATATACATGTTTTACGTTTATTTAACATATTATACCTAAATTAGCATGTTGTAACCTATCTAAGCTCAAATATACATGTTTTATGTTTATTTAGCATGTTATAAACTTATTATCTTTTTATAACAAATCGAAACTCAAATATACATGTATTACATTTATTTAGAATGATTTAATCATATTACCATATTATAACTTGTTGAAACCTATATATACATGTTTTACATTTATTTAGAATGTTATATCTAAATTAACATGTTACAACTAAAATATACATATATTAGATTTAATTAGTATGTTATAATCAAATAACTTTTTCGAAACTCAAATATACATGTTTTACGTTTATTTAACACATTATAACTAAATTAGCATGTTATAACTTATCTAAGCTCAAATATACATGTTTTAGATATATCTAGCATCATATTACCTTTTTATAACAAATCGAAACTCAAATATACATGTTTTACATTAATTTAGCATGTTATAATCATATTACCGTTTTATAACTAATATACATGTTTTACGTTTATTTAGCATGTTTTAACTAAATTAGTTAGTTATAACTAAAATATACATATTTTAGATTTCATTAGTATGTTATAATCAAATAACTTTTTCGAAACTCAAATACAAATGTTTTACGTTTATTTAACATATTATACCTAAATTAGCATGGTGTAACCTATCTAAGCTCAAATATATATGTTTTATGTTTATTTAGCATGTTATAAACATATTACCTTTTTATAACAAATCGAAACTCAAATATGCATGTATTACATTTATTTAGAATGATTTAATCATATTACCATATTATAACTTGTCGAAACTTATATATATATATTTTACATTTATTTAGAATGTTATATCTAAATTAGCATGTTACAACTAAAATATACATATTTTAGATTTAATTAGTATGTTATAATCAAATAACTTTTTCGAAACTCAAATACACATGTTTTACGTTTATTTAACATATTATTCCTAAAATAGCATGTTGTAACCTATCTGAGCTCAAATATACATGTTTTTAGTTTATTTAGCATGTTAGAATCATATTACCATTTTATAACAAATCGAAACTAAAATATTTTTTGTTTTACGTTTATTTACTACATAACTTAGACAGATATCGCTTATCTAAAATCAATTATACATGTTTTACATTAATTTAGCATGTTATAATCATATCACAGTTTTATTACATGTTTTACGTTTATTTAGCATGTTTTAACTAAATTAGTTTGTTATAACTAAAATATACATATTTTAGATTTCATTAGTATGTTATAATCAAATAACTTTTTCGAAACACAAATATACATGTTTTACGTTAATATAACATATTATACCTATCTAAACTCAAATATACATGTTTTATGTTTATTTAGCATGTTATAATCATATTACCATTTCATAACAAATCGAAACTCAAATATACATGTTTTACATTTATATAGCATGTTATAATCATATTACCATTTTATAACAAATCGAAACTCAACTAAACATGTTTTACGTTTATTTAGCATATTATAAATAAATTAGCATGTTAAAACCTATCCAAGCCCAAATATACATGTTTTATGTTTATTTTGCATGTTATAATCATATTACCATTTCATAACAAATCAAAACTCATATATACATGTTTTACATTAATTTAGCATGTTATAATCATATTACCATTTCATAACAAATCGAAACTCAAATATACATGTTTTACATTTATATAGCATGTTATAATCATATTACCATTTTATAACAAATAAAACTCAAATATACATGTTTTTTTGTTATAACTTATCTAAGCTCAAGTATACATGTTTTATATTTAGTTATCATGTTCTAACGATTCTAGCATGTTATAACTTAACTTAATTCAAATATACATGTTTTAGATTTATTTTGAATGATTTAATCAAATTTCCATGTTATAACTTATCTACACTCAAATTTACATTTTTTACATTAATTTATCATGTTATAATCATATTACCATTTTATAACAAATCGAAACTCAAATATACACGGTTTACGTTTATTTAGCATGTTTTAACTAAATTGCCATGTTATAACAAAAATATACATATACTAAATTGATTTAGTATGTTATAATCAAATAACTTTTTCGAAACTCAAATATACATGTTTTTCGTTTATTTAACATATTATACCTAAATTAGCATGTTGTAACCTATCTAAGCTCAAATATACATGTTTTATGTTTATTTAGCATGTTATAAACTTATTATCTTTTTATAACAAATCGAAACTCAAATGTATTACATTTATTTAGAATGATTTAATCATATTACCATATTATAACTTGTTGAAACCTATATATACATGTTTTACATTTATTTAGAATGTTATATCTAAATTAGCATGTTACAACTAAAATATACATATTTTAGATTTAATTAGTATGTTATAATCAAATAACTTTTTCGAAACTCAAATATACATGTTTTACGTTTATTTAACATATTATACCTAAATTAGCATGTTGTAACCTATCTAAGCTCAAATATACATGTTTTATGTTTATTTAGCATGTTATAAATTTATTATCTTTTTATAACAAATCGAAACTCAAATATACATGTATTACATTTATTTAGAATGATTTAATCATATTACCATATTATAACTTGTTGAAACCTATATATACATGTTTTACATTTATTTAGAATGTTATATCTAAATTAACATGTTACAACTAAAATATACATATATTAGATTTAATTAGTATGTTATAATCAAATAACTTTTTCGAAACTCAAATATACATGTTTTACGTTTATTTAACACATTATAACTAAATTAGCATGTTATAACTTATCTAAGCTCAAATATACATGTTTTATATATATCTAGCATCATATTACCTTTTTATAACAAATCGAAACTCAAATATACATGTTTTACGTTTATTTAACACATTATAAATAAAATAGCAAGTTATAACTTATCTTAGCTCAAATACACATGTTTTAGAATTATTTAGCATGTTATAATCATATTACCATTTTATAACAAATCGAAACTCAAATATACATGTTTTACATTAATTTAGCATGTTATAATCATATTACCGTTTTATAACAAATATACATGTTTTACGTTTATTTAACACATTATAACTAAATTAGCATGTTATAACTTATCTAAGCTCAAATATACATGTTTTAGATATATCTAGCATCATATTACCTTTTTATAACAAATCGAAACTCAAATATACATGTTTTACATTAATTTAGCATATTATAAATAAATTAGCATGTTAAAACCTATCCAAGCTCAAATATACATGTTTTATGTTTAGTTTGCATGTTATAATCATATTACCATTTCATAACAAATCGAAACTCAAATATACATGTTTTACATTTATATAGCATGTTATAATCATATTACCATTTTATAACAAATAAAACTCAAATAGACATGTTTTTTTGTTATAACTTATCTAAGCTCAAGTATACATGTTTTATATTTAGTTATCATGTTCTAACGATTCTAGCATGTTATAACTTAACTTAATTCAAATATACATGTTTTAGATTTATTTTGAGTGGTTTAATCAAATTTCCATGTTATAACTTATCTACACTCAAATTTACATATTTTACATTAATTTATCATGTTATAATCATATTACCATTTTATAACAAATCGAAACTCAAATATACATATTTTACGTTTATTTAGCATGTTTTAACTAAATTGCCATGTTATAACGAAAATATACATATACTAAATTTATTTAGTATGTTATAATCAAATAACTTTTTCGAAACTCAAATATACATGTTTTACGTTTATTTAACATACTATACCTAAATTAGCATGGTGTAACCTATCTAAGCTCAAATATACATGTTTTACATTAATTTAGCATGTTATAATCATATTACCGTTTTATAACAAATATACATCTTTTACGTTTATTTAACACATTATAACTAAATTAGCAATTTATATTTTTTTAGATATGTATCTAAGCTCAAATATACATGTTTTAGATATATCTAGCATCATATTACCTTTTTATAACAAATCGAAACTCAAGTATACATGTTTTACGTTTATTTAACATATTATAAATAAAATAGCAAGTTATAACTTATCTTAGCTCAAATACACATGTTTTAGATTTATTTAGCATATTACCCTTTTATAACAAATAAAACTCAAATAGACATGTTTTTTTGTTATAACTTATCTAAGCTCAAGTATACATGTTTTATATTTAGTTATCATGTTCTAACGATTCTAGCATGTTATAACTTAACTTAATTCAAATATACATGTTTTAGATTTATTTTGAATGATTTAATCAAATTTCCATGTTATAACTTATCTACACTCAAATTTACATATTTTACATTAATTTATCATGTTATAATCATATTACCATTTTATAACAAATCGAAACTCAAATATACATGTTTTACGTTTATTTAGCATGTTTTAACTAAATTGCCATGTTATAACAAAAATATACATATACTAAATTTATTTAGTATGTTATAATCAAATAACTTTTTCGAAACTCAAATATACATGTTTTACGTTTATTTAACATATTATACCTAAATTAGCATGTTGTAACCTATCTAAGCTCAAATATACATGTTTTATGTTTATTTAGCATGTTATAAACTTATTATCTTTTTATAACAAATCGAAACTCAAATGTATTACATTTATTTAGAATGATTTAATCATATTACCATATTATAACTTGTTGAAACCTATATATACATGTTTTACATTTATTTAGAATGTTATATCTAAATTAGCATGTTACAACTAAAATATACATATTTTAGATTTAATTAGTATGTTATAATCAAATAACTTTTTCGAAACTCAAATATACATGTTTTACGTTTATTTAACATATTATAAATAAAATAGCAAGTTATAACTTATCTTAGCTCAAATACACATGTTTTAGATTTATTTAGCATGTTATAATCATATTACCATTTTATAACAAATCGAAACTCAAATATACATGTTTTACGTTTATTTAGCATGTTTTAACTAAATTAGTTTGTTATAGTATGTTATAATCAAATAACTTCTTCGAAACTCAAATATACATGTTTTACGTATATTTAACATATTATACCTAAATTAGCATGTTGTAAGCTATCTAAGCTCATATATACATGTGTTATGTTTATTAAGATTGTTATAAGCATATTACCATTTTATAACAAATCGAAACTCAAATATTTTCTGTTTTACGTGTATTTACCATATTATAACCAACTTCGCATGTTATTGCTTATCAAAGATCAAATATACATGTTTTACATTTATTTAGCATGTTATAATCATATTACCGTTTTATAATAAACATACATGTTTTACGTTTATTTACCATATTATAACTAACTTAGCATTTTATCACTTTTGTAAGCTGAAATATACATGTTTTATATTTGTTAGCATGTTCTAACGATTCTAGCATGTATCTTAACTTAACTCAAATATTCATGTTTTAGATTTATTTAGAATGATTTAATCAAATTACCATACTATAACTTATCTACACTCAAATTTACATGTTTTAAATTTATTTTGCATGTTATAATCATATTACCATTTTATAACAAATCGAAACTCAAATATACATATTTTACATTAATTTAATAATTAATTTGTTTTATTACCGTTTTATAACAAATATACATGTTTTACGTTTATTTAGAATGTTATATCTAAATTAGCATGTTACAACTAAAATATACATATATTAGATTTATTTAGTATGTTATAATCAAATAACTTTTTCGAAACTCAAATATACATGTTTTTCGTTTATTTAACATATTATACCTAAATTAGCATCTTGTAACCTATCTAAGCTCAAATATACATGTTTTATGTTTATTTAGCATGTTATAAACTTATTATCTTTTTATAACAAATCGAAACTCAAACATACATGTATTACATTTATTTAGAATGATTTAATCATATTACCATATTATAACTTGTTGAAACCTATATATACATGTTTTACATTTATTTAGAATGTTATATCTAAATTAGCATGTTACAACTAAAATATACATATTTTAGATTTAATTAGTATGTTATAATCAAATAACTTTTTCGAAACTCAAATATACATGTTTTACGTTTATTTAACATATTATAAATAAAATAGCAAGTTATAACTTATCTTAGCTCAAATACACATGTTTTAGATTTATTTAGCATGTTATAATCATATTACCATTTTATAACAAATCGAAACTCAAATATACATGTTTTACGTTTATTTAGCATGTTTTAACTAAATTAGTTTGTTATAGTATGTTATAATCAAATAACTTCTTCGAAACTCAAATATACATGTTTTACGTATATTTAACATATTATACCTAAATTAGCATGTTGTAAGCTATCTAAGCTCATATATACATGTGTTATGTTTATTAAGATTGTTATAAGCATATTACCATTTTATAACAAATCGAAACTCAAATATTTTCTGTTTTACGTGTATTTACCATATTATAACCAACTTCGCATGTTATTGCTTATCAAAGATCAAATATACATGTTTTACATTTATTTAGCATGTTATAATCATATTACCGTTTTATAATAAACATACATGTTTTACGTTTATTTACCATATTATAACTAACTTAGCATTTTATCACTTTTGTAAGCTGAAATATACATGTTTTATATTTGTTAGCATGTTCTAACGATTCTAGCATGTAACTTAACTTAACTCAAATATTCATGTTTTAGATTTATTTAGAATGATTTAATCAAATTACCATACTATAACTTATCTACACTCAAATTTACATGTTTTAAATTTATTTAGCATGTTATAATCATATTACCATTTTATAACAAATCGAAACTCAAATATACATATTTTACATTAATTTAATAATTAATTTGTTTTATTACCGTTTTATAACAAATATACATGTTTTACGTTTATTTAGAATTTTATATCTAAATTAGCATGTTACAACTAAAATATACATATATTAGATTTATTTAGTATGTTATAATCAAATAACTTTTTCGAAACTCAAATATACATGTTTTTCGTTTATTTAACATATTATACCTAAATTAGCATCTTGTAACCTATCTAAGCTCAAATATACATGTTTTATGTTTATTTAGCATGTTATAAACTTATTATCTTTTTATAACAAATCGAAACTCAAACATACATGTATTACATTTATTTAGAATGATTTAATCATATTACCATATTATAACTTGTTGAAACCTATATATACATGTTTTACATTTATTTAGAATGTTATATCTAAATTAGCACGTTACAACTAAAATATACATATTTTAGATTTAATTAGTATGTTATACTCAAATAACTCTTTCGAAAGTCAAGTATACATGTTTTACGTTTATTTAACATATTATAAATAAAATAGCAAGTTATAACTTATCTACACTCAAATTTACATGTTTTAAATTTATTTAGCATGTTATAATCATATTACCATTTTATAACAAATCGAAACTCAAATATACACGGTTTACGTTTATTTAGCATGTTTTAACTAAATTGCCATGTTATAACAAAAATATACATATACTAAATTTATTTAAATAATAACTTATTTATCAAATAACTTTTTCGAAACTCAAATATACATGTTTTACGTTTATTTAACATATTATACCTAAATTAGCATGTTGTAACCTATCTAAGCTCAAATATACATGTTTTATGTTTATTTAGCATGTTATAAACTTATTATCTTTTTATAACAAATCGAAACTCAAATGTATTACATTTATTTAGAATGATTTAATCATATTACCATATTATAACTTGTTGAAACCTATATATACATGTTTTACATTTATTTAGAATGTTATATCTAAATTAGCATGTTACAACTAAAATATACATATATTAGATTTAATTAGTATGTTATAATCAAATAACTTTTTCGAAACTCAAATATACATGTTTTACGTTTATTTAACACATTATAACTAAATTAGCATGTTATAACTTACCTAAGCTCAAATATACATGTTTTAGATATATCTAGCATCATATTACCTTTTTATAACAAATCGAAACTCAAATATACATGGTTTACGTTTATTTAACATATTATAAATAAAATAGCAAGTTATAACTTATCTTAGCTCAAATACACATGTTTTACATTTATTTAGCATGTTATAATCATATTACCATTTTATAACAAATCGAAACTCAAATATACATGTTTTACATTAATTTAGCATGTTATAATCATATTACCGTTTTATAACAAATATACATGTTTTACGTTTATTTAACACATTATAACTAAATTAGCATGTTATAACTTATCTAAGCTCAAATATACATGTTTTAGATATATCTAGCATCATATTACCTTTTTATAACAAATCGAAACTCAAATATACATGTTTTACATTAATTTAGCATGTTATAATCATATTACCGTTTTATAACTAATATACATGTTTTACGTTTATTTAGCATGTTTTAACTAAATTAGTTAGTTATAACTAAAATATACATATTTTAGATTTCATTAGTATGTTATAATCAAATAACTTTTTCGAAACTCAAATACACATGTTTTACGTTTATTATACATATTTTAGATTACAAATAACTTTTTCGAAACTCAAATACACATGTTTTACGTTTATTTAACATATTATTCCTAAAATAGCATGTTGTAACCTATCTGAGCTCAAATATACATGTTTTTAGTTTATTTAGCATGTTAGAATCATATTACCATTTAATAAAAAATCGAAACTAAAATATTTTTTGTTTTACGTTTATTTACTACATAACTTAGACAGATATCGCTTATCTAAAATCAATTATACATGTTTTACATTAATTTAGCATGTTATAATCATATTACCGTTTTATCACTAATATACATGTTTTACGTTTATTTAGCATGTTTTAACTAAATTAGTTAGTTATAACTAAAATATACATATTTTAGATTTCATTAGTATGTTATAATCAAATAACTTTTTCGAAACTCAAATACACATGTTTTACGTTTATTTAACATATTTTACCTAAATTAGCATGGTGTAACCTATCTAAGCTCAAATATATATGTTTTATGTTTATTTAGTATGTTATAAACATATTGCCTTTTTATAACAAATCGAAACTCAAATATGCATGTATTACATTTATTTAGAATGATTTAATCATATTACCATATTATAACTTGTCGAAACTTATATATACATATTTTACATTTATTTAGAATGTTATATCTAAATTAGCATGTTACAACTAAAATATACATATTTTAGATTACAAATAACTTTTTCGAAACTCAAATACACATGTTTTACGTTTATTTAACATATTATTCCTAAAATAGCATGTTGTAACCTATCTGAGCTCAAATATACATGTTTTTAGTTTATTTAGCATGTTAGAATCATATTACCATTTAATAAAAAATCGAAACTAAAATATTTTTTGTTTTACGTTTATTTACTACATAACTTAGACAGATATCGCTTATCTAAAATCAATTATACATGTTTTACATTAATTTAGCATGTTATAATCATATTACCGTTTTATCACTAATATACATGTTTTACGTTTATTTAGCATGTTTTAACTAAATTAGTTAGTTATAACTAAAATATACATATTTTAGATTTCATTAGTATGTTATAATCAAATAACTTTTTCGAAACTCAAATACACATGTTTTACGTTTATTTAACATATTATACCTAAAATAGCATGTTGTAACCTATCTGAGCTCAAATATACTGTTTTATGTTTATTTAGCATGTTATAAACATATTACCATTTTATAACAAATCGAAACTCAAATATACATGTTTTATGTTTATTTAGCATGTGATAAGCATATTACCATTTCATAACAAATCGAAACTCAAATAAACATGTTTTACGTTTATTTAGCATGTTTTAACTAAATTAGTTTGTTATAACTAAAATATACATATTTTAGATTTCATTAGTATGTTATAATCAAATAACTTTTTCGAAACACAAATATACATGTTTTACGTTAATATAACATATTATACCTATCTAAACTCAAATATACATGTTTTATGTTTATTTAGCATGTTATAATCATATTACCATTTCATAACAAATCGAAACTCAAATATACATGTTTTACATTAATTTAGCATGTTATAATCATATTACCCTTTTATAACAAATCGAAACTCAAATAAACATCTTTTACGTTTATTTAGCATGTTTTAACTAAATTAGCATGTTATAACTAAAATATACATATTTTAACTAAATTAGAATGTTCTAACTTATCTAAGCTCAAATATACATGTTTTAGATATATCTAACATCATATTACCATTTCATAACAAATCGAAACTCAAATAAACATGTTTTACGTTTATTTAGCATGTTTTTACTAAATTAGTTTGTTATAACTAAAATATACATATTTTAGATTTCATTAGTATGTTATAATCAAATAACTTTTTCGAAACACAAATATACATGTTTTACGTTAATATAACATATTATACCTATCTAAACTCAAATATACATGTGTTATGTTTATTTAGCATGTTATAATCATATTACCATTTCATAACAAATCGAAACTCAAATATGCATGTTTTACATTAATTTAGCATGTTATAACATATTACCCTTTTATAACAAATCGGAACTCAAATATACATGTTTTACGTTTATTTAGCATATTATAAATAAATTAGCATGTTAAAACCTATCCAAGCTCAAATATACATGTTGTATGTTTATTTTGCATGTTATAATCATATTACCATTTCATAACAAATCGAAACCCAAATATACATGTTTTACATTTATATAGCATGTTATAATCATATTACCATTTTATAACAAATAAAACTCAAATATACATGTTTTTTTGTTATAACTTATCTAAGCTCAAGTATACATGTTTTATATTTAGTTATCATGTTCTAACGATTCTAGCATGTTATAACTTAACTTAATTCAAATATACATGTTTTAGATTTATTTAGAATGATTAATTCAAATTTCCATGTTATAACTTATCTACAATCAAATTTACATATTTTACATTAATTTATCATGTTATAATCATATTACCATTTTATAACAAATCGAAACTCAAATAAACATGTTTTACGTTTATTTAGCATGTTTTAACTAAATTAGCATGTTATATCTAAAATATACATATTTTAACTAAATTAGAATGTTCTAACTTATCTAAGCTCAAATATACATGTTTTAGATATATCTAGCATCATATTACCTTTTTATAACAAATCGAAACTCAAATATACATGTTTTACATTAATTTAGCATGTTATAATCATATTACCGTTTTATAACTAATATACATGTTTTACGTTTATTTAGCATGTTTTAACTAAATTAGTTAGTTATAACTAAAATATACATATTTTAGATTTCATTAGTATGTTATAATCAAATAACTTTTTCGAAACTCAAATACACATGTTTTACGTTTATTTAACATATTATACCTAAATTAGCATGGTGTAACCTATCTGGGCTCAAATATACATGTTTTATGTTTATTTAGCATGTTATAATCATATTACCATTTCATAACAAATCGAAACTCAAATATACATGTTTTATGTTTATTTAGCATGTGATAATCATATTACCATTTCATAACAAATCGAAACTCAAATAAACATGTTTTACGTTTATTTAGCATGTTTTAACTAAATTAGTTTGTTATAACTAAAATATACATATTTTAGATTTTATTAGTATGTTATAATCAAATAACTTTTTCGAAACTCAAATACACATGTTTTACGTTTATTTAACATATTATACCTAAATTAGCATGGTGTAACCTATCTAAGCTCAAATATATATGTTTTATGTTTATTTAGCATGTTAGAATCATATTACCATTTTATAACAAATCGAAACTAAAATATTTTTTGTTTTACGTGTATTTACTACATAACTTAGACAGATATCGCTTATCTAAAATCAATTATACATGTTTTACATTAATTTAGCATGTTATAATCATATCACCGTTTTATTACAAATATACATGTTTTACGTTTATTTAGCATGTTTTAACTAAATTAGTTTGTTATAACTAAAATATACATATTTTAAATTTCATTAGTATGTTATAATCAAATAACTTTTTCGAAACACAAATATACATGTTTTACGTTAATATAACATATTATACCTATCTAAACTCAAATATACATGTTTTATGTTTATTTAGCATGTTATAATCATATTACCATTTCATAACAAATCGAAACTCAAATATACATGTTTTACATTAATTTAGCATGTTATAATCATATTACCCTTTTATAACAAATCGAAACTCAAATAAACATGTTTTACGTTTATTTAGCATGTTTTAACTAAATTAGCATGTTATAACTAAAATATACATATTTTAACTAAATTAGAATGTTCTAACTTATCTAAGCTCAAATATACATGTTTTAGATATATCTAGCATCATATTACCTTTTTATAACAAATCGAAACTCAAATATACATGTTTTACGTTTATTTAGCATATTATAAATAAATTAGCATGTTAAAACCTATCCAAGCTCAAATATACATGTTTTATGTTTATTTTGCATGTTATAATCATATTACCATTTCATAACAAATCGAAACTCAAATATACATGTTTTACATTTATATAGCATGTTATAATCATATTACCATTTTATAACAAATAAAACTCAAATATACATGTTTTTTTGTTATAACTTATCTAAGCTCAAGTATACATGTTTTATATTTAGTTATCATGTTCTAACGATTCTAGCATGTTATAACTTAACTTAATTCAAATATACATGTTTTAGATTTATTTTGAATGATTTAATCAAATTTCCATGTTATCACTTATCTACACTCAAATTTACATGTTTTACATTAATTTAGCATGTTATAATCATATTACCGTTTTATAACAAATATACATGTTTTACGTTTATTTAACACATTATAACTAAATTAGCATGTTATAACTTATCTAAGCTCAAATATACATGTTTTAGATATATCTAGCATCATATTACCTTTTTATAACAAATCGAAACTCAAATATACATGTTTTACATTAATTTAGCATGTTATAATCATATTACCGTTTTATAACTAATATACATGTTTTACGTTTATTTAGCATGTTTTAACTAAATTAGCATGTTATAACTAAAATATACATATTTTAACTAAATTAGAATGTTCTAACTTATCTAAGCTCAAATATACATGTTTTAGATATATCTAGCATCATATTACCTTTTTATAACAAATCGAAACTCAAATATACATGTTTTACGTTTATTTAGCATATTATAAATAAATTAGCATGTTAAAACCTATCCAAGCTCAAATATACATGTTTTATGTTTATTTAGCATGTTATAATCATATTACCATTTCATAACAAATCGAAACTCAAATATGCATGTTTTACATTAATTTAGCATGTTATAACATATTACCATTTTATAACAAATAAAACATGTTTTTTTGTTATAACTTATCTAAGCTCAAGTATACATGTTTTATATTTAGTTATCATGTTCTAACGATTCTAGCATGTTATAACTTAACTTAATTCAAATATACATGTTTTAGATTTATTTAGAATGATTAATTCAAATTTCCATGTTATAACTTATCTACAATCAAATTTACATATTTTACATTAATTTATCATGTTATAATCATATTACCATTTTATAACAAATCGAAACTCAAATAAACATGTTTTACGTTTATTTAGCATGTTTTAACTAAATTAGCATGTTATAACTAAAATATACATATTTTAACTAAATTAGAATGTTCTAACTTATCTAAGCTCAAATATACATGTTTTAGATATATCTAGCATCATTTTACCTTTTTATAACAAATCGAAACTCAAATATACATGTTTTACATTAATTTAGCATGTTATAATCATATTACCGTTTTATAACAAATATACATGTTTTACGTTTATTTAACACATTATAACTAAATTAGCATGTTATAACTTATCTAAGCTCAAATATACATGTTTTAGATATATCTAGCATCATATTACCTTTTTATAACAAATCGAAACTCAAATATACATGTTTTACATTAATTTAGCATGTTATAATCATATTACCGTTTTATAACTAATATACATGTTTTACGTTTATTTAGCATGTTTTAACTAAATTAGTTAGTTATAACTAAAATATACATATTTTAAATTTCATTAGTATGTTATAATCAAATTACTTTTTCGAAACTCTAATACACATGTTTTACGTTTATTTAACATATTATACCTAAATTAGCATGGTGTAACCTATCTGGGCTCAAATATACATGTTTTATGTTTATTTAGCATGTTATAATCATATTACCATTTTATAACAAATCGAAACTCAAATATACATGTTTTATGTTTATTTAGCATGTGATAATCATATTACCATTTCATAACAAATCGAAACTCAAATAAACATGTTTTACGTTTATTTAGCATGTTTTTACTAAATTAGTTTGTTATAACTAAAATATACATATTTTAGATTTCATTAGTATGTTATAATCAAATAACTTTTTCGAAACTCAAATATACATGTTTTACGTTAATATAACATATTATACCTATCTAAACTCAAATATACATGTTTTATGTTTATTTTGCATGTTATAATCATATTACCATTTCATAACAATTCGAAACTCAAATATACATGTTTTACATTTATATAGCATGTTATAATCATATTACCATTTTATAACAAATAAAACTCAAATATACATGTTTTTTTGTTATAACTTATCTAAGCTAAAGTATACATTATAAAATGTTATAACTAAAATATACATATTTTAACTAGATTAGAATGTTCTAACTTATCTAAGCTCAAATATACATGTTTTTATGTATGTTTTTTTGTTATAACTTATCTAAGCTCAAGTATACATGTTTTATATTTAGTTATCATGTTCTAACGATTCTAGCATGTTATAACTTAACTTAATTCAAATATACATGTTTTAGATTTATTTAGAATGATTTAATCAAATTACCATATTATAACTTATCTACACTCAAATTTACATATTTTACATTAATTTATCATGTTATAATCATATTACCATTTTATAACAAATCGAAACTCAAATATACATGTATTACATTTATTTAGAATGATTTAATCATATTACCATATTATAACTTGTTGAAACCTATATATACATGTTTTACATTTATTTAGAATGTTATATCTAAATTAGCATTTTACAACTAAAATATACATATATTAGATTTAATTAGTATGTTATAATCAAATAACTTTTTCGAAACTCAAATACACATGTTTTACGTTTATTTAACATATTATACCTAAATTAGCATGGTGTAGCCTATCTAAGCTCAAATATATATGTTTTATGTTTATTTAGCTGTTATAAACATATTACCTTTTTATAACAAATCGAAACTCAAATATGCATGTATTACATTTATTTAGAATGATTTAATCATATTACCATATTATAACTTGTCGAAACTTATATATACATATTTTACATTTATTTAGAATGTTATATCTAAATTAGCATGTTACAACTAAAATATACATATTTTAGATTTAATTAGTATGTTATAATCAAATAACTTTTTCGAAACTCAAATACACATGTTTTACGTTTATTTAACATATTATTCCTAAAATAGCATGTTGTAACCTATCTGAGCTCAAATATACATGTTTTTAGTTTATTTAGCATGTTTTAACTAAATTAGTTAGTTATAACTAAAATATACATATTTTAGATTTCATTAGTATGTTATAATCAAATAACTTTTTCGAAACACAAATATACATGTTTTACGTTAATATAACATATTATACCTATCTAAACTCAAATATACATGTTTTATGTTTATTTAGCATGTTATAATCATATTACCATTTCATAACAAATCGAAACTCAAATATACATGTTTTACATTAATTTAGCATGTTATAATCATATTACCCTTTTATAACAAATCGAAACTCAAATAAACATGTTTTACGTTTATTTAGAATGTTTTAACTAAATTAGCATGTTATAACTAAAATATACATATTTTAAATAAATTAGAATGTTCTAACTTATCTAAGCTCAAATATACATGTTTTAGATATATCTAGCATCATATTACCTTTTTATAACAAATCGAAACTCAAATATACATGTTTTACATTAATTTAGCATGTTATAATCATATTACCGTTTTATAACTAATATACATGTTTTACGTTTATTTAGCATGTTTTAACTAAATTAGTTAGTTATAACTAAAATATACATATTTTAGATTTCATTAGTATGTTATAATCAAATAACTTTTTCGAAACTCAAATACACATGTTTTACGTTTATTTAACATATTATACCTAAATTAGCATGGTGTAACCTATCTAAGCTCAAATATATATGTTTTATGTTTATTTAGCATGTTATAAACATATTACCTTTTTATAACAAATCGAAACTCAAATATGCATGTATTACATTTATTTAGAATGATTTAATCATATTACCATATTATAACTTGTCGAAACTTATATATACATATTTTACATTTATTTAGAATGTTATATCTAAATTAGCATGTTACAACTAAAATATACATATTTTAGATTTAATTAGTATGTTATAATCAAATAACTTTTTCGAAACTCAAATACACATGTTTTACGTTTATTTAACATATTATTCCTAAAATAGCATGTTGTAACCTATCTGAACTCAAATATACATGTTTTTAGTTTATTTAGCATGTTAGAATCATATTACCATTTTATAACAAATCGAAACTAAAATATTTTTTGTTTTACGTGTATTTACTACATAACTTAGACAGATATCGCTTATCTAAAATCAATTATACATGTTTTACATTAATTTAGCATGTTATAATCATATCACCGTTTTATTACAAATATACATGTTTTACGTTTATTTAGCATGTTTTAACTAAATTAGTTTGCTATAACTAAAATATACATATTTTAGATTTCATTAGTATGTTATAATCAAATAACTTTTTCGAAACACAAATATACATGTTTTACGTTAATATAACATATTATACCTATCTAAACTCAAATATACATGTTTTACATTAATTTAGCATGTTATAATCATATTACCCTTTTATAACAAATCGAAACTCAAATAAACATGTTTTACGTTTATTTAGAATGTTTTAACTAAATTAGCATGTTATAACTAAAATATACATATTTTAAATAAATTAGAATGTTCTAACTTATCTAAGCTCAAATATACATGTTTTAGATATATCTAGCATCATATTACCTTTTTCTAACAAATCGAAACTCAAATATACATGGTTTACGTTTATTTAACATATTATAAATAAAATAGCAAGTTATAACTTATCTTAGATCAAATACACATGTTTTAGATTTATTTAGCATGTTATAATCATATTACCATTTTATAACAAATCGAAACTCAAATATACATGTTTTACATTAATTTAGCATGTTATAATCATATTACCGTTTTATAACAAATATACATGTTTTACGTTTATTTAACACATTATAACTAAATTAGCATGTTATAACTTATCTAAGCTCAAATATACATGTTTTAGATATATCTAGCATCATATTACCTTTTTATAACAAATCGAAACTCAAATATACATGTTTTACATTAATTTAGCATGTTATAATCATATTACCGTTTTATAACTAATATACATGTTTTACGTTTATTTAGCATGTTTTAACTAAATTAGTTAGTTATAACTAAAATATACATATTTTAGATTTCATTAGTATGTTATAATCAAATAACTTTTTCGAAACTCAAATACACATGTTTTACGTTTATTTAACATATTATACCTAAATTAGCTCAAATATATATGTTTTATGTTTATTTAGCATGTTACAAACATATTACCTTTTTATAACAAATCGAAACTCAAATATGCATGTATTACATTTATTTAGAATGATTTAATCATATTACCATATTATAACTTGTCGAAACTTATATATACATATTTTACATTTATTTAGAATGTTATATCTAAATTAGCATGTTACAACTAAAATATACATATTTTAGATTTAATTAGTATGTTATAATCAAATAACTTTTTCGAAACTCAAATACACATGTTTTACGTTTATTTAACATATTATTCCTAAAATAGCATGTTGTAACCTATCTGAGCTCAAATATACATGTTTTTAGTTTATTTAGCATGTTAGAATCATATTACCATTTTATAACAAATCGAAACTAAAATATTTTTTGTTTTACGTGTATTTACTACATAACTTAGACAGATATCGCTTATCTAAAATCAATTATACATGTTTTACATTAATTTAGCATGTTATAATCATATCACCGTTTTATTACATGTTTTACGTTTATTTAGCATGTTTTAACTAAATTAGTTTGTTATAACTAAAATATACATATTTTAGATTTCATTAGTATGTTATAATCAAATAACTTTTTCGAAACACAAATATACATGTTTTACGTTAATATAACATATTATACCTATCTAAACTCAAATATACATTTTTTATGTTTATTTAGCATGTTATAATCATATTACCCTTTTATAACAAATCGAAACTCAAATAAACATGTTTTACGTTTATTTAGCATGTTTTAACTAAATTAGCAAGTTATAACTAAAATATACATATTTAAACTAAATTAGAATGTTCTAACTTATCTAAGCTCAAATATACATGTTTTAGATATATCTAGCATCATATTACCTTTTTATAACAAATCGAAACTCAAATATACATGTTTTACGTTAATATAACATATTATACCTATCTAAACTCAAATATACATGTTTTATGTTTATTTAGCATGTTATAATCATATTACCATTTCATAACAAATCGAAACTCAAATATACATGTTTTACATTAATTTAGCATGTTATAATCATATTACCCTTTTATAACAAATCGAAACTCAAATAAACATGTTTTACGTTTATTTAGCATGTTTTAACTAAATTAGCATGTTATAACTAAAATATACATATTTTAACTAAATTAGAATGTTCTAACTTATCTAAGCTCAAATATACATGTTTTAGATATATCTAGCATCATATTACCTTTTTATAACAAATCGAAACTCAAATATACATGTTTTACGTTTATTTAGCATATTATAAATAAATTAGCATGTTAAAACCAATCCAAGCTCAAATATACATGTTTTATGTTTATTTTGCATGTTATAATCATATTACCATTTCATAACAAATCGAAACTCAAACATATATGTTTTACATTTATATAGCATGTTATAATCATATTACCATTTTATAACAAATAAAACTCAAATATACATGTTTTTTTGTTATAACTTATCTAAGCTCAAGTATACATGTTTTATATTTAGTTATCATGTTCTAACGATTCTAGCATGTTATAACTTAACTTAATTCAAATACACATGTTTTAGATTTATTTAGCATGTTATAATCATATTACCATTTTATAACAAATCGAAACTCAAATATACATGTTTTACATTAATTTAGCATGTTATAATCATATTACCCTTTTATAACAAATCGAAACTCAAATAAACATGTTTTACGTTTATTTAGCATGTTTTAACTAAATTAGCATGTTATAACTAAAATATACATATTTTAACTAGATTAGAATGTTCTAACTTATCTAAGCTCAAATATACATGTTTTAGATATATCTAGCATCAGATTACCTTTTTATAACAAATCGAAACTCAAATATACATGTTTTACGTTTATTTAGCATGTTTTAACTAAATTGCCATGTTATAACAAAAATATACATATACTAAATTTATTTAGTATGTTATAATCAAATAACTTTTTCGAAACTCAAATATACATGTTTTACGTTTATTTAACATATTATACCTAAATTAGCATGTTGTAACCTATCTAAGCTCAAATATACATGTTTTATGTTTATTTAGCATGTTATAAACTTATTATCTTTTTATAACAAATCGAAACTCAAATATACATGTATTACATTTATTTAGAATGATTTAATCATATTACCATATTATAACTTGTTGAAACCTATATATACATGTTTTACATTTATTTAGAATGTTATATCTAAATTAGCATGTTACAACTAAAATATACATATTTTAGATTTAATTAGTATGTTATAATCAAATAACTTTTTCGAAACTCAAATATACATGTTTTACGTTTATTTAACATATTATAAATAAAATAGCAAGTTATAACTTATCTTAGCTCAAATACACATGTTTTAGATTTATTTAGCATGTTATAATCATATTACCATTTTATAACAAATCGAAACTCAAATATACATGTTTTACATTAATTTAGCATGTTATAATCATATTACCCTTTTATAACAAATCGAAACTCAAATAAACATGTTTTACGTTTATTTAGCATGTTTTAACTAAATTAGCATGTTATAACTAAAATATACATATTTTAACTAGATTAGAATGTTCTAACTTATCTAAGCTCAAATATACATGTTTTAGATATATCTAGCATCAGATTACCTTTTTATAACAAATCGAAACTCAAATATACATGTTTTACGTTTATTTAGCATGTTTTAACTAAATTGCCATGTTATAACAAAAATATACATATACTAAATTTATTTAGTATGATATAATCAAATAACTTTTTCGAAACTCAAATATACATGTATTACATTTATTTAGAATGATTTAATCATATTACCATATTATAACTTGTTGAAACCTATATATACACGTTTTACATTTATTTAGAATGTTATATCTAAATTAGCATGTAACAACTAAAATATACATATATTAGATTTAATTAGTATGTTATAATCAAATAACTTTTTCGAAACTCAAATATACATGTTTTACGTTTATTTAACACATTATAACTAAATTAGCATGTTATAACTTAGCTAAGCTCAAATATACATGGTTTAGATATATCTAGCATCATATTACATTTTTATAACAAATCGAAACTCAAATATACATGTTTTACGTTTATTTAGCATATTATAAATAAATTAGCATGTTAAAACCTATCCAAGCTCAAATATACATGTTTTATGTTTAGTTTGCATGTTATAATCATATTACCATTTCATAACAAATCGAAACTCAAATATACATGTTTTACATTTATATAGCATGTTATAATCATATTGCCATTTTATAACAAATATACATGTTTTACGTTTATTTAACACATTATAACTAAATTAGCATGTTATAACTTATCTAAGCTCAAATATACATGTTTTACATTAATTTAGCATGTTATAATCATATTACCGTTTTATAACTAATATACATGTTTTACGTTTATTTAGCATGTTTTAACTAAATTAGTTAGTTATAACTAAAATATACATATTTTAGATTTCATTAGTATGTTATAATCAAATAACTTTTTCGAAACTCAAATACACATGTTTTACGTTTATTTAACATATTATACCTAAATTAGCATGGTGTAACCTATCTAAGCTCAAATATATATGTTTTATGTTTATTTAGCATGTTATAAACATATTACCTTTTTATAACAAATCGAAACTCAAATATGCATGTATTACATTTATTTAGAATGATTTAATCATATTACCATATTATAACTTGTCGAAACTTATATATAAATATTTTACATTTATTTAGAATGTTATATCTAAATTAGCATGTTACAACTAAAATATACATATTTTAGATTTAATTAGTATGTTATAATCAAATAACTTTTTCGAAACTCAAATACACATGTTTTACGTTTATTTAACATATTATTCCTAAAATAGCATGTTGTAACCTATCTGAGCTCAAATATACATGTTTTTAGTTTATTTAGCATGTTAGAATCATATTACCATTTTATAACAAATCGAAACTAAAATATTTTTTGTTTTACGTGTATTTACTACATAACTTAGACAGATATCGCTTATCTAAAATCAATTATACATGTTTTACATTAATTTAGCATGTTATAATCATATCACCGTTTTATTACATGTTTTACGTTTATTTAGCATGTTTTAACTAAATTAGTTTGTGATAACTAAAATATACATATTTTAAATTTCATTAGTATGTTATAATCAAATAACTTTTTCGAAACTCAAATACACATGTTTTACGTTTATTTAACATATTATACCTAAAATAGCATGTTGTAACCTATCTGGGCTCAAATATACATGTTTTATGTTTATTTTGCATGTTATAATCATATTACCATTTTATAACAAATCAAAACTCAAATATACATGTTTTATGTTTATTTAGCATGTGATAATCATATTACCATTTCATAACAAATCGAAACTCAAATAAACATGTTTTACGTTTATTTAGAATGTTTTAACTAAATTAGTTTGTTATAACTAAAATATACATATTTTAAATTTCATTAGTATGTTATAATCAAATAACTTTTTCGAAACACATATATACATGTTTTACGTTAATATAACATATTATACCTATCTAAACTCAAATATACATGTTTTATGTTTATTTAGCATGTTATAATCATATTACCATTTCATAACAAATCGAAACTCAAATATACATGTTTTACATTAATATAGCGTGTTATAATCATATTACCCTTTTATAACAAATCGAAACACAAATAAACATGTTTTACGTTTATTTAGCATGTTTTAACTAAATTAGCATGTTATAACTAAAATATACATATTTTAACTAAATTAGAATGTTCTAACTTATCTAAGCTCAAATATACATGTTTTAGATATATCTAGCATCATATTACCATTTTATAACAAATCGAAACTCAAATATACATGTTTTACGTTTATTTAGCATATTATAAATAAATTAGCATGTTAAAACCTATCCAAGCTCAAATATACATGTTTTATGTTTATTTTGCATGTTATAATCATATTACCATTTCATAACAAATCGAAACTCAAATATACATGTTTTACATTTATATAGCATGTTATAATCATATTACCATTTTATAACAAATAAAACTCAAATATACATGGTTTTTTGTTATAACTTATCTAAGCTCAAGTATACATGTTTTATATTTAGTTATCATGTTCTAACGATTCTAGCATGTTATAACTTAACTTAATTCAAATATACATGTTTTAGATTTATTTAGAATGATTTAATCAAATTACCATATTATAACTTATCTACACTCAAATTTACATATTTTACATTAATTTATCATGTTATAATCATATTACCATTTTATAACAAATCGAAACTCAAATATACATGTTTTACGTTTATTTAGCATGTTTTAACTAAATTGCCATGTTACAACTAAAATATACATATTTTAGATTTAATTAGTATGTTATAATCAAATAACTTTTTCGAAACTCAAATATACATGTTTTACGTTTATTTAACATATTATACCTAAATTAGCATGTTGTAACCTATCTAAGCTCAAATATACATGTTTTATGTTTATTTAGCATGTTATAAACTTATTATCTTTTTATAACAAATCGAAACTCAAATATACATGTATTACATTTATTTAGAATGATTTAATCATATTACCATATTATAACTTGTTGAAACCTATATATACATGTTTTACATTTATTTAGAATGTTATATCTAAATTAACATGTTACAACTAAAATATACATATATTAGATTTAATTAGTATGTTATAATCAAATAACTTTTTCGAAACTCAAATATACATGTTTTACGTTTATTTAACACATTATAACTAAATTAGCATGTTATAACTTATCTAAGCTCAAATATACATGTTTTAGATATATCTAGCATCATATTACCTTTTTATAACAAATCGAAACTCAAATATACATGTTTTACATTAATTTAGCATGTTATAATCATATTACCGTTTTATAACTAATATACATGTTTTACGTTTATTTAGCATGTTTTAACTAAATTAGTTAGTTATAACTAAAATATACATATTTTAGATTTCATTAGTATGTTATAATCAAATAACTTTTTCGAAACTCAAATACAAATGTTTTACGTTTATTTAACATATTATACCTAAATTAGCATGGTGTAACCTATCTAAGCTCAAATATATATGTTTTATGTTTATTTAGCATGTTATAAACATATTACCTTTTTATAACAAATCGAAACTCAAATATGCATGTATTACATTTATTTAGAATGATTTAATCATATTACCATATTATAACTTGTCGAAACTTATATATATATATTTTACATTTATTTAGAATGTTATATCTAAATTAGCATGTTACAACTAAAATATACATATTTTAGATTTAATTAGTATGTTATAATCAAATAACTTTTTCGAAACTCAAATACACATGTTTTACGTTTATTTAACATATTATTCCTAAAATAGCATGTTGTCACCTATCTGAGCTCAAATATACATGTTTTTAGTTTATTTAGCATGTTAGAATCATATTACCATTTTATAACAAATCGAAACTAAAATATTTTTTGTTTTACGTTTATTTACTACATAACTTAGACAGATATCGCTTATCTAAAATCAATTATACATGTTTTACATTAATTTAGCATGTTATAATCATATCACAGTTTTATTACATGTTTTACGTTTATTTAGCATGTTTTAACTAAATTAGTTTGTTATAACTAAAATATACATATTTTAGATTTCATTAGTATGTTATAATCAAATAACTTTTTCGAAACACAAATATACATGTTTTACGTTAATATAACATATTATACCTATCTAAACTCAAATATACATGTTTTATGTTTATTTAGCATGTTATAATCATATTACCATTTCATAACAAATCGAAACTCAAATATACATGTTTTACATTTATATAGCATGTTATAATCATATTACCATTTTATAACAAATCGAAACTCAACTAAACATGTTTTACGTTTATTTAGCATATTATAAATAAATTAGCATGTTAAAACCTATCCAAGCCCAAATATACATGTTTTATGTTTATTTTGCATGTTATAATCATATTACCATTTCATAACAAATCAAAACTCATATATACATGTTTTACATTAATTTAGCATGTTATAATCATATTACCATTTCATAACAAATCGAAACTCAAATATACATGTTTTACATTTATATAGCATGTTATAATCATATTACCATTTTATAACAAATAAAACTCAAATATACATGTTTTTTTGTTATAACTTATCTAAGCTCAAGTATACATGTTTTATATTTAGTTATCATGTTCTAACGATTCTAGCATGTTATAACTTAACTTAATTCAAATATACATGTTTTAGATTTATTTTGAATGATTTAATCAAATTTCCATGTTATAACTTATCTACACTCAAATTTACATATTTTACATTAATTTATCATGTTATAATCATATTACCATTTTATAACAAATCGAAACTCAAATATACACGGTTTACGTTTATTTAGCATGTTTTAACTAAATTGCCATGTTATAACAAAAATATACATATACTAAATTGATTTAGTATGTTATAATCAAATAACTTTTTCGAAACTCAAATATAAATGTTTTTCGTTTATTTAACATATTATACCTAAATTAGCATGTTGTAACCTATCTAAGCTCAAATATACATGTTTTATGTTTATTTAGCATGTTATAAACTTATTATCTTTTTATAACAAATCGAAACTCAAATGTATTACATTTATTTAGAATGATTTAATCATATTACCATATTATAACTTGTTGAAACCTATATATACATGTTTTACATTTATTTAGAATGTTATATCTAAATTAGCATGTTACAACTAAAATATACATATTTTAGATTTAATTAGTATGTTATAATCAAATAACTTTTTCGAAACTCAAATATACATGTTTTACGTTTATTTAACATATTATACCTAAATTAGCATGTTGTAACCTATCTAAGCTCAAATATACATGTTTTATGTTTATTTAGCATGTGATAATCATATTACCATTTCATAACAAATCGAAACTCAAATAAACATGTTTTACGTTTATTTAGAATGTTTTAACTAAATTAGTTTGTTATAACTAAAATATACATATTTTAAATTTCATTAGTATGTTATAATCAAATAACTTTTTCGAAACACATATATACATGTTTTACGTTAATATAACATATTATACCTATCTAAACTCAAATATACATGTTTTATGTTTATTTAGCATGTTATAATCATATTACCATTTCATAACAAATCGAAACTCAAATATACATGTTTTACATTAATATAGCGTGTTATAATCATATTACCCTTTTATAACAAATCGAAACACAAATAAACATGTTTTACGTTTATTTAGCATGTTTTAACTAAATTAGCATGTTATAACTAAAATATACATATTTTAACTAAATTAGAATGTTCTAACTTATCTAAGCTCAAATATACATGTTTTAGATATATCTAGCATCATATTACCATTTTATAACAAATCGAAACTCAAATATACATGTTTTACGTTTATTTAGCATATTATAAATAAATTAGCATGTTAAAACCTATCCAAGCTCAAATATACATGTTTTATGTTTATTTTGCATGTTATAATCATATTACCATTTCATAACAAATCGAAACTCAAATATACATGTTTTACATTTATATAGCATGTTATAATCATATTACCATTTTATAACAAATAAAACTCAAATATACATGGTTTTTTGTTATAACTTATCTAAGCTCAAGTATACATGTTTTATATTTAGTTATCATGTTCTAACGATTCTAGCATGTTATAACTTAACTTAATTCAAATATACATGTTTTAGATTTATTTAGAATGATTTAATCAAATTACCATATTATAACTTATCTACACTCAAATTTACATATTTTACATTAATTTATCATGTTATAATCATATTACCATTTTATAACAAATCGAAACTCAAATATACATGTTTTACGTTTATTTAGCATGTTTTAACTAAATTGCCATGTTACAACTAAAATATACATATTTTAGATTTAATTAGTATGTTATAATCAAATAACTTTTTCGAAACTACATATACATGTTTTACGTTTATTTAACATATTATACCTAAATTAGCATGTTGTAACCTATCTAAGCTCAAATATACATGTTTTATGTTTATTTAGCATGTTATAAACTTATTATCTTTTTATAACAAATCGAAACTCAAATATACATGTATTACATTTATTTAGAATGATTTAATCATATTACCATATTATAACTTGTTGAAACCTATATATACATGTTTTACATTTATTTAGAATGTTATATCTAAATTAACATGTTACAACTAAAATATACATATATTAGATTTAATTAGTATGTTATAATCAAATAACTTTTTCGAAACTCAAATATACATGTTTTACGTTTATTTAACACATTATAACTAAATTAGCATGTTATAACTTATCTAAGCTCAAATATACATGTTTTAGATATATCTAGCATCATATTACCTTTTTATAACAAATCGAAACTCAAATATACATGTTTTACATTAATTTAGCATGTTATAATCATATTACCGTTTTATAACTAATATACATGTTTTACGTTTATTTAGCATGTTTTAACTAAATTAGTTAGTTATAACTAAAATATACATATTTTAGATTTCATTAGTATGTTATAATCAAATAACTTTTTCGAAACTCAAATACAAATGTTTTACGTTTATTTAACATATTATACCTAAATTAGCATGGTGTAACCTATCTAAGCTCAAATATATATGTTTTATGTTTATTTAGCATGTTATAAACATATTACCTTTTTATAACAAATCGAAACTCAAATATGCATGTATTACATTTATTTAGAATGATTTAATCATATTACCATATTATAACTTGTCGAAACTTATATATATATATTTTACATTTATTTAGAATGTTATATCTAAATTAGCATGTTACAACTAAAATATACATATTTTAGATTTAATTAGTATGTTATAATCAAATAACTTTTTCGAAACTCAAATACACATGTTTTACGTTTATTTAACATATTATTCCTAAAATAGCATGTTGTAACCTATCTGAGCTCAAATATACATGTTTTTAGTTTATTTAGCATGTTAGAATCATATTACCATTTTATAACAAATCGAAACTAAAATATTTTTTGTTTTACGTTTATTTACTACATAACTTAGACAGATATCGCTTATCTAAAATCAATTATACATGTTTTACATTAATTTAGCATGTTATAATCATATCACAGTTTTATTACATGTTTTACGTTTATTTAGCATGTTTTAACTAAATTAGTTTGTTATAACTAAAATATACATATTTTAGATTTCATTAGTATGTTATAATCAAATAACTTTTTCGAAACACAAATATACATGTTTTACGTTAATATAACATATTATACCTATCTAAACTCAAATATACATGTTTTATGTTTATTTAGCATGTTATAATCATATTACCATTTCATAACAAATCGAAACTCAAATATACATGTTTTACATTTATATAGCATGTTATAATCATATTACCATTTTATAACAAATCGAAACTCAACTAAACATGTTTTACGTTTATTTAGCATATTATAAATAAATTAGCATGTTAAAACCTATCCAAGCCCAAATATACATGTTTTATGTTTATTTTGCATGTTATAATCATATTACCATTTCATAACAAATCAAAACTCATATATACATGTTTTACATTAATTTAGCATGTTATAATCATATTACCATTTCATAACAAATCGAAACTCAAATATACATGTTTTACATTTATATAGCATGTTATAATCATATTACCATTTTATAACAAATAAAACTCAAATATACATGTTTTTTTGTTATAACTTATCTAAGCTCAAGTATACATGTTTTATATTTAGTTATCATGTTCTAACGATTCTAGCATGTTATAACTTAACTTAATTCAAATATACATGTTTTAGATTTATTTTGAATGATTTAATCAAATTTCCATGTTATAACTTATCTACACTCAAATTTACATTTTTTACATTAATTTATCATGTTATAATCATATTACCATTTTATAACAAATCGAAACTCAAATATACACGGTTTACGTTTATTTAGCATGTTTTAACTAAATTGCCATGTTATAACAAAAATATACATATACTAAATTGATTTAGTATGTTATAATCAAATAACTTTTTCGAAACTCAAATATACATGTTTTTCGTTTATTTAACATATTATACCTAAATTAGCATGTTGTAACCTATCTAAGCTCAAATATACATGTTTTATGTTTATTTAGCATGTTATAAACTTATTATCTTTTTATAACAAATCGAAACTCAAATGTATTACATTTATTTAGAATGATTTAATCATATTACCATATTATAACTTGTTGAAACCTATATATACATGTTTTACATTTATTTAGAATGTTATATCTAAATTAGCATGTTACAACTAAAATATACATATTTTAGATTTAATTAGTATGTTATAATCAAATAACTTTTTCGAAACTCAAATATACATGTTTTACGTTTATTTAACATATTATACCTAAATTAGCATGTTGTAACCTATCTAAGCTCAAATATACATGTTTTATGTTTATTTAGCATGTTATAAATTTATTATCTTTTTATAACAAATCGAAACTCAAATATACATGTATTACATTTATTTAGAATGATTTAATCATATTACCATATTATAACTTGTTGAAACCTATATATACATGTTTTACATTTATTTAGAATGTTATATCTAAATTAACATGTTACAACTAAAATATACATATATTAGATTTAATTAGTATGTTATAATCAAATAACTTTTTCGAAACTCAAATATACATGTTTTACGTTTATTTAACACATTATAACTAAATTAGCATGTTATAACTTATCTAAGCTCAAATATACATGTTTTATATATATCTAGCATCATATTACCTTTTTATAACAAATCGAAACTCAAATATACATGTTTTACGTTTATTTAACACATTATAAATAAAATAGCAAGTTATAACTTATCTTAGCTCAAATACACATGTTTTAGAATTATTTAGCATGTTATAATCATATTACCATTTTATAACAAATCGAAACTCAAATATACATGTTTTACATTAATTTAGCATGTTATAATCATATTACCGTTTTATAACAAATATACATGTTTTACGTTTATTTAACACATTATAACTAAATTAGCATGTTATAACTTATCTAAGCTCAAATATACATGTTTTAGATATATCTAGCATCATATTACCTTTTTATAACAAATCGAAACTCAAATATACATGTTTTACATTAATTTAGCATATTATAAATAAATTAGCATGTTAAAACCTATCCAAGCTCAAATATACATGTTTTATGTTTAGTTTGCATGTTATAATCATATTACCATTTCATAACAAATCGAAACTCAAATATACATGTTTTACATTTATATAGCATGTTATAATCATATTACCATTTTATAACAAATAAAACTCAAATAGACATGTTTTTTTGTTATAACTTATCTAAGCTCAAGTATACATGTTTTATATTTAGTTATCATGTTCTAACGATTCTAGCATGTTATAACTTAACTTAATTCAAATATACATGTTTTAGATTTATTTTGAGTGGTTTAATCAAATTTCCATGTTATAACTTATCTACACTCAAATTTACATATTTTACATTAATTTATCATGTTATAATCATATTACCATTTTATAACAAATCGAAACTCAAATATACATATTTTACGTTTATTTAGCATGTTTTAACTAAATTGCCATGTTATAACGAAAATATACATATACTAAATTTATTTAGTATGTTATAATCAAATAACTTTTTCGAAACTCAAATATACATGTTTTACGTTTATTTAACATACTATACCTAAATTAGCATGGTGTAACCTATCTAAGCTCAAATATACATGTTTTACATTAATTTAGCATGTTATAATCATATTACCGTTTTATAACAAATATACATCTTTTACGTTTATTTAACACATTATAACTAAATTAGCAATTTATATTTTTTTAGATATGTATCTAAGCTCAAATATACATGTTTTAGATATATCTAGCATCATATTACCTTTTTATAACAAATCGAAACTCAAGTATACATGTTTTACGTTTATTTAACATATTATAAATAAAATAGCAAGTTATAACTTATCTTAGCTCAAATACACATGTTTTAGATTTATTTAGCATATTACCCTTTTATAACAAATAAAACTCAAATAGACATGTTTTTTTGTTATAACTTATCTAAGCTCAAGTATACATGTTTTATATTTAGTTATCATGTTCTAACGATTCTAGCATGTTATAACTTAACTTAATTCAAATATACATGTTTTAGATTTATTTTGAATGATTTAATCAAATTTCCATGTTATAACTTATCTACACTCAAATTTACATATTTTACATTAATTTATCATGTTATAATCATATTACCATTTTATAACAAATCGAAACTCAAATATACATGTTTTACGTTTATTTAGCATGTTTTAACTAAATTGCCATGTTATAACAAAAATATACATATACTAAATTTATTTAGTATGTTATAATCAAATAACTTTTTCGAAACTCAAATATACATGTTTTACGTTTATTTAACATATTATACCTAAATTAGCATGTTGTAACCTATCTAAGCTCAAATATACATGTTTTATGTTTATTTAGCATGTTATAAACTTATTATCTTTTTATAACAAATCGAAACTCAAATGTATTACATTTATTTAGAATGATTTAATCATATTACCATATTATAACTTGTTGAAACCTATATATACATGTTTTACATTTATTTAGAATGTTATATCTAAATTAGCATGTTACAACTAAAATATACATATTTTAGATTTAATTAGTATGTTATAATCAAATAACTTTTTCGAAACTCAAATATACATGTTTTACGTTTATTTAACATATTATAAATAAAATAGCAAGTTATAACTTATCTTAGCTCAAATACACATGTTTTAGATTTATTTAGCATGTTATAATCATATTACCATTTTATAACAAATCGAAACTCAAATATACATGTTTTACGTTTATTTAGCATGTTTTAACTAAATTAGTTTGTTATAGTATGTTATAATCAAATAACTTCTTCGAAACTCAAATATACATGTTTTACGTATATTTAACATATTATACCTAAATTAGCATGTTGTAAGCTATCTAAGCTCATATATACATGTGTTATGTTTATTAAGATTGTTATAAGCATATTACCATTTTATAACAAATCGAAACTCAAATATTTTCTGTTTTACGTGTATTTACCATATTATAACCAACTTCGCATGTTATTGCTTATCAAAGATCAAATATACATGTTTTACATTTATTTAGCATGTTATAATCATATTACCGTTTTATAATAAACATACATGTTTTACGTTTATTTACCATATTATAACTAACTTAGCATTTTATCACTTTTGTAAGCTGAAATATACATGTTTTATATTTGTTAGCATGTTCTAACGATTCTAGCATGTATCTTAACTTAACTCAAATATTCATGTTTTAGATTTATTTAGAATGATTTAATCAAATTACCATACTATAACTTATCTACACTCAAATTTACATGTTTTAAATTTATTTTGCATGTTATAATCATATTACCATTTTATAACAAATCGAAACTCAAATATACATATTTTACATTAATTTAATAATTAATTTGTTTTATTACCGTTTTATAACAAATATACATGTTTTACGTTTATTTAGAATGTTATATCTAAATTAGCATGTTACAACTAAAATATACATATATTAGATTTATTTAGTATGTTATAATCAAATAACTTTTTCGAAACTCAAATATACATGTTTTTCGTTTATTTAACATATTATACCTAAATTAGCATCTTGTAACCTATCTAAGCTCAAATATACATGTTTTATGTTTATTTAGCATGTTATAAACTTATTATCTTTTTATAACAAATCGAAACTCAAACATACATGTATTACATTTATTTAGAATGATTTAATCATATTACCATATTATAACTTGTTGAAACCTATATATACATGTTTTACATTTATTTAGAATGTTATATCTAAATTAGCATGTTACAACTAAAATATACATATTTTAGATTTAATTAGTATGTTATAATCAAATAACTTTTTCGAAACTCAAATATACATGTTTTACGTTTATTTAACATATTATAAATAAAATAGCAAGTTATAACTTATCTTAGCTCAAATACACATGTTTTAGATTTATTTAGCATGTTATAATCATATTACCATTTTATAACAAATCGAAACTCAAATATACATGTTTTACGTTTATTTAGCATGTTTTAACTAAATTAGTTTGTTATAGTATGTTATAATCAAATAACTTCTTCGAAACTCAAATATACATGTTTTACGTATATTTAACATATTATACCTAAATTAGCATGTTGTAAGCTATCTAAGCTCATATATACATGTGTTATGTTTATTAAGATTGTTATAAGCATATTACCATTTTATAACAAATCGAAACTCAAATATTTTCTGTTTTACGTGTATTTACCATATTATAACCAACTTCGCATGTTATTGCTTATCAAAGATCAAATATACATGTTTTACATTTATTTAGCATGTTATAATCATATTACCGTTTTATAATAAACATACATGTTTTACGTTTATTTACCATATTATAACTAACTTAGCATTTTATCACTTTTGTAAGCTGAAATATACATGTTTTATATTTGTTAGCATGTTCTAACGATTCTAGCATGTAACTTAACTTAACTCAAATATTCATGTTTTAGATTTATTTAGAATGATTTAATCAAATTACCATACTATAACTTATCTACACTCAAATTTACATGTTTTAAATTTATTTAGCATGTTATAATCATATTACCATTTTATAACAAATCGAAACTCAAATATACATATTTTACATTAATTTAATAATTAATTTGTTTTATTACCGTTTTATAACAAATATACATGTTTTACGTTTATTTAGAATTTTATATCTAAATTAGCATGTTACAACTAAAATATACATATATTAGATTTATTTAGTATGTTATAATCAAATAACTTTTTCGAAACTCAAATATACATGTTTTTCGTTTATTTAACATATTATACCTAAATTAGCATCTTGTAACCTATCTAAGCTCAAATATACATGTTTTATGTTTATTTAGCATGTTATAAACTTATTATCTTTTTATAACAAATCGAAACTCAAACATACATGTATTACATTTATTTAGAATGATTTAATCATATTACCATATTATAACTTGTTGAAACCTATATATACATGTTTTACATTTATTTAGAATGTTATATCTAAATTAGCACGTTACAACTAAAATATACATATTTTAGATTTAATTAGTATGTTATACTCAAATAACTCTTTCGAAAGTCAAGTATACATGTTTTACGTTTATTTAACATATTATAAATAAAATAGCAAGTTATAACTTATCTACACTCAAATTTACATGTTTTAAATTTATTTAGCATGTTATAATCATATTACCATTTTATAACAAATCGAAACTCAAATATACACGGTTTACGTTTATTTAGCATGTTTTAACTAAATTGCCATGTTATAACAAAAATATACATATACTAAATTTATTTAAATAATAACTTATTTATCAAATAACTTTTTCGAAACTCAAATATACATGTTTTACGTTTATTTAACATATTATACCTAAATTAGCATGTTGTAACCTATCTAAGCTCAAATATACATGTTTTATGTTTATTTAGCATGTTATAAACTTATTATCTTTTTATAACAAATCGAAACTCAAATGTATTACATTTATTTAGAATGATTTAATCATATTACCATATTATAACTTGTTGAAACCTATATATACATGTTTTACATTTATTTAGAATGTTATATCTAAATTAGCATGTTACAACTAAAATATACATATATTAGATTTAATTAGTATGTTATAATCAAATAACTTTTTCGAAACTCAAATATACATGTTTTACGTTTATTTAACACATTATAACTAAATTAGCATGTTATAACTTACCTAAGCTCAAATATACATGTTTTAGATATATCTAGCATCATATTACCTTTTTATAACAAATCGAAACTCAAATATACATGGTTTACGTTTATTTAACATATTATAAATAAAATAGCAAGTTATAACTTATCTTAGCTCAAATACACATGTTTTACATTTATTTAGCATGTTATAATCATATTACCATTTTATAACAAATCGAAACTCAAATATACATGTTTTACATTAATTTAGCATGTTATAATCATATTACCGTTTTATAACAAATATACATGTTTTACGTTTATTTAACACATTATAACTAAATTAGCATGTTATAACTTATCTAAGCTCAAATATACATGTTTTAGATATATCTAGCATCATATTACCTTTTTATAACAAATCGAAACTCAAATATACATGTTTTACATTAATTTAGCATGTTATAATCATATTACCGTTTTATAACTAATATACATGTTTTACGTTTATTTAGCATGTTTTAACTAAATTAGTTAGTTATAACTAAAATATACATATTTTAGATTTCATTAGTATGTTATAATCAAATAACTTTTTCGAAACTCAAATACACATGTTTTACGTTTATTATACATATTTTAGATTACAAATAACTTTTTCGAAACTCAAATACACATGTTTTACGTTTATTTAACATATTATTCCTAAAATAGCATGTTGTAACCTATCTGAGCTCAAATATACATGTTTTTAGTTTATTTAGCATGTTAGAATCATATTACCATTTAATAAAAAATCGAAACTAAAATATTTTTTGTTTTACGTTTATTTACTACATAACTTAGACAGATATCGCTTATCTAAAATCAATTATACATGTTTTACATTAATTTAGCATGTTATAATCATATTACCGTTTTATCACTAATATACATGTTTTACGTTTATTTAGCATGTTTTAACTAAATTAGTTAGTTATAACTAAAATATACATATTTTAGATTTCATTAGTATGTTATAATCAAATAACTTTTTCGAAACTCAAATACACATGTTTTACGTTTATTTAACATATTTTACCTAAATTAGCATGGTGTAACCTATCTAAGCTCAAATATATATGTTTTATGTTTATTTAGTATGTTATAAACATATTGCCTTTTTATAACAAATCGAAACTCAAATATGCATGTATTACATTTATTTAGAATGATTTAATCATATTACCATATTATAACTTGTCGAAACTTATATATACATATTTTACATTTATTTAGAATGTTATATCTAAATTAGCATGTTACAACTAAAATATACATATTTTAGATTACAAATAACTTTTTCGAAACTCAAATACACATGTTTTACGTTTATTTAACATATTATTCCTAAAATAGCATGTTGTAACCTATCTGAGCTCAAATATACATGTTTTTAGTTTATTTAGCATGTTAGAATCATATTACCATTTAATAAAAAATCGAAACTAAAATATTTTTTGTTTTACGTTTATTTACTACATAACTTAGACAGATATCGCTTATCTAAAATCAATTATACATGTTTTACATTAATTTAGCATGTTATAATCATATTACCGTTTTATCACTAATATACATGTTTTACGTTTATTTAGCATGTTTTAACTAAATTAGTTAGTTATAACTAAAATATACATATTTTAGATTTCATTAGTATGTTATAATCAAATAACTTTTTCGAAACTCAAATACACATGTTTTACGTTTATTTAACATATTATACCTAAAATAGCATGTTGTAACCTATCTGAGCTCAAATATACTGTTTTATGTTTATTTAGCATGTTATAAACATATTACCATTTTATAACAAATCGAAACTCAAATATACATGTTTTATGTTTATTTAGCATGTGATAAGCATATTACCATTTCATAACAAATCGAAACTCAAATAAACATGTTTTACGTTTATTTAGCATGTTTTAACTAAATTAGTTTGTTATAACTAAAATATACATATTTTAGATTTCATTAGTATGTTATAATCAAATAACTTTTTCGAAACACAAATATACATGTTTTACGTTAATATAACATATTATACCTATCTAAACTCAAATATACATGTTTTATGTTTATTTAGCATGTTATAATCATATTACCATTTCATAACAAATCGAAACTCAAATATACATGTTTTACATTAATTTAGCATGTTATAATCATATTACCCTTTTATAACAAATCGAAACTCAAATAAACATCTTTTACGTTTATTTAGCATGTTTTAACTAAATTAGCATGTTATAACTAAAATATACATATTTTAACTAAATTAGAATGTTCTAACTTATCTAAGCTCAAATATACATGTTTTAGATATATCTAACATCATATTACCATTTCATAACAAATCGAAACTCAAATAAACATGTTTTACGTTTATTTAGCATGTTTTTACTAAATTAGTTTGTTATAACTAAAATATACATATTTTAGATTTCATTAGTATGTTATAATCAAATAACTTTTTCGAAACACAAATATACATGTTTTACGTTAATATAACATATTATACCTATCTAAACTCAAATATACATGTGTTATGTTTATTTAGCATGTTATAATCATATTACCATTTCATAACAAATCGAAACTCAAATATGCATGTTTTACATTAATTTAGCATGTTATAACATATTACCCTTTTATAACAAATCGGAACTCAAATATACATGTTTTACGTTTATTTAGCATATTATAAATAAATTAGCATGTTAAAACCAATCCAAGCTCAAATATACATGTTGTATGTTTATTTTGCATGTTATAATCATATTACCATTTCATAACAAATCGAAACCCAAATATACATGTTTTACATTTATATAGCATGTTATAATCATATTACCATTTTATAACAAATAAAACTCAAATATACATGTTTTTTTGTTATAACTTATCTAAGCTCAAGTATACATGTTTTATATTTAGTTATCATGTTCTAACGATTCTAGCATGTTATAACTTAACTTAATTCAAATATACATGTTTTAGATTTATTTAGAATGATTAATTCAAATTTCCATGTTATAACTTATCTACAATCAAATTTACATATTTTACATTAATTTATCATGTTATAATCATATTACCATTTTATAACAAATCGAAACTCAAATAAACATGTTTTACGTTTATTTAGCATGTTTTAACTAAATTAGCATGTTATATCTAAAATATACATATTTTAACTAAATTAGAATGTTCTAACTTATCTAAGCTCAAATATACATGTTTTAGATATATCTAGCATCATATTACCTTTTTATAACAAATCGAAACTCAAATATACATGTTTTACATTAATTTAGCATGTTATAATCATATTACCGTTTTATAACTAATATACATGTTTTACGTTTATTTAGCATGTTTTAACTAAATTAGTTAGTTATAACTAAAATATACATATTTTAGATTTCATTAGTATGTTATAATCAAATAACTTTTTCGAAACTCAAATACACATGTTTTACGTTTATTTAACATATTATACCTAAATTAGCATGGTGTAACCTATCTGGGCTCAAATATACATGTTTTATGTTTATTTAGCATGTTATAATCATATTACCATTTCATAACAAATCGAAACTCAAATATACATGTTTTATGTTTATTTAGCATGTGATAATCATATTACCATTTCATAACAAATCGAAACTCAAATAAACATGTTTTACGTTTATTTAGCATGTTTTAACTAAATTAGTTTGTTATAACTAAAATATACATATTTTAGATTTTATTAGTATGTTATAATCAAATAACTTTTTCGAAACTCAAATACACATGTTTTACGTTTATTTAACATATTATACCTAAATTAGCATGGTGTAACCTATCTAAGCTCAAATATATATGTTTTATGTTTATTTAGCATGTTAGAATCATATTACCATTTTATAACAAATCGAAACTAAAATATTTTTTGTTTTACGTGTATTTACTACATAACTTAGACAGATATCGCTTATCTAAAATCAATTATACATGTTTTACATTAATTTAGCATGTTATAATCATATCACCGTTTTATTACAAATATACATGTTTTACGTTTATTTAGCATGTTTTAACTAAATTAGTTTGTTATAACTAAAATATACATATTTTAAATTTCATTAGTATGTTATAATCAAATAACTTTTTCGAAACACAAATATACATGTTTTACGTTAATATAACATATTATACCTATCTAAACTCAAATATACATGTTTTATGTTTATTTAGCATGTTATAATCATATTACCATTTCATAACAAATCGAAACTCAAATATACATGTTTTACATTAATTTAGCATGTTATAATCATATTACCCTTTTATAACAAATCGAAACTCAAATAAACATGTTTTACGTTTATTTAGCATGTTTTAACTAAATTAGCATGTTATAACTAAAATATACATATTTTAACTAAATTAGAATGTTCTAACTTATCTAAGCTCAAATATACATGTTTTAGATATATCTAGCATCATATTACCTTTTTATAACAAATCGAAACTCAAATATACATGTTTTACGTTTATTTAGCATATTATAAATAAATTAGCATGTTAAAACCTATCCAAGCTCAAATATACATGTTTTATGTTTATTTTGCATGTTATAATCATATTACCATTTCATAACAAATCGAAACTCAAATATACATGTTTTACATTTATATAGCATGTTATAATCATATTACCATTTTATAACAAATAAAACTCAAATATACATATTTTTTTGTTATAACTTATCTAAGCTCAAGTATACATGTTTTATATTTAGTTATCATGTTCTAACGATTCTAGCATGTTATAACTTAACTTAATTCAAATATACATGTTTTAGATTTATTTTGAATGATTTAATCAAATTTCCATGTTATCACTTATCTACACTCAAATTTACATGTTTTACATTAATTTAGCATGTTATAATCATATTACCGTTTTATAACAAATATACATGTTTTACGTTTATTTAACACATTATAACTAAATTAGCATGTTATAACTTATCTAAGCTCAAATATACATGTTTTAGATATATCTAGCATCATATTACCTTTTTATAACAAATCGAAACTCAAATATACATGTTTTACATTAATTTAGCATGTTATAATCATATTACCGTTTTATAACTAATATACATGTTTTACGTTTATTTAGCATGTTTTAACTAAATTAGCATGTTATAACTAAAATATACATATTTTAACTAAATTAGAATGTTCTAACTTATCTAAGCTCAAATATACATGTTTTAGATATATCTAGCATCATATTACCTTTTTATAACAAATCGAAACTCAAATATACATGTTTTACGTTTATTTAGCATATTATAAATAAATTAGCATGTTAAAACCTATCCAAGCTCAAATATACATGTTTTATGTTTATTTAGCATGTTATAATCATATTACCATTTCATAACAAATCGAAACTCAAATATGCATGTTTTACATTAATTTAGCATGTTATAACATATTACCATTTTATAACAAATAAAACATGTTTTTTTGTTATAACTTATCTAAGCTCAAGTATACATGTTTTATATTTAGTTATCATGTTCTAACGATTCTAGCATGTTATAACTTAACTTAATTCAAATATACATGTTTTAGATTTATTTAGAATGATTAATTCAAATTTCCATGTTATAACTTATCTACAATCAAATTTACATATTTTACATTAATTTATCATGTTATAATCATATTACCATTTTATAACAAATCGAAACTCAAATAAACATGTTTTACGTTTATTTAGCATGTTTTAACTAAATTAGCATGTTATAGCTAAAATATACATATTTTAACTAAATTAGAATGTTCTAACTTATCTAAGCTCAAATATACATGTTTTAGATATATCTAGCATCATTTTACCTTTTTATAACAAATCGAAACTCAAATATACATGTTTTACATTAATTTAGCATGTTATAATCATATTACCGTTTTATAACAAATATACATGTTTTACGTTTATTTAACACATTATAACTAAATTAGCATGTTATAACTTATCTAAGCTCAAATATACATGTTTTAGATATATCTAGCATCATATTACCTTTTTATAACAAATCGAAACTCAAATATACATGTTTTACATTAATTTAGCATGTTATAATCACATTACCGTTTTATAACTAATATACATGTTTTACGTTTATTTAGCATGTTTTAACTAAATTAGTTAGTTATAACTAAAATATACATATTTTAAATTTCATTAGTATGTTATAATCAAATTACTTTTTCGAAACTCTAATACACATGTTTTACGTTTATTTAACATATTATACCTAAATTAGCATGGTGTAACCTATCTGGGCTCAAATATACATGTTTTATGTTTATTTAGCATGTTATAATCATATTACCATTTTATAACAAATCGAAACTCAAATATACATGTTTTATGTTTATTTAGCATGTGATAATCATATTACCATTTCATAACAAATCGAAACTCAAATAAACATGTTTTACGTTTATTTAGCATGTTTTTACTAAATTAGTTTGTTATAACTAAAATATACATATTTTAGATTTCATTAGTATGTTATAATCAAATAACTTTTTCGAAACTCAAATATACATGTTTTACGTTAATATAACATATTATACCTATCTAAACTCAAATATACATGTTTTATGTTTATTTTGCATGTTATAATCATATTACCATTTCATAACAATTCGAAACTCAAATATACATGTTTTACATTTATATAGCATGTTATAATCATATTACCATTTTATAACAAATAAAACTCAAATATACATGTTTTTTTGTTATAACTTATCTAAGCTCAAGTATACATTATAAAATGTTATAACTAAAATATACATATTTTAACTAGATTAGAATGTTCTAACTTATCTAAGCTCAAATATACATGTTTTTATGTATGTTTTTTTTGTTATAACTTATCTAAGCTCAAGTATACATGTTTTATATTTAGTTATCATGTTCTAACGATTCTAGCATGTTATAACTTAACTTAATTCAAATATACATGTTTTAGATTTATTTAGAATGATTTAATCAAATTACCATATTATAACTTATCTACACTCAAATTTACATATTTTACATTAATTTATCATGTTATAATCATATTACCATTTTATAACAAATCGAAACTCAAATATACATGTATTACATTTATTTAGAATGATTTAATCATATTACCATATTATAACTTGTTGAAACCTATATATACATGTTTTACATTTATTTAGAATGTTATATCTAAATTAGCATTTTACAACTAAAATATACATATATTAGATTTAATTAGTATGTTATAATCAAATAACTTTTTCGAAACTCAAATACACATGTTTTACGTTTATTTAACATATTATACCTAAATTAGCATGGTGTAGCCTATCTAAGCTCAAATATATATGTTTTATGTTTATTTAGCTGTTATAAACATATTACCTTTTTATAACAAATCGAAACTCAAATATGCATGTATTACATTTATTTAGAATGATTTAATCATATTACCATATTATAACTTGTCGAAACTTATATATACATATTTTACATTTATTTAGAATGTTATATCTAAATTAGCATGTTACAACTAAAATATACATATTTTAGATTTAATTAGTATGTTATAATCAAATAACTTTTTCGAAACTCAAATACACATGTTTTACGTTTATTTAACATATTATTCCTAAAATAGCATGTTGTAACCTATCTGAGCTCAAATATACATGTTTTTAGTTTATTTAGCATGTTTTAACTAAATTAGTTAGTTATAACTAAAATATACATATTTTAGATTTCATTAGTATGTTATAATCAAATAACTTTTTCGAAACACAAATATACATGTTTTACGTTAATATAACATATTATACCTATCTAAACTCAAATATACATGTTTTATGTTTATTTAGCATGTTATAATCATATTACCATTTCATAACAAATCGAAACTCAAATATACATGTTTTACATTAATTTAGCATGTTATAATCATATTACCCTTTTATAACAAATCGAAACTCAAATAAACATGTTTTACGTTTATTTAGAATGTTTTAACTAAATTAGCATGTTATAACTAAAATATACATATTTTAAATAAATTAGAATGTTCTAACTTATCTAAGCTCAAATATACATGTTTTTAGATATATCTAGCATCATATTACCTTTTTATAACAAATCGAAACTCAAATATACATGTTTTACATTAATTTAGCATGTTATAATCATATTACCGTTTTATAACTAATATACATGTTTTACGTTTATTTAGCATGTTTTAACTAAATTAGTTAGTTATAACTAAAATATACATATTTTAGATTTCATTAGTATGTTATAATCAAATAACTTTTTCGAAACTCAAATACACATGTTTTACGTTTATTTAACATATTATACCTAAATTAGCATGGTGTAACCTATCTAAGCTCAAATATATATGTTTTATGTTTATTTAGCATGTTATAAACATATTACCTTTTTATAACAAATCGAAACTCAAATATGCATGTATTACATTTATTTAGAATGATTTAATCATATTACCATATTATAACTTGTCGAAACTTATATATACATATTTTACATTTATTTAGAATGTTATATCTAAATTAGCATGTTACAACTAAAATATACATATTTTAGATTTAATTAGTATGTTATAATCAAATAACTTTTTCGAAACTCAAATACACATGTTTTACGTTTATTTAACATATTATTCCTAAAATAGCATGTTGTAACCTATCTGAGCTCAAATATACATGTTTTTTAGTTTATTTAGCATGTTAGAATCATATTACCATTTTATAACAAATCGAAACTAAAATATTTTTTGTTTTACGTGTATTTACTACATAACTTAGACAGATATCGCTTATCTAAAATCAATTATACATGTTTTACATTAATTTAGCATGTTATAATCATATCACCGTTTTATTACAAATATACATGTTTTACGTTTATTTAGCATGTTTTAACTAAATTAGTTTGCTATAACTAAAATATACATATTTTAGATTTCATTAGTATGTTATAATCAAATAACTTTTTCGAAACACAAATATACATGTTTTACGTTAATATAACATATTATACCTATCTAAACTCAAATATACATGTTTTACATTAATTTAGCATGTTATAATCATATTACCCTTTTATAACAAATCGAAACTCAAATAAACATGTTTTACGTTTATTTAGAATGTTTTAACTAAATTAGCATGTTATAACTAAAATATACATATTTTAAATAAATTAGAATGTTCTAACTTATCTAAGCTCAAATATACATGTTTTAGATATATCTAGCATCATATTACCTTTTTCTAACAAATCGAAACTCAAATATACATGGTTTACGTTTATTTAACATATTATAAATAAAATAGCAAGTTATAACTTATCTTAGATCAAATACACATGTTTTAGATTTATTTAGCATGTTATAATCATATTACCATTTTATAACAAATCGAAACTCAAATATACATGTTTTACATTAATTTAGCATGTTATAATCATATTACCGTTTTATAACAAATATACATGTTTTACGTTTATTTAACACATTATAACTAAATTAGCATGTTATAACTTATCTAAGCTCAAATATACATGTTTTAGATATATCTAGCATCATATTACCTTTTTATAACAAATCGAAACTCAAATATACATGTTTTACATTAATTTAGCATGTTATAATCATATTACCGTTTTATAACTAATATACATGTTTTACGTTTATTTAGCATGTTTTAACTAAATTAGTTAGTTATAACTAAAATATACATATTTTAGATTTCATTAGTATGTTATAATCAAATAACTTTTCGAAACTCAAATACACATGTTTTACGTTTATTTAACATATTATACCTAAATTAGCTCAAATATATATGTTTTATGTTTATTTAGCATGTTATAAACATATTACCTTTTTATAACAAATCGAAACTCAAATATGCATGTATTACATTTATTTAGAATGATTTAATCATATTACCATATTATAACTTGTCGAAACTTATATATACATATTTTACATTTATTTAGAATGTTATATCTAAATTAGCATGTTACAACTAAAATATACATATTTTAGATTTAATTAGTATGTTATAATCAAATAACTTTTTCGAAACTCAAATACACATGTTTTACGTTTATTTAACATATTATTCCTAAAATAGCATGTTGTAACCTATCTGAGCTCAAATATACATGTTTTTAGTTTATTTAGCATGTTAGAATCATATTACCATTTTATAACAAATCGAAACTAAAATATTTTTTGTTTTACGTGTATTTACTACATAACTTAGACAGATATCGCTTATCTAAAATCAATTATACATGTTTTACATTAATTTAGCATGTTATAATCATATCACCGTTTTATTACATGTTTTACGTTTATTTAGCATGTTTTAACTAAATTAGTTTGTTATAACTAAAATATACATATTTTAGATTTCATTAGTATGTTATAATCAAATAACTTTTTCGAAACACAAATATACATGTTTTACGTTAATATAACATATTATACCTATCTAAACTCAAATATACATTTTTTATGTTTATTTAGCATGTTATAATCATATTACCCTTTTATAACAAATCGAAACTCAAATAAACATGTTTTACGTTTATTTAGCATGTTTTAACTAAATTAGCAAGTTATAACTAAAATATACATATTTAAACTAAATTAGAATGTTCTAACTTATCTAAGCTCAAATATACATGTTTTAGATATATCTAGCATCATATTACCTTTTTATAACAAATCGAAACTCAAATATACATGTTTTACGTTAATATAACATATTATACCTATCTAAACTCAAATATACATGTTTTATGTTTATTTAGCATGTTATAATCATATTACCATTTCATAACAAATCGAAACTCAAATATACATGTTTTACATTAATTTAGCATGTTATAATCATATTACCCTTTTATAACAAATCGAAACTCAAATAAACATGTTTTACGTTTATTTAGCATGTTTTAACTAAATTAGCATGTTATAACTAAAATATACATATTTTAACTAAATTAGAATGTTCTAACTTATCTAAGCTCAAATATACATGTTTTAGATATATCTAGCATCATATTACCTTTTTATAACAAATCGAAACTCAAATATACATGTTTTACGTTTATTTAGCATATTATAAATAAATTAGCATGTTAAAACCAATCCAAGCTCAAATATACATGTTTTATGTTTATTTTGCATGTTATAATCATATTACCATTTCATAACAAATCGAAACTCAAACATATATGTTTTACATTTATATAGCATGTTATAATCATATTACCATTTTATAACAAATAAAACTCAAATATACATGTTTTTTTGTTATAACTTATCTAAGCTCAAGTATACATGTTTTATATTTAGTTATCATGTTCTAACGATTCTAGCATGTTATAACTTAACTTAATTCAAATATACATGTTTTAGATTTATTTTGAATGATTTAATCAAATTTCCATGTTATAACTTATCTACACTCAAATTTACATATTTTACATTAATTTATCATGTTATAATCATATTACCATTTTATAACAAATCGAAACTCAAATATACACGGTTTACGTTTATTTAGCATGTTTTAACTAAATTGCCATGTTATAACAAAAATATACATATACTAAATTTATTTAGTATGTTATAATCAAATAACTTTTTCGAAACTCAAATATACATGTTTTACGTTTATTTAACATATTATACCTAAATTAGCATGTTGTAACCTATCTAAGCTCAAATATACATGTTTTATGTTTATTTAGCATGTTATAAACTTATTATCTTTTTATAACAAATCGAAACTCAAATATACATGTATTACATTTATTTAGAATGATTTAATCATATTACCATATTATAACTTGTTGAAACCTATATATACATGTTTTACATTTATTTAGAATGTTATATCTAAATTAGCATGTTACAACTAAAATATACATATTTTAGATTTAATTAGTATGTTATAATCAAATAACTTTTTCGAAACTCAAATACACATGTTTTACGTTTATTTAACATATTATTCCTAAAATAGCATGTTGTAACCTATCTGAGCTCAAATATACATGTTTTTAGTTTATTTAGCATGTTAGAATCATATTACCATTTTATAACAAATCGAAACTAAAATATTTTTTGTTTTACGTTTATTTACTACATAACTTAGACAGATATCGCTTATCTAAAATCAATTATACATGTTTTACATTAATTTAGCATGTTATAATCATATCACCGTTTTATTACAAATATACATGTTTTACGTTTATTTAGCATGTTTTAACTAAATTAGTTTGCTATAACTAAAATATACATATTTTAGATTTCATTAGTATGTTATAATCAAATAACTTTTTCGAAACACAAATATACATGTTTTACGTTAATATAACATATTATACCTAAAATAGCATGTTGTAACCTATCTGAGCTCAAATATACATGGTTTTAGTTTATTTAGCATGTTAGAATCATATTACCATTTTATAACAAATCGAAACTAAAATATTTTTTGTTTTACGTGTATTTACTACATAACTTAGACAGATATCGCTTATCTAAAATCAATTATACATGTTTTACGTTAATTTAGCATGTTATAATCATATCACCGTTTTATTACATGTTTTACGTTTATTTAGCATGTTTTAACTAAATTAGTTTGTTATAACTAAAATATACATATTTTAGATTTCATTAGTATGTTATAATCAAATAACTTTTTCGAAACACAAATATACACAAACAAAAATACAAATATACGTTAATATAACATATTATACCTATCTAAACTCAAATATACATTTTTTATGTTTATTTAGCATGTTATAATCATATTACCCTTTTATAACAAATCGAAACTCAAATAAACATGTTTTACGTTTATTTAGCATGTTTTAACTAAATTAGCAAGTTATAACTAAAATATACATATTTTAACTAAATTAGAATGTTCTAACTTATCTAAGCTCAAATATACATGTTTTAGATATATCTAGCATCATATTACCTTTTTATAACAAATCGAAACTCAAATATACATGTTTTACGTTAATATAACATATTATACCTATCTAAACTCAAATATACATGTTTTATGTTTATTTAGCATGTTATAATCATATTACCCTTTTATAACAAATCGAAACTCAAATAAACATGTTTTACGTTTATTTAGCATGTTTTAACTAAATTAGCATGTTATAACTAAAATATACATATTTTAACTAAATTAGAATGTTCTAACTTATCTAAGCTCAAATATACATGTTTTGGATATATCTAGCATCATATTACCTTTTATAACAAATCGAAACTCAAATATACATGTTTTACGTTTATTTAGCATATTATAAATAAATTAGCATGTTAAAACCTATCCAAGCTCAAATATACATGTTTTATGTTTATTTTGCATGTTATAATCATATTACCATTTCATAACAAATCGAAACTCAAATATATATGTTTTACATTTATATAGCATGTTTTAATCATATTACCATTTTATAACAAATAAAACTCAAATATACATGTTTTTTTGTTATAACTTATCTAAGCTCAAGTATACATGTTTTATATTTAGTTATCATGTTCTAACGATTCTAGCATGTTATAACTTAACTTAATTCAAATATACATGTTTTAGATTTATTTTGAATGATTTAATCAAATTTCCATGTTATAACTTATCTACACTCAAATTTACATATTTTACATTAATTTATCATGTTATAATCATATTACCATTTTATAACAAATCGAAACTCAAATATACACGGTTTACGTTTATTTAGCATGTTTTAACTAAATTGCCATGTTATAACAAAAATATACATATACTAAATTTATTTAGTATGTTATAATCAAATAACTTTTTCGAAACTCAAATATACATGTTTTACGTTTATTTAACATATTAACCTAAATTAGCATGTTGTAACCTATCTAAGCTCAAATATACATGTTTTATGTTAATTTAGCATGTTATAAACTTATTATCTTTTTATAACAAATCGAAACTCAAATATACATGTATTACATTTATTTAGAATGATTTAATCATATTACCATATTATAACTTGTTGAAACCTATATATACATGTTTTACATTTATTTAGAATGTTATATCTAAATTAGCATGTTACAACTAAAATATACATATTTTAAATAAATTAGAATGTTTTAACTTATCTAAGCTCAAATATACATGTTTTAGATATATCTAGCATCATATTACCTTTTTATAACAAATCGAAACTCAAATATACATGGTTTACGTTTATTTAACATATTATAAATAAAATAGCAACTTATCTTAGATCAAATACACATGTTTTAGATTTATTTAACATGTTAAATTATATTACCATTTTATAACAAATCGAAACTCAAATATACATGTTTTACATTAATTTAGCATGTTATAATCATATTACCGTTTTATAACAAATATACATGTTTTACGTTTATTTAACACATTATAACTAAATTAGCATGTTATAACTTATCTAAGCTCAAATATACATGTTTTAGATATATCTAGCATCATATTACCTTCTTATAACAAATCGAAACTCAAATATACATGTTTTACATTAATTTAGCATGTTATAATCATATTACCGTTTTATAACTAATATACATGTTTTACGTTTATTTAGCATGTTTTAACTAAATTAGTTAGTTATAACTAAAATATACATATTTTAGATTTCATTAGTATGTTATAATCAAATAACTTTTTCGAAACTCAAATACACATGTTTTACGTTTATTTAACATATTATACCTAAATTAGCATGGTGTTACCTATCTAAGCTCAAATATATATGTTTTATGTTTATTTAGCATGTTATAAACATATTACCTTTTTATAACAAATCGAAACTCAAATATGCATGTATTACATTTATTTAGAATGATTTAATCATATTACCATATTATAACTTGTCGATACTTATATATACATATTTTACATTTATTTAGAATGTTATATCTAAATTAGCATGTTACAACTAAAATATACATATTTTAGATTTAATTAGTATGTTATAATCAAATAACTTTTTCGAAACTCAAATACACATGTTTTACGTTTATTTAACATATTATTCCTAAAATAGCATGTTGTAACCTATCTGAGCTCAAATATACATGTTTTTAGTTTATTTAGCATGTTTTAACTAAATTAGTTAGTTATAACTAAAATATACATATTTTAGATTTCATTAGTATGTTATAATCAAATAACTTTTTCGAAACTCAAATACACATGTTTTACGTTTATTTAACATATTATACCTAAATTAGCATGGTGTAACCATCTAAGCTCAAATATATATGTTTTATTTAGCATGTTATAAACATATTACCTTTTTATAACAAATCGAAACTCAAATATGCATGTATTACATTTATTTAGAATGATTTAATCATATTACCATATTATAACTTGTCGAAACTTATATATACATATTTTACATTTATTTAGAATGTTATATCTAAATTAGCATGTTACAACTAAAATATACATATTTTAGATTTAATTAGTATGTTATAATCAAATAACTTTTTCGAAACTCAAATACACATGTTTTACGTTTATTTAACATATTATTCCTAAAATAGCATGTTGTAACCTATCTGAGCTCAAATATACATGTTTTTAGTTTATTTAGCATGTTAGAATCATATTACCATTTTATAACAAATCGAAACTAAAATATTTTTTGTTTTACGTTTATTTACTACATAACTTAGACAGATATCGCTTATCTAAAATCAATTATACATGTTTTACATTAATTTAGCATGTTATAATCATATCACCGTTTTATTACATGTTTTACGTTTATTTAACATGTTTTAACTAAATTAGTTTGTTATAACTAAAATATACATATTTTAGATTTCATTAGTATGTTATAATCAAATAACTTTTTCGAAACACAAATATACATGTTTTACGTTAATATAACATATTATACCTATCTAAACTCAAATATACATTTTTTATGTTTATTTAGCATGTTATAATCATCTTACCATTTCATAACAAATCGAAACTCAAATATACATGTTTTACATTAATTTAGCATGTTATAATCATATTACCCTTTTATAACAAATCGAAACTCAAATAAACATGTTTTACATTAATTTAGCATGTTTTAACTAAATTAGCAAGTTATAACTGAAATATACATATTTTAACTAAATTAGAATGTTCTAACTTATCTAAGCTCAAATATACATGTTTTAGATATATCTAGCATCATATTACCTTTTTATAACAAATCGAAACTCAAATATACATGTTATACGTTTATTTAGCATATTATAAATAAATTATCATGTTAAAACCTATCCAAGCTCAAATATACATGTTTTATGTTTATTTTGCATGTTATAATCATATTACCATTTCTTAACAAATCGAAACTCAAATATACATGTTTTACATTCATATAGCATGTTATAATCATATTACCATTTTATAACAAATAAAACTCAAATATACATGTTTTTTTGTTATAACTTATCTAAGCTCAAGTATACATGTTTTATATTTAGTTATCATGTTCTAACGATTCTAGCATGTTATAACTTAACTTAATTCAAATATACATGTTTTAGATTTATTTTGAATGATTTAATCAAATTTCCATGTTATAACTTATCTACACTCAAATTTACATATTTTACACTAATTTATCATGTTATAATCATATTACCATTTTATAACAAATCGAAACTCAAATATACACGGTTTACGTTTATTTAGCATGTTTTAACTAAATTGCCATGTTATAACAAAAATATACATATACTAAATTTATTTAGTATGTTATAATCAAATAACTTTTTCGAAACTCAAATATACATGTTTTACGTTTATTTAACATATTATACCTAAGTTAGCATGTTGTAACCTATCTAAGCTCAAATACACATGTTTTATGTTTATTTAGCATGTTATAAACTTATTATTTTTTTATAACAAATCGAAACTCAAATATACATGTATTACATTTATTTAGAATGATTTAGTCACATTACCATATTATAACTTGTTGAAACCTATATATACATGTTTTACATTTATTTAGAATGTTATATCTAAATTAGCATGTTACAACTAAAATATACATATTTTAGATTTAATTAGTATGTTATAATCAAATAACTTTTTCGAAACTCAAATACACATGTTTTACGTTTATTTAACATATTATTCCTAAAATAGCCTGTTGTAACCTATCTGAGCTCAAATATACATGTTTTTAGTTTATTTAGCATGTTAGAATCATATTACCATTTTATAACAAATCGAAACTAAAATATTTTTTTGTTTTACGTTTATTTACTACATAACTTAGACAGATATCGCTTATCTAAAATCAATTATACATGTTTTACATTAATTTAGCATGTTATAATCATATCACCGTTTTATTACAAATATACATGTTTTACGTTTATTTAGCATGTTTTAACTAAATTAGTTTGCTATAACTAAAATATACATATTTTAGATTTCATTAGTATGTTATAATCAAATAACTTTTTCGAAACACATATATACATGTTTTACGTTAATATAACATATTATACCTATCTAAACTCAACATGTTTTATGTTTATTTAGCATGTTATAATCATATTACCATTTCATAACAAATCGAAACTCAAATATACATGTTTTACATTAATTTAGCATGTTATAATCATATTACCCTTTTATAACAAATCGAAACTCAAATAAACATGTTTTACGTTTATTTAGAATGTTTTAACTAAATTAGCATGTTATAACTAAAATATACATATTTTAAATAAATTAGAATGTTAAAACTTATCTAAGCTCAAATATACATGTTTTAGATATATCTAGCATCATATTACCTTTTTATAACAAATCGAAACTCAAATATACATGGTTTACGTTTATTTAACATATTATAAATAAAAAGCAAGTTATAACTTATCTTAGATCAAATACACATGTTTTAGATTTATTTAACATGTTATAATCATATTACCATTTTATAACAAATCGAAACTCAAATATACATGTTTCACATTAATTTAGCATGTTATAATCATATTACCGTTTTATAACTAATATACATGTTTTACGTTTATTTAGCATGTTTTAACTAAATTAGTTAGTTATAACTAAAATATACATATTTTAGATTTCATTAGTATGTTATAATCAAATAACTTTTTCGAAACTCAAATACACATGTTTTACGTTTATTTAACATATTATACCTAAATTAGCATGGTGTAACCATCTAAGCTCAAATATATATGTTTTATTTAGCATGTTATAAACATATTACCTTTTTATAACAAATCGAAACTCAAATATGCATGTATTACATTTATTTAGAATGATTTAATCATATTACCATATTATAACTTGTCGAAACTTATATATACATATTTTACATTTATTTAGAATGTTATATCTAAATTAGCATGTTACAACTAAAATATACATATTTTAGATTTAATTAGTATGTTATAATCAAATAACTTTTTCGAAACTCAAATACACATGTTTTACGTTTATTTAACATATTATTCCTAAATAGCATGTTGTAACCTATCTGAGCTCAAATATACATGTTTTTAGTTTATTTAGCATGTTAGAATCATATTACCATTTTATAACAAATCGAAACTAAAATATTTTTTGTTTTACGTTTATTTACTACATAACTTAGACAGATATCGCTTATCTAAAATCAATTATACATGTTTTACATTAATTTAGCATGTTATAATCATATCACCGTTTTATTACATGTTTTACGTTTATTTAACATGTTTTAACTAAATTAGTTTGTTATAACTAAAATATACATATTTTAGATTTCATTAGTATGTTATAATCAAATAACTTTTTCGAAACACAAATATACATGTTTTACGTTAATATAACATATTATACCTATCTAAACTCAAATATACATTTTTTATGTTTATTTAGCATGTTATAATCATCTTACCATTTCATAACAAATCGAAACTCAAATATACATGTTTTACATTAATTTAGCATGTTATAATCATATTACCCTTTTATAACAAATCGAAACTCAAATAAACATGTTTTACATTAATTTAGCATGTTTTAACTAAATTAGCAAGTTATAACTGAAATATACATATTTTAACTAAATTAGAATGTTCTAACTTATCTAAGCTCAAATATACATGTTTTAGATATATCTAGCATCATATTACCTTTTTATAACAAATCGAAACTCAAATATACATGTTATACGTTTATTTAGCATATTATAAATAAATTATCATGTTAAAACCTATCCAAGCTCAAATATACATGTTTTATGTTTATTTTGCATGTTATAATCATATTACCATTTCTTAACAAATCGAAACTCAAATATACATGTTTTACATTCATATAGCATGTTATAATCATATTACCATTTTATAACAAATAAAACTCAAATATACATGTTTTTTTGTTATAACTTATCTAAGCTCAAGTATACATGTTTTATATTTAGTTATCATGTTCTAACGATTCTAGCATGTTATAACTTAACTTAATTCAAATATACATGTTTTAGATTTATTTTGAATGATTTAATCAAATTTCCATGTTATAACTTATCTACACTCAAATTTACATATTTTACACTAATTTATCATGTTATAATCATATTACCATTTTATAACAAATCGAAACTCAAATATACACGGTTTACGTTTATTTAGCATGTTTTAACTAAATTGCCATGTTATAACAAAAATATACATATACTAAATTTATTTAGTATGTTATAATCAAATAACTTTTTCGAAACTCAAATATACATGTTTTACGTTTATTTAACATATTATACCTAAGTTAGCATGTTGTAACCTATCTAAGCTCAAATACACATGTTTTATGTTTATTTAGCATGTTATAAACTTATTATTTTTTTATAACAAATCGAAACTCAAATATACATGTATTACATTTATTTAGAATGATTTAGTCACATTACCATATTATAACTTGTTGAAACCTATATATACATGTTTTACATTTATTTAGAATGTTATATCTAAATTAGCATGTTACAACTAAAATATACATATTTTAGATTTAATTAGTATGTTATAATCAAATAACTTTTTCGAAACTCAAATACACATGTTTTACGTTTATTTAACATATTATTCCTAAAATAGCCTGTTGTAACCTATCTGAGCTCAAATATACATGTTTTTAGTTTATTTAGCATGTTAGAATCATATTACCATTTTATAACAAATCGAAACTAAAATATTTTTTTGTTTTACGTTTATTTACTACATAACTTAGACAGATATCGCTTATCTAAAATCAATTATACATGTTTTACATTAATTTAGCATGTTATAATCATATCACCGTTTTATTACAAATATACATGTTTTACGTTTATTTAGCATGTTTTAACTAAATTAGTTTGCTATAACTAAAATATACATATTTTAGATTTCATTAGTATGTTATAATCAAATAACTTTTTCGAAACACATATATACATGTTTTACGTTAATATAACATATTATACCTATCTAAACTCAACATGTTTTATGTTTATTTAGCATGTTATAATCATATTACCATTTCATAACAAATCGAAACTCAAATATACATGTTTTACATTAATTTAGCATGTTATAATCATATTACCCTTTTATAACAAATCGAAACTCAAATAAACATGTTTTACGTTTATTTAGAATGTTTTAACTAAATTAGCATGTTATAACTAAAATATACATATTTTAAATAAATTAGAATGTTAAAACTTATCTAAGCTCAAATATACATGTTTTAGATATATCTAGCATCATATTACCTTTTTATAACAAATCGAAACTCAAATATACATGGTTTACGTTTATTTAACATATTATAAATAAAATAGCAAGTTATAACTTATCTTAGATCAAATACACATGTTTTAGATTTATTTAACATGTTATAATCATATTACCATTTTATAACAAATCGAAACTCAAATATACATGTTTCACATTAATTTAGCATGTTATAATCATATTACCGTTTTATAACTAATATACATGTTTTACGTTTATTTAGCATGTTTTAACTAAATTAGTTAGTTATAACTAAAATATACATATTTTAGATTTCATTAGTATGTTATAATCAAATAACTTTTTCGAAACTCAAATACACATGTTTTACGTTTATTTAACATATTATACCTAAATTAGCATGGTGTAACCTATCTAAGCTCAAATATATATGTTTTATGTTTATTTAGCATGTTATAAACATATTACCTTTTTATAACAAATCGAAACTCAAATATGCATGTATTACATTTATTTAGAATGATTTAATCATATTACCATATTATAACTTGTCGAAACTTATATATACATATTTTACATTTATTTAGAATGTTATATCTAAATTAGCATGTTACAACTAAAATATACATATTTTAGATTTAATTAGTATGTTATAATCAAATAACTTTTTCGAAACTCAAATACACATGTTTTACGTTTATTTAACATATTATTCCTAAAATAGCATGTTGTAACCTATCTGAGCTCAAATATACATGTTTTTAGTTTATTTAGCATGTTAGAATCATATTACCATTTTATAACAAATCGAAACTAAAATATTTTTTGTTTTACGTTTATTTACTACATAACTTAGACAGATATCGCTTATCTAAAATCAATTATACATGTTTTACATTAATTTAGCATGTTATAATCATATCACCGTTTTATTACATGTTTTACGTTTATTTAGCATGTTTTAACTAAATTAGTTTGTTATAACTAAAATATACATATTTTAGATTTCATTAGTATGTTATAATCAAATAACTTTTTCGAAACACAAATATACATGTTTTACGTTAATATAACATATTATACCTATCTAAACTCAAATATACATTTTTTATGTTTATTTAGCATGTTATAATCATATTACCATTTCATAACAAATCGAAACTCAAATATACATGTTTTACATTAATTTAGCATGTTATAATCATATTACCCTTTTATAACAAATCAAAACTCAAATAAACATGTTTTACGTTTATTTAGCATGTTTTAACTAAATTAGCAAGTTATAACTGAAATATACATATTTCAACTAAATTAGAATGTTCTAACTTATCTAAGCTCAAATATACATGTTTTAGATATATCTAGCATCATATTACCTTTTTATAACAAATCGAAACTCAAATATACATGTTATACGTTTATTTAGCATATTATAAATAAATTATCATGTTAAAACCTATCCAAGCTCAAATATACATGTTTTATGTTTATTTTGCATGTTTTAATCATATTACCATTTCTTAACAAATCGAAACTCAAATATACATGTTTTACATTCATATAGCATGTTATAATCATATTACCATTTTATAACAAATAAAACTCAAATATACATGTTTTTTTGTTATAACTTATCTAAGCTCAAGTATACATGTTTTATATTTAGTTATCATGTTCTAACGATTCTAGCATGTTATAACTTAACTTAATTCAAATATACATGTTTTAGATTTATTTTGAATGATTTAATCAAATTTCCATGTTATAACTTATCTACACTCAAATTTACATATTTTACATTAATTTATCATGTTATAATCATATTACCATTTCATAACAAATCGAAACTCAAATATACATGTTTTACATTAATTTAGCATGTTATAATCATATTACCCTTTTATAACAAATCGAAACTCAAATAAACATGTTTTACCATTATTTAGAATGTTTTAACTAAATTAGCATGTTATAACTAAAATATACATATTTTAAATAAATTAGAATGAGTGATGATTTTGCGACCTCTTTTATTATAAAATAAAACTTTTTCAGCAGGCTCTAGGTCCAATTTTAATGAAAAACTATTTTTTGTTTATCATATTAAATTTTATTACCAATATTTCGACTATCATTGGTAGTCATCTTCAGGGTAATGTATGTCAGGATCAAATAAATAATTACTTTAAAAATAAATAATTACTTAAAACTAACAACGCGGTGGACAAAACAAAAACATAAATATTGCACAGAAATATTGCACAAAATTTTAAGTTTTTGTAAACAAATCACAGCTGATCTTAATGGTGATCTCTCGTAATTATTTATTTGATCCTGACATACATTACCCTGAAGATGACTACCAATGGTAGTCGAAATATTGGTAATAAAATTTAATATGATAAACAAAAAATAGTTTTTCATTAAAATTGGACCTAGAGCCTGCTGAAAAAGTTTTATTTTATAAATTAGAATGTTAAAACTTATCTAAGCTCAAATATACATGTTTTAGATATATCTAGCATCATATTACCTTTTTATAACAAATCGAAACTCAAATATACATGGTTTACGTTTATTTAACATATTATAAATAAAATAGCAAGTTATAACTTATCTTAGATCAAATACACATGTTTTAGATTTATTTAACATGTTATAATCATATTACCATTTTATAACAAATCGAAACTCAAATATACATGTTTCACATTAATTTAGCATGTTATAATCATATTACCGTTTTATAACTAATATACACGGTTTACGTTTATTTAGCATGTTTTAACTAAATTGCCATGTTATAACAAAAATATACATATACTAAATTTATTTAGTATGTTATAATCAAATAACTTTTTCGAAACTCAAATATACATGTTTTACGTTTATTTAACATATTATACCTAAGTTAGCATGTTGTAACCTATCTAAGCTCAAATACACATGTTTTATGTTTATTTAGCATGTTATAAACTTATTATTTTTTTATAACAAATCGAAACTCAAATATACATGTATTACATTTATTTAGAATGATTTAGTCACATTACCATATTATAACTTGTTGAAACCTATATATACATGTTTTACATTTATTTAGAATGTTATATCTAAAATTAGCATGTTACAACTAAAATATACATATTTTAGATTTAATTAGTATGTTATAATCAAATAACTTTTTCGAAACTCAAATACACATGTTTTACGTTTATTTAACATATTATTCCTAAAATAGCATGTTGTGACCTATCTGAGCTCAAATATACATGTTTTTAGTTTATTTAGCATGTTAGAATCATATTACCATTTTATAACAAATCGAAACTAAAATATTTTTTGTTTTACGTTTATTTACTACATAACTTAGACAGATATCGCTTATCTAAAATCAATTATACATGTTTTACATTAATTTAGCATGTTATAATCATATCACCGTTTTATTACAAATATACATGTTTTACGTTTATTTAGCATGTTTTAACTAAATTAGTTTGCTATAACTAAAATATACATATTTTAGATTTCATTAGTATGTTATAATCAAATAACTTTTTCGAAACACAAATATACATGTTTTACGTTAATATAACATATTATACCTATCTAAACTCAACATGTTTTATGTTTATTTAGCATGTTATAATCATATTACCATTTCATAACAAATCGAAACTCAAATATACATGTTTTACATTAATTTAGCATGTTATAATCATATTACCCTTTTATAACAAATCGAAACTCAAATAAACATGTTTTACGTTTATTTAGAATGTTTTAACTAAATTAGCATGTTATAACTAAAATATACATATTTTAAATAAATTAGAATGTTCTAACTTATCTAAGCTCAAATATACATGTTTTAGATATATCTAGCATCATATTACCTTTTTATAACAAATCGAAACTCAAATATACATGGTTTACGTTTATTTAACATATTATAAATAAAATAGCAAGTTATAACTTATCTTAGATCAAATACACATGTTTTAGATTTATTTAACATGTTATAATCATATTACCATTTTATAACAAATCGAAACTCAAATATACATGTTTTACATTAATTTAGCATGTTATAATCATATTACCGTTTTATAACAAATATACATGTTTTACGTTTATTTAACACATTATAACTAAATTAGCATGTTATACCTTATCTAAGCTCAAATATACATGTTTTAGATATATCTAGCATCATATTACCTTCTTATAACAAATCGAAACTCAAATAAACATGTTTCACATTAATTTAGCATGTTATAATCATATTACCGTTTTATAACTAATATACATGTTTTACGTTTATTTAGCATGTTTTAACTAAATTAGTTAGTTATAACTAAAATATACATATTTTAGATTTCATTAGTATGTTATAATCAAATAACTTTTTCGAAACTCAAATACACATGTTTTACGTTTATTTAACATATTATACCTAAATTAGCATGGTGTAACCTATCTAAGCTCAAATATATATGTTTTATGTTTATTTAGCATGTTATAAACATATTACCTTTTTATAACAAATCGAAACTCAAATATGCATGTATTACATTTATTTAGAATGATTTAATCATATTACCATATTATAACTTGTCGAAACTTATATATACATATTTTACATTTATTTAGAATGTTATATCTAAATTAGCATGTTACAACTAAAATATACATATTTTAGATTTAATTAGTATGTTATAATCAAATAACTTTTTCGAAACTCAAATACACATGTTTTACGTTTATTTAACATATTATTCCTAAAATAGGATGTTGTAACCTATCTGAGCTCAAATATACATGTTTTTAGTTTATTTAGCATGTTAGAATCATATTACCATTTTATAACAAATCGAAACTAAAATATTTTTTGTTTTACGTTTATTTACTACATAACTTAGACAGATATCGCTTATCTAAAATCAATTATACATATTTTACATTAATTTAGCATGTTATAATCATATCACCGTTTTATTACAAATATACATGTTTTACGTTTATTTAGCATGTTTTAACTAAATTAGTTTGTTATAACTAAAATATACATATTTTAGATTTCATTAGTATGTTATAATCAAATAACTTTTTCGAAACACAAATATACATGTTTTACGTTAATATAACATATTATACCTATCTAAACTCAAATATACATTTTTTATGTTTATTTAGCATGTTATAATCATATTACCATTTCATAACAAATCGAAACTCAAATATACATGTTTTACATTAATTTAGCATGTTATAATCATATTACCCTTTTATAACAAATCGAAACTCAAATAAACATGTTTTACGTTTATTTAGCATGTTTTAACTAAATTAGCATGTTATAACTAAAATATACATATTTTAACTAAATTAGAATGTTCTAACTTATCTAAGCTCAAATATACATGTTTTAGATATATCTAGCATCATATTACCTTTTTATAACAAATCGAAACTCAAATATACATGTTTTACGTTTATTTAGCATATTATAAATAAATTATCATGTTAAAACCTATCCAAGCTCAAATATACATGTTTTATGTTTATTTTGCATGTTATAATCATATTACCATTTCATAACAAATCGAAACTCAAATATACATGTTTTACATTCATATAGCATGTTATAATCATATTACCATTTTATAACAAATAAAACTCAAATATACATGTTTTTTTGTTATAACTTATCTAAGCTCAAGTATACATGTTTTATATTTAGTTATCATGTTCTAACGATTCTAGCATGTTATAACTTAACTTAATTCAAATATACATGTTTTAGATTTATTTTGAATGATTTAATCAAATTTCCATGTTATAACTTATCTACACTCAAATTTACATATTTTACACTAATTTATCATGTTATAATCATATTACCATTTTATAACAAATCGAAACTCAAATATACACGGTTTACGTTTATTTAGCATGTTTTAACTAAATTGCCATTTTATAACAAAAATATACATATACTAAATTTATTTAGTATGTTATAATCAAATAACTTTTTCGAAACTCAAATATACATGTTTTACGTTTATTTAACATATTATACCTAAATTAGCATGTTGTAACCTATCTAAGCTCAAATATACATGTTTTATGTTTATTTAGCATGTTATAAACTTATTATTTTTTTATAACAAATCGAAACTCAAATATACATGTATTACATTTATTTAGAATGATTTAGTCATATTACCATATTATAACTTGTTGAAACCTATATATACATGTTTTACATTTATTTAGAATGTTATATCTAAATTAGCATGTTACAACTAAAATATACATATTTTAGATTTAATTAGTATGTTATAATCAAATAACTTTTTCGAAACTCAAATACACATGTTTTACGTTTATTTAACATATTATTCCTAAAATAGCATGTTGTAACCTATCTGGGCTCAAATATACATGATTTATGTTTATTTAGCATGTTATAATCATATTACCATTTTATAACAAATCGAAACTCAAATATACATGTTTTATGTTTATTTAGCATGTGATAATCATATTACCATTTCATAACAAATCGAAACTCAAATAAACATGTTTTACGTTTATTTAGCATGTTTTAACTAAATTAGTTTGTTATAACTAAAATATACATATTTTAGATTTCATTAGTATGTTATAATCAAATAACTTTTTCGAAACACAAATATACATGTTTTACGTTAATATAACATATTATACCTAAAATAGCATGTTGTAACCTATCTGGGCTCAAATATACATGTTTTATGTTTATTTAGCATGTTATAATCCATATTACCATTTCATAACAAATCGAAACTCAAATATACATGTTTTACATTAATTTAGCATGTTATAATCATATTACCCTTTTATAACAAATCGAAACTCAAATAAACATGTTTTACGTTTATTTAGCATGTTTTAACTAAATTAGCATGTTATAACTAAAATATACATATTTTAACTAAATTAGAATGTTCTAACTTATCTAAGCTCAAATATACATGTTTTACGTTTATTTAGCATATTATAAATAAATTAGCATGTTAAAACCTATCCAAGCTCAAATATACATGTTTTATGTTTATTTAGCATGTTATAAACTTATTATCTTTTTATAACAAATCGAAACTCAAATATACATGTTTTACATTTATATAGCATGTTATAATCATATTACCATTTTATAACAAATCGAAACTCAAATATACATGTTTTACATTTATATAGCATGTTATAATCATATTACCATTTTATAACAAATAAAACTCAAATATACATGTTTTTTTGTTATAACTTATCTAAGCTCAAGTATACATGTTTTATATTTAGTTATCATGTTCTAACGATTCTAGCATGTTATAACTTAACTTAGTTCAAATATACATGTTTTAGATTTATTTAGAATGATTTAATCAAATTACCATATTATAACTTATCTACACTCAAATTTACATATTTTACATTAATTTATCATGTTATAATCATATTACCATTTTATAACAAATCGAAACTCAAATATACATGTTTTACGTTTATTTAGCATGTTTTAACTAAATTGCCATGTTATAACAAAAATATACATATACTAAATTTATTTAGTATGTTATAATCAAATAACTTTTTCGAAACTCAAATATACATGTTTTACGTTTATTTAACATATTATACCTAAATTAGCATGTTGTAACCTATCTAAGCTCAAATATACATGTTTTATGTTTATTTAGCATGTTATAAACTTATTATCTTTTTATAACAAATCGAAACTCAAATATACATGTATTACATTTATTTAGAATGATTTAATCATATTACCATATTATAACTTGTTGAAACCTATATATACACGTTTTACATTTATTTAGAATGTTATATCTAAATTAGCATGTAACAACTAAAATATACATATTTTAGATTTAATTAGTATGTTATAATCAAATAACTTTTTCGAAACTCAAATATACATGTTTTACGTTTATTTAACACATTATAACTAAATTAGCATGTTATAACTTATCAAAGCTCAAATATACATGTTTTAGATATATCTAGCATCATATTACCTTTTGATAATAAATCGAAACTCAAATATACATGTTTTACGTTTATTTAACATATTATAAATAAAATAGCAAGTTATAACTTATCTTAGCTCAAATACACATGTTTTAGATATATTTAGCATGTTATAATCATATTACCATTTTATAACAAATCGAAACTCAAATATACATGTTTTACATTAATTTAGCATGTTATAATCATATTACCGTTTTATAACAAATATACATGTTTTTACGTTTATTTAACACATTATAACTAAATTAGCATGTTATAACTTAGCTAAGCTCAAATATACATGGTTTAGATATATCTAGCATCATATTACATTTTTATATCAAATCGAAACTCAAATATACATGTTTTACGTTTATTTAGCATATTATAAATAAATTAGCATGTTAAAACCTATCCAAGCTCAAATATACATGTTTTATGTTTAGTTTGCATGTTATAATCATATTACCATTTCATAACAAATCGAAACTCAAATATACATGTTTTACATTAATTAAGCATGTTATAATCATATTACCCTTTTATAACAAATCGAAACTCAAATAAACATGTTTTACGTTTATTTAGCATGTTTTAACTAAATTAGCATGTTATAACTAAAATATACATATTTTAACTAAATTAGAATGTTCTAACTTATCTAAGCTCAAATATACATGTTTTAGATATATCTAGCATCATTTTACCTTTTTATAACAAATCGAAACTCAAATATACATGTTTTACGTTTATTTAGCATATTATAAATAAATTAGCATGTTAAAACCTATCCAAGCTCAAATATACATGTTTTATGTTTATTTAGCATGTTATAAACTTATTATCTTTTTATAACAAATCGAAACTCAAATATACATGTTTTACATTTATATAGCATGTTATAATCATATTACCATTTTATAACAAATCGAAACTCAAATATACATGTTTTACATTTATATAGCATGTTATAATCATATTACCATTTTATAACAAATAAAACTCAAATATACATGTTTTTTTGTTTATAACTTATCTAAGCTCAAGTATACATGTTTTATATTTAGTTATCATGTTCTAACGATTCTAGCATGTTATAACTTAACTTAGTTTCAAATATACATGTTTTAGATTTATTTAGAATGATTTAATCAAATTACCATATTATAACTTATCTACACTCAAATTTACATATTTTACATTAATTTATCATGTTATAATCATATTACCATTTTATAACAAATCGAAACTCAAATATACATGTTTTACGTTTATTTAGCATGTTTTAACTAAATTGCCATGTTATAACAAAAATATACATATACTAAATTTATTTAGTATGTTATAATCAAATAACTTTTTCGAAACTCAAATATACATGTTTTACGTTTATTTAACATATTATACCTAAATTAGCATGTTGTAACCTATCTAAGCTAATACATGTTTTATGTTTATTTAGCATGTTATAAACTTATTATCTTTTTATAACAAATCGAAACTCAAATATACATGTATTACATTTATTTAGAATGATGTAATCATATTACCATATTATAACTTGTTGAAACCTATATACACATTTATTTAGAATGTTATATCTAAATTAGCATGTTACAACTAAAATATACATATATTAGATTTAATTAGTATGTTATAATCAAATAACTTTTCGAAACTCAAATATACATGTTTTACGTTTATTTAACACATTATAACTAAATTAGCATGTTATAACTTATCTAAGCTCAAATATACATGTTTTAGATATATCTAGCATCATATTACCTTTTTATAACAAATCGAAACTCAAATATACATGTTTTACATTAATTTAGCATGTTATAATCATATTACCGTTTTATAACTAATATACATGTTTTACGTTTATTTAGCATGTTTTAACTAAATTAGTTAGTTATAACTAAAATATACATATTTTAGATTTCATTAGTATGTTATAATCAAATAACTTTTTCGAAACTCAAATACACATGTTTTACGTTTATTTAACATATTATACCTAAATTAGCATGGTGTAACCTATCTGGGCTCAAATATACATGTTTTATGTTTATTTAGCATGTTATAATCATATTACCATTTTATAACAAATCGAAACTCAAATATACATGTTTTATGTTTATTTAGCATGTGATAATCATATTACCATTTCATAACAAATCGAAACTCAAATAAACATGTTTTACGTTTATTTAGCATGTTTTAACTAAATTAGTTTTTTATAACTAAAATATACATATTTTAGATTTCATTAGTATGTTATAATCAAATAACTTTTTCGAAACTCAAATACACATGTTTTACGTTTATTTAACATAATATACCTAAATTAGCATGGTGTAACCTATCTAAGCTAAAAATATATATTTTTTATGTTTATTTAGCATGTTGTAAACATATTACCTTTTTATAACAAATCGAAACTCAAATATGCATGTATTACATTTATTTAAAATGATTTAATCATATTACCATATTATAACTTGTCGAAACTTATATATACATATTTTACATTTATTTAGAATGTTATATCTAAATTAGCATGTTACAACTAAAATATAAATATTTTAGATTTAATTAGTATGTTATAATCAAATAACTTTTTCGAAACTCAAATACACATGTTTTACATTTATTTAACATATTATTCCTAAAATAGCATGGTGTAACCTATCTGAGCTCAAAATATACATGTTTTTAGTTTATTTAGCATGTTAGAATCATATTACCATTTTATAGCAAATCGAAACTAAAATATTTTTTGTTTTACGTGTATTTACTACATAACTTAGACAGATATCGCTTATCTATAATCAATTATACATGTTTTACATTAATTAGCATGTTATAATCATATCACCGTTTTATTACAAATATACATGTTTTACGTTTATTTAGCATGTTTTAACTAAATTAGTTTGTTATAACTAAAATATACATATTTTAAATTTCATTAGTATGTTATAATCAAATAACTTTTTCGAAACTCAAATACACATGTTTTACGTTTATTTAACATATTATACCTAAAATAGCATGATGTAACCTATCTGGGCTCAAATATACATGTTTTATGTTTATTGAGCATGTTATAATCATATTACCATTTTATAACAAATCGAAACTCAAATATACATGTTTTATGTTTATTTAGCATGTGATAATCATATTACCATTTCATAACACATCGAAACTCAAATAAACATGTTTTACGTTTATTTAGCATGTTTTAACTAAATTAGTTTGTTATAACTAAAATATACATATTTTAGATTTCATTAGTATGTTATAATCAAATAACTTTTTCGAAACACAAATATACATGTTTTACGTTAATATAACATATTATACCTAAAATAGCATGTTGTAACCTATCTGGGCTCAAATATACATGTTTTATGTTTATTTAGCATGTTATAATCATATTACCATTTCATAACAAATCGAAACTCAAATATACATGTTTTACATTTATATAGCATGTTATAATCATATTACCATATTATAACAAATAAAACTCAAAATATACATGTTTTTTTGTTATAACTTATCTAAGCTCAAGTATACATGTTTTATATTTTAGTTATCATGTTCTAACGATTCTAGCATGTTATAACTTAACTTAATTCAAATATACATGTTTTAGATTTATTTAGAATGATTAATTCAAATTTCCATGTTATAACTTATCTACACTCAAATTTACATATTTTACATTAATTTATCATGTTATATATCATATTACCATTTTATAACAAATCGAAACTCAAATATGCATGTATTACATTTATTTAAAATGATTTAATCATATTACCATATTATAACTTGTCGAAACTTATATATACATATTTTACATTTATTTAGAATGTTATATCTAAATTAGCATGTTACAACTAAAATATAAATATTTTAGATTTAATTAGTATGTTATAATCAAATAACTTTTTCGAAACTCAAATACACATGTTTTACATTTATTTAACATATTATTCCTAAAATAGCATGGTGTAACCTATCTGAGCTCAAATATACATGTTTTTAGTTTATTTAGCATGTTAGAATCATATTACCATTTTATAGCAAATCGAAACTAAAATATTTTTTGTTTTACGTGTATTTACTACATAACTTAGACAGATATCGCTTATCTAAAATCAATTATACATGTTTTACATTAATTTAGCATGTTATAATCATATTACCGTTTTATAACTAATATACATGTTTTACGTTTATTTAGCATGTTTTAACTAAATTAGTTTGTTATAACTAAAATATACATATTTTAAATTTCATTAGTATGTTATAATCAAATAACTTTTTCGAAACTCAAATACACATGTTTTACGTTTATTTAACATATTATACCTAAAATAGCATGTTGTAACCTATCTGGGCTCAAATATACATGATTTATAGTTTATTTAGCATGTTATAATCATATTACCATTTTATAACAAATCGAAACTCAAATATACATGTTTTATGTTTATTTAGCATGTGATAATCATATTACCATTTCATAACAAATCGAAACTCAAATAAACATGTTTTTACGTTTATTTAGCATGTTTTAACTAAATTAGTTTGTTATAACTAAAAATATACATATTTTAGATTTCATTAGTATGTTATAATCAAATAACTTTTTCGAAACACAAATATACATGTTTTACGTTAATATAACATATTATACCTAAAATAGCATGTTGTAACCTATCTGGGCTCAAATATACATGTTTTATGTTTATTTAGCATGTTATAATCATATTACCATTTCATAACAAATCGAAACTCAAATATACATGTTTTACATTAATTTAGCATGTTATAATCATATTACCCTTTTATAACAAATCGAAACTCAAATAAACATGTTTTACGTTTATTTAGCATGTTTTAACTAAATTAGCATGTTTATAACTAAAATATACATATTTTAACTAAATTAGAATGTTCTAACTTATCTAAGCTCAAATATACATGTTTTAGATATATCTAGCATCATTTTACCTTTTTATAACAAATCGAAACTCAAATATACATGTTTTACGTTTATTTAGCATATTATAAATAAATACACATGTTTAGATTTATTTAGCATGTTATAATCATATTACCATTTTATAACAAATCGAAACTCAAATATACATGTTTTATGTTTATTTAGCATGTTATAATCATATTACCCTTTTATAACAAATCGAAACTCAAATATACATGTTTTACGTTTATTTAGCATGTTTTAACTAAATTAGCATGTTATAACTAAAATATACATATTTTAACTAGATTTAGAATGTTCTAACTTATCTAAGCTCAAATATACATGTTTTAGATATATCTAGCATCAGATTACCTTTTTATAACAAATCGAAACTCAAATATACATGTTTTACGTTTATTTAGCATGTTTTAACTAAATTGCCATGTTATAACAAAAATATACATATACTAAATTTATTTAGTTATGATATAATCAAATAACTTTTTCGAAACTCAAATATACATGTTTTACGTTTATTTAACATATTATACCTAAATTAGCATGTTGTGACCTATCTAAGCTCAAATATACATGTTTTATGTTTATTTAGCATGTTATACACATATTATCTTTTCATAACAAATCGAAACTCAAATATACATGTATTACATTTATTTAGAATGATTTAATCATATTACCATATTATAACTTGTTGAAACCTATATATACACGTTTTACATTTATTTAGAATGTTATATCTAAATTAGCATGTAACAACTAAAATATACATATTTGAGATTTAATTAGTATGTTATAATCAAATAACTTTTTCGAAACTCAAATATACATGTTTTACGTTTATTTAACACATTATAACTAAATTAGCATGTTATAACTTATCAAAGCTCAAATATACATGTTTTAGATATATCTAGCATCATATTACCTTTTGATAATAAATCGAAACTCAAATATACATGTTTTACGTTTATTTAACATATTATAAATAAAATAGCAAGTTATAACTTATCTTAGCTCAAATACACATGTTTTAGATTTATTTAGCATGTTATAATCATATTACCATTTTATAACAAATCGAAACTCAAATATACATGTTTTACATTAATTTAGCATGTTATAATCACATTACCGTTTTATAACAAATATACGTATTTTACGTTTATTTAACACATTATAACTAAATTAGCATGTTATAACTTAGCTAAGCTCAAATATACATGGTTTAGATATATCTAGCATCATATTACATTTTTATATCAAATCGAAACTCAAATATACATGTTTTACGTTTATTTATCATATTATAAATAAATTAGCATGTTAAAACCTATCCAAGCTCAAATATACATGTTTTATGTTTAGTTTGCATGTTATAATCATATTACCATTTCATAACAAATCGAAACTCAAATATACATGTTTTACATTTATATAGCATGTTATAATCATATTGCCATTTCATAACAAATATAGATGTTTTACGTTTATTTAGCATGTTTTAACTAAATTAGTTAGTTATAACTAAAATATACATATTTTAGATTTCATTAGTATGTTATAATCAAATAACTTTTTCGAAACTCAAATACACATGTTTTACGTTTATTTAACATATTATACCTAAATTAGCATGGTGTAACCTATCTAAGCTCAAATATATATGTTTTATGTTTATTTAGTATGTTATAAACATATTACCTTTTTATAACAAATCGAAACTCAAATATGCATGTATTACATTTATTTAGAATGATTTAATCATATTACCATATTATAACTTGTCGAAACTTATATATACATATTTTACATTTATTTAGAATGTTATATCTAAATTAGCATGTTACAACTAAAATATACATATTTTAGATTTAATTAGTATGTTATAATCAAATAACTTTTTCGAAACTCAAATACACATGTTTTACGTTTATTTAACACATTATAACTAAATTAGCATGTTATAACTTATCTAAGCTCAAATATACATGTTTTAGATATATCTAGCATCATATTACCTTTTTATAACAAATCGAAACTCAAATATACATGTTTTACATTAATTTAGCATGTTATAATCATATTACCGTTTTATAACTAATATACATGTTTTACGTTTATTTAGCATGTTTTAACTAAATTAGTTAGTTATAACTAAAATATACATATTTTAGATTTAATTAGTATGTTATAATCAAATAACTTTTTCGAAACTCAAATATACATGTTTTACGTTTATTTAACATAGTATACCTAAATTAGCATGTTGTAACCTATCTAAGCTCAAATATACATGTTTTATGTTTATTTAGCATGTTATAAACATATTATCTTTTTATAACAAATCGAAACTCAAATATACATGTATTACATTTATTTAGAATGATTTAATCATATTACCATATTATAACTTGTGGAAACCTATATATACACGTTTTACATTTATTTAGAATGTTATATCTAAATTAGCATGTAACAACTAAAATATACATATTTTAGATCTAATTAGTATGTTATAATCAAATAACTTTTTCGAAACTCAAATACACATGTTTTACGTTTATTTAACATATTATTCCTAAAATAGCATGTAGTAACCTATCTGAGCTCAAATATACATGTTTTTAGTTTATTTAGCATGTTAGAATCATATTACCATTTTATAACAAATCGAAACTAAAATATTTTTTGTTTTACGTTTATTTACTACATAACTTAGACAGATATCGCTTATCTAAAATCAATTATACATGTTTTACATTAATTTAGCATGTTATAATCATATCACCGTTTTATTACATGTTTTACGTTTATTTAGCATGTTTTAACTAAATTAGTTTGTTATAACTAAAATATACATATTTTAGATTTCATTAGTATGTTATAATCAAATAACTTTTTCGAAACACAAATATACATGTTTTACGTTAATATAACATATTATACCTATCTAAACTCAAATATACATTTTTTATGTTTATTTAGCATGTTAGAATCATATTACCATTTCATAACAAATCGAAACTCAAATATACATGTTTTACATTAATTTAGCATGTTATAATCATATTACCCATTTATAACAAATCGAAACTCAAATAAACATGTTTTACGTTTATTTAGCATGTTTTAACTAAATTAGCATGTTATAACTAAAATATACATATTTTAACTAAATTAGAATGTTCTAACTTATCTAAGCTCAAATATACATGTTTTAGATATATCTAGCATCATATTACCTTTTTATAACAAATCGAAACTCAAATATACATGTTTTACGTTTATTTAGCATATTATAAATAAATTAGCATGTTAAAACCTATCCAAGCTCAAATATACATGTTTTATGTTTATTTTGCATGTTATAATCATATTACCATTTCATAACAAATCGAAACTCAAATATACATGTTTTACATTTATATAGCATGTTATAATCATATTACCATTTTATAACAAATAAAACTCAAATATACATGTTTTTTTGTTATAACTTATCTAAGCTCAAGTATACATGTTTTATATTTAGTTATCATGTTCTAACGATTCTAGCATGTTATAACTTAACTTAATTCAAATATACATGTTTTAGATTTATTTTGAATGATTTAATCAAAAATCCATGTTATAACTTATCTACACTCAAATTTACATATTTTACATTAATTTATCATGTTATAATCATATTACCATTTTATAACAAATCGAAACTCAAATATACACGGTTTAAGTTTATTTAGCATGTTTTAACTAAATTGCCATGTTATAACAAAAATATACATATACTAAATTTATTTAGTATGTTATAATCAAATAACTTTTTCGAAACTCAAATATACATGTTTTACGTTTATTTAACATAGTATACCTAAATTAGCATGTTATAACTTATCTTAGCTCAAATACACATGTTTTAGATTTATTTAGCATGTTATAATCATATTACCATTTTATAACAAATCGAAACTCAAATATACATGTTTTATGTTTATTTAGCATGTTATAATCATATTACCTTTTTATAACAAATCGAAACTCAAATATACATGTTTTACGTTTATTTAGCATGTTTTAACTAAATTAGCATGTTATAACTAAAATATACATATTTTAACTAGATTAGAATGTTCTAACTTATCTAAGCTCAAATATACATGTTTTAGATATATCTAGCATCAGATTACCTTTTTATAACAAATCGAAACTCAAATATACATGTTTTACGTTTATTTAGCATGTTTTAACTAAATTGCCATGTTATAACAAAAATATACATATACTAAATTTATTTAGTATGATATAATCAAATAACTTTTTCGAAACTCAAATATACATGTTTTACGTTTATTTAACATAGTATACCTAAATTAGCATGTTGTAACCTATCTAAGCTCAAATATACATGTTTTATGTTTATTTAGCATGTTATAAACATATTATCTTTTTATAACAAATCGAAACTCAAATATACATGTATTACATTTATTTAGAATGATTTAATCATATTACCATATTATAACTTGTGGAAACCTATATATACACGTTTTACATTTATTTAGAATGTTATATCTAAATTAGCATGTAACAACTAAAATATACATATTTTAGATTTAATTAGTATGTTATAATCAAATAACTTTTTCGAAACTCAAATATACATGTTTTACGTTTATTTAACACATTATAACTAAATTAGCATGTTATAACTTATCAAAGCTCAAATATACATGTTTTAGATATATCTAGCATCATATTACCTTTTGATAATAAATCGAAACTCAAATATACATGTTTTACGTTTATTTAACATATTATAAATAAAATAGCAAGTTATAACTTATCTTAGCTCAAATACACATGTTTTAGATATATTTAGCATGTTATAATCATATTACCATTTTATAACAAATCGAAACTCAAATATACATGTTTTACATTAATTTAGCATGTTATAATCATATTACCGTTTTATAACAAATATACATGTTTTACGTTTATTTAACACATTATAACTAAATTAGCATGTTATAACTTAGCTAAGCTCAAATATACATGGTTTAGATATATCTAGCATCATATTACATTTTTATATCAAATCGAAACTCATATATACATGTTTTACATTTATATAGCATGTTATAATCATATTACCATTTTATAACAAATAAAACTCAAATATACATGTTTTTTTGTTATAACTTATCTAAGCTCAAGTATACATGTTTTATATTTAGTTATCATGTTCTAACGATTCTAGCATGTTATAACTTAACTTAATTCAAATATACATGTTTTAGATTTATTTAGAATGATTTAATCAAATTACCATATTATAACTTATCTACACTCAAATTTACAAATTTTACATTAATTTATCATGTTATAATCATATTACCATTTTATAACAAATCGAAACTCAAATATACATGTATTACATTTATTTAGAATGATTTAATCATATTACCATATTATAACTTGTTGAAACCTATATATACATGTTTTACATTTATTGAGAATGTTATATCTAAATTAGCATGTTACAACTAAAATATACATATATTAGATTTAACTTTTTCGAAACTCAAATATACATGTTTTACGTTTATTTAACACATTATAACTAAATTAGCATGTTATAACTTATCTAAGCTCAAATATACATGTTTTAGATATATCTAGCATCATATTACCTTTTTATAACAAATCGAAACTCAAATATACATGTTTTACATTAATTTAGCATGTTATAATCATATTACCGTTTTATAACTAATATACATGTTTTACGTTTATTTAGCATGTTTTAACTAAATTAGTTAGTTATAACTAAAATATACATATTTTAGATTTCATTAGTATGTTATAATCAAATAACTTTTTCGAAACTCAAATACACATGTTTTACGTTTATTTAACATATTATACCTAAATTAGCATGGTGTAACCTATCTAAGCTCAAATATATATGTTTTATGTTTATTTAGTATGTTATAAACCTATTACCTTTTTATAACAAATCGAAACTCAAATATGCATGTATTACATTTATTTAGAATGATTTAATCATATTACCATATTATAACTTGTCGAAACTTATATATACATATTTTACATTTATTGAGAATGTTATATCTAAATTAGCATGTTACAACTAAAATATACATATATTAGATTTAACTTTTTCGAAACTCAAATATACATGTTTTACGTTTATTTAACACATTATAACTAAATTAGCATGTTATAACTTATCTAAGCTCAAATATACATGTTTTAGATATATCTAGCATCATATTACCTTTTTATAACAAATCGAAACTCAAATATACATGTTTTACATTAATTTAGCATGTTATAATCATATTACCGTTTTATAACTAATATACATGTTTTACGTTTATTTAGCATGTTTTAACTAAATTAGTTAGTTATAACTAAAATATACATATTTTAGATTTCATTAGTATGTTATAATCAAATAACTTTTTCGAAACACAAATATACATGTTTTACGTTAATATAACATATTATACCTATCTAAACTCAAATATACATGTTTTTATGTTTATAATCATATTACCATTTCATAACAAATCGAAACTCAAATATACATGTTTTACATTATTATTATAGCATGTTATAATCATATTACCCTTTTATAACAAATCGAAACACAAATAAACATGTTTTACGTTTATTTAGCATGTTTTAACTAAATTAGCATGTTATAACTAAAATATACATATTTTAACTAAATTAGAATGTTCTAACTTATCTAAGCTCAAATATACATGTTTTAGATATATCTAGCATCATATTACCATTTTATAACAAATCGAAACTCAAATATACATGTTTTACGTTTATTTAGCTTATTATAAATAAATTAGCATGTTAAAACCTATCCAAGCTCAAATATACATGTTTTATGTTTATTTTGCATGTTATAATCATATTACCATTTCATAACAATTCGAAACTCAAATATACATGTTTTACATTTATATAGCATGTTATAATCATATTACCATTTTATAACAAATAAAACTCAAATATACATGTTTTTTTGTTATAACTTATCTAAGCTCAAGTATACATGTTTTATATTTAGTTATCATGTTCTAACGATTCTAGCATGTTATAACTTAACTTAATTCAAATATACATGTTTTAGATTTATTTAGAATGATTTAATCAAATTACCATATTATAACTTATCTACACTCAAATTTACAAATTTTACATTAATTTATCATGTTATAATCATATTACCATTTTATAACAAATCGAAACTCAAATATACATGTATTACATTTATTTAGAATGATTTAATCATATTACCATATTATAACTTGTTGAAACCTATATATACATGTTTTACATTTATTTAGAATGTTATATCTAAATTAGCAAGTTACAACTAAAATATACATATTTTAGATTTAATTAGTATGTTATAATCAAATAACTTTTTCGAAACTCAAATATACATGTTTTACGTTTATTTAACATATTATAAATAAAATAGCATGTTATAACTTATCAAAGCTCAAATATACATGTTTTAGATATATCTAGCATCAGATTACCTTTTTATAACAAATCGAAACTCAAATATACATGTTTTACGTTTATTTAGCATGTTTTAACTAAATTGCCATGTTATAACAAAAATATACATATACTAAATTTATTTAGTATGATATAATCAAATAACTTTTTCGAAACTCAAATATACATGTTTTACGTTTATTTAACATAGTATACCTAAATTAGCATGTTGTAACCTATCTAAGCTCAAATATACATGTTTTATGTTTATTTAGCATGTTATAAACATATTATCTTTTCATAACAAATCGAAACTCAAATATACATGTATTACATTTATTTAGAATGATTTAATCATATTACCATATTATAACTTGTTGAAACCTATATATACACGTTTACATGTTACATGTTATATCTAAATTAGAATGTAACAACTAAAATATACATATTTGAGATTTAATTAGTATGTTATAATCAAATAACTTTTTCGAAACTCAAATATACATGTTTTACGTTTATTTAACACATTATAACTAAATTAGCATGTTATAACTTATCAAAGCTCAAATATACATGTTTTAGATATATCTAGCATCATATTACCTTTTGATAATAAATCGAAACTCAAATATACATGTTTTACGTTTATTTAACATATTATAAATAAAATAGCAAGTTATAACTTATCTTAGCTCAAATACACATGTTTTAGATTTATTTAGCATGTTATAATCATATTACCATTTTATAACAAATCGAAACTCAAATATACATGTTTTACATTAATTTAGCATGTTATAATCATATTACCGTTTTATAACAAATATACATATTTTACGTTTATTTAACACATTATAACTAAATTAGCATGTTATAACTTAGCTAAGCTCAAATATACATGGTTTAGATATATCTAGCATCATATTACATTTTTATATCAAATCGAAACTCAAATATACATGTTTTACGTTTATTTAGCATATTATAAATAAATTAGCATGTTAAAACCTATCCAAGCTCAAATATACATGTTTTATGTTTAGTTTGCATGTTATAATCATATTACCATTTCATAACAAATCGAAACTCAAATATACATGTTTTACATTTATATAGCATGTTATAATCATATTGCCATTTCATAACAAATATAGATGTTTTACGTTTATTTAGCATGTTTTAACTAAATTAGTTAGTTATAACTAAAATATACATATTTTAGATTTCATTAGTATGTTATAATCAAATAACTTTTTCGAAACTCAAATACACATGTTTTACGTTTATTTAACATATTATACCTAAATTAGCATGGTGTAACCTATCTAAGCTCAAATATATATTTTTTATGTTTATTTAGCATGTTATAAACATATTACCTTTTTTAACAAATCGAAACTCAAATATGCATGTATTACATTTATTTAGAATGATTTAATCATATTACCATATTATAACTTGTCGAAACTTATATACACATATTTTACATTTATTTAGAATGTTATATCTAAATTAGCATGTTACAACTAAAATATACATATTTTAGATTTAATTAGTATGTTATAATCAAATAACTTTTTCGAAACTCAAATACACATGTTTTACGTTTATTTAACATATTATTCCTAAAATAGCATGTTGTAACCTATCTGAGCTCAAATATACATGTTTTTAGTTTATTTAGCATGTTAGAATCATATTACCATTTATAACAAATCGAAACTAAAATATTTTTTGTTTTACGTTTATTTACTACATAACTTAGACAGATATCGCTTATCTAAAATCAATTATACATGTTTTACATTAATTTAGCATGTTATAATCATATTACCGTTTTATTACAAATATACATGTTTTACGTTTATTTAGCATGTTTTAACTAAATTAGTTTGCTATAACTAAAATATACATATTTTAGATTTCATTAGTATGTTATAATCAAATAACTTTTTCGAAACACAAATATACATGTTTTACGTTAATATAACATATTATACCTATCTAAACTCAAATATACATGCTTTTATGTTTATAATCATATTACCATTTCATAACAAATCGAAACTCAAATATACATGTTTTACATTATTATTATAGCATGTTATAATCATATTACCCTTTTATAACAAATCGAAACTCAAATATACATGTTTTACGTTTATTTAGCTTATTATAAATAAATTAGCATGTTAAAACCTATCCAAGCTCAAATATACATGTTTTATGTTTATTTTGCATGTTATAATCATATTACCATTTCATAACAATTCGAAACTCAAATATACATGTTTTACATTTATATAGCATGTTATAATCATATTACCATTTTATAACAAATAAAACTCAAATATACATGTTTTTTTGTTATAACTTATCTAAGCTCAAGTATACATGTTTTATATTTAGTTATCATGTTCTAACGATTCTAGCATGTTATAACTTAACTTAATTCAAATATACATGTTTTAGATTTATTTAGAATGATTTAATCAAATTACCATATTATAACTTATCTACACTCAAATTTACAAATTTTACATTAATTTATCATGTTATAATCATATTACCATTTTATAACAAATCGAAACTCAAATATACATGTATTACATTTATTTAGAATGATTTAATCATATTACCATATTATAACTTGTTGAAACCTATATATACATGTTTTACATTTATTGAGAATGTTATATCTAAATTAGCATGTTACAACTAAAATATACATATATTAGATTTAACTTTTTCGAAACTCAAATATACATGTTTTACGTTTATTTAACACATTATAACTAAATTAGCATGTTATAACTTATCTAAGCTCAAATATACATGTTTTAGATATATCTAGCATCATATTACCTTTTTATAACAAATCGAAACTCAAATATACATGTTTTACATTAATTTAGCATGTTATAATCATATTACCGTTTTATAACTAATATACATGTTTTACGTTTATTTAGCATGTTTTAACTAAATTAGTTAGTTATAACTAAAATATACATATTTTAGATTTCATTAGTATGTTATAATCAAATAACTTTTTCGAAACTCAAACACACATGTTTTACGTTTATTTAACATATTATACCTAAATTAGCATGGTGTAACCTATCTAAGCTCAAATATATATGTTTTATGTTTATTTAGTATGTTATAAACATATTACCTTTTTATAACAAATCGAAACTCAAATATGCATGTATTACATTTATTTAGAATGATTTAATCATATTACCATATTATAACTTGTCGAAACTTATATATACATATTTTACATTTATTGAGAATGTTATATCTAAATTAGCATGTTACAACTAAAATATACATATATTAGATTTAACTTTTTCGAAACTCAAATATACATGTTTTACGTTTATTTAACACATTATAACTAAATTAGCATGTTATAACTTATCTAAGCTCAAATATACATGTTTTAGATATATCTAGCATCATATTACCTTTTTATAACAAATCGAAACTCAAATATACATGTTTTACATTAATTTAGCATGTTATAATCATATTACCGTTTTATAACTAATATACATGTTTTACGTTTATTTAGCATGTTTTAACTAAATTAGTTAGTTATAACTAAAATATACATATTTTAGATTTCATTAGTATGTTATAATCAAATAACTTTTTCGAAACACAAATATACATGTTTTACGTTAATATAACATATTATACCTATCTAAACTCAAATATACATGTTTTTATGTTTATAATCATATTACCATTTCATAACAAATCGAAACTCAAATATACATGTTTTACATTATTATTATAGCATGTTATAATCATATTACCCTTTTATAACAAATCGAAACACAAATAAACATGTTTTACGTTTATTTAGCATGTTTTAACTAAATTAGCATGTTATAACTAAAATATACATATTTTAACTAAATTAGAATGTTCTAACTTATCTAAGCTCAAATATACATGTTTTAGATATATCTAGCATCATATTACCATTTTATAACAAATCGAAACTCAAATATACATGTTTTACGTTTATTTAGCTTATTATAAATAAATTAGCATGTTAAAACCTATCCAAGCTCAAATATACATGTTTTATGTTTATTTTGCATGTTATAATCATATTACCATTTCATAACAATTCGAAACTCAAATATACATGTTTTACATTTATATAGCATGTTATAATCATATTACCATTTTATAACAAATAAAACTCAAATATACATGTTTTTTTGTTATAACTTATCTAAGCTCAAGTATACATGTTTTATATTTAGTTATCATGTTCTAACGATTCTAGCATGTTATAACTTAACTTAATTCAAATATACATGTTTTAGATTTATTTAGAATGATTTAATCAAATTACCATATTATAACTTATCTACACTCAAATTTACAAATTTTACATTAATTTATCATGTTATAATCATATTACCATTTTATAACAAATCGAAACTCAAATATACATGTATTACATTTATTTAGAATGATTTAATCATATTACCATATTATAACTTGTTGAAACCTATATATACATGTTTTACATTTATTTAGAATGTTATATCTAAATTAGCAAGTTACAACTAAAATATACATATTTTAGATTTAATTAGTATGTTATAATCAAATAACTTTTTCGAAACTCAAATATACATGTTTTACGTTTATTTAACATATTATAAATAAAATAGCATGTTATAACTTATCAAAGCTCAAATATACATGTTTTAGATATATCTAGCATCAGATTACCTTTTTATAACAAATCGAAACTCAAATATACATGTTTTACGTTTATTTAGCATGTTTTAACTAAATTGCCATGTTATAACAAAAATATACATATACTAAATTTATTTAGTATGATATAATCAAATAACTTTTTCGAAACTCAAATATACATGTTTTACGTTTATTTAACATAGTATACCTAAATTAGCATGTTGTAACCTATCTAAGCTCAAATATACATGTTTTATGTTTATTTAGCATGTTATAAACATATTATCTTTTCATAACAAATCGAAACTCAAATATACATGTATTACATTTATTTAGAATGATTTAATCATATTACCATATTATAACTTGTTGAAACCTATATATACACGTTTACATGTTACATGTTATATCTAAATTAGAATGTAACAACTAAAATATACATATTTGAGATTTAATTAGTATGTTATAATCAAATAACTTTTTCGAAACTCAAATATACATGTTTTACGTTTATTTAACACATTATAACTAAATTAGCATGTTATAACTTATCAAAGCTCAAATATACATGTTTTAGATATATCTAGCATCATATTACCTTTTGATAATAAATCGAAACTCAAATATACATGTTTTACGTTTATTTAACATATTATAAATAAAATAGCAAGTTATAACTTATCTTAGCTCAAATACACATGTTTTAGATTTATTTAGCATGTTATAATCATATTACCATTTTATAACAAATCGAAACTCAAATATACATGTTTTACATTAATTTAGCATGTTATAATCATATTACCGTTTTATAACAAATATACATATTTTACGTTTATTTAACACATTATAACTAAATTAGCATGTTATAACTTAGCTAAGCTCAAATATACATGGTTTAGATATATCTAGCATCATATTACATTTTTATATCAAATCGAAACTCAAATATACATGTTTTACGTTTATTTAGCATATTATAAATAAATTAGCATGTTAAAACCTATCCAAGCTCAAATATACATGTTTTATGTTTAGTTTGCATGTTATAATCATATTACCATTTCATAACAAATCGAAACTCAAATATACATGTTTTACATTTATATAGCATGTTATAATCATATTGCCATTTCATAACAAATATAGATGTTTTACGTTTATTTAGCATGTTTTAACTAAATTAGTTAGTTATAACTAAAATATACATATTTTAGATTTCATTAGTATGTTATAATCAAATAACTTTTTCGAAACTCAAATACACATGTTTTACGTTTATTTAACATATTATACCTAAATTAGCATGGTGTAACCTATCTAAGCTCAAATATATATTTTTTATGTTTATTTAGCATGTTATAAACATATTACCTTTTTTAACAAATCGAAACTCAAATATGCATGTATTACATTTATTTAGAATGATTTAATCATATTACCATATTATAACTTGTCGAAACTTATATACACATATTTTACATTTATTTAGAATGTTATATCTAAATTAGCATGTTACAACTAAAATATACATATTTTAGATTTAATTAGTATGTTATAATCAAATAACTTTTTCGAAACTCAAATACACTTGTTTTACGTTTATTTAACATATTATTCCTAAAATAGCATGTTGTAACCTATCTGAGCTCAAATATACATGTTTTTAGTTTATTTAGCATGTTAGAATCATATTACCATTTATAACAAATCGAAACTAAAATATTTTTTGTTTTACGTTTATTTACTACATAACTTAGACAGATATCGCTTATCTAAAATCAATTATACATGTTTTACATTAATTTAGCATGTTATAATCATATTACCGTTTTATTACAAATATACATGTTTTACGTTTATTTAGCATGTTTTAACTAAATTAGTTTGCTATAACTAAAATATACATATTTTAGATTTCATTAGTATGTTATAATCAAATAACTTTTTCGAAACACAAATATACATGTTTTACGTTAATATAACATATTATACCTATCTAAACTCAAATATACATGCTTTTATGTTTATAATCATATTACCATTTCATAACAAATCGAAACTCAAATATACATGTTTTACATTATTATTATAGCATGTTATAATCATATTACCCTTTTATAACAAATCGAAACTCAAATATACATGTTTTACGTTTATTTAGCTTATTATAAATAAATTAGCATGTTAAAACCTATCCAAGCTCAAATATACATGTTTTATGTTTATTTTGCATGTTATAATCATATTACCATTTCATAACAATTCGAAACTCAAATATACATGTTTTACATTTATATAGCATGTTATAATCATATTACCATTTTATAACAAATAAAACTCAAATATACATGTTTTTTTGTTATAACTTATCTAAGCTCAAGTATACATGTTTTATATTTAGTTATCATGTTCTAACGATTCTAGCATGTTATAACTTAACTTAATTCAAATATACATGTTTTAGATTTATTTAGAATGATTTAATCAAATTACCATATTATAACTTATCTACACTCAAATTTACAAATTTTACATTAATTTATCATGTTATAATCATATTACCATTTTATAACAAATCGAAACTCAAATATACATGTATTACATTTATTTAGAATGATTTAATCATATTACCATATTATAACTTGTTGAAACCTATATATACATGTTTTACATTTATTGAGAATGTTATATCTAAATTAGCATGTTACAACTAAAATATACATATATTAGATTTAACTTTTTGGAAACTCAAATATACATGTTTTACGTTTATTTAACACATTATAACTAAATTAGCATGTTATAACTTATCTAAGCTCAAATATACATGTTTTAGATATATCTAGCATCATATTACCTTTTTATAACAAATCGAAACTCAAATATACATGTTTTACATTAATTTAGCATGTTATAATCATATTACCGTTTTATAACTAATATACATGTTTTACGTTTATTTAGCATGTTTTAACTAAATTAGTTAGTTATAACTAAAATATACATATTTTAGATTTCATTAGTATGTTATAATCAAATAACTTTTTCGAAACTCAAATACACATGTTTTACGTTTATTTAACATATTATACCTAAATTAGCATGGTGTAACCTATCTAAGCTCAAATATATATGTTTTATGTTTATTTAGTATGTTATAAACATATTACCTTTTTATAACAAATCGAAACTCAAATATGCATGTATTACATTTATTTAGAATGATTTAATCATATTACCATATTATAACTTGTCGAAACTTATATATACATATTTTACATTTATTTAGAATGTTATATCTAAATTAGCATGTTACAACTAAAATATACATATTTTAGATTTAATTAGTATGTTATAATCAAATAACTTTTTCGAAACTCAAATACACATGTTTTACGTTTATTTAACATATTATTCCTAAAATAGCATGTTGTAACCTATCTGAGCTCAAATATACAAGTTTTTAGTTTATTTAGCATGTTTTAACTAAATTAGTTAGTTATAACTAAAATATACATATTTTAGATTTCATTAGTATGTTATAATCAAATAACTTTTTCAAAACTCAAATACACATGTTTTACGTTTATTTAACATATTATACCTAAATTAGCATGGTGTAACCATGTATATATGTTGTATGTTTATTTAGCATGTTATAAACATATTACCTTTTTATAACAAATCGAAACTCAAATATGCATGTATTACATTTATTTAGAATGATTTAATCATATTACCATATTATAACTTGTTGAAACCTATATATACATGTTTTACATTTATTTAGAATGTTATTTCTAAATTAGCATGTTACAACTAAAATATACATATATTAGATTTAATTAGTATGTTATAATCAAATAACTTTTTCGAAACTAAAATATACATGTTTTACGTTTATTTAGCATGTTTTAACTAAATTAGCATGTTATAACTAAAATATACATATTTTAACTAAATTAGCATGTTATAACTTATCTAAGCTCAAATATACATGTTTTAGATATATCTAGCATCATATTACCTTCTTATAACAAATCGAAACTCAAATATACATTTTTTACATTAATTTAGCATGTTATAATCATATTACCGTTTTATAACAAATATACATGTTTTACGTTTATTTAACACATTATAACTAAATTAGCATGTTATAACTTATCTAAGCTCAAATATACATGTTTTAGATATATCTAGCATCATATTACCTTTTTATAACAAATCGAAACTCAAATATACATGTTTTACATTAATTTAGCATGTTATAATCATATTACCGTTTTATAACTAATATACATGTTTTACGTTTATTTAGCATGTTTTAACTAAATTAGTTAGTTATAACTAAAATATACATATTTTAGATTTCATTAGTATGTTATAATCAAATAACTTTTTCGAAACTCAAATACACATGTTTTACGTTTATTTAACATATTATACCTAAATTAGCATGGTGTAACCTATCTAAGCTCAAATATATATGTTTTATGTTTATTTAGCATGTTATAAACATATTACCTTTTTATAACAAATCGAAACTCAAATATGCATGTATTACATTTATTTAGAATGATTTAATCATATTACCATATTATAACTTGTCGAAACTTATATATACATATTTTACATTTATTTAGAATGTTATATCTAAATTAGCATGTTACAACTAAAATATACATATTTTAGATCTAATTAGTATGTTATAATCAAATAACTTTTTCGAAACTCAAATACACATGTTTTACGTTTATTTAACATATTATTCCTAAAATAGCATGTAGTAACCTATCTGAGCTCAAATATACATGTTTTTAGTTTATTTAGCATGTTAGAATCATATTACCATTTTATAACAAATCGAAACTAAAATATTTTTTGTTTTACGTTTATTTACTACATAACTTAGACAGATATCGCTTATCTAAAATCAATTATACATGTTTTACATTAATTTAGCCTGTTATAATCATATCACCGTTTTATTACATGTTTTACGTTTATTTAGCATGTTTTAACTAAATTAGTTTGTTATAACTAAAATATACATATTTTAGATTTCATTAGTATGTTATAATCAAATAACTTTTTCGAAACACAAATATACATGTTTTACGTTAATATAACATATTATACCTATCTAAACTCAAATATACATTTTTTATGTTTATTTAGCATGTTAGAATCATATTACCATTTCATAACAAATCGAAACTCAAATATACATGTTTTACATTAATTTAGCATGTTATAATCATATTACCCATTTATAACAAATCGAAACTCAAATAAACATGTTTTACGTTTATTTAGCATGTTTTAACTAAATTAGCATGTTATAACTAAAATATACATATTTTAACTAAATTAGAATGTTCTAACTTATCTAAGCTCAAATATACATGTTTTAGATATATCTAGCATCATATTACCTTTTTATAACAAATCGAAACTCAAATATACATGTTTTACGTTTATTTAGCATATTATAAATAAATTAGCATGTTAAAACCTATCCAAGCTCAAATATACATGTTTTATGTTTATTTTGCATGTTATAATCATATTACCATTTCATAACAAATCGAAACTACATGTTTTACATTTATATAGCATGTTATAATCATATTACCATTTTATAACAAATAAAACTCAAATATACATGTTTTTTTGTTATAACTTATCTAAGCTCAAGTATACATGTTTTATATTTAGTTATCATGTTCTAACGATTCTAGCATGTTATAACTTAACTTAATTCAAATATACATGTTTTAGATTTATTTTGAATGATTTAATCAAAAATCCATGTTATAACTTATCTACACTCAAATTTACATATTTTACATTAATTTATCATGTTATAATCATATTACCATTTTATAACAAATCGAAACTTAAATATACACGGTTTACGTTTATTTAGCATGTTTTAACTAAATTGCCATGTTATAACAGAAATATACATATACTAAATTTATTTAGTATGTTATAATCAAATAACTTTTTCGAAACTCAAGTATACATGTTTTACGTTTATTTAACATATTATACCTAAATTAGCATGGTGTAACCTATCTAAGCTCAAATATATATTTTTTATGTTTATTTAGCATGTTATAAACATATTACCTTTTTATAACAAATCGAAACTCAAATATGCATGTATTACATTTATTTAGAATGATTTAATCATATTACCATATTATAACTTGTCGAAACTTATATATAAATATTTTACATTTATTTAGAATGTTATATCTAAATTAGCATGTTACAACTAAAATATACATATTTTAGATTTAATTAGTATGTTATAATCAAATAACTTTTTCGAAACTCAAATACACATGTTTTACGTTTATTTAACATATTATTCCTAAAATAGCATGTTGTAACCTATCTGAGCTCAAATATACATGTTTTTAGTTTATTTAGCATGTTAGAATCATATTACCATTTTATAACAAATCGAAACTAAAGTATTTTTTGTTTTACGTGTATTTACTACATAACTTAGACAGATATCGCTTATCTAAAATCAATTATACATGTTTTACATTAATTTAGCATGTTATAATCATATCACCGTTTTATTACAAATATACATGTTTTACGTTTATTTAGCATGTTTTAACTAAATTAGTTTGTTATATCTAAAATATACATATTTTAAATTTCATTAGTATGTTATAATCAAATAACTTTTTCGAAACTCAAATACACATGTTTTACGTTTATTTAACATATTATACCTAAAATAGCATGTTGTAACCTATCTGGGCTCAAATATACATGTTTTATGTTTATTTTGCATGTTATAATCATATTACCTTTTTATAACAAATCGAAACTCAAATATGCATGTATTACATTTATTTAGAATGATTTAATCATATTACCATATTATAACTTGTCGAAACTTATATATACATATTTTACATTTATTTAGAATGTTATATCTAAATTAGCATGTTACAACTAAAATATACATATTTTAGATCTAATTAGTATGTTATAATCAAATAACTTTTTCGAAACTCAAATACACATGTTTTACGTTTATTTAACATATTATTCCTAAAATAGCATGTAGTAACCTATCTGAGCTCAAATATACATGTTTTTAGTTTATTTAGCATGTTAGAATCATATTACCATTTTATAACAAATCGAAACTAAAATATTTTTTGTTTTACGTTTATTTACTACATAACTTAGACAGATATCGCTTATCTAAAATCAATTATACATGTTTTACATTAATTTAGCATGTTATAATCATATCACCGTTTTATTACATGTTTTACGTTTATTTAGCATGTTTTAACTAAATTAGTTTGTTATAACTAAAATATACATATTTTAGATTTCATTAGTATGTTATAATCAAATAACTTTTTCGAAACACAAATATACATGTTTTACGTTAATATAACATATTATACCTATCTAAACTCAAATATACATTTTTTATGTTTATTTAGCATGTTAGAATCATATTACCATTTCATAACAAATCGAAACTCAAATATACATGTTTTACATTAATTTAGCATGTTATAATCATATTACCCATTTATAACAAATCGAAACTCAAATAAACATGTTTTACGTTTATTTAGCATGTTTTAACTAAATTAGCATGTTATAACTAAAATATACATATTTTAACTAAATTAGAATGTTCTAACTTATCTAAGCTCAAATATACATGTTTTAGATATATCTAGCATCATATTACCTTTTTATAACAAATCGAAACTCAAATATACATGTTTTACGTTTATTTAGCATATTATAAATAAATTAGCATGTTAAAACCTATCCAAGCTCAAATATACATGTTTTATGTTTATTTTGCATGTTATAATCATATTACCATTTCATAACAAATCGAAACTCAAATATACATGTTTTACATTTATATAGCATGTTATAATCATATTACCATTTTATAACAAATAAAACTCAAATATACATGTTTTTTTGTTATAACTTATCTAAGCTCAAGTATACATGTTTTATATTTAGTTATCATGTTCTAACGATTCTAGCATGTTATAACTTAACTTAATTCAAATATACATGTTTTAGATTTATTTTGAATGATTTAATCAAAAATCCATGTTATAACTTATCTACACTCAAATTTACATATTTTACATTAATTTATCATGTTATAATCATATTACCATTTTATAACAAATCGAAACTTAAATATACACGGTTTACGTTTATTTAGCATGTTTTAACTAAATTGCCATGTTATAACAGAAATATACATATACTAAATTTATTTAGTATGTTATAATCAAATAACTTTTTCGAAACTCAAGTATACATGTTTTACGTTTATTTAACATATTATACCTAAATTAGCATGGTGTAACCTATCTAAGCTCAAATATATATTTTTTATGTTTATTTAGCATGTTATAAACATATTACCTTTTTATAACAAATCGAAACTCAAATATGCATGTATTACATTTATTTAGAATGATTTAATCATATTACCATATTATAACTTGTCGAAACTTATATATAAATATTTTACATTTATTTAGAATGTTATATCTAAATTAGCATGTTACAACTAAAATATACATATTTTAGATTTAATTAGTATGTTATAATCAAATAACTTTTTCGAACTCAAATACACATGTTTTACGTTTATTTAACATATTATTCCTAAAATAGCATGTTGTAACCTATCTGAGCTCAAATATACATGTTTTTAGTTTATTTAGCATGTTAGAATCATATTACCATTTTATAACAAATCGAAACTAAAGTATTTTTTGTTTTACGTGTATTTACTACATAACTTAGACAGATATCGCTTATCTAAAATCAATTATACATGTTTTACATTAATTTAGCATGTTATAATCATATCACCGTTTTATTACAAATATACATGTTTTACGTTTATTTAGCATGTTTTAACTAAATTAGTTTGTTATATCTAAAATATACATATTTTAAATTTCATTAGTATGTTATAATCAAATAACTTTTTCGAAACTCAAATACACATGTTTTACGTTTATTTAACATATTATACCTAAAATAGCATGTTGTAACCTATCTGGGCTCAAATATACATGTTTTATGTTTATTTTGCATGTTATAATCATATTACCATTTTATAACAAATCGAAACTCAAATATACATGTTTTACGTTTATTTAGCATATTATAAATAAATTAGCATGTTAAAACCTATCCAAGCTCAAATATACATGTTTTATGTTTATTTTGCATGTTATAATCATATTACCATTTCATAACAAATCGAAACTCAAATATACATGTTTTACATTTATATAGCATGTTATAATCATATTACCATTTTATAACAAATAAAACTCAAATATACATGTTTTTTGTTATAACTTATCTAAGCTCAAGTATACATGTTTTATATTTAGTTATCATGTTCTAACGATTCTAGCATGTTATAACTTAACTTAATTCAAATATACATGTTTTAGATTTATTTAGAATGATGTAATCAAATTACCATATTATAACTTATGTACACTCAAATTTACATATTTTACATTAATTTATCATGTTATAATCATATTACCATTTTATAACAAATCGAAACTCAAATATACATGTTTTACGTTTATTTAGCATGTTTTAACTAAATTGCCATGTTATAACAAAAATATACATATACTAAATTTATTTAGTATGTTATAATCAAATAACTTTTTCGAAACTCAAATATACATGTTTTACGTTTATTTAACATATTATACCTAAATTAGCATGTTGTAACCTATCTAAGCTCAAATATACATGTTTTATGTTTATTTAGCATGTTATAAACTTATTATCTTTTTATAACAAATCGAAACTCAAATATACATGTATTACATTTATTTAGAATGATGTAATCATATTACCATATTATAACTTGTTGAAACCTATATATACATGTTTTACATTTATTTAGAATGTTATATCTAAATTAGCATGTTACAACTAAAATATACATATATTAGATTTAATTAGTATGTTATAATCAAATAACTTTTTCGAAACTCAAATATACATGTTTTACGTTTATTTAACACATTATAACTAAATTAGCATGTTATAACTTATCTAAGCTCAAATATACATGTTTTAGATATATCTAGCATCATATTACCTTTTTATAACAAATCGAAACTCAAATATACATGGTTTACGTTTATTTAACATATTATAAATAAAATAGCAAGTTATAACTTATCTTAGCTCAAATACACATGTTTTAGATTTATTTAGCATGTTATAATCATATTACCATTTTATAACAAATCGAAACTCAAATATACATGTTTTACATTAATTTAGCATGTTATAATCATATTACCGTTTTATAACAAATATACATGTTTTACGTTTATTTAACACATTATAACTAAATTAGCATGTTATAACTTATCTAAGCTCAAATATACATGTTTTAGATATATCTAGCATCATATTACCTTTTTATAACAAATCGAAACTCAAATATACATGTTTTAAATTAATTTAGCATGTTATAATCATATTACAGTTTTATAACTAATATACTTGCTTTACGTTTATTTAGCATGTTTTAACTAAATTAGTTAGTTATAACTAAAATATACATATTTTAGATTTCATTAGTATGTTATAATCAAATAACTTTTTCGAAACTCAAACACACATGTTTTACGTTTATTTAACATATTATACCTAAATTAGCATGGTGTAACCTATCTAAGCTCAAATATACATGTTTTATGTTTATATAGCATGTTATAAACATATTACCTTTTTATAACAAATCGAAACTCAAATATGCATGTATTACATTTATTTAGAATGATTTAATCATATTACCATATTATAACTTGTCGAAACTTATATATACATATTTTACATTTATTTAGAATGTTATATCTGAATTAGCATGTTACAACTAAAATATACATATTTTAGATTTAATTAGTATGTTATAATCAAATAACTTTTTCGAAACTCAAATATACATGTTTTACGTTTATTTAACACATTATAACTAAATTAGCATGTTATAACTTATCTAAGCTCAAATATACATGTTTTAGATATATCTAGCATCATATTACCTTTTTATAACAAATCGAAACTCAAATATACATGGTTTACGTTTATTTAACATATTATAAATAAAATAGCAAGTTATAACTTATCTTAGCTCAAATACACATGTTTTAGATTTATTTAGCATGTTATAATCATATTACCATTTTATAACAAATCGAAACTCAAATATACATGTTTTACATTAATTTAGCATGTTATAATCATATTACCGTTTTATAACAAATATACATGTTTTACGTTTATTTAACACATTATAACTAAATTAGCATGTTATAACTTATCTAAGCTCAAATATACATGTTTTAGATATATCTAGCATCATATTACCTTTTTATAACAAATCGAAACTCAAATATACATGTTTTAAATTAATTTAGCATGTTATAATCATATTACAGTTTTATAACTAATATACTTGCTTTACGTTTATTTAGCATGTTTTAACTAAATTAGTTAGTTATAACTAAAATATACATATTTTAGATTTCATTAGTATGTTATAATCAAATAACTTTTTCGAAACTCAAGTATACATGTTTTACGTTTATTTAACATATTATACCTAAATTAGCATGGTGTAACCTATCTAAGCTCAAATATATATTTTTTATGTTTATTTAGCATGTTATAAACATATTACCTTTTTATAACAAATCGAAACTCAAATATGCATGTATTACATTTATTTAGAATGATTTAATCATATTACCATATTATAACTTGTCGAAACTTATATATAAATATTTTACATTTATTTAGAATGTTATATCTAAATTAGCATGTTACAACTAAAATATACATATTTTAGATTTAATTAGTATGTTATAATCAAATAACTTTTTCGAAACTCAAATACACATGTTTTACGTTTATTTAACATATTATTCCTAAAATAGCATGTTGTAACCTATCTGAGCTCAAATATACATGTTTTTAGTTTATTTAGCATGTTAGAATCATATTACCATTTTATAACAAATCGAAACTAAAGTATTTTTTGTTTTACGTGTATTTACTACATAACTTAGACAGATATCGCTTATCTAAAATCAATTATACATGTTTTACATTAATTTAGCATGTTATAATCATATCACCGTTTTATTACAAATATACATGTTTTACTTTTATTTAGCATGTTTTAACTAAATTAGTTTGTTATATCTAAAATATACATATTTTAAATTTCATTAGTATGTTATAATCAAATAACTTTTACGAAACTCAAATACACATGTTTTACGTTTATTTAACATATTATACCTAAAATAGCATGTTGTAACCTATCTGGGCTCAAATATACATGTTTTAGATTTATTTAGCATGTTATAATCATATTACCATTTTATAACAAATCGAAACTCAAATATACATGTTTTACATTAATTTAGCATGTTATAATCATATTACCGTTTTATAACAAATATACATGTTTTACGTTTATTTAACACATTATAACTAAATTAGCATGTTATAACTTATCTAAGCTCAAATATACATGTTTTAGATATATCTAGCATCATATTACCTTTTTATAACAAATCGAAACTCAAATATACATGTTTTAAATTAATTTAGCATGTTATAATCATATTACAGTTTTATAACTAATATACTTGCTTTACGTTTATTTAGCATGTTTTAACTAAATTAGTTAGTTATAACTAAAATATACATATTTTAGATTTCATTAGTATGTTATAATCAAATAACTTTTTCGAAACTCAAACACACATGTTTTACGTTTATTTAACATATTATACCTAAATTAGCATGGTGTAACCTATCTAAGCTCAAATATACATGTTTTATGTTTATATAGCATGTTATAAACATATTACCTTTTTATAACAAATCGAAACTCAAATATGCATGTATTACATTTATTTAGAATGATTTAATCATATTACCATATTATAACTTGTCGAAACTTATATATACATATTTTACATTTATTTAGAATGTTATATCTGAATTAGCATGTTACAACTAAAATATACATATTTTAGATTTAATTAGTATGTTATAATCAAATAACTTTTTCGAAACTCAAATACACATGTTTTACGTTTATTTAACATATTATTCCTAAAATAGCATGTTGTAACCTATCTGAGCTCAAATATACATGTTTTTAGTTTATTTAGCATGTTAGAATCATATTACCATTTTATAACAAATCGAAACTAAAATATTTTTTGTTTTACGTTTATTTACTACATAACTTAGACAGATATCACTTATCTAAAATCAATTATACATGTTTTACATTAATTTAGCATGTTATAATCATATCACCGTTTTATTACAAATATACATGTTTTACGTTTATTTAGCATGTTTTAACTAAATTAGTTTGTTATAACTAAAATATACATATTTTAGATTTCATTAGTATGTTATAATCAAATAACTTTTTCGAAACACAAATATACATGTTTTACGTTAATATAACATATTATACCTATCTAAACTCAAATATACATGTTTTATGTTTATTTAGCATGTTATAATCATATTACCATTTCATAACAAATCGAAACTCATATATACATTAATTTAGCATGTTATAATCATATTACCCTTTTATAACAAATCGAAACTCAAACAAACATGTTTTACGTTTATTTAGCATATTATAAATAAATTAGCATGTTAAAACCTATCCAAGCTCAAATATACATGTTTTATGTTTATTTTGCATGTTATAATCATATTACCATTTCATAACAAATCGAAACTCAAATATACATGTTTTACATTTATATAGCATGTTATAATCATATTACCATTTTATAACAAATAAAACTCAAATATACATGTTTTTTTGTTATAACTTATCTAAGCTCAAGTATACATGTTTTATATTTAGTTATCATGTTCTAACGATTCTAGCATGTTATAACTTAACTTAATTCAAATATACATGTTTTAGATTTATTTTGAATGATTTAATCAAATTTCCATGTTATAACTTATCTACACTCAAATTTACATATTTTACATTAATTTATCATGTTATAATCATATTACCATTTTATAACAAATCGAAACTCAAATATACACGGTTTACGTTTATTTAGCATGTTTTAACTAAATTGCCATGTTATAACAAAAATATACATATACTAAATTTATTTAGTATGTTATAATCAAATAACTTTTTCGAAACTCAAATATACATGTTTTACGTTTATTTAACATATTATACCTAAATTAGCATGTTGTAACCTATCTAAGCTCAAATATACATGTTTTATGTTTATTTAGCATGTTATAAACTTATTATCTTTTTATAACAAATCGAAACTCAAATATACATGTATTACATTTATTTAGAATGATTAAATCATATTACCATATTATAACTTGTTGAAACCTATATATACATGTTTTACATTTATTTAGAATGTTATATCTAAATTAGCATGTTACAACTAAAATATACATATTTTAGATTTAATTAGTATGTTATAATCAAATAACTTTTTCGAAACTCAAATATACATGTTTTACGTTTATTTAACATATTATAAATAAAATAGCAAGTTATAACTTATCTTAGCTCAAATACACATGTTTTAGATTTATTTAGCATGTTATAATCATATTACCATTTTATAACAAATCGAAACTCAAATATACATGTTTTACATTAATTTAGCATGTTATAATCATATTACCCTTTTATAACAAATCGAAACTCAAATAAACATGTTTTACGTTTATTTAGCATGTTTTAACTAAATTAGCATGTTATAACTAAAATATACATATTTTAACTAGATTAGAATGTTCTAACTTATCTAAGCTCAAATATACATGTTTTAGATATATCTAGCATCAGATTACCTTTTTATAACAAATCGAAACTCAAATATACATGTTTTACGTTTATTTAGCATGTTTTAACTAAATTGCCATGTTATAACAAAAATATACTTATACTAAATTTATTTAGTATGATATAATCAAATAACTTTTTCGAAACTCAAATATACATGTTTTACGTTTATTTAACATAGTATACCTAAATTAGCATGTTGTAACCTATCTAAGCACAAATATACATGTTTTAGATTTATTTAGCATGTTATAATCATATTACCATTTTATAACAAATCGAAACTCAAATATACATGTTTTACATTAATTTAGCATGTTATAATCATATTACCCTTTTATAACAAATCGAAACTCAAATAAACATGTTTTACGTTTATTTAGCATGTTTTAACTAAATTAGCATGTTATAACTAAAATATACATATTTTAACTAGATTAGAATGTTCTAACTTATCTAAGCTCAAATATACATGTTTTAGATATATCTAGCATCAGATTACCTTTTTATAACAAATCGAAACTCAAATATACATGTTTTACGTTTATTTAGCATGTTTTAACTAAATTGCCATGTTATAACAAAAATATACATATACTAAATTTATTTAGTATGATATAATCAAATAACTTTTTCGAAACTCAAATATACATGTTTTACGTTTATTTAACATAGTATACCTAAATTAGCATGTTGTAACCTATCTAAGCACAAATATACATGTTTTATGTTTATTTAGCATGTTATAAACATATTATCTTTTCATAACAAATCGAAACTCAAATATACATGTATTACATTTATTTAGAATGATTTAATCATATTACCATATTATAACTTGTTGAAACCTATATATACACGTTTTACATTTATTTAGAATGTTATATCTAAATTAGCATGTAACAACTAAAATATACATATTTTAGATTTAATTAGTATGTTATAATCAAATAACTTTTTCGAAACTCAAATATACATGTTTTACGTTTATTTAACACATTATAACTAAATTAGCATGTTATAACTTATCAAAGCTCAAATATACATGTTTTAGATATATCTAGCATCATATTACCTTTTTATAACAAATCGAAACTCAAGTATACATGTTTTACGTTTATTTAACATATTATAAATAAAATAGCAAGTTATAACTTATCTTAGCTCAAATACACATGTTTTAGATTTATTTAGCATGTTATAATCATATTGCCATTTTATAACAAATAAAACTCAAATAGACATGTTTTTTTGTTATAACTTATCTAAGCTCAAGTATACATGTTTTATATTTAGTTATCATGTTCTAACGATTCTAGCATGTTATAACTTAACTTAATTCAAATATACATGTTTTAGATTTATTTTGAATGATTTAATCAAATTTCCATGTTATAACTTATCTACACTCAAATTTACATATTTTACATTAATTTATCATGTTATAATCATATTACCATTTTATAACAAATCGAAACTCAAATATACATGTTTTACGTTTATTTAGCATGTTTTACCTAAATTGCCATGTTATAACAAAAATATACATATACTAAATTTATTTAGTATGTTATAATCAAATAACTTTTTCGAAACTCAAATATACATGTTTTACGTTTATTTAACATATTATACCTAAATTTGCATGTTGTAACCTATCTAAGCTCAAATATACATGTTTTATGTTTATTTAGCATGTTATAAACTTATTATCTTTTTATAACAAATCGAAACTCAAATGTATTACATTTATTTAGAATGATTTAATCATATTACCATATTATAACTTGTTGAAACCTATATATACATGTTTTACATTTATTTAAAATGTTATATCTAAATTAGCATGTTACAACTAAAATATACATATTTTAGATTTAATTAGTATGTTATAATCAAATAACTTTTTCGAAACTCAAATATACATGTCTTACGTTTATTTAACATATTATAAATAAAATAGCAAGTTATAACTTATCTTAGCTCAAATACACATGTTTTAGATTTATTTAGCATGTTATAATCATATTACCATTTTATAACAAATCGAAACTCAAATATACATGTTTTACGTTTATTTAGCATGTTTTAACTAAATTAGTTTGTTATAGTATGTTATAATCAAATAACTTTTTCGAAACTCAAATATACATGTTTTACGTATATTTAACATATTATACCTAAATTAGCATGTTGTAACCTATCTAAGCTCATATATACATGTGTTATGTTTATTAAGATTGTTATAAGCATATTACCATTTTATAACAAATCGAAACTCAAATATTTTCTGTTTTACGTGTATTTACCATATTATAACCAACTTCGCATGTTATTGCTTATCTAAGATCAAATATACATGTTTTACATTTATTTAGCATGTTATAATCACATTACCGTTTTATAATAAACATACATGTTTTACGTTTATTTACCATATTATAACTAACTTAGCATATTATCACTTTTGTAAGCTCAAATATTCATGTTTTAGATTTATTTAGAATGATTTAATCAAATTACCATATTGTAGCTTATCTACACTCAAATTCACATGTTTTAAATTTATTTAGCATGTTATAATCATATTACCATTTTATAACAAATCGAAACTCAAATATACATATTTTACATTAATTTAATAATTAATTTGTTTTATTACCGTTTTATAACAAATATACATGTTTTACGTTTATTTAGAATGTTATATCTAAATTAGCATTTTACAACTAAAATATACATATATTAGATTTATTTAGTATGTTATAATCAAATAACTTTTTCGAAACTCAAATATACATGTATTACATTTATTTAGAATGATTTAATCATATTACCATATTATAACTTGTTGAAACCTATATATACACGTTTTACATTTATTTAGAATGTTATATCTAAATTAGCATGTAACAACTAAAATATACATATTTTAGATTTAATTAGTATGTTCTAATCAAATAACTTTTTCGAAACTCAAATATACATGTTTTACGTTTATTTAACACATTATAACTAAATTAGCATGTTATAACTTATCAAAGCTCAAATATACATGTTTTAGATATATCTAGCATCATATTACCTTTTTATAACAAATCGAAACTCAAATATACATGTTTTACGTTTATTTAACATATTATAAATAAAATAGCAAGTTATAACTTATCTTAGCTCAAATACACATGTTTTAGATTTATTTAGCATGTTATAATCATATTACCATTTTATAACAAATCGAAACTCAAATATACATGTTTTACATTAATTTAGCATGTTATAATCATATTACCGTTTTATAACAAATATACATGTTTTACGTTTATTTAACACATTATAACTAAATTAGCATGTTATAACTTATCTAAGCTCAAATATACATGTTTTACGTTTATTTAGCATCATATTACCTTTTTATAACAAATCGAAACTCAAATATACATGTTTTACATTAATTTAGCATGTTATAATCATATTACCGTTTTATAACTAATATACATGTTTTACGTTTATTTAGTATGTTTTAACTAAATTAGTTAGTTATAACTAAAATATACATATTTTAGATTTAATTAGTATGTTATAATCAAATAACTTTTTCGAAACTCAAATACACATGTTTTACGTTTATTTAACATATTATACCTAAATTAGCATGGTGTAACCTATCTAAGCTCAAATATATATTTTTTATGTTTATTTAGCATGTTATAAACATATTACCTTTTTATAACAAATCGAAACTCAAATATGCATGTATTACATTTATTTAGAATGATTTAATCATATTACCATATTATAACTTGTCGAAACTTATATATAAATATTTTACATTTATTTAGAATGTTATATCTAAATTAGCATGTTACAACTAAAATATACATATTTTAGATTTAATTAGTATGTTATAATCAAATAACTTTTTCGAAACTCAAATATACATGTTTTACGTTTATTTAACACATTATAACTAAATTAGCATGTTATAACTTATCAAAGCTCAAATATACATGTTTTAGATATATCTAGCATCATATTACCTTTTTATAACAAATCGAAACTCAAATATACATGTTTTACGTTTATTTAGCATGTTTTAACTAAATTGCCATGTTATAACAAAAATATACATATACTAAATTTATTTAGTATGATATAATCAAATAACTTTTTCGAAACTCAAATATACATGTTTTACGTTTATTTAACATAGTATACCTAAATTAGCATGTTGTAACCTATCTAAGCACAAATATAGCATGTTATAAACATATTATCTTTTCATAACAAATCGAAACTCAAATATACATGTATTACATTTATTTAGAATGATTTAATCATATTACCATATTATAACTTGTTGAAACCTATATATACACGTTTTACATTTATTTAGAATGTTATATCTAAATTAGCATGTAACAACTAAAATATACATATTTTAGATTTAATTAGTATGTTATAATCAACTAACTTTTTCGAAACTCAAATATACATGTTTTACGTTTATTTAACACATTATAACTAAATTAGCATGTTATAACTTATCAAAGCTCAAATATACATGTTTTAGATATATCTAGCATCATATTACCTTTTTATAACAAATCGAAACTCAAGTATACATGTTTTACGTTTATTTAACATATTATAAATAAAATAGCAAGTTATAACTTATCTTAGCTCAAATACACATGTTTTAGATTTATTTAGCATGTTATAATCATATTGCCATTTTATAACAAATAAAACTCAAATAGACATGTTTTTTTGTTATAACTTATCTAAGCTCAAGTATACATGTTTTATATTTAGTTATCATGTTCTAACGATTCTAGCATGTTATAACTTAACTTAATTCAAATATACATGTTTTAGATTTATTTTGAATGATTTAATCAAATTTCCATGTTATAACTTATCTACACTCAAATTTACATATTTTACATTAATTTATCATGTTATAATCATATTACCATTTTATAACAAATCGAAACTCAAATATACATGTTTTACGTTTATTTAGCATGTTTTACCTAAATTGCCATGTTATAACAAAAATATACATATACTAAATTTATTTAGTATGTTATAATCAAATAACTTTTTCGAAACTCAAATACACATGTTTTACGTTTATTTAACATATTATACCTAAATTTGCATGTTGTAACCTATCTAAGCTCAAATATACATGTTTTATGTTTATTTAGCATGTTATAAACTTATTATCTTTTTATAACAAATCGAAACTCAAATGTATTACATTTATTTAGAATGATTTAATCATATTACCATATTATAACTTGTTGAAACCTATATATACATGTTTTACATTTATTTAAAATGTTATATCTAAATTAGCATGTTACAACTAAAATATACATATTTTAGATTTAATTAGTATGTTATAATCAAATAACTTTTTCGAAACTCAAATATACATGTCTTACGTTTATTTAACATATTATAAATAAAATAGCAAGTTATAACTTATCTTAGCTCAAATACACATGTTTTAGATTTATTTAGCATGTTATAATCATATTACCATTTTATAACAAATCGAAACTCAAATATACATGTTTTACGTTTATTTAGCATGTTTTAACTAAATTAGTTTGTTATAGTATGTTATAATCAAATAACTTTTTCGAAACTCAAATATACATGTTTTACGTTTATTTAACACATTATAACTAAATTAGCATGTTATAACTTATCAAAGCTCAAATATACATGTTTTAGATATATCTAGCATCATATTACCTTTTTATAACAAATCGAAACTCAAATATACATGTTTTACGTTTATTTAGCATGTTTTAACTAAATTGCCATGTTATAACAAAAATATACATATACTAAATTTATTTAGTATGATATAATCAAATAACTTTTTCGAAACTCAAATATACATGTTTTACGTTTATTTAACATAGTATACCTAAATTAGCATGTTGTAACCTATCTAAGCACAAATATAGCATGTTATAAACATATTATCTTTTCATAACAAATCGAAACTCAAATATACATGTATTACATTTATTTAGAATGATTTAATCATATTACCATATTATAACTTGTTGAAACCTATATATACACGTTTTACATTTATTTAGAATGTTATATCTAAATTAGCATGTAACAACTAAAATATACATATTTTAGATTTAATTAGTATGTTATAATCAAATAACTTTTTCGAAACTCAAATATACATGTTTTACGTTTATTTAACACATTATAACTAAATTAGCATGTTATAACTTATCAAAGCTCAAATATACATGTTTTAGATATATCTAGCATCATATTACCTTTTTATAACAAATCGAAACTCAAGTATACATGTTTTACGTTTATTTACCATATTATAAATAAAATAGCAAGTTATAACTTATCTTAGCTCAAATACACATGTTTTAGATTTATTTAGCATGTTATAATCATATTACCATTTTATAACAAATCGAAACTCAAATATACATGTTTTACGTTTATTTAGCATGTTTTAACTAAATTAGTTTGTTATAGTATGTTATAATCAAATAACTTTTTCGAAACTCAAATATACATGTTTTACGTATATTTAACATATTATACCTAAATTAGCATGTTGTAACCTATCTAAGCTCATATATACATGTGTTATGTTTATTAAGATTGTTATAAGCATATTACCATTTTATAACAAATCGAAACTCAAATATTTTCTGTTTTACGTGTATTTACCATATTATAACCAACTTCGCATGTTATTGCTTATCTAAGATCAAATATACATGTTTTACATTTATTTAGCATGTTATAATCACATTACCGTTTTATAATAAACATACATGTTTTACGTTTATTTACCATATTATAACTAACTTAGCATATTATCACTTTTGTAAGCTCAAATATTCATGTTTTAGATTTATTTAGAATGATTTAATCAAATTACCATATTGTAACTTATCTACACTCAAATTCACATGTTTTAAATTTATTTAGCATGTTATAATCATATTACCATTTTATAACAAATCGAAACTCAAATATACATATTTTACATTAATTTAATAATTAATTTGTTTTATTACCGTTTTATAACAAATATACATGTTTTACGTTTATTTAGAATGTTATATCTAAATTAGCATTTTACAACTAAAATATACATATATTAGATTTATTTAGTATGTTATAATCAAATAACTTTTTCGAAACTCAAATATACATGTATTACATTTATTTAGAATGATTTAATCATATTACCATATTATAACTTGTTGAAACCTATATATACACGTTTTACATTTATTTAGAATGTTATATCTAAATTAGCATGTAACAACTAAAATATACATATTTTAGATTTAATTAGTATGTTCTAATCAAATAACTTTTTCGAAACTCAAATATACATGTTTTACGTTTATTTAACACATTATAACTAAATTAGCATGTTATAACTTATCAAAGCTCAAATATACATGTTTTAGATATATCTAGCATCATATTACCTTTTTATAACAAATCGAAACTCAAATATACATGTTTTACGTTTATTTAACATATTATAAATAAAATAGCAAGTTATAACTTATCTTAGCTCAAATACACATGTTTTAGATTTATTTAGCATGTTATAATCATATTATCATTTTATAACAAATCGAAACTCAAATATACATGTTTTACATTAATTTAGCATGTTATAATCATATTACCGTTTTATAACAAATATACATGTTTTACGTTTATTTAACACATTATAACTAAATTAGCATGTTATAACTTAGCTAAGCTCAAATATACATGGTTTAGATATATCTAGCATCATATTACATTTTTATATCAAATCGAAACTCATATATACATGTTTTACATTTATATAGCATGTTATAATCATATTACCATTTTATAACAAAAAAAACTCAAATATACATGTTTTTTTGTTATAACTTATCTAAGCTCAAGTATACATGTTTTATATTTAGTTATCATGTTCTAACGATTCTAGCATGTTATAACTTAACTTAATTCAAATATAAATGTTTTAGATTTATTTTGAATGATTTAATCAAATTTCCATGTTATAACTTATCTACACTCAAATTTACATATTTTACATTAATTTATCATGTTATAATCATATTACCATTTTATAACAAATCGAAACTCAAATATACACGGTTTACGTTTATTTAGCATGCTTTAACTAAATTGCCATGTTATAACAAAAATATACATATACTAAATTTATTTAGTATGTTATAATCAAATAACTTTTTCGAAACTCAAATATACATGTTTTACGTTTATTTAACATATTATAAATAAAATAGCATGTTATAACTTATCAAAGCTCAAATATACATGTTTTAGATATATCTAGCATCATATTACCTTTTGATAATAAATCGAAACTCAAATATACATGTTTTATGTTTATTTAGCATGTTATAATCATATTACCCTTTTATAACAAATCGAAACTCAAATAAACATGTTTTACGTTTATTTAGCATGTTTTAACTAAATTAGCATGTTATAACTAAAATATACATATTTTAACTAGATTAGAATGTTCTAACTTATCTAAGCTCAAATATACATGTTTTAGATATATCTAGCATCATATTACCATTTTATAACAAATCGAAACTCAAATATACATGTTTTACGTTTATTTAGCTTATTATAAATAAATTAGCATGTTAAAACCTATCCAAGCTCAAATATACATGTTTTATGTTTATTTTGCATGTTATAATCATATTACCATTTCATAACAATTCGAAACTCAAATATACATGTTTTACATTTATATAGCATGTTATAATCATATTACCATTTTATAACAAATAAAACTCAAATATACATGTTTTTTTGTTATAACTTATCTAAGCTCAAGTATACATGTTTTATATTTAGTTATCATGTTCTAACGATTCTAGCATGTTATAACTTAACTTAATTCAAATATACATGTTTTAGATTTATTTAGAATGATTTAATCAAATTACCATATTATAACTTATCTACACTCAAATTTACAAATTTTACATTAATTTATCATGTTATAATCATATTACCATTTTATAACAAATCGAAACTCAAATATACATGTATTACATTTATTTAGAATGATTTAATCATATTACCATATTATAACTTGTTGAAACCTATATATACGTGTTTTACATTTATTGAGAATGTTATATCTAAATTAGCATGTTACAACTAAAATATACATATATTAGATTTAACTTTTTCGAAACTCAAATATACATGTTTTACGTTTATTTAACACATTATAACTAAATTAGCATGTTATAACTTATCTAAGCTCAAATATACATGTTTTAGATATATCTAGCATCATATTACCTTTTTATAACAAATCGAAACTCAAATATACATGTTTTACATTAATTTAGCATGTTATAATCATATTACCGTTTTATAACTAATATACATGTTTTACGTTTATTTAGCATGTTTTAACTAAATTAGTTAGTTATAACTAAAATATACATATTTTAGATTTCATTAGTATGTTATAATCAAATAACTTTTTCGAAACTCAAATACACATGTTTTACGTTTATTTAACATATTATACCTAAATTAGCATGGTGTAACCTATCTAAGCTCAAATATATATGTTTTATGTTTATTTAGTATGTTATAAACATATTACCTTTTTATAACAAATCGAAACTCAAATATGCATGTATTACATTTATTTAGAATGATTTAATCATATTACCATATTATAACTTGTCGAAACTTATATATACATATTTTACATTTATTGAGAATGTTATATCTAAATTAGCATGTTACAACTAAAATATACATATATTAGATTTAACTTTTTCGAAACTCAAATATACATGTTTTACGTTTATTTAACACATTATAACTAAATTAGCATGTTATAACTTATCTAAGCTCAAATATACATGTTTTAGATATATCTAGCATCATATTACCTTTTTATAACAAATCGAAACTCAAATATACATGTTTTACATTAATTTAGCATGTTATAATCATATTACCGTTTTATAACTAATATACATGTTTTACGTTTATTTAGCATGTTTTAACTAAATTAGTTAGTTATAACTAAAATATACATATTTTAGATTTCATTAGTATGTTATAATCAAATAACTTTTTCGAAACACAAATATACATGTTTTACGTTAATATAACATATTATACCTATCTAAACTCAAATATACATGTTTTTATGTTTATAATCATATTACCATTTCATAACAAATCGAAACTCAAATATACATGTTTTACATTATTATTATAGCATGTTATAATCATATTACCCTTTTATAACAAATCGAAACACAAATAAACATGTTTTACGTTTATTTAGCATGTTTTAACTAAATTAGCATGTTATAACTAAAATATACATATTTTAACTAAATTAGAATGTTCTAACTTATCTAAGCTCAAATATACATGTTTTAGATATATCTAGCATCATATTACCATTTTATAACAAATCGAAACTCAAATATACATGTTTTACGTTTATTTAGCTTATTATAAATAAATTAGCATGTTAAAACCTATCCAAGCTCAAATATACATGTTTTATGTTTATTTTGCATGTTATAATCATATTACCATTTCATAACAATTCGAAACTCAAATATACATGTTTTACATTTATATAGCATGTTATAATCATATTACCATTTTATAACAAATAAAACTCAAATATACATGTTTTTTTGTTATAACTTATCTAAGCTCAAGTATACATGTTTTATATTTAGTTATCATGTTCTAACGATTCTAGCATGTTATAACTTAACTTAATTCAAATATACATGTTTTAGATTTATTTAGAATGATTTAATCAAATTACCATATTATAACTTATCTACACTCAAATTTACAAATTTTACATTAATTTATCATGTTATAATCATATTACCATTTTATAACAAATCGAAACTCAAATATACATGTATTACATTTATTTAGAATGATTTAATCATATTACCATATTATAACTTGTTGAAACCTATATATACATGTTTTACATTTATTTAGAATGTTATATCTAAATTAGCAAGTTACAACTAAAATATACATATTTTAGATTTAATTAGTATGTTATAATCAAATAACTTTTTCGAAACTCAAATATACATGTTTTACGTTTATTTAACATATTATAAATAAAATAGCATGTTATAACTTATCAAAGCTCAAATATACATGTTTTAGATATATCTAGCATCAGATTACCTTTTTATAACAAATCGAAACTCAAATATACATGTTTTACGTTTATTTAGCATGTTTTAACTAAATTGCCATGTTATAACAAAAATATACATATACTAAATTTATTTAGTATGATATAATCAAATAACTTTTTCGAAACTCAAATATACATGTTTTACGTTTATTTAACATAGTATACCTAAATTAGCATGTTGTAACCTATCTAAGCTCAAATATACATGTTTTATGTTTATTTAGCATGTTATAAACATATTATCTTTTCATAACAAATCGAAACTCAAATATACATGTATTACATTTATTTAGAATGATTTAATCATATTACCATATTATAACTTGTTGAAACCTATATATACACGTTTTACATTTATTTAGAATGTTATATCTAAATTAGCATGTAACAACTAAAATATACATATTTGAGATTTAATTAGTATGTTATAATCAAATAACTTTTTCGAAACTCAAATATACATGTTTTACGTTTATTTAACATATTATAAATAAAATAGCAAGTTATAACTTATCTTAGCTCAAATACACATGTTTTAGATTTATTTAGCATGTTATAATCATATTACCATTTTATAACAAATCGAAACTCAAATATACATGTTTTACATTAATTTAGCATGTTATAATCATATTACCGTTTTATAACAAATATACATATTTTACGTTTATTTAACACATTATAACTAAATTAGCATGTTATAACTTAGCTAAGCTCAAATATACATGGTTTAGATATATCTAGCATCATATTACATTTTTATATCAAATCGAAACTCAAATATACATGTTTTACGTTTATTTAGCATATTATATATAAATTAGCATGTTAAAACCTATCCAAGCTCAAATATACATGTTTTATGTTTAGTTTGCATGTTATAATCATATTACCATTTCATAACAAATCGAAACTCAAATATACATGTTTTACATTTATATAGCATGTTATAATCATATTACCGTTTTATAACTAATATACATGTTTTACGTTTATTTAGCATGTTTTAACTAAATTAGCTAGTTATAACTAAAATATACATATTTTAGATTTCATTAGTATGTTATAATCAAATAACTTTTTCGAAACTCAAATACACATGTTTTACGTTTATTTAACATAGTATACCTAAATTAGCATGTTGTAACCTATCTGAGCTCAAATATACATGTTTTTAGTTTATTTAGCATGTTAGAATCATATTACCATTTATAACAAATCGAAACTAAAATATTTTTTGTTTTACGTTTATTTACTACATAACTTAGACAGATATCGCTTATCTAAAATCAATTATACATGTTTTACATTAATTTAGCATGTTATAATCATATCACCGTTTTATTACAAATATATGTGTTATACGTTTATTTAGCATGTTTTAACTAAATTAGTTTGTTATAACTAAAATATACATATTTTAAATGTCATTAGTATGTTATAATCAAATAACGTTTTCGAAACTCAAATACACATGTTTTACGTTTATTTAACATATTATTCCTAAAATAGCATGTTGTAACCTACCTGAGCTCAAATATACATGTTTTTAGTTTATTTAGCATGTTTTAACTAAATTAGTTAGTTACAACTAAAATATACATATATTAGATTTAATTAGTATGTTATAATCAAATAACTTTTTCGAAACTCAAATATACATGTTTTACGTTTATTTAACACATTATAACTAAATTAGCATGTTATAACTTATCTAAGCTCAAATATACATGTTTTAGATATATCTAGCATCATATTACCTTTTTATAACAAATCGAAACTCAAATATACATGATTTACATTAATTTAGCATGTTATAATCATATTACCGTTTTATAACTAATATACATGTTTTACGTTTATTTAGCATGTTTTAACTAAATTAGTTAGTTATAACTAAAATATACATATTTTAGATTTCATTAGTATGTTATAATCAAATAACTTTTTCGAAACTCAAATACACATGTTTTACGTTTATTTAACATATTATACCTAAATTAGCATGGTGTAACCTATCTAAGCTCAAATATATATGTTTTATGTTTATTTAGCATGTTATAAACATATTACCTTTTTATAACAAATCGAAACTCAAATATGCATGTATTACATTTATTTAGAATGATTTAATCATATTACCATATTATAACTTGTCGAAACTTATATACACATATTTTACATTTATTTAGAATGTTATATCTAAATTAGCATGTTACAACTAAAATATACATATTTTAGATTTAATTAGTATGTTATAATCAAATAACTTTTTCGAAACTCAAATACACATGTTTTACGTTTATTTAACATATTATTCCTAAAATAGCATGTTGTAACCTATCTGAGCTCAAATATACATGTTTTTAGTTTATTTAGCATGTTAGAATCATATTACCATTTTATAACAAATCGAAACTAAAATATTTTTTGTTTTACGTTTATTTACTACATAACTTAGACAGATATCGCTTATCTAAAATCAATTATACATGTTTTACATTAATTTAGCATGTTATAATCATATTACCGTTTTATTACAAATATACATGTTTTACGTTTATTTAGCATGTTTTAACTAAATTAGTTTGCTATAACTAAAATATACATATTTTAGATTTCATTAGTATGTTATAATCAAATAACTTTTTCGAAACACAAATATACATGTTTTACGTTAATATAACATATTATACCTATCTAAACTCAAATATACATGTTTTTATGTTTATAATCATATTACCATTTCATAACAAATCGAAACTCAAATATACATGTTTTACATTATTATTATAGCATGTTATAATCATATTACCCTTTTATAACAAATCGAAACACAAATAAACATGTTTTACGTTTATTTAGCATGTTTTAACTAAATTAGCATGTTATAACTAAAATATACATATTTTAACTAAATTAGAATGTTCTAACTTATCTAAGCTCAAATATACATGTTTTAGATATATCTAGCATCATATTACCATTTTATAACAAATCGAAACTCAAATATACATGTTTTACGTTTATTTAGCTTATTATAAATAAATTAGCATGTTAAAACCTATCCAAGCTCAAATATACATGTTTTATGTTTATTTTGCATGTTATAATCATATTACCATTTCATAACAATTCGAAACTCAAATATACATGTTTTACATTTATATAGCATGTTATAATCATATTACCATTTTATAACAAATAAAACTCAAATATACATGTTTTTTTGTTATAACTTATCTAAGCTCAAGTATACATGTTTTATATTTAGTTATCATGTTCTAACGATTCTAGCATGTTATAACTTAACTTAATTCAAATATACATGTTTTAGATTTATTTAGAATGATTTAATCAAATTACCATATTATAACTTATCTACACTCAAATTTACAAATTTTACATTAATTTATCATGTTATAATCATATTACCATTTTATAACAAATCGAAACTCAAATATACATGTATTACATTTATTTAGAATGATTTAATCATATTACCATATTATAACTTGTTGAAACCTATATATACATGTTTTACATTTATTGAGAATGTTATATCTAAATTAGCATGTTACAACTAAAATATACATATATTAGATTTAACTTTTTCGAAACTCAAATATACATGTTTTACGTTTATTTAACACATTATAACTAAATTAGCATGTTATAACTTATCTAAGCTCAAATATACATGTTTTAGATATATCTAGCATCATATTACCTTTTTATAACAAATCGAAACTCAAATATACATGTTTTACATTAATTTAGCATGTTATAATCATATTACCGTTTTATAACTAATATACATGTTTTACGTTTATTTAGCATGTTTTAACTAAATTAGTTAGTTATAACTAAAATATACATATTTTAGATTTCATTAGTATGTTATAATCAAATAACTTTTTCGAAACTCAAATACACATGTTTTACGTTTATTTAACATATTATACCTAAATTAGCATGGTGTAACCTATCTAAGCTCAAATATATATGTTTTATGTTTATTTAGTATGTTATAAACATATTACCTTTTTATAACAAATCGAAACTCAAATATGCATGTATTACATTTATTTAGAATGATTTAATCATATTACCATATTATAACTTGTCGAAACTTATATATACATATTTTACATTTATTTAGAATGTTATATCTAAATTAGCATGTTACAACTAAAATATACATATTTTAGATTTAATTAGTATGTTATAATCAAATAACTTTTTCGAAACTCAAATACACATGTTTTACGTTTATTTAACATATTATTCCTAAAATAGCATGTTGTAACCTATCTGAGCTCAAATATACAAGTTTTTAGTTTATTTAGCATGTTTTAACTAAATTAGTTAGTTATAACTAAAATATACATATTTTAGATTTCATTAGTATGTTATAATCAAATAACTTTTTCAAAACTCAAATACACATGTTTTACGTTTATTTAACATATTATACCTAAATTAGCATGGTGTAACCATGTATATATGTTGTATGTTTATTTAGCATGTTATAAACATATTACCTTTTTATAACAAATCGAAACTCAAATATGCATGTATTACATTTATTTAGAATGATTTAATCATATTACCATATTATAACTTGTTGAAACCTATATATACATGTTTTACATTTATTTAGAATGTTATTTCTAAATTAGCATGTTACAACTAAAATATACATATATTAGATTTAATTAGTATGTTATAATCAAATAACTTTTTCGAAACTAAAATATACATGTTTTACGTTTATTTAACACATTATAACTAAATTAGCATGTTATAACTTATCTAAGCTCAAATATACATGTTTTAGATATATCTAGCATCATCTTACCTTTTTATAACAAATCGAAACTCAAATATACATGTTTTACATTAATTTAGCATGTTATAATCATATTACCGTTTTATAACTAATATACATGTTTTACGTTTGTTTAGCATGTTTTAACTAAATTAGTTAGTTATAACTAAAATATACATATTTTAGATTTCATTAGTATGTTATAATCAAATAACTTTTTCGAAACTCAAATACACATGTTTTACGTTTATTTAACATATTATACCTAAATTAGCATGGTGTAACCTATCTAAGCTCAAATATATATGTTTTATGTTTATTTAACATGTTATAAACATATTACCTTTTTATAACAAATCGAAACTCAAATATGCATGTATTACATTTATTTAGAATGATTTAATCATATTACCATATTATAACTTGTCGAAACTTATATATACATATTTTACATTTATTTAGAATGTTATATCTAAATTAGCATGTTACAACTAAAATATACATATTTTAGATTTAATTAGTATGTTATAATCAAATAACTTTTTCGAAACTCAAATACACATGATTTACGTTTATTTAACATATTATTCCTAAAATAGCATGTTGTAACCTATCTGAGCTCAAATATACATGTTTTTAGTTTATTTAGCATGTTAGAATCATATTACCATTTTATAACAAATCGAAACTAAAATATTTTTTGTTTTACGTTTATTTACTACATAACTTAGACAGATATCGCTTATCTAAAATCAATTATACATGTTTTACATTAATTTAGCATGTTATAATCATATCACCGTTTTATTACAAATATACATGTTTTACGTTTATTTAGAATGTTTTAACTAAATTAGTTTGTTATAACTAAAATATACATATTTTAGATTTCATTAGTATGTTATAATCAAATAACTTTTTCGAAACACAAATATACATGTTTTACGTTAATATAACATATTATACCTATCTAAACTCAACATGTTTTATGTTTATTTAGCATGTTATAATCATATTACCATTTCATAACAAATCGAAACTCAAATATACATGTTTTACATTAATTTAGCATGTTATAATCATATTACCCTTTTATAACAAATCGAAACTCAAATAAACATGTTTTACGTTTATTTAGAATGTTTTAACTAAATTAGCATGTTATAACTAAAATATACATATTTTAAATAAATTAGAATGTTCTAACTTATCTAAGCTCAAATATACATGTTTTAGATATATCTAGCATCATATTACCTTTTTATAACAAATCGAAACTCAAATATACATGTTTTACATTAATTTAGCATGTTATAATCATATTACCGTTTTATAACTAATATACATGTTTTACGTTTATTTAGCATGTTTTAACTAAATTAGTTAGTTATAACTAAAATATACATATTTTAGATTTCATTAGTATGTTATAATCAAATAACTTTTTCGAAACTCAAATACACATGTTTTACGTTTATTTAACATATTATACCTAAATTAGCATGGTGTAACCTATCTAAGCTCAAATATATATGTTTTATGTTTATTTAGCATGTTATAAACATATTACCTTTTTATAACAAATCGAAACTCAAATATGCATGTATTACATTTATTTAGAATGATTTAATCATATTACCATATTATAACTTGTCGAAACTTATATATACATATTTTACATTTATTTAGAATGTTATATCTAAATTAGCATGTTACAACTAAAATATACATATTTTAGATTTAATTAGTATGTTATAATCAAATAACTTTTTCGAAACTCAAATACACATGTTTTACGTTTATTTAACATATTATTCCTAAAATAGCATGTTGTAACCTATCTGAGCTCAAATATACATGTTTTTAGTTTATTTAGCATGTTAGAATCATATTACCATTTTATAACAAATCGAAACTAAAATATTTTTTGTTTTACGTTTATTTACTACATAACTTAGACAGATATCGCTTATCTAAAATCAATTATACATGTTTTACATTAATTTAGCATGTTATAATCATATCACCGTTTTATTACATGTTTTACGTTTATTTAGCATGTTTTAACTAAATTAGTTTGTTATAACTAAAATATACATATTTTAGATTTCATTAGTATGTTATAATCAAATAACTTTTTCGAAACACAAATATACATGTTTTACGTTAATCTAAACTCAACATGTTTTATGTTTATTTAGCATGTTATAATCATATTACCATTTCATAACAAATCGAAACTCAAATATACATGTTTTACATTAATTTAGCATGTTATAATCATATTACCCTTTTATAACAAATCGAAACTCAAATAAACATGTTTTACGTTTATTTAGAATGTTTTAACTAAATTAGCATGTTATAACTAAAATATACATATTTTAAATAAATTAGAATGTTTTAACTTATCTAAGCTCAAATATACATGTTTTAGATATATCTAGCATCATATTACCTTTTTATAACAAATCGAAACTCAAATATACATGTTTTACGTTTATTTAGCATATTATAAATAAATTAGCATGTTAAAACCTATCCAAGCTCAAATATACATGTTTTATGTTTATTTTGCATGTTATAATCATATTACCATTTCATAACAAATCGAAACTCAAATATACATGTTTTACATTTATATAGCATGTTATAATCATATCACCGTTTTATTACAAATATACATGTTTTACGTTTATTTAGCATGTTTTAACTAAATTAGTTTGCTATAACTAAAATATACATATTTTAGATTTCATTAGTATGTTATAATCAAATAACTTTTTCGAAACACAAATATACATGTTTTACGTTAATCTAAACTCAACATGTTTTATGTTTATTTAGCATGTTATAATCATATTACCATTTCATAACAAATCGAAACTCAAATATACATGTTTTACATTAATTTAGCATGTTATAATCATATTACCCTTTTATAACAAATCGAAACTCAAATAAACATGTTTTACGTTTATTTAGAATGTTTTAACTAAATTAGCATGTTATAACTAAAATATACATATTTTAAATAAATTAGAATGTTTTAACTTATCTAAGCTCAAATATACATGTTTTAGATATATCTAGCATCATATTACCTTTTTATAACAAATCGAAACTCAAATATACATGGTTTACGTTTATTTAACATATTATAAATAAAATAGCAAGTTATAACTTATCTTAGATCAAATACACATGTTTTAGATTTATTTAGCATGTTATAATCATATTACCATTTTATAACAAATCGAAACTCAAATATACATGTTTTACATTAATTTAGCATGTTATAATCATATTACCGTTTTATAACAAATATACATGTTTTACGTTTATTTAACACATTATAACTAAATTAGCATGTTATAACTTATCTAAGCTCAAATATACATGTTTTAGATATATCTAGCATCATATTACCTTCTTATAACAAATCGAAACTCAAATATACATGTTTTACATTAATTTAGCATGTTATAATCATATTACCGTTTTATAACAAATATACATGTTTTACGTTTATTTAACACATTATAACTAAATTAGCATGTTATAACTTATCTAAGCTCAAATATACATGTTTTAGATATATCTAGCATCATATTACCTTCTTATAACAAATCGAAACTCAAATATACATTTTTTACATTAATTTAGCATGTTATAATCATATTACCGTTTTATAACTAATATACATGTTTTACGTTTATTTAGCATGTTTTAACTAAATTAGCTAGTTATAACTAAAATATACATATTTTAGATTTCATTAGTATGTTATAATCAAATAACTTTTTCGAAACTCAAATACACATGTTTTACGTTTATTTAACATAGTATACCTAAATTAGCATGTTGTAACCTATCTGAGCTCAAATATACATGTTTTTAGTTTATTTAGCATGTTAGAATCATATTACCATTTATAACAAATCGAAACTAAAATATTTTTTGTTTTACGTTTATTTACTACATAACTTAGACAGATATCGCTTATCTAAAATCAATTATACATGTTTTACATTAATTTAGCATGTTATAATCATATCACCGTTTTATTACAAATATACATGTTTTACGTTTATTTAGCATGTTTTAACTAAATTAGTTTGCTATAACTAAAATATACATATTTTAGATTTCATTAGTATGTTATAATCAAATAACTTTTTCGAAACACAAATATACATGTTTTACGTTAATATAACATATTATTCCTATCTAAACTCAACATGTTTTATGTTTATTTAGCATGTTAGAATCATATTACCATTTCATAACAAATCGAAACTCAAATATACATGTTTTACATTAATTTAGCATGTTATAATCATATTACCCATTTATAACAAATCGAAACTCAAATAAACATGTTTTACGTTTATTTAGCATGTTTTAACTAAATTAGCATGTTATAACTAAAATATACATATTTTAACTAAATTAGAATGTTCTAACTTATCTAAGCTCAAATATACATGTTTTAGATATATCTAGCATCATATTACCTTTTTATAACAAATAGAAACTCAAATATACATGGTTTACGTTTATTTAACATATTATAAATAAAATAGCAAGTTATAACTTATCTTAGATCAAATACACATGTTTTAGATTTATTTAGCATGTTATAATCATATTACCATTTTATAACAAATCGAAACTCAAATATACATGTTTTACATTAATTTAGCATGTTATAATCATATTACCGTTTTATAACAAATATACATGTTTTAGGTTTATTTAACACATTATAACTAAATTAGCATGTTATACCTTATCTAAGCTCAAATATACATGTTTTAGATATATCTAGCATCATATTACCTTTTTATAACAAATCGAAACTCAAATATACATGTTTTACATTAATTTAGCATGTTATAATCATATTACCGTTTTATAACTAATATACATGTTTTACGTTTATTTAGCATGTTTTAACTAAATTAGTTAGTTATAACTAAAATATACATATTTTAGATTTCATTAGTATGTTATAATCAAATAACTTTTTCGAAACTCAAATACACATGTTTTACGTTTATTTAACATATTATACCTAAATTAGCATGGTGTAACCTATCTAAGCTCAAATATATATGTTTTATGTTTATTTAGCATGTTATAAACATATTACCTTTTTATAACAAATCGAAACTCAAATATGCATGTATTACATTTATTTAGAATGATTTAATCATATTACCATATTATAACTTGTCGAAACTTATATATACATATTTTACATTTATTTAGAATGTTATATCTAAATTAGCATGTTACAACTAAAATATACATATTTTAGATCTAATTAGTATGTTATAATCAAATAACTTTTTCGAAACTCAAATACACATGTTTTACGTTTATTTAACATATTATTCCTAAAATAGCATGTTGTAACCTATCTGAGCTCAAATATACATGTTTTTAGTTTATTTAGCATGTTAGAATCATATTACCATTTTATAACAAATCGAAACTAAAATATTTTTTGTTTTACGTTTATTTACTACATAACTTAGACAGATATCGCTTATCTAAAATCAATTATACATGTTTTACATTAATTTAGCATGTTATAATCATATCACCGTTTTATTACATGTTTTACGTTTATTTAGCATGTTTTAACTAAATTAGTTTGTTATAACTAAAATATACATATTTTAGATTTCATTAGTATGTTATAATCAAATAACTTTTTCGAAACACAAATATACATGTTTTACGTTAATATAACATATTATACCTATCTAAACTCAAATATACATTTTTTATGTTTATTTAGCATGTTAGAATCATATTACCATTTCATAACAAATCGAAACTCAAATATACATGTTTTACATTAATTTAGCATGTTATAATCATATTACCCATTTATAACAAATCGAAACTCAAATAAACATGTTTTACGTTTATTTAGCATGTTTTAACTAAATTAGCATGTTATAACTAAAATATACATATTTTAACTAAATTAGAATGTTCTAACTTATCTAAGCTCAAATATACATGTTTTAGATATATCTAGCATCATATTACCTTTTTATAACAAATCGAAACTCAAATATACATGTTTTACGTTTATTTAGCATATTATAAATAAATTAGCATGTTAAAACCTATCCAAGCTCAAATATACATGTTTTATGTTTATTTTGCATGTTATAATCATATTACCATTTCATAACAAATCGAAACTCAAATATACATGTTTTACATTTATATAGCATGTTATAATCATATTACCATTTTATAACAAATAAAACTCAAATATACATGTTTTTTTGTTATAACTTATCTAAGCTCAAGTATACATGTTTTATATTTAGTTATCATGTTCTAACGATTCTAGCATGTTATAACTTAACTTAATTCAAATATACATGTTTTAGATTTATTTTGAACGATTTAATCAAAAATCCATGTTATAACTTATCTACACTCAAATTTACATATTTTACATTAATTTATCATGTTATAATCATATTACCATTTTATAACAAATCGAAACTTAAATATACACGGTTTACGTTTATTTAGCATGTTTTAACTAAATTGCCATGTTATAACAGAAATATACATATACTAAATTTATTTAGTATGTTATAATCAAATAACTTTTTCGAAACTCAAGTATACATGTTTTACGTTTATTTAACATATTATACCTAAATTAGCATGGTGTAACCTATCTAAGCTCAAATATATATTTTTTATGTTTATTTAGCATGTTATAAACATATTACCTTTTTATAACAAATCGAAACTCAAATATGCATGTATTACATTTATTTAGAATGATTTAATCATATTACCATATTATAACTTGTCGAAACTTATATATAAATATTTTACATTTATTTAGAATGTTATATCTAAATTAGCATGTTACAACTAAAATATACATATTTTAGATTTAATTAGTATGTTATAATCAAATAACTTTTTCGAAACTCAAATACACATGTTTTACGTTTATTTAACATATTATTCCTAAAATAGCATGTTGTAACCTATCTGAGCTCAAATATACATGTTTTTAGTTTATTTAGCATGTTAGAATCATATTACCATTTTATAACAAATCGAAACTAAAGTATTTTTTGTTTTACGTGTATTTACTACATAACTTAGACAGATATCGCTTATCTAAAATCAATTATACATGTTTTACATTAATTTAGCATGTTATAATCATATCACCGTTTTATTACAAATATACATGTTTTACGTTTATTTAGCATGTTTTAACTAAATTAGTTTGTTATATCTAAAATATACATATTTTAAATTTCATTAGTATGTTATAATCAAATAACTTTTTCGAAACTCAAATACACATGTTTTACGTTTATTTAACATATTATACCTAAAATAGCATGTTGTAACCTATCTGGGCTCAAATATACATGTTTTATGTTTATTTTGCATGTTATAATCATATTACCATTTTATAACAAATCGAAACTCAAATATACATGTTTTACGTTTATTTAGCATATTATAAATAAATTAGCATGTTAAAACCTATCCAAGCTCAAATATACATGTTTTATGTTTATTTTGCATGTTATAATCATATTACCATTTCATAACAAATCGAAACTCAAATATACATGTTTTACATTTATATAGCATGTTATAATCATATTACCATTTTATAACAAATAAAACTCAAATATACATGTTTTTTTGTTATAACTTATCTAAGCTCAAGTATACATGTTTTATATTTAGTTATCATGTTCTAACGATTCTAGCATGTTATAACTTAACTTAATTCAAATATACATGTTTTAGATTTATTTAGAATGATGTAATCAAATTACCATATTATAACTTATGTACACTCAAATTTACATATTTTACATTAATTTATCATGTTATAATCATATTACCATTTTATAACAAATCGAAACTCAAATATACATGTTTTACGTTTATTTAGCATGTTTTAACTAAATTGCCATGTTATAACAAAAATATACATATACTAAATTTATTTAGTATGTTATAATCAAATAACTTTTTCGAAACTCAAATATACATGTTTTACGTTTATTTAACATATTATACCTAAATTAGCATGTTGTAACCTATCTAAGCTCAAATATACATGTTTTATGTCTATTTAGCATGTTATAAACTTATTATCTTTTTATAACAAATCGAAACTCAAATATACATGTATTACATTTATTTAGAATGATGTAATCATATTACCATATTATAACTTGTTGAAACCTATATATACATGTTTTACATTTATTTAGAATGTTATATCTAAATTAGCATGTTACAACTAAAATATACATATATTAGATTTAATTAGTATGTTATAATCAAATAACTTTTTCGAAACTCAAATATACATGTTTTACGTTTATTTAACACATTATAACTAAATTAGCATGTTATAACTTATCTAAGCTCAAATATACATGTTTTAGATATATCTAGCATCATATTACCTTTTTATAACAAATCGAAACTCAAATATACATGGTTTACGTTTATTTAACATATTATAAATAAAATAGCAAGTTATAACTTATCTTAGCTCAAATACACATGTTTTAGATTTATTTAGCATGTTATAATCATATTACCATTTTATAACAAATCGAAACTCAAATATACATGTTTTACATTAATTTAGCATGTTATAATCATATTACCGTTTTATAACAAATATACATGTTTTACGTTTATTTAACACATTATAACTAAATTAGCATGTTATAACTTATCTAAGCTCAAATATACATGTTTTAGATATATCTAGCATCATATTACCTTTTTATAACAAATCGAAACTCAAATATACATGTTTTAAATTAATTTAGCATGTTATAATCATATTACAGTTTTATAACTAATATACTTGCTTTACGTTTATTTAGCATGTTTTAACTAAATTAGTTAGTTATAACTAAAATATACATATTTTAGATTTCATTAGTATGTTATAATCAAATAACTTTTTCGAAACTCAAACACACATGTTTTACGTTTATTTAACATATTATACCTAAATTAGCATGGTGTAACCTATCTAAGCTCAAATATACATGTTTTATGTTTATTTAGCATGTTATAAACATATTACCTTTTTATAACAAATCGAAACTCAAATATGCATGTATTACATTTATTTAGAATGATTTAATCATATTACCATATTATAACTTGTCGAAACTTATATATACATATTTTACATTTATTTAGAATGTTATATCTGAATTAGCATGTTACAACTAAAATATACATATTTTAGATTAAATTAGTATGTTATAATCAAATAACTTTTTCGAAACTCAAATACACATGTTTTACGTTTATTTAACATATTATTCCTAAAATAGCATGTTGTAACCTATCTGAGCTCAAATATACATGTTTTTAGTTTATTTAGCATGTTAGAATCATATTACCATTTTATAACAAATCGAAACTAAAATATTTTTTGTTTTACGTTTATTTACTACATAACTTAGACAGATATCACTTATCTAAAATCAATTATACATGTTTTACATTAATTTAGCATGTTATAATCATATCACCGTTTTATTACAAATATACATGTTTTACGTTTATTTAGCATGTTTTAACTAAATTAGTTTGTTATAACTAAAATATACATATTTTAGATTTCATTAGTATGTTATAATCAAATAACTTTTTCGAAACACAAATATACATGTTTTACGTTAATATAACATATTATACCTATCTAAACTCAAATATACATGTTTTATGTTTATTTAGCATGTTATAATCATATTACCATTTCATAACAAATCGAAACTCATATATACATTAATTTAGCATGTTATAATCATATTACCCTTTTATAACAAATCGAAACTCAAATAAACATGTTTTACGTTTATTTAGCATATTATAAATAAATTAGCATGTTAAAACCTATCCAAGCTCAAATATACATGTTTTATATTTATTTTGCATGTTATAATCATATTACCATTTCATAACAAATCGAAACTCAAATATACATGTTTTACATTTATATAGCATGTTATAATCATATTACCATTTTATAACAAATAAAACTCAAATATACATGTTTTTTTGTTATAACTTATCTAAGCTCAAGTATACATGTTTTATATTTAGTTATCATGTTCTAACGATTCTAGCATGTTATAACTTAACTTAATTCAAATATACATGTTTTAGATTTATTTTGAATGATTTAATCAAATTTCCATGTTATAACTTATCTACACTAAAATTTACATATTTTACATTAATTTATCATGTTATAATCATATTACCATTTTATAACAAATCGAAACTCAAATATACACGGTTTACGTTTATTTAGCATGTTTTAACTAAATTGCCATGTTATAACAAAAATATACATATACTAAATTTATTTAGTATGTTATAATCAAATAACTTTTTCGAAACTCAAATATACATGCTTTACGTTTATTTAACATATTATACCTAAATTAGCATGTTGTAACCTATCTAAGCTCAAATATACATGTTTTATGTTTATTTAGCATGTTATAAACTTATTATCTTTTTATAACAAATCGAAACTCAAATATACATGTATTACATTTATTTAGAATGATTAAATCATATTACCATATTATAACTTGTTGAAACCTATATATACATGTTTTACATTTATTTAGAATGTTATATCTAAATTAGCATGTTACAACTAAAATATACATATTTTAGATTTAATTAGTATGTTATAATCAAATAACTTTTTCGAAACTCAAATATACATGTTTTACGTTTATTTAACATATTATAAATAAAATAGCAAGTTATAACTTATCTTAGCTCAAATACACATGTTTTAGATTTATTTAGCATGTTATAATCATATTACCATTTTATAACAAATCGAAACTCAAATATACATGTTTTACATTAATTTAGCATGTTATAATCATATTACCCTTTTATAACAAATCGAAACTCAAATAAACATGTTTTACGTTTATTTAGCATGTTTTAACTAAATTAGCATGTTATAACTAAAATATACATATTTTAACTAGATTAGAATGTTCTAACTTATCTAAGCTCAAATATACATGTTTTAGATATATCTAGCATCAGATTACCTTTTTATAACAAATCGAAACTCAAATATACATGTTTTACGTTTATTTAGCATGTTTTAACTAAATTGCCATGTTATAACAAAAATATACTTATACTAAATTTATTTAGTATGATATAATCAAATAACTTTTTCGAAACTCAAATATACATGTTTTACGTTTATTTAACATAGTATACCTAAATTAGCATGTTGTAACCTATCTAAGCACAAATATACATGTTTTAGATTTATTTAGCATGTTATAATCATATTACCATTTTATAACAAATCGAAACTCAAATATACATGTTTTACATTAATTTAGCATGTTATAATCATATTACCCTTTTATAACAAATCGAAACTCAAATAAACATGTTTTACGTTTATTTAGCATGTTTTAACTAAATTAGCATGTTATAACTAAAATATACATATTTTAACTAGATTAGAATGTTCTAACTTATCTAAGCTCAAATATACATGTTTTAGATATATCTAGCATCAGATTACCTTTTTATAACAAATCGCAACTCAAATATACATGTTTTACGTTTATTTAGCATGTTTTAACTAAATTGCCATGTTATAACAAAAATATACATATACTAAATTTATTTAGTATGATATAATCAAATAACTTTTTCGAAACTCAAATATACATGTTTTACGTTTATTTAACATAGTATACCTAAATTAGCATGTTGTAACCTATCTAAGCACAAATATACATGTTTTATGTCTATTTAGCATGTTATAAACTTATTATCTTTTTATAACAAATCGAAACTCAAATATACATGTATTACATTTATTTAGAATGATGTAATCATATTACCATATTATAACTTGTTGAAACCTATATATACATGTTTTACATTTATTTAGAATGTTATATCTAAATTAGCATGTTACAACTAAAATATACATATATTATATTTAATTAGTATGTTATAATCAAATAACTTTTTCGAAACTCAAATATACATGTTTTACGTTTATTTAACACATTATAACTAAATTAGCATGTTATAACTTATCTAAGCTCAAATATACATGTTTTAGATATATCTAGCATCATATTACCTTTTTATAACAAATCGAAACTCAAATATACATGGTTTACGTTTATTTAACATATTATAAATAAAATAGCAAGTTATAACTTATCTTAGCTCAAATACACATGTTTTAGATTTATTTAGCATGTTATAATCATATTACCATTTTATAACAAATCGAAACTCAAATATACATGTTTTACATTAATTTAGCATGTTATAATCATATTACCGTTTTATAACAAATATACATGTTTTACGTTTATTTAACACATTATAACTAAATTAGCATGTTATAACTTATCTAAGCTCAAATATACATGTTTTAGATATATCTAGCATCATATTACCTTTTTATAACAAATCGAAACTCAAATATACATGTTTTAAATTAATTTAGCATGTTATAATCATATTACAGTTTTATAACTAATATACTTGCTTTACGTTTATTTAGCATGTTTTAACTAAATTAGTTAGTTATAACTAAAATATACATATTTTAGATTTCATTAGTATGTTATAATCAAATAACTTTTTCGAAACTCAAACACACATGTTTTACGTTTATTTAACATATTATACCTAAATTAGCATGGTGTAACCTATCTAAGCTCAAATATACATGTTTTATGTTTATTTAGCATGTTATAAACATATTACCTTTTTATAACAAATCGAAACTCAAATATGCATGTATTACATTTATTTAGAATGATTTAATCATATTACCATATTATAACTTGTCGAAACTTATATATACATATTTTACATTTATTTAGAATGTTATATCTGAATTAGCATGTTACAACTAAAATATACATATTTTAGATTAAATTAGTATGTTATAATCAAATAACTTTTTCGAAACTCAAATACACATGGTTTACGTTTATTTAACATATTATTCCTAAAATAGCATGTTGTAACCTATCTGAGCTCAAATATACATGTTTTTAGTTTATTTAGCATGTTAGAATCATATTACCATTTTATAACAAATCGAAACTAAAATATTTTTTGTTTTACGTTTATTTACTACATAACTTAGACAGATATCACTTATCTAAAATCAATTATACATGTTTTACATTAATTTAGCATGTTATAATCATATCACCGTTTTATTACAAATATACATGTTTTACGTTTATTTAGCATGTTTTAACTAAATTAGTTTGTTATAACTAAAATATACATATTTTAGATTTCATTAGTATGTTATAATCAAATAACTTTTTCGAAACACAAATATACATGTTTTACGTTAATATAACATATTATACCTATCTAAACTCAAATATACATGTTTTATGTTTATTTAGCATGTTATAATCATATTACCATTTCATAACAAATCGAAACTCATATATACATTAATTTAGCATGTTATAATCATATTACCCTTTTATAACAAATCGAAACTCAAATAAACATGTTTTACGTTTATTTAGCATATTATAAATAAATTAGCATGTTAAAACCTATCCAAGCTCAAATATACATGTTTTATGTTTATTTTGCATGTTATAATCATATTACCATTTCATAACAAATCGAAACTCAAATATACATGTTTTACATTTATATAGCATGTTATAATCATATTACCATTTTATAACAAATAAAACTCAAATATACATGTTTTTTTGTTATAACTTATCTAAGCTCAAGTATACATGTTTTATATTTAGTTATCATGTTCTAACGATTCTAGCATGTTATAACTTAACTTAATTCAAATATACATGTTTTAGATTTATTTTGAATGATTTAATCAAATTTCCATGTTATAACTTATCTACACTCAAATTTACATATTTTACATTAATTTATCATGTTATAATCATATTACCATTTTATAACAAATCGAAACTCAAATATACACGGTTTACGTTTATTTAGCATGTTTTAACTAAATTGCCATGTTATAACAAAAATATACATATACTAAATTTATTTAGTATGTTATAATCAAATAACTTTTTCGAAACTCAAATATACATGTTTTACGTTTATTTAACATATTATACCTAAATTAGCATGTTGTAACCTATCTAAGCTCAAATATACATGTTTTATGTTTATTTAGCATGTTATAAACTTATTATCTTTTTATAACAAATCGAAACTCAAATATACATGTATTACATTTATTTAGAATGATTAAATCATATTACCATATTATAACTTGTTGAAACCTATATATACATGTTTTACATTTATTTAGAATGTTATATCTAAATTAGCATGTTACAACTAAAATATACATATTTTAGATTTAATTAGTATGTTATAATCAAATAACTTTTTCGAAACTCAAATATACATGTTTTACGTTTATTTAACATATTATAAATAAAATAGCAAGTTATAACTTATCTTAGCTTAAATACACATGTTTTAGATTTATTTAGCATGTTATAATCATATTACCATTTTATAACAAATCGAAACTCAAATATACATGTTTTACATTAATTTAGCATGTTATAATCATATTACCCTTTTATAACAAATCGAAACTCAAATAAACATGTTTTACGTTTATTTAGCATGTTTTAACTAAATTAGCATGTTATAACTAAAATATACATATTTTAACTAGATTAGAATGTTCTAACTTATCTAAGCTCAAATATACATGTTTTAGATATATCTAGCATCAGATTACCTTTTTATAACAAATCGAAACTCAAATATACATGTTTTACGTTTATTTAGCATGTTTTAACTAAATTGCCATGTTATAACAAAAATATACTTATACTAAATTTATTTAGTATGATATAATCAAATAACTTTTTCGAAACTCAAATATACATGTTTTACGTTTATTTAACATAGTATACCTAAATTAGCATGTTGTAACCTATCTAAGCACAAATATACATGTTTTAGATTTATTTAGCATGTTATAATCATATTACCATTTTATAACAAATCGAAACTCAAATATACATGTTTTACATTAATTTAGCATGTTATAATCATATTACCCTTTTATAACAAATCGAAACTCAAATAAACATGTTTTACGTTTATTTAGCATGTTTTAACTAAATTAGCATGTTATAACTAAAATATACATATTTTAACTAGATTAGAATGTTCTAACTTATCTAAGCTCAAATATACATGTTTTAGATATATCTAGCATCAGATTACCTTTTTATAACAAATCGAAACTCAAATATACATGTTTTACGTTTATTTAGCATGTTTTAACTAAATTGCCATGTTATAACAAAAATATACATATACTAAATTTATTTAGTATGATATAATCAAATAACTTTTTCGAAACTCAAATATACATGTTTTACGTTTATTTAACATAGTATACCTAAATTAGCATGTTGTAACCTATCTAAGCACAAATATAGCATGTTATAAACATATTATCTTTTCATAACAAATCGAAACTCAAATATACATGTATTACATTTATTTAGAATGATTTAATCATATTACCATATTATAACTTGTTGAAACCTATATATACACGTTTTACATTTATTTAGAATGTTATATCTAAATTAGCATGTAACAACTAAAATATACATATTTTAGATTTAATTAGTATGTTATAATCAAATAACTTTTTCGAAACTCAAATATACATGTTTTACGTTTATTTAACACATTATAACTAAATTAGCATGTTATAACTTATCAAAGCTCAAATATACATGTTTTAGATATATCTAGCATCATATTACCTTTTTATAACAAATCGAAACTCAAGTATACATGTTTTACGTTTATTTAACATATTATAAATAAAATAGCAAGTTATAACTTATCTTAGCTCAAATACACATGTTTTAGATTTATTTAGCATGTTATAATCATATTGCCATTTTATAACAAATAAAACTCAAATAGACATGTTTTTTTGTTATAACTTATCTAAGCTCAAGTATACATGTTTTATATTTAGTTATCATGTTCTAACGATTCTAGCATGTTATAACTTAACTTAATTCAAATATACATGTTTTAGATTTATTTTGAATGATTTAATCAAATTTCCATGTTATAACTTATCTACACTCAAATTTACATATTTTACATTAATTTATCATGTTATAATCATATTACCATTTTATAACAAATCGAAACTCAAATATACATGTTTTACGTTTATTTAGCATGTTTTACCTAAATTGCCATGTTATAACAAAAATATACATATACTAAATTTATTTAGTATGTTATAATCAAATAACTTTTTCGAAACTCAAATATACATGTTTTACGTTTATTTAACACATTATAACTAAATTAGCATGTTATAACTTATCAAAGCTCAAATATACATGTTTTAGATATATCTAGCATCATATTACCTTTTTATAACAAATCGAAACTCAAATATACATGTTTTACGTTTATTTAACATATTATAAATAAAATAGCAAGTTATAACTTATCTTAGCTCAAATACACATGTTTTAGATTTATTTAGCATGTTATAATCATATTACCATTTTATAACAAATCGAAACTCAAATATACATGTTTTACATTAATTTAGCATGTTATAATCATATTACCGTTTTATAACAAATATACATGTTTTACGTTTATTTAACACATTATAACTAAATTAGCATGTTATAACTTATCTAAGCTCAAATATACATGTTTTACGTTTATTTAGCATCATATTACCTTTTTATAACAAATCGAAACTCAAATATACATGTTTTACATTAATTTAGCATGTTATAATCATATTACCGTTTTATAACAAATACACATGTTTTACGTTTATTTAACATATTATACCTAAATTAGCATGGTGTAACCTATCTAAGCTCAAATATATATTTTTTATGTTTATTTAGCATGTTATAAACATATTACCTTTTTATAACAAATCGAAACTCAAATATGCATGTATTACATTTATTTAGAATGATTTAATCATATTACCATATTATAACTTGTCGAAACTTATATATAAATATTTTACATTTATTTAGAATGTTATATCTAAATTAGCATGTTACAACTTAAATATACATATTTTAGATTTAATTAGTATGTTATAATCAAATAACTTTTTCGAAACTCAAATATACATGTTTTACGTTTATTTAACACATTATAACTAAATTAGCATGTTATAACTTATCAAAGCTCAAATATACATGTTTTAGATATATCTAGCATCATATTACCTTTTTATAACAAATCGAAACTCAAATATACATGTTTTACGTTTATTTAGCATGTTTTAACTAAATTGCCATGTTATAACAAAAATATACATATACTAAATTTATTTAGTATGATATAATCAAATAACTTTTTCGAAACTCAAATATACATGTTTTACGTTTATTTAACATAGTATACCTAAATTAGCATGTTGTAACCTATCTAAGCACAAATATAGCATGTTATAAACATATTATCTTTTCATAACAAATCGAAACTCAAATATACATGTATTACATTTATTTAGAATGATTTAATCATATTACCATATTATAACTTGTTGAAACCTATATATACACGTTTTACATTTATTTAGAATGTTATATCTAAATTAGCATGTAACAACTAAAATATACATATTTTAGATTTAATTAGTATGTTATAATCAAATAACTTTTTCGAAACTCAAATATACATGTTTTACGTTTATTTAACACATTATAACTAAATTAGCATGTTATAACTTATCAAAGCTCAAATATACATGTTTTAGATATATCTAGCATCATATTACCTTTTTATAACAAATCGAAACTCAAGTATACATGTTTTACGTTTATTTAACATATTATAAATAAAATAGCAAGTTATAACTTATCTTAGCTCAAATACACATGTTTTAGATTTATTTAGCATGTTATAATCATATTGCCATTTTATAACAAATAAAACTCAAATAGACATGTTTTTTTGTTATAACTTATCTAAGCTCAAGTATACATGTTTTATATTTAGTTATCATGTTCTAACGATTCTAGCATGTTATAACTTAACTTAATTCAAATATACATGTTTTAGATTTATTTTGAATGATTTAATCAAATTTCCATGTTATAACTTATCTACACTCAAATTTACATATTTTACATTAATTTATCATGTTATAATCATATTACCATTTTATAACAAATCGAAACTCAAATATACATGTTTTACGTTTATTTAGCATGTTTTACCTAAATTGCCATGTTATAACAAAAATATACATATACTAAATTTATTTAGTATGTTATAATCAAATAACTTTTTCGAAACTCAAATACACATGTTTTACGTTTATTTAACATATTATACCTAAATTTGCATGTTGTAACCTATCTAAGCTCAAATATACATGTTTTATGTTTATTTAGCATGTTATAAACTTATTATCTTTTTATAACAAATCGAAACTCAAATGTATTACATTTATTTAGAATGATTTAATCATATTACCATATTATAACTTGTTGAAACCTATATATACATGTTTTACATTTATTTAAAATGTTATATCTAAATTAGCATGTTACAACTAAAATATACATATTTTAGATTTAATTAGTATGTTATAATCAAATAACTTTTTCGAAACTCAAATATACATGTCTTACGTTTATTTAACATATTATAAATAAAATAGCAAGTTATAACTTATCTTAGCTCAAATACACATGTTTTAGATTTATTTAGCATGTTATAATCATATTACCATTTTATAACAAATCGAAACTCAAATATACATGTTTTACGTTTATTTAGCATGTTTTAACTAAATTAGTTTGTTATAGTATGTTATAATCAAATAACTTTTTCGAAACTCAAATATACATGTTTTACGTATATTTAACATATTATACCTAAATTAGCATGTTGTAACCTATCTAAGCTCATATATACATGTGTTATGTTTATTAAGATTGTTATAAGCATATTACCATTTTATAACAAATCGAAACTCAAATATTTTCTGTTTTACGTGTATTTACCATATTATAACCAACTTCGCATGTTATTGCTTATCTAAGATCAAATATACATGTTTTACATTTATTTAGCATGTTATAATCACATTACCGTTTTATAATAAACATACATGTTTTACGTTTATTTACCATATTATAACTAACTTAGCATATTATCACTTTTGTAAGCTCAAATATTCATGTTTTAGATTTATTTAGAATGATTTAATCAAATTACCATATTGTAACTTATCTACACTCAAATTCACATGTTTTAAATTTATTTAGCATGTTATAATCATATTACCATTTTATAACAAATCGAAACTCAAATATACATATTTTACATTAATTTAATAATTAATTTGTTTTATTACCGTTTTATAACAAATATACATGTTTTACGTTTATTTAGAATGTTATATCTAAATTAGCATTTTACAACTAAAATATACATATATTAGATTTATTTAGTATGTTATAATCAAATAACTTTTTCGAAACTCAAATATACATGTATTACATTTATTTAGAATGATTTAATCATATTACCATATTATAACTTGTTGAAACCTATATATACACGTTTTACATTTATTTAGAATGTTATATCTAAATTAGCATGTAACAACTAAAATATACATATTTTAGATTTAATTAGTATGTTCTAATCAAATAACTTTTTCGAAACTCAAATATACATGTTTTACGTTTATTTAACACATTATAACTAAATTAGCATGTTATAACTTATCAAAGCTCAAATATACATGTTTTAGATATATCTAGCATCATATTACCTTTTTATAACAAATCGAAACTCAAATATACATGTTTTACGTTTATTTAACATATTATAAATAAAATAGCAAGTTATAACTTATCTTAGCTCAAATACACATGTTTTAGATTTATTTAGCATGTTATAATCATATTACCATTTTATAACAAATCGAAACTCAAATATACATGTTTTACATTAATTTAGCATGTTATAATCATATTACCGTTTTATAACAAATATACATGTTTTACGTTTATTTAACACATTATAACTAAATTAGCATGTTATAACTTATCTAAGCTCAAATATACATGTTTTACGTTTATTTAGCATCATATTACCTTTTTATAACAAATCGAAACTCAAATATACATGTTTTACATTAATTTAGCATGTTATAATCATATTACCGTTTTATAACTAATATACATGTTTTACGTTTATTTAGTATGTTTTAACTAAATTAGTTAGTTATAACTAAAATATACATATTTTAGATTTAATTAGTATGTTATAATCAAATAACTTTTTCGAAACTCAAATACACATGTTTTACGTTTATTTAACATATTATACCTAAATTAGCACGGTGTAACCTATCTAAGCTCAAATATATATTTTTTATGTTTATTTAGCATGTTATAAACATATTACCTTTTTATAACAAATCGAAACTCAAATATGCATGTATTACATTTATTTAGAATGATTTAATCATATTACCATATTATAACTTGTTGAAACCTATATATACACGTTTTACATTTATTTAGAATGTTATATCTAAATTAGCATGTAACAACTAAAATATACATATTTTAGATTTAATTAGTATGTTATAATCAAATAACTTTTTCGAAACTCAAATATACATGTTTTACGTTTATTTAACACATTATAACTAAATTAGCATGTTATAACTTATCAAAGCTCAAATATACATGTTTTAGATATATCTAGCATCATATTACCTTTTTATAACAAATCGAAACTCAAGTATACATGTTTTACGTTTATTTACCATATTATAAATAAAATAGCAAGTTATAACTTATCTTAGCTCAAATACACATGTTTTAGATTTATTTAGCATGTTATAATCATATTACCATTTTATAACAAATCGAAACTCAAATATACATGTTTTACGTTTATTTAGCATGTTTTAACTAAATTAGTTTGGTATAGTATGTTATAATCAAATAACTTTTTCGAAACTCAAATATACATGTTTTACGTATATTTAACATATTATACCTAAATTGGCATGTTGTAACCTATCTAAGCTCATATATACATGTGTTATGTTTATTAAGATTGTTATAAGCATATTACCATTTTATAACAAATCGAAACTCAAATATTTTCTGTTTTACGTGTATTTACCATATTATAACCAACTTCGCATGTTATTGCTTATCTAAGATCAAATATACATGTTTTACATTTATTTAGCATGTTATAATCACATTACCGTTTTATAATAAACATACATGTTTTACGTTTATTTACCATATTATAACTAACTTAGCATATTATCACTTTTGTAAGCTCAAATATTCATGTTTTAGATTTATTTAGAATGATTTAATCAAATTACCATATTGTAACTTATCTACACTCAAATTCACATGTTTTAAATTTATTTAGCATGTTATAATCATATTACCATTTTATAACAAATCGAAACTCAAATATACATATTTTACATTAATTTAATAATTAATTTGTTTTATTACCGTTTTATAACAAATATACATGTTTTACGTTTATTTAGAATGTTATATCTAAATTAGCATTTTACAACTAAAATATACATATATTAGATTTATTTAGTATGTTATAATCAAATAACTTTTTCGAAACTCAAATATACATGTATTACATTTATTTAGAATGATTTAATCATATTACCATATTATAACTTGTTGAAACCTATATATACACGTTTTACATTTATTTAGAATGTTATATCTAAATTAGCATGTAACAACTAAAATATACATATTTTAGATTTAATTAGTATGTTCTAATCAAATAACTTTTTCGAAACTCAAATATACATGTTTTACGTTTATTTAACACATTATAACTAAATTAGCATGTTATAACTTATCAAAGCTCAAATATACATGTTTTAGATATATCTAGCATCATATTACCTTTTTATAACAAATCGAAACTCAAATATACATGTTTTACGTTTATTTAACATATTATAAATAAAATAGCAAGTTATAACTTATCTTAGCTCAAATACACATGTTTTAGATTTATTTAGCATGTTATAATCATATTATCATTTTATAACAAATCGAAACTCAAATATACATGTTTTACATTAATTTAGCATGTTATAATCATATTACCGTTTTATAACAAATATACATGTTTTACGTTTATTTAACACATTATAACTAAATTAGCATGTTATAACTTATCTAAGCTCAAATATACATGTTTTACGTTTATTTAGCATCATATTACCTTTTTATAACAAATCGAAACTCAAATATACATGTTTTACATTAAATTAGCATGTTATAATCATATTACTGTTTTATAACTAATATACATGTTTTACGTTTATTTAGTATGTTTTAACTAAATTAGTTAGTTATAACTAAAATATACATATTTTAGATTTAATTAGTATGTTATAATCAAATAACTTTTTCGAAACTCAAATACACATGTTTTACGTTTATTTAACATATTATACCTAAATTAGCATGGTGTAACCTATCTAAGCTCAAATATATATTTTTTATGTTTATTTAGCATGTTATAAACATATTACCTTTTTATAACAAATCGAAACTCAAATATGCATGTATTACATTTATTTAGAATGATTTAATCATATTACCATATTATAACTTGTCGAAACTTATATATAAATATTTTACATTTATTTAGAATGTTATATCTAAATTAGCATGTTACAACTAAAATATACATATTTTAGATTTAATTAGTATGTTATAATCAAATAACTTTTTCGAAACTCAAATATACATGTTTTACGTTTATTTAACACATTATAACTAAATTAGCATGTTATAACTTATCAAAGCTCAAATATACATGTTTTAGATATATCTAGCATCATATTACCTTTTTATAACAAATCGAAACTCAAATATACATGTTTTACGTTTATTTAGCATGTTTTAACTAAATTGCCATGTTATAACAAAAATATACATATACTAAATTTATTTAGTATGATATAATCAAATAACTTTTTCGAAACTCAAATATACATGTTTTACGTTTATTTAACATAGTATACCTAAATTAGCATGTTGTAACCTATCTAAGCACAAATATAGCATGTTATAAACATATTATCTTTTCATAACAAATCGAAACTCAAATATACATGTATTACATTTATTTAGAATGATTTAATCATATTACCATATTATAACTTGTTGAAACCTATATATACACGTTTTACATTTATTTAGAATGTTATATCTAAATTAGCATGTAACAACTAAAATATACATATTTTAGATTTAATTAGTATGTTATAATCAAATAACTTTTTCGAAACTCAAATATACATGTTTTACGTTTATTTAACACATTATAACTAAATTAGCATGTTATAACTTATCAAAGCTCAAATATACATGTTTTAGATATATCTAGCATCATATTACCTTTTTATAACAAATCGAAACTCAAGTATACATGTTTTACGTTTATTTACCATATTATAAATAAAATAGCAAGTTATAACTTATCATAGCTCAAATACACATGTTTTAGATTTATTTAGCATGTTATAATCATATTGCCATTTTATAACAAATAAAACTCAAATAGACATGTTTTTTTGTTATAACTTATCTAAGCTCAAGTATACATGTTTTATATTTAGTTATCATGTTCTAACGATTCTAGCATGTTATAACTTAACTTAATTCAAATATACATGTTTTAGATTTATTTTGAATGATTTAATCAAATTTCCATGTTATAACTTATCTACACTCAAATTTACATATTTTACATTAATTTATCATGTTATAATCATATTACCATTTTATAACAAATCGAAACTCAAATATACATGTTTTACGTTTATTTAGCATGTTTTACCTAAATTGCCATGTTATAACAAAAATATACATATACTAAATTTATTTAGTATGTTATAATCAAATAACTTTTTCGAAACTCAAATATACATGTTTTACGTTTATTTAACATATTATACCTAAATTTGCATGTTGTAACCTATCTAAGCTCAAATATACATGTTTTATGTTTATTTAGCATGTTATAAACTTATTATCTTTTTATAACAAATCGAAACTCAATTGTATTACATTTATTTAGAATGATTTAATCATATTACCATATTATAACTTGTTGAAACCTATATATACATGTTTTACATTTATTTAAAATGTTATATCTAAATTAGCATGTTACAACTAAAATATACATATTTTAGATTTAATTAGTATGTTATAATCAAATAACTTTTTCGAAACTCAAATATACATGTCTTACGTTTATTTAACATATTATAAATAAAATAGCAAGTTATAACTTATCTTAGCTCAAATACACATGTTTTAGATTTATTTAGCATGTTATAATCATATTACCATTTTATAACAAATCGAAACTCAAATATACATGTTTTACGTTTATTTAGCATGTTTTAACTAAATTAGTTTGTTATAGTATGTTATAATCAAATAACTTTTTCGAAACTCAAATATACATGTTTTACGTATATTTAACATATTATACCTAAATTAGCATGTTGTAACCTATCTTAGCTCATATATACATGTGTTATGTTTATTAAGATTGTTATAAGCATATTACCATTTTATAACAAATCGAAACTCAAATATTTTCTGTTTTACGTGTATTTACCATATTATATCCAACTTCGCATGTTATTGCTTATCTAAGATCAAATATACATGTTTTACATTTATTTAGCATGTTATAATCACATTACCGTTTTATAATAAACATACATGTTTTACGTTTATTTACCATATTATAACTAACTTAGCATATTATCACTTTTGTAAGCTCAAATATACATGTTTTATATTTGTTAGCATGTTCTAACGATTCTAGCATGTAACTTAACTTAATTCAAATATTCATGTTTTAGATTTATTTAGAATGATTTAATCAAATTACCATATTGTAACTTATCTACACTCAAATTCACATGTTTTAAATTTATTTAGCATGTTATAATCATATTACCATTTTATAACAAATCGAAACTCAAATATACATATTTTACATTAATTTAATAATTAATTTGTTTTATTACCGTTTTATAACAAATATACATGTTTTACGTTTATTTAGAATGTTATATCTAAATTAGCATGTTACAACTAAAATATACATATATTAGATTTATTTAGTATGTTATAATCAAATAACTTTTTCGAAACTCAAATGTACATGTTTTTCGTTTATTTAACATATTATACCTAAATTAGCATGTTGTAACCTATCTAAGCTCAAATATACATGTTTTATGTTTATTTAGCATGTTCTAAACTTATTATCTTTTTATAACAAATCGAAACTCAAATATACATGTATTACATTTATTTAGAATGATTTAATCATATTACCATATTATAACTTGTTGAAACCTATATATACATGTTTTACATTTATTCAGAATGTTATATCTAAATTAGCATGTTACAACTAAAATATACATATTTTAGATTTAATTAGTATGTTATAATCAAATAACTTTTTCGAAACTCAAATATACATGTTTTACGTTTATTTAACATATTATAAATAAAATAGCAAGTTATAACTTATCTTAGCTCAAATACACATGTTTTAGATTTATTTAGCATGTTATAATCATATTACCATTTTATAACAAATCGAAACTCAAATATACATGTTTTACATTAATTTAGCATGTTATAATCATATTACCCTTTTATAACAAATCGAAACTCAAATATACATGTTTTACGTTTATTTAGCATGTTTTACCTAAATTGCCATGTTATAACAAAAATATACATATACTAAATTTATTTAGTATGTTATAATCAAATAACTTTTTCGAAACTCAAATATACATGTTTTACGTTTATTTAACATATTATACCTAAATTAGCATGTTGTAACCTATCTAAGCTCAAATATACATGTTTTATGTTTATTTAGCATGTTATAAACTTATTATCTTTTTATAACAAATCGAAACTCAAATGTATTACATTTATTTAGAATGATTTAATCATATTACCATATTATAACTTGTTGAAACCTATATATACATGTTTTACATTTATTTAAAATGTTATATCTAAATTAGCATGTTACAACTAAAATATACATATTTTAGATTTAATTAGTATGTTATAATCAAATAACTTTTTCGAAACTCAAATATACATGTCTTACGTTTATTTAACATATTATAAATAAAATAGCAAGTTATAACTTATCTTAGCTCAAATACACATGTTTTAGATTTATTTAGCATGTTATAATCATATTACCATTTTATAACAAATCGAAACTCAAATATACATGTTTTACGTTTATTTAGCATGTTTTAACTAAATTAGTTTGTTATAGTATGTTACAATCAAATAACTTTTTCGAAACTCAAATATACATGTTTTACGTATATTTAACATATTATACCTAAATTAGCATGTTGTAACCTATCTAAGCTCATATATACATGTGTTATGTTTATTTTGCATGTTATAATCATATTACCATTTTATAACAAATCGAAACTCAAATATACATGTTTTATGTTTATTTAGCATGTGATAATCATATTACCATTTCATAACAAATCGAAACTCAAATAAACATGTTTTACGTTTATTTAGCATGTTTTAACTAAATTAGTTTGTTATAACTAAAATATACATATTTTAAATTTCATTAGTATGTTATAATCAAATAACTTTTTCGAAACACAAATATACATGTTTTACGTTAATATAACATATTATACCTATCTAAACTCAAATATACATGTTTTATGTTTATTTAGCATGTTATAATCATATTACCATTTCATAACAAATCGAAACTCAAATATACATGTTTTACATTAATATAGCGTGTTATAATCATATTACCCTTTTATAACAAATCGAAACACAAATAAACATGTTTTACGTTTATTTAGCATGTTTTAACTAAATTAGCATGTTATAACTAAAATATACATATTTTAACTAAATTAGAATGTTCTAACTTATCTAAGCTCAAATATACATGTTTTAGATATATCTAGCATCATATTACCATTTTATAACAAATCGAAACTCAAATATACATGTTTTACGTTTATTTAGCATATTATAAATAAATTAGCATGTTAAAACCTATCCAAGCTCAAATATACATGTTTTATGTTTATTTTGCATGTTATAATCATATTACCATTTCATAACAAATCGAAACTCAAATATACATGTTTTACATTTATATAGCATGTTATAATCATATTACCATTTTATAACAAATAAAACTCAAATATACATGTTTTTTTGTTATAACTTATCTAAGCTCAAGTATACATGTTTTATATTTAGTTATCATGTTCTAACGATTCTAGCATGTTATAACTTAACTTAATTCAAATATACATGTTTTAGATTTATTTAGAATGATGTAATCAAATTACCATTTTATAACTTATGTACACTCAAATTTACATATTTTACATTAATTTATCATGTTATAATCATATTACCATTTTATAACAAATATACATGTTTTACGTTTATTTAGCATGTTTTAACTAAATTGCCATGTTATAACAAAAATATACATATACTAAATTTATTTAGTATGTTATAATCAAATAACTTTTTCGAAACTCAAATATACATGTTTTACGTTTATTTAACATATTATACCTAAATTAGCATGTTGTAACCTATCTAAGCTCAAATATACATGTTTTATGTTTATTTAGCATGTTATAAACTTATTATCTTTTTATAACAAATCCAAACTCAAATATACATGTATTACATTTATTTAGAATGATTTAATCATATTACCATATTATAACTTGTTGAAACCTATATATACATGTTTTACATTTATTTAGAATGTTATATCTAAATTAGCATGTTACAACTAAAACATACATATATTAGATTTAATTAGTATGTTATAATCAAATAACTTTTTCGAAACTCAAATATACATGTTTTACGTTTATTTAACACATTATAACTAAATTAGCATGTTATAACTTATCTAAGCTCAAATATACATGTTTTAGATATATCTAGCATCATATTACCTTTTTATAACAAATCGAAACTCAAATATACATGTTTTACGTTTATTTAACATATTATAAATAAAATAGCAAGTTATAACTTATCTTAGCTCAAATACACATGTTTTAGATTTATTTAGCATGTTATAATCATATTACCATTTTATAACAAATCGAAACTCAAATATACATGTTTTACATTAATTTAGCATGTTATAATCATATTACCGTTTTATAACAAATATACATGTTTTACGTTTATTTAGCATGTTTTAACTAAATTAGTTAGTTATAACTAAAATATACATATTTTAGATTTCATTAGTATGTTATAATCAAATAACTTTTTCGAAACTCAAACACACATGTTTTACGATTATTTAACATATTATACCTAAATTTGCATGGTGTAACCTATCTAAGCTCAAATATACATGTTTTATGTTTATTTAGCATGTTATAAACATATTACCTTTTTATAACAAATCGAAACTCAAATATACATTTATTTAGAATGATTTAATCATATTACCATATTATAACTTGTCGAAACTTATATATACATATTTTACATTTATTTAGAATGTTATATCTAAATTAGCATGTTACAACTAAAATATACATATTTTAGATTTAATTAGTATGTTATAATCAAATAACTTTTTCGAAACTCAAATACACATGTTTTACGTTTATTTAACATATTATTCCTAAAATAGCATGTTGTAACCTATCTGAGCTCAAATATACAAGTTTTTAGTTTATTTAGCATGTTAGAATCATATTACCATTTTATAACAAATCGAAACTAAAATATTTTTTGTTTTACGTTTATTTACTACATAACTTAGACAGATATCACTTATCTAAAATCAATTATACATGTTTTACATTAATTTAGCATGTTATAATCATATCACCGTTTTATTACAAATATACATGTTTTACGTTTATTTAGCATGTTTTAACTAAATTAGTTTGTTATAACTAAAATATACATATTTTAGATTTCATTAGTATGTTATAATCAAATAACTTTTTCGAAACACAAATATACATGTTTTACGTTAATATAACATATTATACCTATCTAAACTCAAATATACATGTTTTATGTTTATTTAGCATGTTATAATCATATTACCATTTCATAACAAATCGAAACTCATATATACATTAATTTAGCATGTTATAATCATATTACCCTTTTATAACAAATCGAAACTCAAATAAACATGTTTTACGTTTATTTAGCATATTATAAATAAATTAGCATGTTAAAACCTATCCAAGCTCAAATATACATGTTTTATGTTTATTTTGCATGTTATAATCATATTACCATTTCATAACAAATCGAAACTCAAATATACATGTTTTACATTTATATAGCATGTTATAATCATATTACCATTTTATAACAAATAAAACTCAAATATACATGTTTTTTTGTTATAACTTATCTAAGCTCAAGTATACATGTTTTATATTTAGTTATCATGTTCTAACGATTCTAGCATGTTATAACTTAACTTAATTCAAATATACATGTTTTAGATTTATTTTGAATGATTTAATCAAATTTCCATGTTATAACTTATCTACACTCAAATTTACATATTTTACATTAATTTATCATGTTATAATCATATTACCATTTTATAACAAATCGAAACTCAAATATACACGGTTTACGTTTATTTAGCATGTTTTAACTAAATTGCCATGTTATAACAAAAATATACATATACTAAATTTATTTAGTATGTTATAATCAAATAACTTTTTCGAAACTCAAATATACATGTTTTACGTTTATTTAACATATTATACCTAAATTAGCATGTTGTAACCTATCTAAGCTCAAATATACATGTTTTATGTTTATTTAGCATGTTATAAACTTATTATCTTTTTATAACAAATCGAAACTCAAATATACATGTATTACATTTATTTAGAATGATTTAATCATATTACCATATTATAACTTGTTGAAACCTATATATACATGTTTTACATTTATTTAGAATGTTATATCTAAATTAGCATGTTACAACTAAAATATACATATATTAGATTTAATTAGTATGTTATAATCAAATAACTTTTTCGAAACTCAAATATACATGTTTTACGTTTATTTAACATATTATAAATAAAATAGCAAGTTATAACTTATCTTAGCTCAAATACACATGTTTTAGATTTATTTAGCATGTTATAATCATATTACCATTTTATAACAAATCGAAACTCAAATATACATGTTTTACATTAATTTAGCATGTTATAATCATATTACCCTTTTATAACAAATCGAAACTCAAATAAACATGTTTTACGTTTATTTAGCATGTTTTAACTAAATTAGCATGTTATAACTAAAATATACATATTTTAACTAGATTAGAATGTTCTAACTTATCTAAGCTCAAATATACATGTTTTAGATATATCTAGCATCAGATTACCTTTTTATAACAAATCGAAACTCAAATATACATGTTTTACGTTTATTTAGCATGTTTTAACTAAATTGCCATGTTATAACAAAAATATACATATACTAAATTTATTTAGTATGATATAATCAAATAACTTTTTCGAAACTCAAATATACATGTTTTACGTTTATTTAACATAGTATACCTAAATTAGCATGTTGTAACCTATCTAAGCACAAATATACATGTTTTATGTTTATTTAGCATGTTATAAACATATTATCTTTTCATAACAAATCGAAACTCAAATATACATGTATTACATTTATTTAGAATGATTTAATCATATTACCATATTATAACTTGTTGAAACCTATATATACACGTTTTACATTTATTTAGAATGTTATATCTAAATTAGCATGTAACAACTAAAATATACATATTTTAGATTTAATTAGTATGTTATAATCAAATAACTTTTTCGAAACTCAAATATACATGTTTTACGTTTATTTAACACATTATAACTAAATTAGCATGTTATAACTTATCAAAGCTCAAATATACATGTTTTAGATATATCTAGCATCATATTACCTTTTTATAACAAATCGAAACTCAAGTATACATGTTTTACGTTTATTTAACATATTATAAATAAAATAGCAAGTTATAACTTATCTTAGCTCAAATACACATGTTTTACATTTATTTAGCATGTTATAATCATATTACCATTTTATAACAAATAAAACTCAAATAGACATGTTTTTTTGTTATAACTTATCTAAGCTCAAGTATACATGTTTTATATTTAGTTATCATGTTCTAACGATTCTAGCATGTTATAACTTAACTTAATTCAAATATACATGTTTTAGATTTATTTTGAATGATTTAATCAAATTTCCATGTTATAACTTATCTACACTCAAATTTACATATTTTACATTAATTTATCATGTTATAATCATATTACCATTTTATAACAAATCGAAACTCAAATATACATGTTTTACGTTTATTTAGCATGTTTTACCTAAATTGCCATGTTATAACAAAAATATACATATACTAAATTTATTTAGTATGTTATAATCAAATAACTTTTTCGAAACTCAAATATACATGTTTTACGTTTATTTAACATATTATACCTAAATTTGCATGTTGTAACCTATCTAAGCTCAAATATACATGTTTTATGTTTATTTAGCATGTTATAAACTTATTATCTTTTTATAACAAATCGAAACTCAATTGTATTACATTTATTTAGAATGATTTAATCATATTACCATATTATAACTTGTTGAAACCTATATATACATGTTTTACATTTATTTAAAATGTTATATCTAAATTAGCATGTTACAACTAAAATATACATATTTTAGATTTAATTAGTATGTTATAATCAAATAACTTTTTCGAAACTCAAATATACATGTCTTACGTTTATTTAACATATTATAAATAAAATAGCAAGTTATAACTTATCTTAGCTCAAATACACATGTTTTAGATTTATTTAGCATGTTATAATCATATTACCATTTTATAACAAATCGAAACTCAAATATACATGTTTTACGTTTATTTAGCATGTTTTAACTAAATTAGTTTGTTATAGTATGTTATAATCAAATAACTTTTTCGAAACTCAAATATACATGTTTTACGTATATTTAACATATTATACCTAAATTAGCATGTTGTAACCTATCTTAGCTCATATATACATGTGTTATGTTTATTAAGATTGTTATAAGCATATTACCATTTTATAACAAATCGAAACTCAAATATTTTCTGTTTTACGTGTATTTACCATATTATATCCAACTTCGCATGTTATTGCTTATCTAAGATCAAATATACATGTTTTACATTTATTTAGCATGTTATAATCACATTACCGTTTTATAATAAACATACATGTTTTACGTTTATTTACCATATTATAACTAACTTAGCATATTATCACTTTTGTAAGCTCAAATATACATGTTTTATATTTGTTAGCATGTTCTAACGATTCTAGCATGTAACTTAACTTAATTCAAATATTCATGTTTTAGATTTATTTAGAATGATTTAATCAAATTACCATATTGTAACTTATCTACACTCAAATTCACATGTTTTAAATTTATTTAGCATGTTATAATCATATTACCATTTTATAACAAATCGAAACTCAAATATACATATTTTACATTAATTTAATAATTAATTTGTTTTATTACCGTTTTATAACAAATATACATGTTTTACGTTTATTTAGAATGTTATATCTAAATTAGCATGTTACAACTAAAATATACATATATTAGATTTATTTAGTATGTTATAATCAAATAACTTTTTCGAAACTCAAATATACATGTTTTACGTTTATTTAACATATTATAAATAAAATAGCAAGTTATAACTTATCTTAGCTCAAATACACATGTTTTAGATTTATTTAGCATGTTATAATCATATTACCATTTTATAACAAATCGAAACTCAAATATACATGTTTTACATTAATTTAGCATGTTATAATCATATTACCCTTTTATAACAAATCGAAACTCAAATATACATGTTTTACGTTTATTTAGCATGTTTTACCTAAATTGCCATGTTATAACAAAAATATACATATACTAAATTTATTTAGTATGTTATAATCAAATAACTTTTTCGAAACTCAAATATACATGTTTTACGTTTATTTAACATATTATACCTAAATTAGCATGTTGTAACCTATCTGAGCTCAAATATACATGTTTTATGTTTATTTAGCATGTTCTAATCATATTACCATTTTATAACAAATCGAAACTCAAATATACATGTTTTATGTTTATTTAGCATGTGATAATCATATTACCATTTCATAACAAATCGAAACTCAAATAAACATGTTTTACGTTTATTTAGCATGTTTTAACTAAATTAGTTTGTTATAACTAAAATATACATATTTTAGATTTCATTAGTATGTTATAATCAAATAATTTTTTCGAAACACAAATATACATGTTTTACGTTAATATAACATATTATACCTATCTAAACTCAAATATACATGTTTTATGTTTATTTAACATGTTATAATCATATTACCATTTCATAACAAATCGAAACTCAAATATACATGTTTTACATTAATTTAGCATGTTATAATCATATTACCATTTTATAACAAATCGAAACTCAAATAAACATCTTTTACGTTTATTTAGCATGTTTTAACTAAATTAGCATGTTATAACTAAAATATACATATTTTAACTAAATTAGAATGTTCTAACTTATCTAAGCTCAAATATACATGTTTTAGATATATCTAACATCATATTACCTTTTTATAACAAATCGAAACTCAAATACACATGTTTTACGTTTATTTAACATATTATAAATAAATTAGCATGTTAAAACTTATCCAAGCTCAAATATACATGTTTTATGTTTATTTTGCATGTTATAATCATATTACCATTTCATAACAAATCGAAACTCAAATATACATGTTTTACATTTATATAGCATGTTATAATCAATATACATGTTTTACGTTTATTTAACATATTATACCTAAATTAGCATGTTGTGACCTATCTAAGCTCAAATATACATGTTTTATGTTTATTTAGCATGTTATAAACTTATTATCTTTTTATAACAAATCGAAACTCAAATATACATGTATTACATTTATTTAGAATGATTTAATCATATTACCATATTATAACTTGTTGAAACCTATATATACATGTTTTACATTTATTTAGAATGTTATATCTAAATTAGCATGTTACAACTAAAATATACATATTTTAGATTTAATTAGTATGTTATAATCAAATAACTTTTTCGAAACTCAAATATACATGTTTTACGTTTATTTAACATATTATAAATAAAATAGCAAGTTATAACTTATCTTAGCTCAAATACACATGTTTTAGATTTATTTAGCATGTTATAATCATATTACCATTTTATAACAAATCGAAACTCAAATATACATGTTTTACATTAATTTAGCATGTTATAATCATATTACCCTTTTATAACAAATCGAAACTCAAATATACATGTTTTACGTTTATTTAGCATGTTTTACCTAAATTGCCATGTTATAACAAAAATATACATATACTAAATTTATTTAGTATGTTATAATCAAATAACTTTTTCGAAACTCAAATATACATGTTTTACGTTTATTTAACATATTATACCTAAATTAGCATGTTGTAACCTATCTAAGCTCAAATATACATGTTTTATGTTTATTTAGCATGTTATAAACTTATTATCTTTTTATAACAAATCGAAACTCAAATGTATTACATTTATTTAGAATGATTTAATCATATTACCATATTATAACTTGTTGAAACCTATATATACATGTTTTACATTTATTTAAAATGTTATATCTAAATTAGCATGTTACAACTAAAATATACATATTTTAGATTTAATTAGTATGTTATAATCAAATAACTTTTTCGAAACTCAAATATACATGTTTTACGTTTATTTAACACATTATAACTAAATTAGCATGTTATAACTTATCAAAGCTCAAATATACATGTTTTAGATATATCTAGCATCATATTACCTTTTTATAACAAATCGAAACTCAAGTATACATGTTTTACGTTTATTTAACATATTATAAATAAAATAGCAAGTTATAACATATCTTAGCTCAAATACACATGTTTTAGATTTATTTAGCATGTTATAATCATATTACCATTTTATAACAAATAAAACTCAAATAGACATGTTTTTTTGTTATAACTTATCTAAGCTCAAGTATACATGTTTTATATTTAGTTATCATGTTCTAACGATTCTAGCATGTTATAACTTAACTTAATTCAAATATACATGTTTTAGATTTATTTTGAATGATTTAATCAAATTTCCATGTTATAACTTATCTACACTCAAATTTACATATTTTACATTAATTTATCATGTTATAATCATATTACCATTTTATAACAAATCGAAACTCAAATATACATGTTTTACGTTTATTTAGCATGTTTTACCTAAATTGCCATGTTATAACAAAAATATACATATACTAAATTTATTTAGTATGTTATAATCAAATAACTTTTTCGAAACTCAAATATACATGTTTTACGTTTATTTAACATATTATACCTAAATTTGCATGTTGTAACCTATCTAAGCTCAAATATACATGTTTTATGTTTATTTAGCATGTTATAAACTTATTATCTTTTTATAACAAATCGAAACTCAATTGTATTACATTTATTTAGAATGATTTAATCATATTACCATATTATAACTTGTTGAAACCTATATATACATGTTTTACATTTATTTAAAATGTTATATCTAAATTAGCATGTTACAACTAAAATATACATATTTTAGATTTAATTAGTATGTTATAATCAAATAACTTTTTCGAAACTCAAATATACATGTCTTACGTTTATTTAACATATTATAAATAAAATAGCAAGTTATAACTTATCTTAGCTCAAATACACATGTTTTAGATTTATTTAGCATGTTATAATCATATTACCATTTTATAACAAATCGAAACTCAAATATACATGTTTTACGTTTATTTAGCATGTTTTAACTAAATTAGTTTGTTATAGTATGTTATAATCAAATAACTTTTTCGAAACTCAAATATACATGTTTTACGTATATTTAACATATTATACCTAAATTAGCATGTTGTAACCTATCTTAGCTCATATATACATGTGTTATGTTTATTAAGATTGTTATAAGCATATTACCATTTTATAACAAATCGAAACTCAAATATTTTCTGTTTTACGTGTATTTACCATATTATATCCAACTTCGCATGTTATTGCTTATCTAAGATCAAATATACATGTTTTACATTTATTTAGCATGTTATAATCACATTACCGTTTTATAATAAACATACATGTTTTACGTTTATTTACCATATTATAACTAACTTAGCATATTATCACTTTTGTAAGCTCAAATATACATGTTTTATATTTGTTAGCATGTTCTAACGATTCTAGCATGTAACTTAACTTAATTCAAATATTCATGTTTTAGATTTATTTAGAATGATTTAATCAAATTACCATATTGTAACTTATCTACACTCAAATTCACATGTTTTAAATTTATTTAGCATGTTATAATCATATTACCATTTTATAACAAATCGAAACTCAAATATACATATTTTACATTAATTTAATAATTAATTTGTTTTATTACCGTTTTATAACAAATATACATGTTTTACGTTTATTTAGAATGTTATATCTAAATTAGCATGTTACAACTAAAATATACATATATTAGATTTATTTAGTATGTTATAATCAAATAACTTTTTCGAAACTCAAATGTACATGTTTTTCGTTTATTTAACATATTATACCTAAATTAGCATGTTGTAACCTATCTAAGCTCAAATATACATGTTTTATGTTTATTTAGCATGTTCTAAACTTATTATCTTTTTATAACAAATCGAAACTCAAATATACATGTATTACATTTATTTAGAATGATTTAATCATATTACCATATTATAACTTGTTGAAACCTATATATACATGTTTTACATTTATTTAGAATGTTATATCTAAATTAGCATGTTACAACTAAAATATACATATTTTAGATTTAATTAGTATGTTATAATCAAATAACTTTTTCGAAACTCAAATATACATGTTTTACGTTTATTTAACATATTATAAATAAAATAGCAAGTTATAACTTATCTTAGCTCAAATACACATGTTTTAGATTTATTTAGCATGTTATAATCATATTACCATTTTATAACAAATCGAAACTCAAATATACATGTTTTACATTAATTTAGCATGTTATAATCATATTACCCTTTTATAACAAATCGAAACTCAAATATACATGTTTTACGTTTATTTAGCATGTTTTACCTAAATTGCCATGTTATAACAAAAATATACATATACTAAATTTATTTAGTATGTTATAATCAAATAACTTTTTCGAAACTCAAATATACATGTTTTACGTTTATTTAACATATTATACCTAAATTAGCATGTTGTAACCTATCTAAGCTCAAATATACATGTTTTATGTTTATTTAGCATGTTATAAACTTATTATCTTTTTATAACAAATCGAAACTCAAATGTATTACATTTATTTAGAATGATTTAATCATATTACCATATTATAACTTGTTGAAACCTATATATACATGTTTTACATTTATTTAAAATGTTATATCTAAATTAGCATGTTACAACTAAAATATACATATTTTAGATTTAATTAGTATGTTATAATCAAATAACTTTTTCGAAACTCAAATATACATGTCTTACGTTTATTTAACATATTATAAATAAAATAGCAAGTTATAACTTATCTTAGCTCAAATACACATGTTTTAGATTTATTTAGCATGTTATAATCATATTACCATTTTATAACAAATCGAAACTCAAATATACATGTTTTACGTTTATTTAGCATGTTTTAACTAAATTAGTTTGTTATAGTATGTTATAATCAAATAACTTTTTCGAAACTCAAATATACATGTTTTACGTATATTTAACATATTATACCTAAATTAGCATGTTGTAACCTATCTAAGCTCATATATACATGTGTTATGTTTATTAAGATTGTTATAAGCATATTACCATTTTATAACAAATCGAAACTCAAATATTTTCTGTTTTACGTGTATTTACCATATTATAACCAACTTCGCATGTTATTGCTTATCTAAGATCAAATATACATGTTTTACATTTATTTAGCATGTTATAATCACATTACCGTTTTATAATAAACATACATGTTTTACGTTTATTTACCATATTATAACTAACTTAGCATATTATCACTTTTGTAAGCTCAAATATACATGTTTTATATTTGTTAGCATGTTCTAACGATTCTAGCATGTAACTTAACTTAATTCAAATATTCATGTAAATAAACATAGATTTATTTAGAATGATGTAATCAAATTACCATTTTATAACTTATGTACACTCAAATTTACATATTTTACATTAATTTATCATGTTATAATCATATTACCATTTTATAACAAATATACATGTTTTACGTTTATTTAGCATGTTTTAACTAAATTGCCATGTTATAACAAAAATATACATATACTAAATTTATTTAGTATGTTATAATCAAATAACTTTTTCGAAACTCAAATATACATGTTTTACGTTTATTTAACATATTATACCTAAATTAGCATGTTGTAACCTATCTAAGCTCAAATATACATGTTTTATGTTTATTTAGCATGTTATAAACTTATTATCTTTTTATAACAAATCCAAACTCAAATATACATGTATTACATTTATTTAGAATGATTTAATCATATTACCATATTATAACTTGTTGAAACCTATATATACATGTTTTACATTTATTTAGAATGTTATATCTAAATTAGCATGTTACAACTAAAATATACATATATTAGATTTAATTAGTATGTTATAATCAAATAACTTTTTCGAAACTCAAATATACATGTTTTACGTTTATTTAACACATTATAACTAAATTAGCATGTTATAACTTATCTAAGCTCAAATATACATGTTTTAGATATATCTAGCATCATATTACCTTTTTATAACAAATCGAAACTCAAATAACATATTATAAATAAAATAGCAAGTTATAACTTATCTTAGCTCAAATACACATGTTTTAGATTTATTTAGCATGTTATAATCATATTACCATTTTATAACAAATCGAAACTCAAATATACATGTTTTACATTAATTTAGCATGTTATAATCATATTACCGTTTTATAACAAATATACATGTTTTACGTTTATTTAGCATGTTTTAACTAAATTAGTTAGTTATAACTAAAATATACATATTTTAGATTTCATTAGTATGTTATAATCAAATAACTTTTTCGAAACTCAAACACACATGTTTTACGATTATTTAACATATTATACCTAAATTTGCATGGTGTAACCTATCTAAGCTCAAATATACATGTTTTATGTTTATTTAGCATGTTATAAACATATTACCTTTTTATAACAAATCGAAACTCAAATATGCATGTATTACATTTATTTAGAATGATTTAATCATATTACCATATTATAACTTGTCGAAACTTATATATACATATTTTACATTTATTTAGAATGTTATATCTAAATTAGCATGTTACAATTAAAATATACATATTTTAGATTTAATTAGTATGTTATAATCAAATAACTTTTTCGAAACTCAAATACACATGTTTTACGTTTATTTAACATATTATTCCTAAAATAGCATGTTGTAACCTATCTGAGCTCAAATATACATGTTTTTAGTTTATTTAGCATGTTAGAATCATATTACCATTTTATAACAAATCGAAACTAAAATATTTTTTGTTTTACGTTTATTTACTACATAACTTAGACAGATATCACTTATCTAAAATCAATTATACATGTTTTACATTAATTTAGCATGTTATAATCATATCACCGTTTTATTACAAATATACATGTTTTACGTTTATTTAGCATGTTTTAACTAAATTAGTTTGTTATAACTAAAATATACATATTTTAGATTTCATTAGTATGTTATAATCAAATAACTTTTTCGAAACACAAATATACATGTTTTACGTTAATATAACATATTATACCTATCTAAACTCAAATATACATGTTTTATGTTTATTTAGCATGTTATAATCATATTACCATTTCATAACAAATCGAAACTCATATATACATTAATTTAGCATGTTATAATCATATTACCCTTTTATAACAAATCGAAACTCAAATAAACATGTTTTACGTTTATTTAGCATATTATAAATAAATTAGCATGTTAAAACCTATCCAAGCTCAAATATACATGTTTTATGTTTATTTTGCATGTTATAATCATATTACCATTTCATAACAAATCGAAACTCAAATATACATGTTTTACATTTATATAGCATGTTATAATCATATTACCATTTTATAACAAATAAAACTCAAATATACATGTTTTTTTGTTATAACTTATCTAAGCTCAAGTATACATGTTTTATATTTAGTTATCATGTTCTAACGATTCTAGCATGTTATAACTTAACTTAATTCAAATATACATGTTTTAGATTTATTTTGAATGATTTAATCAAATTTCCATGTTATAACTTATCTACACTCAAATTTACATATTTTACATTAATTTATCATGTTATAATCATATTACCATTTTATAACAAATCGAAACTCAAATATACACGGTTTACGTTTATTTAGCATGTTTTAACTAAATTGCCATGTTATAACAAAAATATACATATACTAAATTTATTTAGTATGTTATAATCAAATAACTTTTTCGAAACTCAAATATACATGTTTTACGTTTATTTAACATATTATACCTAAATTAGCATGTTGTAACCTATCTAAGCTCAAATATACATGTTTTATGTTTATTTAGCATGTTATAAACTTATTATCTTTTTATAACAAATCGAAACTCAAATATACATGTATTACATTTATTTAGAATGATTTAATCATATTACCATATTATAACTTGTTGAAACCTATATATACATGTTTTACATTTATTTAGAATGTTATATCTAAATTAGCATGTTACAACTAAAATATACATATATTAGATTTAATTAGTATGTTATAATCAAATAACTTTTTCGAAACTCAAATATACATGTTTTACGTTTATTTAACATATTATAAATAAAATAGCAAGTTATAACTTATCTTAGCTCAAATACACATGTTTTAGATTTATTTAGCATGTTATAATCATATTACCATTTTATAACAAATCGAAACTCAAATATACATGTCTTACATTAATTTAGCATGTTATAATCATATTACCCTTTTATAACAAATCGAAACTCAAATAAACATGTTTTACGTTTATTTAGCATGTTTTAACTAAATTAGCATGTTATAACTAAAATATACATATTTTAACTAGATTAGAATGTTCTAACTTATCTAAGCTCAAATATACATGTTTTAGATATATCTAGCATCAGATTACCTTTTTATAACAAATCGAAACTCAAATATACATGTTTTACGTTTATTTAGCATGTTTTAACTAAATTGCCATGTTATAACAAAAATATACATATACTAAATTTATTTAGTATGATATAATCAAATAACTTTTTCGAAACTCAAATATACATGTTTTACGTTTATTTAACATAGTATACCTAAATTAGCATGTTGTAACCTATCTAAGCACAAATATACATGTTTTATGTTTATTTAGCATGTTATAAACATATTATCTTTTCATAACAAATCGAAACTCAAATATACATGTATTACATTTATTTAGAATGATTTAATCATATTACCATATTATAACTTGTTGAAACCTATATATACACGTTTTACATTTATTTAGAATGTTATATCTAAATTAGCATGTAACAACTAAAATATACATATTTTAGATTTAATTAGTATGTTATAATCAAATAACTTTTTCGAAACTCAAATATACATGTTTTACGTTTATTTAACACATTATAACTAAATTAGCATGTTATAACTTATCAAAGCTCAAATATACATGTTTTAGATATATCTAGCATCATATTACCTTTTTATAACAAATCGAAACTCAAGTATACATGTTTTACGTTTATTTAACATATTATAAATAAAATAGCAAGTTATAACTTATCTTAGCTCAAATACACATGTTTTAGATTTATTTAGCATGTTATAATCATATTACCATTTTATAACAAATAAAACTCAAATAGACATGTTTTTTTGTTATAACTTATCTAAGCTCAAGTATACATGTTTTATATTTAGTTATCATGTTCTAACGATTCTAGCATGTTATAACTTAACTTAATTCAAATATACATGTTTTAGATTTATTTTGAATGATTTAATCAAATTTCCATGTTATAACTTATCTACACTCAAATTTACATATTTTACATTAATTTATCATGTTATAATCATATTACCATTTTATAACAAATCGAAACTCAAATATACATGTTTTACGTTTATTTAGCATGTTTTACCTAAATTGCCATGTTATAACAAAAATATACATATACTAAATTTATTTAGTATGTTATAATCAAATAACTTTTTCGAAACTCAAATATACATGTTTTACGTTTATTTAACATATTATACCTAAATTTGCATGTTGTAACCTATCTAAGCTCAAATATACATGTTTTATGTTTATTTAGCATGTTATAAACTTATTATCTTTTTATAACAAATCGAAACTCAATTGTATTACATTTATTTAGAATGATTTAATCATATTACCATATTATAACTTGTTGAAACCTATATATACATGTTTTACATTTATTTAAAATGTTATATCTAAATTAGCATGTTACAACTAAAATATACATATTTTAGATTTAATTAGTATGTTATAATCAAATAACTTTTTCGAAACTCAAATATACATGTCTTACGTTTATTTAACATATTATAAATAAAATAGCAAGTTATAACTTATCTTAGCTCAAATACACATGTTTTAGATTTATTTAGCATGTTATAATCATATTACCATTTTATAACAAATCGAAACTCAAATATACATGTTTTACGTTTATTTAGCATGTTTTAACTAAATTAGTTTGTTATAGTATGTTATAATCAAATAACTTTTTCGAAACTCAAATATACATGTTTTACGTATATTTAACATATTATACCTAAATTAGCATGTTGTAACCTATCTTAGCTCATATATACATGTGTTATGTTTATTAAGATTGTTATAAGCATATTACCATTTTATAACAAATCGAAACTCAAATATTTTCTGTTTTACGTGTATTTACCATATTATATCCAACTTCGCATGTTATTGCTTATCTAAGATCAAATATACATGTTTTACATTTATTTAGCATGTTGTAATCACATTACCGTTTTATAATAAACATACATGTTTTACGTTTATTTACCATATTATAACTAACTTAGCATATTATCACTTTTGTAAGCTCAAATATACATGTTTTATATTTGTTAGCATGTTCTAACGATTCTAGCATGTAACTTAACTTAATTCAAATATTCATGTTTTAGATTTATTTAGAATGATTTAATCAAATTACCATATTGTAACTTATCTACACTCAAATTCACATGTTTTAAATTTATTTAGCATGTTATAATCATATTACCATTTTATAACAAATCGAAACTCAAATATACATATTTTACATTAATTTAATAATTAATTTGTTTTATTACCGTTTTATAACAAATATACATGTTTTACGTTTATTTAGAATGTTATATCTAAATTAGCATGTTACAACTAAAATATACATATATTAGATTTATTTAGTATGTTATAATCAAATAACTTTTTCGAAACTCAAATGTACATGTTTTTCGTTTATTTAACATATTATACCTAAATTAGCATGTTGTAACCTATCTAAGCTCAAATATACATGTTTTATGTTTATTTAGCATGTTCTAAACTTATTATCTTTTTATAACAAATCGAAACTCAAATATACATGTATTACATTTATTTAGAATGATTTAATCATATTACCATATTATAACTTGTTGAAACCTATATATACATGTTTTACATTTATTTAGAATGTTATATCTAAATTAGCATGTTACAACTAAAATATACATATTTTAGATTTAATTAGTATGTTATAATCAAATAACTTTTTCGAAACTCAAATATACATGTTTTACGTTTATTTAACATATTATAAATAAAATAGCAAGTTATAACTTATCTTAGCTCAAATACACATGTTTTAGATTTATTTAGCATGTTATAATCATATTACCATTTTATAACAAATCGAAACTCAAATATACATGTTTTACATTAATTTAGCATGTTATAATCATATTACCCTTTTATAACAAATCGAAACTCAAATATACATGTTTTACGTTTATTTAGCATGTTTTACCTAAATTGCCATGTTATAACAAAAATATACATATACTAAATTTATTTAGTATGTTATAATCAAATAACTTTTTCGAAACTCAAATATACATGTTTTACGTTTATTTAACATATTATACCTAAATTAGCATGTTGTAACCTATCTAAGCTCAAATATACATGTTTTATGTTTATTTAGCATGTTATAAACTTATTATCTTTTTATAACAAATCGAAACTCAAATGTATTACATTTATTTAGAATGATTTAATCATATTACCATATTATAACTTGTTGAAACCTATATATACATGTTTTACATTTATTTAAAATGTTATATCTAAATTAGCATGTTACAACTAAAATATACATATTTTAGATTTAATTAGTATGTTATAATCAAATAACTTTTTCGAAACTCAAATATACATGTCTTACGTTTATTTAACATATTATAAATAAAATAGCAAGTTATAACTTATCTTAGCTCAAATACACATGTTTTAGATTTATTTAGCATGTTATAATCATATTACCATTTTATAACAAATCGAAACTCAAATATACATATTTTACGTTTATTTAGCATGTTTTAACTAAATTAGTTTGTTATAGTATGTTATAATCAAATAACTTTTTCGAAACTCAAATATACATGTTTTACGTTTATTTAACATATTATACCTAAATTAGCATGTTGTAACCTATCTAAGCTCATATATACATGTGTTATGTTTATTAAGATTGTTATAAGCATATTACCATTTTATAACAAATCGAAACTCAAATATTTTCTGTTTTACGTGTATTTACCATATTATAACCAACTTCGCATGTTATTGCTTATCTAAGATCAAATATACATGTTTTACATTTATTTAGCATGTTATAATCACATTACCGTTTTATAATAAACATACATGTTTTACGTTTATTTACCATATTATAACTAACTTAGCATATTATCACTTTTGTAAGCTCAAATATACATGTTTTATATTTGTTAGCATGTTCTAACGATTCTAGCATGTAACTTAACTTAATTCAAATATTCATGTTTTAGATTTATTTAGAATGATTTAATCAAATTACCATATTACTAAACTTATCTACACTCAAATTCACATGTTTTAAATTTATTTAGCATGTCATAATCATATTACCATTTTATAACAAATCGAAACTCAAATATACATATTTTACATTAATTTAATAATTAATTTGTTTTATTACCGTTTTATAACAAATATACATGTTTTCCGTTTATTTAGAATGTTATATCTAAATTAGCATGTTACAACTAAAATATACATATATTAGATTTATTTAGTATGTTATAATCAAATAACTTTTTCGAAACTCAAATATACATGTTTTTCGTTTATTTAACATATTATACCTAAATTAGCATGTTGTAACCTATCTAAGCTCAAATATACATGTTTTATGTTTATTTAGCATGTTATAAACTTATTATCTTTTTATAACAAATCGAAACTCAAATATACATGTATTACATTTATTTAGAATGATTTAATCATATTACCATATTATAACTTGTTGAAACCTATATATACATGTTTTACATTTATTTAGAATGTTATATCTAAATTAGCATGTTACAACTAAAATATACATATTTTAGATTTAATTAGTATGTTATAATCAAATAACTTTTTCGAAACTCAAATATACATGTTTTACGTTTATTTAACACATTATAACTAAATTAGCATGTTATAACTTATCAAAGCTCAAATATACATGTTTTAGATATATCTAGCATCATATTACCTTTTTATAACAAATCGAAACTCAAATATACATGTTTTACATTAATTTAGCATGTTATAATCATTTTACCCTTTTATAACAAATCGAAACTCAAATAAACATGTTTTACGTTTATTTAGCATGTTTTAACTAAATTAGCATGTTATAACTAAAATATACATATTTTAACTAGATTAGAATGTTCTAACTTATCTAAGCTCAAATATACATGTTTTAGATATATCTAGCATCAGATTACCTTTTTATAACAAATCGAAACTCAAATATACATGTTTTACGTTTATTTAGCATGTTTTAACTAAATTGCCATGTTATAACAAAAATATACATATACTAAATTTATTTAGTATGATATAATCAAATAACTTTTTCGAAACTCAAATATACATGTTTTACGTTTATTTAACATAGTATACCTAAATTAGCATGTTGTAACCTATCTAAGCACAAAAATACATGTTTTATGTTTATTTAGCATGTTATAAACATATTATCTTTTCATAACAAATCGAAACTCAAATATACATGTATTACATTTATTTAGAATGATTTAATCATATTACCATATTATAACTTGTTGAAACCTATATATAAATGTTTTACATTTATTTAGAATGTTATATCTAAATTAGCATGTTACAACTAAAATATACATATTTTAGATTTAATTAGTATGTTATAATCAAATAACTTTTTCGAAACTCAAATATACATGTTTTACGTTTATTTAACATATTATAAATAAAATAGCATGTTGTAACCTATCTGAGCTCAAATATATATGTTTTATGTTTATTTAGTATGTTAGAATCATATTACCATTTTATAAAAAATCGAAACTAAAATATTTTTTGTTTTACGTTTATTTACTACATAACTTAGACAGATATCGCTTATCTAAAATCAATTATACATGTTTTACATTAATTTAGCATGTTATAATCATATTACCGTTTTATTACAAATATACATGTTTTACGTTTATTAGCATGTTTTAACTAAATTAGTTTGTTATAACTAAAATACACATATTTTAAATTTCATTAGTATGTTATAATCAAATAACTTTTTCGAAACTCAAATACACATGTTTTACGTTTATTTAACATATTATACCTAAAATAGCATGTTGTAACCTATCTGAGCTCAAATATACATGTTTTATGTTTATTTAGCATGTTCTAATCATATTACCATTTTATAACAAATCGAAACTCAAATATACATGTTTTATGTTTATTTAGCATGTGATAATCATATTACCATTTCATAACAATTCGAAACTCAAATAAACATGTTTTACGTTTATTTAGCATGTTTTAACTAAATTAGTTTGTTATAACTAAAATATACATATTTTAGATTTCATTAGTATGTTATAATCAAATAATTTTTTCGAAACACAAATATACATGTTTTACGTTAATATAACATATTATACCTATCTAAACTCAAATATACATGTTTTATGTTTATTTAGCATGTTATAATCATATTACCATTTCATAACAAATCGAAACTCAAATATACATGTTTTACATTAATTTAGCATGTTATAATCATATTACCATTTTATAACAAATCGAAACTCAAATAAACATCTTTTACGTTTATTTAGCATGTTTTAACTAAATTAGCATGTTGTAACTAAAATGTACATATTTTAACTAAATTAGAATGTTCTAACTTATCTAAGCTCAAATATACATGTTTTAGATATATCTAACATCATATTACCTTTTTATAACAAATCGAAACTCAAATATACATGTTTTACGTTTATTTAGCATATTATAAATAAATTAGCATGTTAAAACTTATCCAAGCTCAAATATACATGTTTTATGTTTATTTTGCATGTTATAATCATATTACCATTTCATAACAAATCGAAACTCAAATATACATGTTTTACATTTATATAGCATGTTATAATCATATTACCATTTTATAACAAATAAAACTCAAATATACATGTTTTTTTGTTATAACTTATCTAAGCTCAAGTATACATGTTTTATATTTAGTTAGCATGTTCTAACGATTCTAGCATGTTATAACTTAACTTAATTCAAATATACATGTTTTAGATTTATTTTGAATGATTTAATCAAATTTCCATGTTATAACTTATCTACACTCAAATTTACATATTTTACATTAATTTATCATGTTATAATCATATTACCATTTTATAACAAATCGAAACTCAAATATACATGTTTTACGTTTATTTAGCATGTTTTAACTAAATTGCCATGTTATAACAAAAATATACATATACTAAATTTATTTAGTATGTTATAATCAAATAACTTTTTCGAAACTCAAATATACATGTTTTACGTTTATTTAACATATTATACCTAAATTAGCATGGTGTAACCTATCTAAGCTCAAATATATATGTTTTATGTTTATTTAGTATGTTATAAACATATTACCTTTTTATAACAAATCGAAACTCAAATATGCATGTATTACATTTATTTAGAATGATTTAATCATATTACCATATTATAACTTGTCGAAACTTATATATACATATTTTACATTTATTTAGAATGTTATATCTAAATTAGCATGTTACAACTAAAATATACATATTTTAGATTACAAATAACTTTTTCGAAACTCAAATACACATGTTTTACGTTTATTTAACATATTATACCTAAATTAGCATGGTGTAACCTATCTAAGCTCAAATATATATGTTTTATGTTTATTTAGTATGTTATAAACATATTACCTTTTTATAACAAATCGAAACTCAAATATGCATGTATTACATTTATTTAGAATGATTTAATCATATTACCATATTATAACTTGTCGAAACTTATATATACATATTTTACATTTATTTAGAATGTTATATCTAAATTAGCATGTTACAACTAAAATATACATATTTTAGATTACAAATAACTTTTTCGAAACTCAAATACACATGTTTTACGTTTATTTAACATATTATTCCTAAAATAGCATGTTGTAACCTATCTGAGCTCAAATATACATGTTTTTAGTTTATTTAGCATGTTAGAATCATATTACCATTTTATAAAAAATCGAAACTAAAATATTTTTTGTTTTACGTTTATTTACTACATAACTTAGACAGATATCGCTTATCTAAAATCAATTATACATGTTTTACATTAATTTAGCATGTTATAATCATATTACCGTGTTATTACAAATATACATGTTTTACGTTTATTAGCATGTTTTAACTAAATTAGTTTGTTATAACTAAAATACACATATTTTAAATTTCATTAGTATGTTATAATCAAATAACTTTTTCGAAACTCAAATACACATGTTTTACGTTTATTTAACATATTATACCTAAAATAGCATGTTGTAACCTATCTGAGCTCAAATATACATGTTTTATGTTTATTTAGCATGTTCTAATCATATTACCATTTTATAACAAATCGAAACTCAAATATACATGTTTTATGTTTATTTAGCATGTGATAATCATATTACCATTTCATAACAAATCGAAACTCAAATAAACATGTTTTACGTTTATTTAGCATGTTTTAACTAAATTAGTTTGTTATAACTAAAATATACATATTTTAGATTTCATTAGTATGTTATAATCAAATAATTTTTTCGAAACACAAATATACATGTTTTACGTTAATATAACATATTATACCTATCTAAACTCAAATATACATGTTTTATGTTTATTTAACATGTTATAATCATATTACCATTTCATAACAAATCGAAACTCAAATATACATGTTTTACATTAATTTAGCATGTTATAATCATATTACCATTTTATAACAAATCGAAACTCAAATAAACATCTTTTACGTTTATTTAGCATGTTTTAACTAAATTAGCATGTTATAACTAAAATATACATATTTTAACTAAATTAGAATGTTCTAACTTATCTAAGCTCAAATATACATGTTTTAGATATATCTAACATCATATTACCTTTTTATAACAAATCGAAACTCAAATACACATGTTTTACGTTTATTTAACATATTATAAATAAATTAGCATGTTAAAACTTATCCAAGCTCAAATATACATGTTTTATGTTTATTTTGCATGTTATAATCATATTACCATTTCATAACAAATCGAAACTCAAATATACATGTTTTACATTTATATAGCATGTTATAATCAATATACATGTTTTACGTTTATTTAACATATTATACCTAAATTAGCATGTTGTGACCTATCTAAGCTCAAATATACATGTTTTATGTTTATTTAGCATGTTATAAACTTATTATCTTTTTATAACAAATCGAAACTCAAATATACATGTATTACATTTATTTAGAATGATTTAATCATATTACCATATTATAACTTGTTGAAACCTATATATACATGTTTTACATTTATTTAGAATGTTATATCTAAATTAGCATGTTACATCTAAAATATACATATTTTAGATTTAATTAGTATGTTATAATCAAATAACTCTTTCGAAACTCAAATATACATGTTTTACGTTTATTTAACACATTATCACTAAATTAGCATGTTATAACTTATCTAAGCTCAAATATACATGTTTTAGATATATCTAGCATCATATTAACTTTTTATAACAAATCGAAACTCAAATATACATGTTTTACGTTTATTTAGCATATTATAAATAAATTAGCATGTTAAAACCTATCCAAGCTCAAATATACATGTTTTTTTTATGTTTAGTTTGCATGTTATAATCATATTACCATTTCATAACAAATCGAAACTCAAATATACATGTTTTACATTTATATAGCATGTTATAATCATATTGCCAATTTATAACAAATAAAACTCAAATATACATGTTTTTTTTGTTATAACTTATCTAAGCTCAAGTATACATGTTTTATATTTAGTTATCATGTTCTAACGATTCTAGCATGTTATAACTTAACTTAATTCAAATATACATGTTTTAGATTTATTTTGAATGATTTAATCAAATTTCCATGTTATAATCATATTACCATTTTATAACAAATCGAAACTCAAATATACATGTTTTACGTTTATTTAACATATTATAAATAAAATAGCAAGTTATAACTTATCTTAGCTCAAAAACACATGTTTTAGATTTATTTAGCATGTTATAATCATATTTCCATTTTATAACAAATCGAAACTCAAATATACATGTCTTACATTAATTTAGCATGTTATAATCATATTACCGTTTTATAACAAATATACATGTTTTACGTTTATTTAACACATTATAACTAAATTAGCATTTTATAACTTATCTAAGCTCAAATATACATGTTTTAGATATATCTAGCATCATATTACCTTTTTATAACAAATCGAAACTCAAATATACATGTTTTACGTTTATTTACCATATTATACCTAAAATAGCATGTTGTAGCCTATCTAAGCTCAAAAATACATGTTTTACGTTTATTTACCATATTATAACTAAATTAGCATGTTATCACTTATCTTTATTCACATATATGTATGTATTAGATTTATTTAGAATGATTTAATCAAATTTCCATATAATAACTTATCTACACTCAAATTTACATATTTTACATTAATTTAGCATGTTTTATCATATTACCATTTTATAACAAATCGAAACTCAAATATACATATTTTACGTTAAGTTATAACTTATTTTAGCTCAAATACACATGTGTTAGATTTATTTAGAATGATTTAATCAGATTTCCATATTATAACTTATCTACACTCAAATTTACAAATTTTACATTTATTTAGCGTGGTATATCATATTACCATTTTATAACAAATCGAAACTCAAATATTCATGTTTTACGTTTAAATAACATATTATACCTAAATAAGCTCATTTTTAGCATGTTATAATCATATTACCGTTTTATAACTAATATACATGTTTTACGTTTATTTAGCATGTTTTAACTAAATTAGTTAGTTATAACTAAAATATACATATTTTAGATTTCATTAGTATGTTATAATCAAATAACTTTTTCGAAACTCAAATACACATGTTTTACGTTTATTTAACATATTATACCTAAATTAGCATGGTGTAACCTATCTAAGCTCAAATATATATGTTTTATGTTTATTTAGTATGTTATAAACATATTACCTTTTTATAACAAATCGAAACTCAAATATGCATGTATTACATTTATTTAGAATGATTTAATCATATTACCATATTATAACTTGTCGAAACTTATATATACATATTTTACATTTATTTAGAATGTTATATCTAAATTAGCATGTTACAACTAAAATATACATATTTTAGATTTAATTAGTATGTTATAATCAAATAACTTTTTCGAAACTCAAATACACATGTTTTACGTTTATTTAACATATTATTCCTAAAATAGCATGTTGTAACCTATCTGAGCTCAAATATACAAGTTTTTAGTTTATTTAGCATGTTTTAACTAAATTAGTTAGTTATAACTAAAATATACATATTTTAGATTTCATTAGTATGTTATAATCAAATAACTTTTTCAAAACTCAAATACACATGTTTTACGTTTATTTAACATATTATACCTAAATTAGCATGGTGTAACCATGTATATATGTTGTATGTTTATTTAGCATGTTATAAACATATTACCTTTTTATAACAAATCGAAACTCAAATATGCATGTATTACATTTATTTAGAATGATTTAATCATATTACCATATTATAACTTGTTGAAACCTATATATACATGTTTTACATTTATTTAGAATGTTATTTCTAAATTAGCATGTTACAACTAAAATATACATATATTAGATTTAATTAGTATGTTATAATCAAATAACTTTTTCGAAACTAAAATATACATGTTTTACGTTTATTTAACACATTATAACTAAATTAGCATGTTATAACTTATCTAAGCTCAAATATACATGTTTTAGATATATCTAGCATCATCTTACCTTTTTATAACAAATCGAAACTCAAATATACATGTTTTACATTAATTTAGCATGTTATAATCATATTACCGTTTTATAACTAATATACATGTTTTACGTTTGTTTAGCATGTTTTAACTAAATTAGTTAGTTATAACTAAAATATACATATTTTAGATTTCATTAGTATGTTATAATCAAATAACTTTTTCGAAACTCAAATACACATGTTTTACGTTTATTTAACATATTATACCTAAATTAGCATGGTGTAACCTATCTAAGCTCAAATATATATGTTTTATGTTTATTTAACATGTTATAAACATATTACCTTTTTATAACAAATCGAAACTCAAATATGCATGTATTACATTTATTTAGAATGATTTAATCATATTACCATATTATAACTTGTCGAAACTTATATATACATATTTTACATTTATTTAGAATGTTATATCTAAATTAGCATGTTACAACTAAAATATACATATTTTAGATTTAATTAGTATGTTATAATCAAATAACTTTTTCGAAACTCAAATACACATGATTTACGTTTATTTAACATATTATTCCTAAAATAGCATGTTGTAACCTATCTGAGCTCAAATATACATGTTTTTAGTTTATTTAGCATGTTAGAATCATATTACCATTTTATAACAAATCGAAACTAAAATATTTTTTGTTTTACGTTTATTTACTACATAACTTAGACAGATATCGCTTATCTAAAATCAATTATACATGTTTTACATTAATTTAGCATGTTATAATCATATCACCGTTTTATTACAAATATACATGTTTTACGTTTATTTAGAATGTTTTAACTAAATTAGTTTGTTATAACTAAAATATACATATTTTAGATTTCATTAGTATGTTATAATCAAATAACTTTTTCGAAACACAAATATACATGTTTTACGTTAATATAACATATTATACCTATCTAAACTCAACATGTTTTATGTTTATTTAGCATGTTATAATCATATTACCATTTCATAACAAATCGAAACTCAAATATACATGTTTTACATTAATTTAGCATGTTATAATCATATTACCCTTTTATAACAAATCGAAACTCAAATAAACATGTTTTACGTTTATTTAGAATGTTTTAACTAAATTAGCATGTTATAACTAAAATATACATATTTTAAATAAATTAGAATGTTCTAACTTATCTAAGCTCAAATATACATGTTTTAGATATATCTAGCATCATATTACCTTTTTATAACAAATCGAAACTCAAATATACATGTTTTACATTAATTTAGCATGTTATAATCATATTACCGTTTTATAACTAATATACATGTTTTACGTTTATTTAGCATGTTTTAACTAAATTAGTTAGTTATAACTAAAATATACATATTTTAGATTTCATTAGTATGTTATAATCAAATAACTTTTTCGAAACTCAAATACACATGTTTTACGTTTATTTAACATATTATACCTAAATTAGCATGGTGTAACCTATCTAAGCTCAAATATATATGTTTTATGTTTATTTAGCATGTTATAAACATATTACCTTTTTATAACAAATCGAAACTCAAATATGCATGTATTACATTTATTTAGAATGATTTAATCATATTACCATATTATAACTTGTCGAAACTTATATATACATATTTTACATTTATTTAGAATGTTATATCTAAATTAGCATGTTACAACTAAAATATACATATTTTAGATTTAATTAGTATGTTATAATCAAATAACTTTTTCGAAACTCAAATACACATGTTTTACGTTTATTTAACATATTATTCCTAAAATAGCATGTTGTAACCTATCTGAGCTCAAATATACATGTTTTTAGTTTATTTAGCATGTTAGAATCATATTACCATTTTATAACAAATCGAAACTAAAATATTTTTTGTTTTACGTTTATTTACTACATAACTTAGACAGATATCGCTTATCTAAAATCAATTATACATGTTTTACATTAATTTAGCATGTTATAATCATATCACCGTTTTATTACATGTTTTACGTTTATTTAGCATGTTTTAACTAAATTAGTTTGTTATAACTAAAATATACATATTTTAGATTTCATTAGTATGTTATAATCAAATAACTTTTTCGAAACACAAATATACATGTTTTACGTTAATCTAAACTCAACATGTTTTATGTTTATTTAGCATGTTATAATCATATTACCATTTCATAACAAATCGAAACTCAAATATACATGTTTTACATTAATTTAGCATGTTATAATCATATTACCCTTTTATAACAAATCGAAACTCAAATAAACATGTTTTACGTTTATTTAGAATGTTTTAACTAAATTAGCATGTTATAACTAAAATATACATATTTTAAATAAATTAGAATGTTTTAACTTATCTAAGCTCAAATATACATGTTTTAGATATATCTAGCATCATATTACCTTTTTATAACAAATCGAAACTCAAATATACATGTTTTACGTTTATTTAGCATATTATAAATAAATTAGCATGTTAAAACCTATCCAAGCTCAAATATACATGTTTTATGTTTATTTTGCATGTTATAATCATATTACCATTTCATAACAAATCGAAACTCAAATATACATGTTTTACATTTATATAGCATGTTATAATCATATCACCGTTTTATTACAAATATACATGTTTTACGTTTATTTAGCATGTTTTAACTAAATTAGTTTGCTATAACTAAAATATACATATTTTAGATTTCATTAGTATGTTATAATCAAATAACTTTTTCGAAACACAAATATACATGTTTTACGTTAATCTAAACTCAACATGTTTTATGTTTATTTAGCATGTTATAATCATATTACCATTTCATAACAAATCGAAACTCAAATATACATGTTTTACATTAATTTAGCATGTTATAATCATATTACCCTTTTATAACAAATCGAAACTCAAATAAACATGTTTTACGTTTATTTAGAATGTTTTAACTAAATTAGCATGTTATAACTAAAATATACATATTTTAAATAAATTAGAATGTTTTAACTTATCTAAGCTCAAATATACATGTTTTAGATATATCTAGCATCATATTACCTTTTTATAACAAATCGAAACTCAAATATACATGGTTTACGTTTATTTAACATATTATAAATAAAATAGCAAGTTATAACTTATCTTAGATCAAATACACATGTTTTAGATTTATTTAGCATGTTATAATCATATTACCATTTTATAACAAATCGAAACTCAAATATACATGTTTTACATTAATTTAGCATGTTATAATCATATTACCGTTTTATAACAAATATACATGTTTTACGTTTATTTAACACATTATAACTAAATTAGCATGTTATAACTTATCTAAGCTCAAATATACATGTTTTAGATATATCTAGCATCATATTACCTTCTTATAACAAATCGAAACTCAAATATACATGTTTTACATTAATTTAGCATGTTATAATCATATTACCGTTTTATAACAAATATACATGTTTTACGTTTATTTAACACATTATAACTAAATTAGCATGTTATAACTTATCTAAGCTCAAATATACATGTTTTAGATATATCTAGCATCATATTACCTTCTTATAACAAATCGAAACTCAAATATACATTTTTTACATTAATTTAGCATGTTATAATCATATTACCGTTTTATAACTAATATACATGTTTTACGTTTATTTAGCATGTTTTAACTAAATTAGCTAGTTATAACTAAAATATACATATTTTAGATTTCATTAGTATGTTATAATCAAATAACTTTTTCGAAACTCAAATACACATGTTTTACGTTTATTTAACATAGTATACCTAAATTAGCATGTTGTAACCTATCTGAGCTCAAATATACATGTTTTTAGTTTATTTAGCATGTTAGAATCATATTACCATTTATAACAAATCGAAACTAAAATATTTTTTGTTTTACGTTTATTTACTACATAACTTAGACAGATATCGCTTATCTAAAATCAATTATACATGTTTTACATTAATTTAGCATGTTATAATCATATCACCGTTTTATTACAAATATACATGTTTTACGTTTATTTAGCATGTTTTAACTAAATTAGTTTGCTATAACTAAAATATACATATTTTAGATTTCATTAGTATGTTATAATCAAATAACTTTTTCGAAACACAAATATACATGTTTTACGTTAATATAACATATTATTCCTATCTAAACTCAACATGTTTTATGTTTATTTAGCATGTTAGAATCATATTACCATTTCATAACAAATCGAAACTCAAATATACATGTTTTACATTAATTTAGCATGTTATAATCATATTACCCATTTATAACAAATCGAAACTCAAATAAACATGTTTTACGTTTATTTAGCATGTTTTAACTAAATTAGCATGTTATAACTAAAATATACATATTTTAACTAAATTAGAATGTTCTAACTTATCTAAGCTCAAATATACATGTTTTAGATATATCTAGCATCATATTACCTTTTTATAACAAATAGAAACTCAAATATACATGGTTTACGTTTATTTAACATATTATAAATAAAATAGCAAGTTATAACTTATCTTAGATCAAATACACATGTTTTAGATTTATTTAGCATGTTATAATCATATTACCATTTTATAACAAATCGAAACTCAAATATACATGTTTTACATTAATTTAGCATGTTATAATCATATTACCGTTTTATAACAAATATACATGTTTTAGGTTTATTTAACACATTATAACTAAATTAGCATGTTATACCTTATCTAAGCTCAAATATACATGTTTTAGATATATCTAGCATCATATTACCTTTTTATAACAAATCGAAACTCAAATATACATGTTTTACATTAATTTAGCATGTTATAATCATATTACCGTTTTATAACTAATATACATGTTTTACGTTTATTTAGCATGTTTTAACTAAATTAGTTAGTTATAACTAAAATATACATATTTTAGATTTCATTAGTATGTTATAATCAAATAACTTTTTCGAAACTCAAATACACATGTTTTACGTTTATTTAACATATTATACCTAAATTAGCATGGTGTAACCTATCTAAGCTCAAATATATATGTTTTATGTTTATTTAGCATGTTATAAACATATTACCTTTTTATAACAAATCGAAACTCAAATATGCATGTATTACATTTATTTAGAATGATTTAATCATATTACCATATTATAACTTGTCGAAACTTATATATACATATTTTACATTTATTTAGAATGTTATATCTAAATTAGCATGTTACAACTAAAATATACATATTTTAGATCTAATTAGTATGTTATAATCAAATAACTTTTTCGAAACTCAAATACACATGTTTTACGTTTATTTAACATATTATTCCTAAAATAGCATGTTGTAACCTATCTGAGCTCAAATATACATGTTTTTAGTTTATTTAGCATGTTAGAATCATATTACCATTTTATAACAAATCGAAACTAAAATATTTTTTGTTTTACGTTTATTTACTACATAACTTAGACAGATATCGCTTATCTAAAATCAATTATACATGTTTTACATTAATTTAGCATGTTATAATCATATCACCGTTTTATTACATGTTTTACGTTTATTTAGCATGTTTTAACTAAATTAGTTTGTTATAACTAAAATATACATATTTTAGATTTCATTAGTATGTTATAATCAAATAACTTTTTCGAAACACAAATATACATGTTTTACGTTAATATAACATATTATACCTATCTAAACTCAAATATACATTTTTTATGTTTATTTAGCATGTTAGAATCATATTACCATTTCATAACAAATCGAAACTCAAATATACATGTTTTACATTAATTTAGCATGTTATAATCATATTACCCATTTATAACAAATCGAAACTCAAATAAACATGTTTTACGTTTATTTAGCATGTTTTAACTAAATTAGCATGTTATAACTAAAATATACATATTTTAACTAAATTAGAATGTTCTAACTTATCTAAGCTCAAATATACATGTTTTAGATATATCTAGCATCATATTACCTTTTTATAACAAATCGAAACTCAAATATACATGTTTTACGTTTATTTAGCATATTATAAATAAATTAGCATGTTAAAACCTATCCAAGCTCAAATATACATGTTTTATGTTTATTTTGCATGTTATAATCATATTACCATTTCATAACAAATCGAAACTCAAATATACATGTTTTACATTTATATAGCATGTTATAATCATATTACCATTTTATAACAAATAAAACTCAAATATACATGTTTTTTTGTTATAACTTATCTAAGCTCAAGTATACATGTTTTATATTTAGTTATCATGTTCTAACGATTCTAGCATGTTATAACTTAACTTAATTCAAATATACATGTTTTAGATTTATTTTGAACGATTTAATCAAAAATCCATGTTATAACTTATCTACACTCAAATTTACATATTTTACATTAATTTATCATGTTATAATCATATTACCATTTTATAACAAATCGAAACTTAAATATACACGGTTTACGTTTATTTAGCATGTTTTAACTAAATTGCCATGTTATAACAGAAATATACATATACTAAATTTATTTAGTATGTTATAATCAAATAACTTTTTCGAAACTCAAGTATACATGTTTTACGTTTATTTAACATATTATACCTAAATTAGCATGGTGTAACCTATCTAAGCTCAAATATATATTTTTTATGTTTATTTAGCATGTTATAAACATATTACCTTTTTATAACAAATCGAAACTCAAATATGCATGTATTACATTTATTTAGAATGATTTAATCATATTACCATATTATAACTTGTCGAAACTTATATATAAATATTTTACATTTATTTAGAATGTTATATCTAAATTAGCATGTTACAACTAAAATATACATATTTTAGATTTAATTAGTATGTTATAATCAAATAACTTTTTCGAAACTCAAATACACATGTTTTACGTTTATTTAACATATTATTCCTAAAATAGCATGTTGTAACCTATCTGAGCTCAAATATACATGTTTTTAGTTTATTTAGCATGTTAGAATCATATTACCATTTTATAACAAATCGAAACTAAAGTATTTTTTGTTTTACGTGTATTTACTACATAACTTAGACAGATATCGCTTATCTAAAATCAATTATACATGTTTTACATTAATTTAGCATGTTATAATCATATCACCGTTTTATTACAAATATACATGTTTTACGTTTATTTAGCATGTTTTAACTAAATTAGTTTGTTATATCTAAAATATACATATTTTAAATTTCATTAGTATGTTATAATCAAATAACTTTTTCGAAACTCAAATACACATGTTTTACGTTTATTTAACATATTATACCTAAAATAGCATGTTGTAACCTATCTGGGCTCAAATATACATGTTTTATGTTTATTTTGCATGTTATAATCATATTACCATTTTATAACAAATCGAAACTCAAATATACATGTTTTACGTTTATTTAGCATATTATAAATAAATTAGCATGTTAAAACCTATCCAAGCTCAAATATACATGTTTTATGTTTATTTTGCATGTTATAATCATATTACCATTTCATAACAAATCGAAACTCAAATATACATGTTTTACATTTATATAGCATGTTATAATCATATTACCATTTTATAACAAATAAAACTCAAATATACATGTTTTTTTGTTATAACTTATCTAAGCTCAAGTATACATGTTTTATATTTAGTTATCATGTTCTAACGATTCTAGCATGTTATAACTTAACTTAATTCAAATATACATGTTTTAGATTTATTTAGAATGATGTAATCAAATTACCATATTATAACTTATGTACACTCAAATTTACATATTTTACATTAATTTATCATGTTATAATCATATTACCATTTTATAACAAATCGAAACTCAAATATACATGTTTTACGTTTATTTAGCATGTTTTAACTAAATTGCCATGTTATAACAAAAATATACATATACTAAATTTATTTAGTATGTTATAATCAAATAACTTTTTCGAAACTCAAATATACATGTTTTACGTTTATTTAACATATTATACCTAAATTAGCATGTTGTAACCTATCTAAGCTCAAATATACATGTTTTATGTCTATTTAGCATGTTATAAACTTATTATCTTTTTATAACAAATCGAAACTCAAATATACATGTATTACATTTATTTAGAATGATGTAATCATATTACCATATTATAACTTGTTGAAACCTATATATACATGTTTTACATTTATTTAGAATGTTATATCTAAATTAGCATGTTACAACTAAAATATACATATATTAGATTTAATTAGTATGTTATAATCAAATAACTTTTTCGAAACTCAAATATACATGTTTTACGTTTATTTAACACATTATAACTAAATTAGCATGTTATAACTTATCTAAGCTCAAATATACATGTTTTAGATATATCTAGCATCATATTACCTTTTTATAACAAATCGAAACTCAAATATACATGGTTTACGTTTATTTAACATATTATAAATAAAATAGCAAGTTATAACTTATCTTAGCTCAAATACACATGTTTTAGATTTATTTAGCATGTTATAATCATATTACCATTTTATAACAAATCGAAACTCAAATATACATGTTTTACATTAATTTAGCATGTTATAATCATATTACCGTTTTATAACAAATATACATGTTTTACGTTTATTTAACACATTATAACTAAATTAGCATGTTATAACTTATCTAAGCTCAAATATACATGTTTTAGATATATCTAGCATCATATTACCTTTTTATAACAAATCGAAACTCAAATATACATGTTTTAAATTAATTTAGCATGTTATAATCATATTACAGTTTTATAACTAATATACTTGCTTTACGTTTATTTAGCATGTTTTAACTAAATTAGTTAGTTATAACTAAAATATACATATTTTAGATTTCATTAGTATGTTATAATCAAATAACTTTTTCGAAACTCAAACACACATGTTTTACGTTTATTTAACATATTATACCTAAATTAGCATGGTGTAACCTATCTAAGCTCAAATATACATGTTTTATGTTTATTTAGCATGTTATAAACATATTACCTTTTTATAACAAATCGAAACTCAAATATGCATGTATTACATTTATTTAGAATGATTTAATCATATTACCATATTATAACTTGTCGAAACTTATATATACATATTTTACATTTATTTAGAATGTTATATCTGAATTAGCATGTTACAACTAAAATATACATATTTTAGATTAAATTAGTATGTTATAATCAAATAACTTTTTCGAAACTCAAATACACATGTTTTACGTTTATTTAACATATTATTCCTAAAATAGCATGTTGTAACCTATCTGAGCTCAAATATACATGTTTTTAGTTTATTTAGCATGTTAGAATCATATTACCATTTTATAACAAATCGAAACTAAAATATTTTTTGTTTTACGTTTATTTACTACATAACTTAGACAGATATCACTTATCTAAAATCAATTATACATGTTTTACATTAATTTAGCATGTTATAATCATATCACCGTTTTATTACAAATATACATGTTTTACGTTTATTTAGCATGTTTTAACTAAATTAGTTTGTTATAACTAAAATATACATATTTTAGATTTCATTAGTATGTTATAATCAAATAACTTTTTCGAAACACAAATATACATGTTTTACGTTAATATAACATATTATACCTATCTAAACTCAAATATACATGTTTTATGTTTATTTAGCATGTTATAATCATATTACCATTTCATAACAAATCGAAACTCATATATACATTAATTTAGCATGTTATAATCATATTACCCTTTTATAACAAATCGAAACTCAAATAAACATGTTTTACGTTTATTTAGCATATTATAAATAAATTAGCATGTTAAAACCTATCCAAGCTCAAATATACATGTTTTATATTTATTTTGCATGTTATAATCATATTACCATTTCATAACAAATCGAAACTCAAATATACATGTTTTACATTTATATAGCATGTTATAATCATATTACCATTTTATAACAAATAAAACTCAAATATACATGTTTTTTTGTTATAACTTATCTAAGCTCAAGTATACATGTTTTATATTTAGTTATCATGTTCTAACGATTCTAGCATGTTATAACTTAACTTAATTCAAATATACATGTTTTAGATTTATTTTGAATGATTTAATCAAATTTCCATGTTATAACTTATCTACACTAAAATTTACATATTTTACATTAATTTATCATGTTATAATCATATTACCATTTTATAACAAATCGAAACTCAAATATACACGGTTTACGTTTATTTAGCATGTTTTAACTAAATTGCCATGTTATAACAAAAATATACATATACTAAATTTATTTAGTATGTTATAATCAAATAACTTTTTCGAAACTCAAATATACATGCTTTACGTTTATTTAACATATTATACCTAAATTAGCATGTTGTAACCTATCTAAGCTCAAATATACATGTTTTATGTTTATTTAGCATGTTATAAACTTATTATCTTTTTATAACAAATCGAAACTCAAATATACATGTATTACATTTATTTAGAATGATTAAATCATATTACCATATTATAACTTGTTGAAACCTATATATACATGTTTTACATTTATTTAGAATGTTATATCTAAATTAGCATGTTACAACTAAAATATACATATTTTAGATTTAATTAGTATGTTATAATCAAATAACTTTTTCGAAACTCAAATATACATGTTTTACGTTTATTTAACATATTATAAATAAAATAGCAAGTTATAACTTATCTTAGCTCAAATACACATGTTTTAGATTTATTTAGCATGTTATAATCATATTACCATTTTATAACAAATCGAAACTCAAATATACATGTTTTACATTAATTTAGCATGTTATAATCATATTACCCTTTTATAACAAATCGAAACTCAAATAAACATGTTTTACGTTTATTTAGCATGTTTTAACTAAATTAGCATGTTATAACTAAAATATACATATTTTAACTAGATTAGAATGTTCTAACTTATCTAAGCTCAAATATACATGTTTTAGATATATCTAGCATCAGATTACCTTTTTATAACAAATCGAAACTCAAATATACATGTTTTACGTTTATTTAGCATGTTTTAACTAAATTGCCATGTTATAACAAAAATATACTTATACTAAATTTATTTAGTATGATATAATCAAATAACTTTTTCGAAACTCAAATATACATGTTTTACGTTTATTTAACATAGTATACCTAAATTAGCATGTTGTAACCTATCTAAGCACAAATATACATGTTTTAGATTTATTTAGCATGTTATAATCATATTACCATTTTATAACAAATCGAAACTCAAATATACATGTTTTACATTAATTTAGCATGTTATAATCATATTACCCTTTTATAACAAATCGAAACTCAAATAAACATGTTTTACGTTTATTTAGCATGTTTTAACTAAATTAGCATGTTATAACTAAAATATACATATTTTAACTAGATTAGAATGTTCTAACTTATCTAAGCTCAAATATACATGTTTTAGATATATCTAGCATCAGATTACCTTTTTATAACAAATCGCAACTCAAATATACATGTTTTACGTTTATTTAGCATGTTTTAACTAAATTGCCATGTTATAACAAAAATATACATATACTAAATTTATTTAGTATGATATAATCAAATAACTTTTTCGAAACTCAAATATACATGTTTTACGTTTATTTAACATAGTATACCTAAATTAGCATGTTGTAACCTATCTAAGCACAAATATACATGTTTTATGTCTATTTAGCATGTTATAAACTTATTATCTTTTTATAACAAATCGAAACTCAAATATACATGTATTACATTTATTTAGAATGATGTAATCATATTACCATATTATAACTTGTTGAAACCTATATATACATGTTTTACATTTATTTAGAATGTTATATCTAAATTAGCATGTTACAACTAAAATATACATATATTAGATTTAATTAGTATGTTATAATCAAATAACTTTTTTGAAACTCAAATATACATGTTTTACGTTTATTTAACACATTATAACTAAATTAGCATGTTATAACTTATCTAAGCTCAAATATACATGTTTTAGATATATCTAGCATCATATTACCTTTTTATAACAAATCGAAACTCAAATATACATGGTTTACGTTTATTTAACATATTATAAATAAAATAGCAAGTTATAACTTATCTTAGCTCAAATACACATGTTTTAGATTTATTTAGCATGTTATAATCATATTACCATTTTATAACAAATCGAAACTCAAATATACATGTTTTACATTAATTTAGCATGTTATAATCATATTACCGTTTTATAACAAATATACATGTTTTACGTTTATTTAACACATTATAACTAAATTAGCATGTTATAACTTATCTAAGCTCAAATATACATGTTTTAGATATATCTAGCATCATATTACCTTTTTATAACAAATCGAAACTCAAATATACATGTTTTAAATTAATTTAGCATGTTATAATCATATTACAGTTTTATAACTAATATACTTGCTTTACGTTTATTTAGCATGTTTTAACTAAATTAGTTAGTTATAACTAAAATATACATATTTTAGATTTCATTAGTATGTTATAATCAAATAACTTTTTCGAAACTCAAACACACATGTTTTACGTTTATTTAACATATTATACCTAAATTAGCATGGTGTAACCTATCTAAGCTCAAATATACATGTTTTATGTTTATTTAGCATGTTATAAACATATTACCTTTTTATAACAAATCGAAACTCAAATATGCATGTATTACATTTATTTAGAATGATTTAATCATATTACCATATTATAACTTGTCGAAACTTATATATACATATTTTACATTTATTTAGAATGTTATATCTGAATTAGCATGTTACAACTAAAATATACATATTTTAGATTAAATTAGTATGTTATAATCAAATAACTTTTTCGAAACTCAAATACACATGGTTTACGTTTATTTAACATATTATTCCTAAAATAGCATGTTGTAACCTATCTGAGCTCAAATATACATGTTTTTAGTTTATTTAGCATGTTAGAATCATATTACCATTTTATAACAAATCGAAACTAAAATATTTTTTGTTTTACGTTTATTTACTACATAACTTAGACAGATATCACTTATCTAAAATCAATTATACATGTTTTACATTAATTTAGCATGTTATAATCATATCACCGTTTTATTACAAATATACATGTTTTACGTTTATTTAGCATGTTTTAACTAAATTAGTTTGTTATAACTAAAATATACATATTTTAGATTTCATTAGTATGTTATAATCAAATAACTTTTTCGAAACACAAATATACATGTTTTACGTTAATATAACATATTATACCTATCTAAACTCAAATATACATGTTTTATGTTTATTTAGCATGTTATAATCATATTACCATTTCATAACAAATCGAAACTCATATATACATTAATTTAGCATGTTATAATCATATTACCCTTTTATAACAAATCGAAACTCAAATAAACATGTTTTACGTTTATTTAGCATATTATAAATAAATTAGCATGTTAAAACCTATCCAAGCTCAAATATACATGTTTTATGTTTATTTTGCATGTTATAATCATATTACCATTTCATAACAAATCGAAACTCAAATATACATGTTTTACATTTATATAGCATGTTATAATCATATTACCATTTTATAACAAATAAAACTCAAATATAAATGTTTTTTTGTTATAACTTATCTAAGCTCAAGTATACATGTTTTATATTTAGTTATCATGTTCTAACGATTCTAGCATGTTATAACTTAACTTAATTCAAATATACATGTTTTAGATTTATTTTGAATGATTTAATCAAATTTCCATGTTATAACTTATCTACACTCAAATTTACATATTTTACATTAATTTATCATGTTATAATCATATTACCATTTTATAACAAATCGAAACTCAAATATACACGGTTTACGTTTATTTAGCATGTTTTAACTAAATTGCCATGTTATAACAAAAATATACATATACTAAATTTATTTAGTATGTTATAATCAAATAACTTTTTCGAAACTCAAATATACATGTTTTACGTTTATTTAACATATTATACCTAAATTAGCATGTTGTAACCTATCTAAGCTCAAATATACATGTTTTATGTTTATTTAGCATGTTATAAACTTATTATCTTTTTATAACAAATCGAAACTCAAATATACATGTATTACATTTATTTAGAATGATTAAATCATATTACCATATTATAACTTGTTGAAACCTATATATACATGTTTTACATTTATTTAGAATGTTATATCTAAATTAGCATGTTACAACTAAAATATACATATTTTAGATTTAATTAGTATGTTATAATCAAATAACTTTTTCGAAACTCAAATATACATGTTTTACGTTTATTTAACATATTATAAATAAAATAGCAAGTTATAACTTATCTTAGCTCAAATACACATGTTTTAGATTTATTTAGCATGTTATAATCATATTACCATTTTATAACAAATCGAAACTCAAATATACATGTTTTACATTAATTTAGCATGTTATAATCATATTACCCTTTTATAACAAATCGAAACTCAAATAAACATGTTTTACGTTTATTTAGCATGTTTTAACTAAATTAGCATGTTATAACTAAAATATACATATTTTAACTAGATTAGAATGTTCTAACTTATCTAAGCTCAAATATACATGTTTTAGATATATCTAGCATCAGATTACCTTTTTATAACAAATCGAAACTCAAATACACATGTTTTACGTTTATTTAGCATGTTTTAACTAAATTGCCATGTTATAACAAAAATATACTTATACTAAATTTATTTAGTATGATATAATCAAATAACTTTTTCGAAACTCAAATATACATGTTTTACGTTTATTTAACATAGTATACCTAAATTAGCATGTTGTAACCTATCTAAGCACAAATATACATGTTTTAGATTTATTTAGCATGTTATAATAATCATATTACCATTTTATAACAAATCGAAACTCAAATATACATGTTTTACATTAATTTAGCATGTTATAATCATATTACCCTTTTATAACAAATCGAAACTCAAATAAACATGTTTTACGTTTATTTAGCATGTTTTAACTAAATTAGCATGTTATAACTAAAATATACATATTTTAACTAGATTAGAATGTTCTAACTTATCTAAGCTCAAATATACATGTTTTAGATATATCTAGCATCAGATTACCTTTTTATAACAAATCGAAACTCAAATATACATGTTTTACGTTTATTTAGCATGTTTTAACTAAATTGCCATGTTATAACAAAAATATACATATACTAAATTTATTTAGTATGATATAATCAAATAACTTTTTCGAAACTCAAATATACATGTTTTACGTTTATTTAACATAGTATACCTAAATTAGCATGTTGTAACCTATCTAAGCACAAATATAGCATGTTATAAACATATTATCTTTTCATAACAAATCGAAACTCAAATATACATGTATTACATTTATTTAGAATGATTTAATCATATTACCATATTATAACTTGTTGAAACCTATATATACACGTTTTACATTTATTTAGAATGTTATATCTAAATTAGCATGTAACAACTAAAATATACATATTTTAGATTTAATTAGTATGTTATAATCAAATAACTTTTTCGAAACTCAAATATACATGTTTTACGTTTATTTAACACATTATAACTAAATTAGCATGTTATAACTTATCAAAGCTCAAATATACATGTTTTAGATATATCTAGCATCATATTACCTTTTTATAACAAATCGAAACTCAAGTATACATGTTTTACGTTTATTTAACATATTATAAATAAAATAGCAAGTTTTAACTTATCTTAGCTCAAATACACATGTTTTAGATTTATTTAGCATGTTATAATCATATTGCCATTTTATAACAAATAAAACTCAAATAGACATGTTTTTTTGTTATAACTTATCTAAGCTCAAGTATACATGTTTTATATTTAGTTATCATGTTCTAACGATTCTAGCATGTTATAACTTAACTTAATTCAAATATACATGTTTTAGATTTATTTTGAATGATTTAATCAAATTTCCATGTTATAACTTATCTACACTCAAATTTACATATTTTACATTAATTTATCATGTTATAATCATATTACCATTTTATAACAAATCGAAACTCAAATATACATGTTTTACGTTTATTTAGCATGTTTTACCTAAATTGCCATGTTATAACAAAAATATACATATACTAAATTTATTTAGTATGTTATAATCAAATAACTTTTTCGAAACTCAAATATACATGTTTTACGTTTATTTAACATATTATACCTAAATTTGCATGTTGTAACCTATCTAAGCTCAAATATACATGTTTTATGTTTATTTAGCATGTTATAAACTTATTATCTTTTTATAACAAATCGAAACTCAAATGTATTACATTTATTTAGAATGATTTAATCATATTACCATATTATAACTTGTTGAAACCTATATATACATGTTTTACATTTATTTAAAATGTTATATCTAAATTAGCATGTTACAACTAAAATATACATATTTTAGATTTAATTAGTATGTTATAATCAAATAACTTTTTCGAAACTCAAATATACATGTCTTACGTTTATTTAACATATTATAAATAAAATAGCAAGTTATAACTTATCTTAGCTCAAATACACATGTTTTAGATTTATTTAGCATGTTATAATCATATTACCATTTTATAACAAATCGAAACTCAAATATACATGTTTTACGTTTATTTAGCATGTTTTAACTAAATTAGTTTGTTATAGTATGTTATAATCAAATAACTTTTTCGAAACTCAAATATACATGTTTTACGTATATTTAACATATTATACCTAAATTAGCATGTTGTAACCTATCTAAGCTCATATATACATGTGTTATGTTTATTAAGATTGTTATAAGCATATTACCATTTTATAACAAATCGAAACTCAAATATTTTCTGTTTTACGTGTATTTACCATATTATAACCAACTTCGCATGTTATTGCTTATCTAAGATCAAATATACATGTTTTACATTTATTTAGCATGTTATAATCACATTACCGTTTTATAATAAACATACATGTTTTACGTTTATTTACCATATTATAACTAACTTAGCATATTATCACTTTTGTAAGCTCAAATATTCATGTTTTAGATTTATTTAGAATGATTTAATCAAATTACCATATTGTAGCTTATCTACACTCAAATTCACATGTTTTAAATTTATTTAGCATGTTATAATCATATTACCATTTTATAACAAATCGAAACTCAAATATACATATTTTACATTAATTTAATAATTAATTTGTTTTATTACCGTTTTATAACAAATATACATGTTTTACGTTTATTTAGAATGTTATATCTAAATTAGCATTTTACAACTAAAATATACATATATTAGATTTATTTAGTATGTTATAATCAAATAACTTTTTCGAAACTCAAATATACATGTATTACATTTATTTAGAATGATTTAATCATATTACCATATTATAACTTGTTGAAACCTATATATACACGTTTTACATTTATTTAGAATGTTATATCTAAATTAGCATGTAACAACTAAAATATACATATTTTAGATTTAATTAGTATGTTCTAATCAAATAACTTTTTCGAAACTCAAATATACATGTTTTACGTTTATTTAACACATTATAACTAAATTAGCATGTTATAACTTATCAAAGCTCAAATATACATGTTTTAGATATATCTAGCATCATATTACCTTTTTATAACAAATCGAAACTCAAATATACATGTTTTACGTTTATTTAACATATTATAAATAAAATAGCAAGTTATAACTTATCTTAGCTCAAATACACATGTTTTAGATTTATTTAGCATGTTATAATCATATTACCATTTAATAACAAATCGAAACTCAAATATACATGTTTTACATTAATTTAGCATGTTATAATCATATTACCGTTTTATAACAAATATACATGTTTTACGTTTATTTAACACATTATAACTAAATTAGCATGTTATAACTTATCTAAGCTCAAATATACATGTTTTACGTTTATTTAGCATCATATTACCTTTTTATAACAAATCGAAACTCAAATATACATGTTTTACATTAATTTAGCATGTTATAATCATATTACCGTTTTATAACAAATACACATGTTTTACGTTTATTTAACATATTATACCTAAATTAGCATGGTGTAACCTATCTAAGCTCAAATATATATTTTTTATGTTTATTTAGCATGTTATAAACATATTACCTTTTTATAACAAATCGAAACTCAAATATGCATGTATTACATTTATTTAGAATGATTTAATCATATTACCATATTATAACTTGTCGAAACTTATATATAAATATTTTACATTTATTTAGAATGTTATATCTAAATTAGCATGTTACAACTTAAATATACATATTTTAGATTTAATTAGTATGTTATAATCAAATAACTTTTTCGAAACTCAAATATACATGTTTTACGTTTATTTAACACATTATAACTAAATTAGCATGTTATAACTTATCAAAGCTCAAATATACATGTTTTAGATATATCTAGCATCATATTACCTTTTTATAACAAATCGAAACTCAAATATACATGTTTTACGTTTATTTAGCATGTTTTAACTAAATTGCCATGTTATAACAAAAATATACATATACTAAATTTATTTAGTATGATATAATCAAATAACTTTTTCGAAACTCAAATATACATGTTTTACGTTTATTTAACATAGTATACCTAAATTATCATGTTGTAACCTATCTAAGCACAAATATAGCATGTTATAAACATATTATCTTTTCATAACAAATCGAAACTCAAATATACATATATTACATTTATTTAGAATGATTTAATCATATTACCATATTATAACTTGTTGAAACCTATATATACACGTTTTACATTTATTTAGAATGTTATATCTAAATTAGCATGTAACAACTAAAATATACATATTTTAGATTTAATTAGTATGTTATAATCAAATAACTTTTTCGAAACTCAAATATACATGTTTTACGTTTATTTAACACATTATAACTAAATTAGCATGTTATAACTTATCAAAGCTCAAATATACATGTTTTAGATATATCTAGCATCATATTACCTTTTTATAACAAATCGAAACTCAAGTATACATGTTTTACGTTTATTTAACATATTATAAATAAAATAGCAAGTTATAACTTATCTTAGCTCAAATACACATGTTTTAGATTTATTTAGCATGTTATAATCATATTGCCATTTTATAACAAATAAAACTCAAATAGACATGTTTTTTTGTTATAACTTATCTAAGCTCAAGTATACATGTTTTATATTTAGTTATCATGTTCTAACGATTCTAGCATGTTATAACTTAACTTAATTCAAATATACATGTTTTAGATTTATTTTGAATGATTTAATCAAATTTCCATGTTATAACTTATCTACACTCAAATTTACATATTTTACATTAATTTATCATGTTATAATCATATTACCATTTTATAACAAATCGAAACTCAAATATACATGTTTTACGTTTATTTAGCATGTTTTACCTAAATTGCCATGTTATAACAAAAATATACATATACTAAATTTATTTAGTATGTTATAATCAAATAACTTTTTCGAAACTCAAATACACATGTTTTACGTTTATTTAACATATTATACCTAAATTTGCATGTTGTAACCTATCTAAGCTCAAATATACATGTTTTATGTTTATTTAGCATGTTATAAACTTATTATCTTTTTATAACAAATCGAAACTCAAATGTATTACATTTATTTAGAATGATTTAATCATATTACCATATTATAACTTGTTGAAACCTATATATACATGTTTTACATTTATTTAAAATGTTATATCTAAATTAGCATGTTACAACTAAAATATACATATTTTAGATTTAATTAGTATGTTATAATCAAATAACTTTTTCGAAACTCAAATATACATGTCTTACGTTTATTTAACATATTATAAATAAAATAGCAAGTTATAACTTATCTTAGCTCAAATACACATGTTTTAGATTTATTTAGCATGTTATAATCATATTACCATTTTATAACAAATCGAAACTCAAATATACATGTTTTACGTTTATTTAGCATGTTTTAACTAAATTAGTTTGTTATAGTATGTTATAATCAAATAACTTTTTCGAAACTCAAATATACATGTTTTACGTATATTTAACATATTATACCTAAATTAGCATGTTGTAACCTATCTAAGCTCATATATACATGTGTTATGTTTATTAAGATTGTTATAAGCATATTACCATTTTATAACAAATCGAAACTCAAATATTTTCTGTTTTACGTGTATTTACCATATTATAACCAACTTCGCATGTTATTGCTTATCTAAGATCAAATATACATGTTTTACATTTATTTAGCATGTTATAATCACATTACCGTTTTATAATAAACATACATGTTTTACGTTTATTTACCATATTATAACTAACTTAGCATATTATCACTTTTGTAAGCTCAAATATTCATGTTTTAGATTTATTTAGAATGATTTAATCAAATTACCATATTGTAACTTATCTACACTCAAATTCACATGTTTTAAATTTATTTAGCATGTTATAATCATATTACCATTTTATAACAAATCGAAACTCAAATATACATATTTTACATTAATTTAATAATTAATTTGTTTTATTACCGTTTTATAACAAATATACATGTTTTACGTTTATTTAGAATGTTATATCTAAATTAGCATTTTACAACTAAAATATACATATATTAGATTTATTTAGTATGTTATAATCAAATAACTTTTTCGAAACTCAAATATACATGTATTACATTTATTTAGAATGATTTAATCATATTACCATATTATAACTTGTTGAAACCTATATATACACGTTTTACATTTATTTAGAATGTTATATCTAAATTAGCATGTAACAACTAAAATATACATATTTTAGATTTAATTAGTATGTTCTAATCAAATAACTTTTTCGAAACTCAAATATACATGTTTTACGTTTATTTAACACATTATAACTAAATTAGCATGTTATAACTTATCAAAGCTCAAATATACATGTTTTAGATATATCTAGCATCATATTACCTTTTTATAACAAATCGAAACTCAAATATACATGTTTTACGTTTATTTAACATATTATAAATAAAATAGCAAGTTATAACTTATCTTAGCTCAAATACACATGTTTTAGATTTATTTAGCATGTTATAATCATATTACCATTTTATAACAAATCGAAACTCAAATATACATGTTTTACATTAATTTAGCATGTTATAATCATATTACCGTTTTATAACTAATATACATGTTTTACGTTTATTTAGTATGTTTTAACTAAATTAGTTAGTTATAACTAAAATATACATATTTTAGATTTAATTAGTATGTTATAATCAAATAACTTTTTCGAAACTCAAATACACATGTTTTACGTTTATTTAACATATTATACTTAAATTAGCACGGTGTAACCTATCTAAGCTCAAATATATATTTTTTATGTTTATTTAGCATGTTATAAACATATTACCTTTTTATAACAAATCGAAACTCAAATATGCATGTATTACATTTATTTAGAATGATTTAATCATATTACCATATTATAACTTGTCGAAACTTATATATAAATATTTTACATTTATTTAGAATGTTATATCTAAATTAGCATGTTACAACTAAAATATACATATTTTAGATTTAATTAGTATGTTATAATCAAATAACTTTTTCGAAACTCAAATATACATGTTTTACGTTTATTTAACACATTATAACTAAATTAGCATGTTATAACTTATCAAAGCTCAAATATACATGTTTTAGATATATCTAGCATCATATTACCTTTTTATAACAAATCGAAACTCAAATATACATGTTTTACGTTTATTTAGCATGTTTTAACTAAATTGCCATGTTATAACAAAAATATACATATACTAAATTTATTTAGTATGATATAATCAAATAACTTTTTCGAAACTCAAATATACATGTTTTACGTTTATTTAACATAGTATACCTAAATTAGCATGTTGTAACCTATCTAAGCACAAATATAGCATGTTATAAACATATTATCTTTTCATAACAAATCGAAACTCAAATATACATGTATTACATTTATTTAGAATGATTTAATCATATTACCATATTATAACTTGTTGAAACCTATATATACACGTTTTACATTTATTTAGAATGTTATATCTAAATTAGCATGTAACAACTAAAATATACATATTTTAGATTTAATTAGTATGTTATAATCAAATAACTTTTTCGAAACTCAAATATACATGTTTTACGTTTATTTAACACATTATAACTAAATTAGCATGTTATAACTTATCAAAGCTCAAATATACATGTTTTAGATATATCTAGCATCATATTACCTTTTTATAACAAATCGAAACTCAAGTATACATGTTTTACGTTTATTTACCATATTATAAATAAAATAGCAAGTTATAACTTATCTTAGCTCAAATACACATGTTTTAGATTTATTTAGCATGTTATAATCATATTACCATTTTATAACAAATCGAAACTCAAATATACATGTTTTACGTTTATTTAGCATGTTTTAACTAAATTAGTTTGTTATAGTATGTTATAATCAAATAACTTTTTCGAAACTCAAATATACATGTTTTACGTATATTTAACATATTATACCTAAATTAGCATGTTGTAACCTATCTAAGCTCATATATACATGTGTTATGTTTATTAAGATTGTTATAAGTATATTACCATTTTATAACAAATCGAAACTCAAATATTTTCTGTTTTACGTGTATTTACCATATTATAACCAACTTCGCATGTTATTGCTTATCTAAGATCAAATATACATGTTTTACATTTATTTAGCATGTTATAATCACATTACCGTTTTATAATAAACATACATGTTTTACGTTTATTTACCATATTATAACTAACTTAGCATATTATCACTTTTGTAAGCTCAAATATTCATGTTTTAGATTTATTTAGAATGATTTAATCAAATTACCATATTGTAACTTATCTACACTCAAATTCACATGTTTTAAATTTATTTAGCATGTTATAATCATATTACCATTTTATAACAAATCGAAACTCAAATATACATATTTTACATTAATTTAATAATTACTTTGTTTTATTACCGTTTTATAACAAATATACATGTTTTACGTTTATTTAGAATGTTATATCTAAATTAGCATTTTACAACTAAAATATACATATATTAGATTTATTTAGTATGTTATAATCAAATAACTTTTTCGAAACTCAAATATACATGTATTACATTTATTTAGAATGATTTAATCATATTACCATATTATAACTTGTTGAAACCTATATATACACGTTTTACATTTATTTAGAATGTTATATCTAAATTAGCATGTAACAACTAAAATATACATATTTTAGATTTAATTAGTATGTTCTAATCAAATAACTTTTTCGAAACTCAAATATACATGTTTTACGTTTATTTAACACATTATAACTAAATTAGCATGTTATAACTTATCAAAGCTCAAATATACATGTTTTAGATATATCTAGCATCATATTACCTTTTTATAACAAATCGAAACTCAAATATACATGTTTTACGTTTATTTAACATATTATAAATAAAATAGCAAGTTATAACTTATCTTAGCTCAAATACACATGTTTTAGATTTATTTAGCATGTTATAATCATATTATCATTTTATAACAAATCGAAACTCAAATATACATGTTTTACATTAATTTAGCATGTTATAATCATATTACCGTTTTATAACAAATATACATGTTTTACGTTTATTTAACACATTATAACTAAATTAGCATGTTATAACTTATCTAAGCTCAAATATACATGTTTTACGTTTATTTAGCATCATATTACCTTTTTATAACAAATCGAAACTCAAATATACATGTTTTACATTAATTTAGCATGTTATAATCATATTACTGTTTTATAACTAATATACATGTTTTACGTTTATTTAGTATGTTTTAACTAAATTAGTTAGTTATAACTAAAATATACATATTTTAGATTTAATTAGTATGTTATAATCAAATAACTTTTTCGAAACTCAAATACACATGTTTTACGTTTATTTAACATATTATACCTAAATTAGCATGGTGTAACCTATCTAAGCTCAAATATATATTTTTTATGTTTATTTAGCATGTTATAAACATATTACCTTTTTATAACAAATCGAAACTCAAATATGCATGTATTACATTTATTTAGAATGATTTAATCATATTACCATATTATAACTTGTCGAAACTTATATATAAATATTTTACATTTATTTAGAATGTTATATCTAAATTAGCATGTTACAACTAAAATATACATATTTTAGATTTAATTAGTATGTTATAATCAAATAACTTTTTCGAAACTCAAATATACATGTTTTACGTTTATTTAACATAGTATACCTAAATTAGCATGTTGTAACCTATCTAAGCACAAATATAGCATGTTATAAACATATTATCTTTTCATAACAAATCGAAACTCAAATATACATGTATTACATTTATTTAGAATGATTTAATCATATTACCATATTATAACTTGTTGAAACCTATATATACACGTTTTACATTTATTTAGAATGTTATATCTAAATTAGCATGTAACAACTAAAATATACATATTTTAGATTTAATTAGTATGTTATAATCAAATAACTTTTTCGAAACTCAAATATACATGTTTTACGTTTATTTAACACATTATAACTAAATTAGCATGTTATAACTTATCAAAGCTCAAATATACATGTTTTAGATATATCTAGCATCATATTACCTTTTTATAACAAATCGAAACTCAAGTATACATGTTTTACGTTTATTTACCATATTATAAATAAAATAGCAAGTTATAACTTATCATAGCTCAAATACACATGTTTTAGATTTATTTAGCATGTTATAATCATATTGCCATTTTATAACAAATAAAACTCAAATAGACATGTTTTTTTGTTATAACTTATCTAAGCTCAAGTATACATGTTTTATATTTAGTTATCATGTTCTAACGATTCTAGCATGTTATAACTTAACTTAATTCAAATATACATGTTTTAGATTTATTTTGAATGATTTAATCAAATTTCCATGTTATAACTTATCTACACTCAAATTTACATATTTTACATTAATTTATCATGTTATAATCATATTACCATTTTATAACAAATCGAAACTCAAATATACATGTTTTACGTTTATTTAGCATGTTTTACCTAAATTGCCATGTTATAACAAAAATATACATATACTAAATTTATTTAGTATGTTATAATCAAATAACTTTTTCGAAACTCAAATATACATGTTTTACGTTTATTTAACATATTATACCTAAATTTGCATGTTGTAACCTATCTAAGCTCAAATATACATGTTTTATGTTTATTTAGCATGTTATAAACTTATTATCTTTTTATAACAAATCGAAACTCAAATGTATTACATTTATTTAGAATGATTTAATCATATTACCATATTATAACTTGTTGAAACCTATATATACATGTTTTACATTTATTTAAAATGTTATATCTAAATTAGCATGTTACAACTAAAATATACATATTTTAGATTTAATTAGTATGTTATAATCAAATAACTTTTTCGAAACTCAAATATACATGTCTTACGTTTATTTAACATATTATAAATAAAATAGCAAGTTATAACTTATCTTAGCTCAAATACACATGTTTTAGATTTATTTAGCATGTTATAATCATATTACCATTTTATAACAAATCGAAACTCAAATATACATGTTTTACGTTTATTTAGCATGTTTTAACTAAATTAGTTTGTTATAGTATGTTATAATCAAATAACTTTTTCGAAACTCAAATATACATGTTTTACGTATATTTAACATATTATACCTAAATTAGCATGTTGTAACCTATCTAAGCTCATATATACATGTGTTATGTTTATTAAGATTGTTATAAGCATATTACCATTTTATAACAAATCGAAACTCAAATATTTTCTGTTTTACGTGTATTTACCATATTATAACCAACTTCGCATGTTATTGCTTATCTAAGATCAAATATACATGTTTTACATTTATTTAGCATGTTATAATCACATTACCGTTTTATAATAAACATACATGTTTTACGTTTATTTACCATATTATAACTAACTTAGCATATTATCACTTTTGTAAGCTCAAATATTCATGTTTTAGATTTATTTAGAATGATTTAATCAAATTACCATATTGTAACTTATCTACACTCAAATTCACATGTTTTAAATTTATTTAGCATGTTATAATCATATTACCATTTTATAACAAATCGAAACTCAAATATACATATTTTACATTAATTTAATAATTAATTTGTTTTATTACCGTTTTATAACAAATATACATGTTTTACGTTTATTTAGAATGTTATATCTAAATTAGCATGTTACAACTAAAATATACATATATTAGCTTTATTTAGTATGTTATAATCAAATAACTTTTTCGAAACTCAAATATACATGTATTACATTTATTTAGAATGATTTAATCATATTACCATATTATAACTTGTTGAAACCTATATATACACGTTTTACATTTATTTAGAATGTTATATCTAAATTAGCATGTAACAACTAAAATATACATATTTTAGATTTAATTAGTATGTTCTAATCAAATAACTTTTTCGAAACTCAAATATACATGTTTTACGTTTATTTAACACATTATAACTAAATTAGCATGTTATAACTTATCAAAGCTCAAATATACATGTTTTAGATATATCTAGCATCATATTACCTTTTTATAACAAATCGAAACTCAAATATACATGTTTTACGTTTATTTAACATATTATAAATAAAATAGCAAGTTATAACTTATCTTAGCTCAAATACACATGTTTTAGATTTATTTAGCATGTTATAATCATATTACCATTTTATAACAAATCGAAACTCAAATATACATGTTTTACATTAATTTAGCATGTTATAATCATATTACCGTTTTATAACAAATATACATGTTTTACGTTTATTTAACACATTATAACTAAATTAGCATGTTATAACTTATCTAAGCTCAAATATACATGTTTTACGTTTATTTAGCATCATATTACCTTTTTATAACAAATCGAAACTCAAATATACATGTTTTACATTAATTTAGCATGTTATAATCATATTACCGTTTTATAACTAATATACATGTTTTACGTTTATTTAGTATGTTTTAACTAAATTAGTTAGTTATAACTAAAATATACATATTTTAGATTTAATAAGTATGTTATAATCAAATAACTTTTTCGAAACTCAAATACACATGTTTTACGTTTATTTAACATATTATACCTAAATTAGCATGGTGTAACCTATCTAAGCTCAAATATATATTTTTTATGTTTATTTAGCATGTTATAAACATATTACCTTTTTATAACAAATCGAAACTCAAATATGCATGTATTACATTTATTTAGAATGATTTAATCATATTACCATATTATAACTTGTCGAAACTTATATATAAATATTTTACATTTATTTAGAATGTTATATCTAAATTAGCATGTTACAACTAAAATATACATTTTTTAGATTTAATTAGTATGTTATAATCAAATAACTTTTTCGAAACTCAAATACACATGTTTTACGTTTATTTAACATATTATTCCTAAAATAGCATGTTGTAACCTATCTGGGCTCAAATATACATGTTTTATGTTTATTTTGCATGTTATAATCATATTACCATTTTATAACAAATCGAAACTAAAATATTTTTTGTTTTACGTGTATTTACTACATAACTTAGACAGATATCGCTTATCTAAAATCAATTATACATGTTTTACATTAATTTAGCATGTTATAATCATATCACCGTTTTATTACAAATATACATGTTTTACGTTTATTTAGCATGTTTTAACTAAATTAGTTTGTTATAACTAAAATATACATATTTTAAATTTCATTAGTATGTTATAATCAAATAACTTTTTCGAAACTCAAATACACATGTTTTACGTTTATTTAACATATTATACCTAAAATAGCATGTTGTAACCTATCTGGGCTCAAATATACATGTTTTATGTTTATTTTGCATGTTATAATCATATTACCATTTTATAACAAATCGAAACTCAAATATACATGTTTTATGTTTATTTAGCATGTGATAATCATATTACCATTTCATAACAAATCGAAACTCAAATAAACATGTTTTACGTTTATTTAGCATGTTTTAACTAAATTAGTTAGTTATAACTAAAATATACATATTTTAGATTTCATTAGTATGTTATAATCAAATAACTTTTTCGAAACACAAATATACATGTTTTACGTTAATATAACATATTATACCTATCTAAACTCAAATATACATGTTTTATGTTTATTTAGCATGTTATAATCATATTACCATTTCATAACAAATCGAAACTCAAATATACATGTTTTACATTAATATAGCGTGTTATAATCATATTACCCTTTTATAACAAATCGAAACACAAATAAACATGTTTTACGTTTATTTAGCATGTTTTAACTAAATTAGCATGTTATAACTAAAATATACATATTTTAACTAAATTAGAATGTTCTAACTTATCTAAGCTCAAATATACATGTTTTAGATATATCTAGCATCATATTACCATTTTATAACAAATCGAAACTCAAATATACATGTTTTACGTTTATTTAGCATATTATAAATAAATTAGCATGTTAAAACCTATCCAAGCTCAAATATACATGTTTTATGTTTATTTTGCATGTTATAATCATATTACCATTTCATAACAAATCGAAACTCAAATATACATGTTTTACATTTATATAGCATGTTATAATCATATTACCATTTTATAACAAATAAAACTCAAATATACATGTTTTTTTGTTATAACTTATCTAAGCTCAAGTATACATGTTTTATATTTAGTTATCATGTTCTAACGATTCTAGCATGTTATAACTTAACTTAATTCAAATATACATGTTTTAGATTTATTTAGAATGATGTAATCAAATTACCATTTTATAACTTATGTACACTCAAATTTACATATTTTACATTAATTTATCATGTTATAATCATATTACCATTTTATAACAAATATACATGTTTTACGTTTATTTAGCATGTTTTAACTAAATTGCCATGTTATAACAAAAATATACATATACTAAATTTATTTAGTATGTTATAATCAAATAACTTTTTCGAAACTCAAATATACATGTTTTACGTTTATTTAACATATTATACCTAAATTAGCATGTTGTAACCTATCTAAGCTCAAATATACATGTTTTATGTTTATTTAGCATGTTATAAACTTATTATCTTTTTATAACAAATCCAAACTCAAATATACATGTATTACATTTATTTAGAATGATTTAATCATATTACCATATTATAACTTGTTGAAACCTATATATACATGTTTTACATTTATTTAGAATGTTATATCTAAATTAGCATGTTACAACTAAAATATACATATATTAGATTTAATTAGTATGTTATAATCAAATAACTTTTTCGAAACTCAAATATACATGTTTTACGTTTATTTAACACATTATAACTAAATTAGCATGTTATAACTTATCTAAGCTCAAATATACATGTTTTAGATATATCTAGCATCATATTACCTTTTTATAACAAATCGAAACTCAAATATACATGTTTTACGTTTATTTAACATATTATAAATAAAATAGCAAGTTATAACTTATCTTAGCTCAAATACACATGTTTTAGATTTATTTAGCATGTTATAATCATATTACCATTTTATAACAAATCGAAACTCAAATATACATGTTTTACATTAATTTAGCATGTTATAATCATATTACCGTTTTATAACAAATATACATGTTTTACGTTTATTTAGCATGTTTTAACTAAATTAGTTAGTTATAACTAAAATATACATATTTTAGATTTCATTAGTATGTTATAATCAAATAACTTTTTCGAAACTCAAACACACATGTTTTACGATTATTTAACATATTATACCTAAATTTGCATGGTGTAACCTATCTAAGCTCAAATATACATGTTTTATGTTTATTTAGCATGTTATAAACATATTACCTTTTTATAACAAATCGAAACTCAAATATGCATGTATTACATTTATTTAGAATGATTTAATCATATTACCATATTATAACTTGTCGAAACTTATATATACATATTTTACATTTATTTAGAATGTTATATCTAAATTAGCATGTTACAACTAAAATATACATATTTTAGATTTAATTAGTATGTTATAATCAAATAACTTTTTCGAAACTCAAATACACATGTTTTACGTTTATTTAACATATTATTCCTAAAATAGCATGTTGTAACCTATCTGAGCTCAAATATACATGTTTTTAGTTTATTTAGCATGTTAGAATCATATTACCATTTTATAACAAATCGAAACTAAAATATTTTTTGTTTTACGTTTATTTACTACATAACTTAGACAGATATCACTTATCTAAAATCAATTATACATGTTTTACATTAATTTAGCATGTTATAATCATATCACCGTTTTATTACAAATATACATGTTTTACGTTTATTTAGCATGTTTTAACTAAATTAGTTTGTTATAACTAAAATATACATATTTTAGATTTCATTAGTATGTTATAATCAAATAACTTTTTCGAAACACAAATATACATGTTTTACGTTAATATAACATATTATACCTATCTAAACTCAAATATACATGTTTTATGTTTATTTAGCATGTTATAATCATATTACCATTTTATAACAAATCGAAACTCAAATATACATGTTTTACATTAATTTAGCATGTTATAATCATATTACCGTTTTATAACAAATATACATGTTTTACGTTTATTTAGCATGTTTTAACTAAATTAGTTAGTTATAACTAAAATATACATATTTTAGATTTCATTAGTATGTTATAATCAAATAACTTTTTCGAAACTCAAACACACATGTTTTACGATTATTTAACATATTATACCTAAATTTGCATGGTGTAACCTATCTAAGCTCAAATATACATGTTTTATGTTTATTTAGCATGTTATAAACATATTACCTTTTTATAACAAATCGAAACTCAAATATACATGTATTACATTTATTTAGAATGATTTAATCATATTACCATATTATAACTTGTTGAAACCTATATATACACGTTTTACATTTATTTAGAATGTTATATCTAAATTAGCATGTAACAACTAAAATATACATATTTTAGATTTAATTAGTATGTTCTAATCAAATAACTTTTTCGAAACTCAAATATACATGTTTTACGTTTATTTAACACATTATAACTAAATTAGCATGTTATAACTTATCAAAGCTCAAATATACATGTTTTAGATATATCTAGCATCATATTACCTTTTTATAACAAATCGAAACTCAAATATACATGTTTTACGTTTATTTAACATATTATAAATAAAATAGCAAGTTATAACTTATCTTAGCTCAAATACACATGTTTTAGATTTATTTAGCATGTTATAATCATATTACCATTTAATAACAAATCGAAACTCAAATATACATGTTTTACATTAATTTAGCATGTTATAATCATATTACCGTTTTATAACAAATATACATGTTTTACGTTTATTTAACACATTATAACTAAATTAGCATGTTATAACTTATCTAAGCTCAAATATACATGTTTTACGTTTATTTAGCATCATATTACCTTTTTATAACAAATCGAAACTCAAATATACATGTTTTACATTAATTTAGCATGTTATAATCATATTACCGTTTTATAACAAATACACATGTTTTACGTTTATTTAACATATTATACCTAAATTAGCATGGTGTAACCTATCTAAGCTCAAATATATATTTTTTATGTTTATTTAGCATGTTATAAACATATTACCTTTTTATAACAAATCGAAACTCAAATATGCATGTATTACATTTATTTAGAATGATTTAATCATATTACCATATTATAACTTGTCGAAACTTATATATAAATATTTTACATTTATTTAGAATGTTATATCTAAATTAGCATGTTACAACTTAAATATACATATTTTAGATTTAATTAGTATGTTATAATCAAATAACTTTTTCGAAACTCAAATATACATGTTTTACGTTTATTTAACACATTATAACTAAATTAGCATGTTATAACTTATCAAAGCTCAAATATACATGTTTTAGATATATCTAGCATCATATTACCTTTTTATAACAAATCGAAACTCAAATATACATGTTTTACGTTTATTTAGCATGTTTTAACTAAATTGCCATGTTATAACAAAAATATACATATACTAAATTTATTTAGTATGATATAATCAAATAACTTTTTCGAAACTCAAATATACATGTTTTACGTTTATTTAACATAGTATACCTAAATTATCATGTTGTAACCTATCTAAGCACAAATATAGCATGTTATAAACATATTATCTTTTCATAACAAATCGAAACTCAAATATACATATATTACATTTATTTAGAATGATTTAATCATATTACCATATTATAACTTGTTGAAACCTATATATACACGTTTTACATTTATTTAGAATGTTATATCTAAATTAGCATGTAACAACTAAAATATACATATTTTAGATTTAATTAGTATGTTATAATCAAATAACTTTTTCGAAACTCAAATATACATGTTTTACGTTTATTTAACACATTATAACTAAATTAGCATGTTATAACTTATCAAAGCTCAAATATACATGTTTTAGATATATCTAGCATCATATTACCTTTTTATAACAAATCGAAACTCAAGTATACATGTTTTACGTTTATTTAACATATTATAAATAAAATAGCAAGTTATAACTTATCTTAGCTCAAATACACATGTTTTAGATTTATTTAGCATGTTATAATCATATTGCCATTTTATAACAAATAAAACTCAAATAGACATGTTTTTTTGTTATAACTTATCTAAGCTCAAGTATACATGTTTTATATTTAGTTATCATGTTCTAACGATTCTAGCATGTTATAACTTAACTTAATTCAAATATACATGTTTTAGATTTATTTTGAATGATTTAATCAAATTTCCATGTTATAACTTATCTACACTCAAATTTACATATTTTACATTAATTTATCATGTTATAATCATATTACCATTTTATAACAAATCGAAACTCAAATATACATGTCTTACGTTTATTTAACATATTATAAATAAAATAGCAAGTTATAACTTATCTTAGCTCAAATACACATGTTTTAGATTTATTTAGCATGTTATAATCATATTACCATTTTATAACAAATCGAAACTCAAATATACATGTTTTACGTTTATTTAGCATGTTTTAACTAAATTAGTTTGTTATAGTATGTTATAATCAAATAACTTTTTCGAAACTCAAATATACATGTTTTACGTATATTTAACATATTATACCTAAATTAGCATGTTGTAACCTATCTAAGCTCATATATACATGTGTTATGTTTATTAAGATTGTTATAAGCATATTACCATTTTATAACAAATCGAAACTCAAATATTTTCTGTTTTACGTGTATTTACCATATTATAACCAACTTCGCATGTTATTGCTTATCTAAGATCAAATATACATGTTTTACATTTATTTAGCATGTTATAATCACATTACCGTTTTATAATAAACATACATGTTTTACGTTTATTTACCATATTATAACTAACTTAGCATATTATCACTTTTGTAAGCTCAAATATTCATGTTTTAGATTTATTTAGAATGATTTAATCAAATTACCATATTGTAACTTATCTACACTCAAATTCACATGTTTTAAATTTATTTAGCATGTTATAATCATATTACCATTTTATAACAAATCGAAACTCAAATATACATATTTTACATTAATTTAATAATTAATTTGTTTTATTACCGTTTTATAACAAATATACATGTTTTACGTTTATTTAGAATGTTATATCTAAATTAGCATTTTACAACTAAAATATACATATATTAGATTTATTTAGTATGTTATAATCAAATAACTTTTTCGAAACTCAAATATACATGTATTACATTTATTTAGAATGATTTAATCATATTACCATATTATAACTTGTTGAAACCTATATATACACGTTTTACATTTATTTAGAATGTTATATCTAAATTAGCATGTAACAACTAAAATATACATATTTTAGATTTAATTAGTATGTTCTAATCAAATAACTTTTTCGAAACTCAAATATACATGTTTTACGTTTATTTAACACATTATAACTAAATTAGCATGTTATAACTTATCAAAGCTCAAATATACATGTTTTAGATATATCTAGCATCATATTACCTTTTTATAACAAATCGAAACTCAAATATACATGTTTTACGTTTATTTAACATATTATAAATAAAATAGCAAGTTATAACTTATCTTAGCTCAAATACACATGTTTTAGATTTATTTAGCATGTTATAATCATATTACCATTTTATAACAAATCGAAACTCAAATATACATGTTTTACATTAATTTAGCATGTTATAATCATATTACCGTTTTATAACTAATATACATGTTTTACGTTTATTTAGTATGTTTTAACTAAATTAGTTAGTTATAACTAAAATATACATATTTTAGATTTAATTAGTATGTTATAATCAAATAACTTTTTCGAAACTCAAATACACATGTTTTACGTTTATTTAACATATTATACTTAAATTAGCACGGTGTAACCTATCTAAGCTCAAATATATATTTTTTATGTTTATTTAGCATGTTATAAACATATTACCTTTTTATAACAAATCGAAACTCAAATATGCATGTATTACATTTATTTAGAATGATTTAATCATATTACCATATTATAACTTGTCGAAACTTATATATAAATATTTTACATTTATTTAGAATGTTATATCTAAATTAGCATGTTACAACTAAAATATACATATTTTAGATTTAATTAGTATGTTATAATCAAATAACTTTTTCGAAACTCAAATATACATGTTTTACGTTTATTTAACACATTATAACTAAATTAGCATGTTATAACTTATCAAAGCTCAAATATACATGTTTTAGATATATCTAGCATCATATTACCTTTTTATAACAAATCGAAACTCAAATATACATGTTTTACGTTTATTTAGCATGTTTTAACTAAATTGCCATGTTATAACAAAAATATACATATACTAAATTTATTTAGTATGATATAATCAAATAACTTTTTCGAAACTCAAATATACATGTTTTACGTTTATTTAACATAGTATACCTAAATTAGCATGTTGTAACCTATCTAAGCACAAATATAGCATGTTATAAACATATTATCTTTTCATAACAAATCGAAACTCAAATATACATGTATTACATTTATTTAGAATGATTTAATCATATTACCATATTATAACTTGTTGAAACCTATATATACACGTTTTACATTTATTTAGAATGTTATATCTAAATTAGCATGTAACAACTAAAATATACATATTTTAGATTTAATTAGTATGTTATAATCAAATAACTTTTTCGAAACTCAAATATACATGTTTTACGTTTATTTAACACATTATAACTAAATTAGCATGTTATAACTTATCAAAGCTCAAATATACATGTTTTAGATATATCTAGCATCATATTACCTTTTTATAACAAATCGAAACTCAAGTATACATGTTTTACGTTTATTTACCATATTATAAATAAAATAGCAAGTTATAACTTATCTTAGCTCAAATACACATGTTTTAGATTTATTTAGCATGTTATAATCATATTACCATTTTATAACAAATCGAAACTCAAATATACATGTTTTACGTTTATTTAGCATGTTTTAACTAAATTAGTTTGTTATAGTATGTTATAATCAAATAACTTTTTCGAAACTCAAATATACATGTTTTACGTATATTTAACATATTATACCTAAATTAGCATGTTGTAACCTATCTAAGCTCATATATACATGTGTTATGTTTATTAAGATTGTTATAAGCATATTACCATTTTATAACAAATCGAAACTCAAATATTTTCTGTTTTACGTGTATTTACCATATTATAACCAACTTCGCATGTTATTGCTTATCTAAGATCAAATATACATGTTTTACATTTATTTAGCATGTTATAATCACATTACCGTTTTATAATAAACATACATGTTTTACGTTTATTTACCATATTATAACTAACTTAGCATATTATCACTTTTGTAAGCTCAAATATTCATGTTTTAGATTTATTTAGAATGATTTAATCAAATTACCATATTGTAACTTATCTACACTCAAATTCACATGTTTTAAATTTATTTAGCATGTTATAATCATATTACCATTTTATAACAAATCGAAACTCAAATATACATATTTTACATTAATTTAATAATTACTTTGTTTTATTACCGTTTTATAACAAATATACATGTTTTACGTTTATTTAGAATGTTATATCTAAATTAGCATTTTACAACTAAAATATACATATATTAGATTTATTTAGTATGTTATAATCAAATAACTTTTTCGAAACTCAAATATACATGTATTACATTTATTTAGAATGATTTAATCATATTACCATATTATAACTTGTTGAAACCTATATATACACGTTTTACATTTATTTAGAATGTTATATCTAAATTAGCATGTAACAACTAAAATATACATATTTTAGATTTAATTAGTATGTTCTAATCAAATAACTTTTTCGAAACTCAAATATACATGTTTTACGTTTATTTAACACATTATAACTAAATTAGCATGTTATAACTTATCAAAGCTCAAATATACATGTTTTAGATATATCTAGCATCATATTACCTTTTTATAACAAATCGAAACTCAAATATACATGTTTTACGTTTATTTAACATATTATAAATAAAATAGCAAGTTATAACTTATCTTAGCTCAAATACACATGTTTTAGATTTATTTAGCATGTTATAATCATATTATCATTTTATAACAAATCGAAACTCAAATATACATGTTTTACATTAATTTAGCATGTTATAATCATATTACCGTTTTATAACAAATATACATGTTTTACGTTTATTTAACACATTATAACTAAATTAGCATGTTATAACTTATCTAAGCTCAAATATACATGTTTTACGTTTATTTAGCATCATATTACCTTTTTATAACAAATCGAAACTCAAATATACATGTTTTACATTAATTTAGCATGTTATAATCATATTACTGTTTTATAACTAATATACATGTTTTACGTTTATTTAGTATGTTTTAACTAAATTAGTTAGTTATAACTAAAATATACATATTTTAGATTTAATTAGTATGTTATAATCAAATAACTTTTTCGAAACTCAAATACACATGTTTTACGTTTATTTAACATATTATACCTAAATTAGCATGGTGTAACCTATCTAAGCTCAAATATATATTTTTTATGTTTATTTAGCATGTTATAAACATATTACCTTTTTATAACAAATCGAAACTCAAATATGCATGTATTACATTTATTTAGAATGATTTAATCATATTACCATATTATAACTTGTCGAAACTTATATATAAATATTTTACATTTATTTAGAATGTTATATCTAAATTAGCATGTTACAACTAAAATATACATATTTTAGATTTAATTAGTATGTTATAATCAAATAACTTTTTCGAAACTCAAATATACATGTTTTACGTTTATTTAACATAGTATACCTAAATTAGCATGTTGTAACCTATCTAAGCACAAATATAGCATGTTATAAACATATTATCTTTTCATAACAAATCGAAACTCAAATATACATGTATTACATTTATTTAGAATGATTTAATCATATTACCATATTATAACTTGTTGAAACCTATATATACACGTTTTACATTTATTTAGAATGTTATATCTAAATTAGCATGTAACAACTAAAATATACATATTTTAGATTTAATTAGTATGTTATAATCAAATAACTTTTTCGAAACTCAAATATACATGTTTTACGTTTATTTAACACATTATAACTAAATTAGCATGTTATAACTTATCAAAGCTCAAATATACATGTTTTAGATATATCTAGCATCATATTACCTTTTTATAACAAATCGAAACTCAAGTATACATGTTTTACGTTTATTTACCATATTATAAATAAAATAGCAAGTTATAACTTATCATAGCTCAAATACACATGTTTTAGATTTATTTAGCATGTTATAATCATATTGCCATTTTATAACAAATAAAACTCAAATAGACATGTTTTTTTGTTATAACTTATCTAAGCTCAAGTATACATGTTTTATATTTAGTTATCATGTTCTAACGATTCTAGCATGTTATAACTTAACTTAATTCAAATATACATGTTTTAGATTTATTTTGAATGATTTAATCAAATTTCCATGTTATAACTTATCTACACTCAAATTTACATATTTTACATTAATTTATCATGTTATAATCATATTACCATTTTATAACAAATCGAAACTCAAATATACATGTTTTACGTTTATTTAGCATGTTTTACCTAAATTGCCATGTTATAACAAAAATATACATATACTAAATTTATTTAGTATGTTATAATCAAATAACTTTTTCGAAACTCAAATATACATGTTTTACGTTTATTTAACATATTATACCTAAATTTGCATGTTGTAACCTATCTAAGCTCAAATATACATGTTTTATGTTTATTTAGCATGTTATAAACTTATTATCTTTTTATAACAAATCGAAACTCAAATGTATTACATTTATTTAGAATGATTTAATCATATTACCATATTATAACTTGTTGAAACCTATATATACATGTTTTACATTTATTTAAAATGTTATATCTAAATTAGCATGTTACAACTAAAATATACATATTTTAGATTTAATTAGTATGTTATAATCAAATAACTTTTTCGAAACTCAAATATACATGTCTTACGTTTATTTAACATATTATAAATAAAATAGCAAGTTATAACTTATCTTAGCTCAAATACACATGTTTTAGATTTATTTAGCATGTTATAATCATATTACCATTTTATAACAAATCGAAACTCAAATATACATGTTTTACGTTTATTTAGCATGTTTTAACTAAATTAGTTTGTTATAGTATGTTATAATCAAATAACTTTTTCGAAACTCAAATATACATGTTTTACGTATATTTAACATATTATACCTAAATTAGCATGTTGTAACCTATCTAAGCTCATATATACATGTGTTATGTTTATTAAGATTGTTATAAGCATATTACCATTTTATAACAAATCGAAACTCAAATATTTTCTGTTTTACGTGTATTTACCATATTATAACCAACTTCGCATGTTATTGCTTATCTAAGATCAAATATACATGTTTTACATTTATTTAGCATGTTATAATCACATTACCGTTTTATAATAAACATACATGTTTTACGTTTATTTACCATATTATAACTAACTTAGCATATTATCACTTTTGTAAGCTCAAATATTCATGTTTTAGATTTATTTAGAATGATTTAATCAAATTACCATATTGTAACTTATCTACACTCAAATTCACATGTTTTAAATTTATTTAGCATGTTATAATCATATTACCATTTTATAACAAATCGAAACTCAAATATACATATTTTACATTAATTTAATAATTAATTTGTTTTATTACCGTTTTATAACAAATATACATGTTTTACGTTTATTTAGAATGTTATATCTAAATTAGCATGTTACAACTAAAATATACATATATTAGCTTTATTTAGTATGTTATAATCAAATAACTTTTTCGAAACTCAAATATACATGTATTACATTTATTTAGAATGATTTAATCATATTACCATATTATAACTTGTTGAAACCTATATATACACGTTTTACATTTATTTAGAATGTTATATCTAAATTAGCATGTAACAACTAAAATATACATATTTTAGATTTAATTAGTATGTTCTAATCAAATAACTTTTTCGAAACTCAAATATACATGTTTTACGTTTATTTAACACATTATAACTAAATTAGCATGTTATAACTTATCAAAGCTCAAATATACATGTTTTAGATATATCTAGCATCATATTACCTTTTTATAACAAATCGAAACTCAAATATACATGGTTTACGTTTATTTAACATATTATAAATAAAATAGCAAGTTATAACTTATCTTAGATCAAATACACATGTTTTAGATTTATTTAGCATGTTATAATCATATTACCATTTTATAACAAATCGAAACTCAAATATACATGTTTTACATTAATTTAGCATGTTATAATCATATTACCGTTTTATAACAAATATACATGTTTTACGTTTATTTAACACATTATAACTAAATTAGCATGTTATAACTTATCTAAGCTCAAATATACATGTTTTAGATATATCTAGCATCATATTACCTTTTTATAACAAATCGAAACTCAAATATACATGTTTTACATTAATTTAGCATGTTATAATCATATTACCGTTTTATAACTAATATACATGTTTTACGTTTATTTAGCATGTTTTAACTAAATTAGTTAGTTATAACTAAAATATACATATTTTAGATTTCATTAGTATGTTATAATCAAATAACTTTTTCGAAACTCAAATACACATGTTTTACGTTTATTTAACATATTATACCTAAATTAGCTCAAATATATATGTTTTATGTTTATTTAGCATGTTACAAACATATTACCTTTTTATAACAAATCGAAACTCAAATATGCATGTATTACATTTATTTAGAATGATTTAATCATATTACCATATTATAACTTGTCGAAACTTATATATACATATTTTACATTTATTTAGAATGTTATATCTAAATTAGCATGTTACAACTAAAATATACATATTTTAGATTTAATTAGTATGTTATAATCAAATAACTTTTTCGAAACTCAAATACACATGTTTTACGTTTATTTAACATATTATTCCTAAAATAGCATGTTGTAACCTATCTGAGCTCAAATATACATGTTTTTAGTTTATTTAGCATGTTAGAATCATATTACCATTTTATAACAAATCGAAACTAAAATATTTTTTGTTTTACGTGTATTTACTACATAACTTAGACAGATATCGCTTATCTAAAATCAATTATACATGTTTTACATTAATTTAGCATGTTATAATCATATCACCGTTTTATTACATGTTTTACGTTTATTTAGCATGTTTTAACTAAATTAGTTTGTTATAACTAAAATATACATATTTTAGATTTCATTAGTATGTTATAATCAAATAACTTTTTCGAAACACAAATATACATGTTTTACGTTAATATAACATATTATACCTATCTAAACTCAAATATACATTTTTTATGTTTATTTAGCATGTTATAATCATATTACCCTTTTATAACAAATCGAAACTCAAATAAACATGTTTTACGTTTATTTAGCATGTTTTAACTAAATTAGCAAGTTATAACTAAAATATACATATTTAAACTAAATTAGAATGTTCTAACTTATCTAAGCTCAAATATACATGTTTTAGATATATCTAGCATCATATTACCTTTTTATAACAAATCGAAACTCAAATATACATGTTTTACGTTAATATAACATATTATACCTATCTAAACTCAAATATACATGTTTTATGTTTATTTAGCATGTTATAATCATATTACCATTTCATAACAAATCGAAACTCAAATATACATGTTTTACATTAATTTAGCATGTTATAATCATATTACCCTTTTATAACAAATCGAAACTCAAATAAACATGTTTTACGTTTATTTAGCATGTTTTAACTAAATTAGCATGTTATAACTAAAATATACATATTTTAACTAAATTAGAATGTTCTAACTTATCTAAGCTCAAATATACATGTTTTAGATATATCTAGCATCATATTACCTTTTTATAACAAATCGAAACTCAAATATACATGTTTTACGTTTATTTAGCATATTATAAATAAATTAGCATGTTAAAACCAATCCAAGCTCAAATATACATGTTTTATGTTTATTTTGCATGTTATAATCATATTACCATTTCATAACAAATCGAAACTCAAACATATATGTTTTACATTTATATAGCATGTTATAATCATATTACCATTTTATAACAAATAAAACTCAAATATACATGTTTTTTTGTTATAACTTATCTAAGCTCAAGTATACATGTTTTATATTTAGTTATCATGTTCTAACGATTCTAGCATGTTATAACTTAACTTAATTCAAATATACATGTTTTAGATTTATTTTGAATGATTTAATCAAATTTCCATGTTATAACTTATCTACACTCAAATTTACATATTTTACATTAATTTATCATGTTATAATCATATTACCATTTTATAACAAATCGAAACTCAAATATACACGGTTTACGTTTATTTAGCATGTTTTAACTAAATTGCCATGTTATAACAAAAATATACATATACTAAATTTATTTAGTATGTTATAATCAAATAACTTTTTCGAAACTCAAATATACATGTTTTACGTTTATTTAACATATTATACCTAAATTAGCATGTTGTAACCTATCTAAGCTCAAATATACATGTTTTATGTTTATTTAGCATGTTATAAACTTATTATCTTTTTATAACAAATCGAAACTCAAATATACATGTATTACATTTATTTAGAATGATTTAATCATATTACCATATTATAACTTGTTGAAACCTATATATACATGTTTTACATTTATTTAGAATGTTATATCTAAATTAGCATGTTACAACTAAAATATACATATTTTAGATTTAATTAGTATGTTATAATCAAATAACTTTTTCGAAACTCAAATACACATGTTTTACGTTTATTTAACATATTATTCCTAAAATAGCATGTTGTAACCTATCTGAGCTCAAATATACATGTTTTTAGTTTATTTAGCATGTTAGAATCATATTACCATTTTATAACAAATCGAAACTAAAATATTTTTTGTTTTACGTTTATTTACTACATAACTTAGACAGATATCGCTTATCTAAAATCAATTATACATGTTTTACATTAATTTAGCATGTTATAATCATATCACCGTTTTATTACAAATATACATGTTTTACGTTTATTTAGCATGTTTTAACTAAATTAGTTTGCTATAACTAAAATATACATATTTTAGATTTCATTAGTATGTTATAATCAAATAACTTTTTCGAAACACAAATATACATGTTTTACGTTAATATAACATATTATACCTATCTAAACTCAACATGTTTTATGTTTATTTAGCATGTTATAATCATATTACCATTTCATAACAAATCGAAACTCAAATATACATGTTTTACATTAATTTAGCATGTTATAATCATATTACCGTTTTATAACAAATATACATGTTTTACGTTTATTTAACACATTATAACTAAATTAGCATGTTATAACTTATCTAAGCTCAAATATACATGTTTTAGATATATCTAGCATCATATACCTTCTTATAACAAATCGAAACTCAAATATACATGTTTTACATTAATTTATCATGTTATAATCATATTACCGTTTTATAACTAATATACATGTTTTACGTTTATTTAGCATGTTTTAACTAAATTAGCATGTTACAACTAAAATATACATATTTTAGATTTAATTAGTATGTTATAATCAAATAACTTTTTCGAAACTCAAATACACATGTTTTACGTTTATTTAACATATTATTCCTAAAATAGCATGTTGTAACCTATCTGAGCTCAAATATACATGTTTTTAGTTTATTTAGCATGTTAGAATCATATTACCATTTTATAACAAATCGAAACTAAAATATTTTTTGTTTTACGTGTATTTACTACATAACTTAGACAGATATCGCTTATCTAAAATCAATTATACATGTTTTACATTAATTTAGCATGTTATAATCATATCACCGTTTTATTACATGTTTTACGTTTATTTAGCATGTTTTAACTAAATTAGTTTGTTATAACTAAAATATACATATTTTAGATTTCATTAGTATGTTATAATCAAATAACTTTTTCGAAACACAAATATACATGTTTTACGTTAATATAACATATTATACCTATCTAAACTCAAATATACATTTTTTATGTTTATTTAGCATGTTATAATCATATTACCCTTTTATAACAAATCGAAACTCAAATAAACATGTTTTACGTTTATTTAGCATGTTTTACCTAAATTAGCAAGTTATAACTAAAATATACATATTTTAACTAAATTAGAATGTTCTAACTTATCTAAGCTCAAATATACATGTTTTAGATATATCTAGCATCATATTACCTTTTTATAACAAATCGAAGCTCAAATATACATGTTTTACGTTAATATAACATATTATACCTATCTAAACTCAAATATACATGTTTTATGTTTTTTAACATGTTATAATCATATTACCATTTCATAACAAATCGAAACTCAAATATACATGTTTTACATTAATTTAGCATGTTATAATCATATTACCATTTTATAACAAATCGAAACTCAAATAAACATCTTTTACGTTTATTTAGCATGTTTTAACTAAATTAGTTTGTTATAACTAAAATATACATATTTTAACTAAATTAGAATGTTCTAACTTATCTAAGCTCAAATATACATGTTTTAGATATATCTAACATCATATTACCTTTTTATAACAAATCGAAACTCAAATACACATGTTTTACGTTTATTTAACATATTATAAATAAATTAGCATGTTAAAACTTATCCAAGCTCAAATATACATGTTTTATGTTTATTTTGCATGTTATAATCATATTACCATTTCATAACAAATCGAAACTCAAATATACATGTTTTACATTTATATAGCATGTTATAATCATATTACCATTTTATAACAAATAAAACTCAAATATACATGTTTTTTTGTTATAACTTATCTAAGCTCAAGTATACATGTTTTATATTTAGTTATCATGTTCTAACGATTCTAGCATGTTATAACTTAACTTAATTCAAATATACATGTTTTAGATTTATTTTGAATGATTTAATCAAATTTCCATGTTATAACTTATCTACACTCAAATTTACATATTTTACATTAATTTATCATGTTATAATCATATTACCATTTTATAACAAATCGAAACTCAAATATACACGGTTTACGTTTATTTAGCATGTTTTAACTAAATTGCCATGTTATAACAAAAATATACATATACTAAATTTATTTAGTATGTTATAATCAAATAACAACTTTTTCGAAACTCAATATACATGTTTTACGTTTATTTAACATATTATACCTAAATTAGCATGTTGTAACCTATCTAAGCTCAAATATACATGTTTTATGTTTATTTAGCATGTTATAAACTTATTATCTTTTTATAACAAATCGAAACTCAAATATACATGTATTACATTTATTTAGAATGATTTAATCATATTACCATATTATAACTTGTTGAAACCTATATATACATGTTTTACATTTATTTAGAATGTTATATCTAAATTAGCATGTTACAACTAAAATATACATATTTTAGATTTAATTAGTATGTTATAATCAAATAACTTTTTCGAAACTCAAATACACATGTTTTACGTTTATTTAACATATTATTCCTAAAATAGCATGTTGTAACCTATCTGAGCTCAAATATACATGTTTTTAGTTTATTTAGCATGTTAGAATCATATTACCATTTTATAACAAATCGAAACTAAAATATTTTTTGTTTTTACGTTATTTACTACATAACTTAGACAGATATCGCTTATCTAAAATCAATTATACATGTTTTACATTAATTTAGCATGTTATAATCATATCACCGTTTTATTACAAATATACATGTTTTACGTTTATTTAGCATGTTTTAACTAAATTAGTTTGCTATAACTAAAATATACATATTTTAGATTTCATTAGTATGTTATAATCAAATAACTTTTCGAAACTCAAATATACATGTTTTACGTTTATTTAACATATTAACCTAAATTAGCATGTTGTAACCTATCTAAGCTCAAATATACATGTTTTATGTTAATTTAGCATGTTATAAACTTATTATCTTTTTATAACAAATCGAAACTCAAATATACATGTATTACATTTATTTAGAATGATTTAATCATATTACCATATTATAACTTGTTGAAACCTATATATACATGTTTTACATTATTTAGAATGTTATATCTAAATTAGCATGTTACAACTAAAATATACATATTTTAAATAAATAGAATGTTTTAACTTATCTAAGCTCAAATATACATGTTTTAGATATATCTAGCATCATATTACCTTTTTATAACAAATCGAAACTCAAATATACATGGTTTACGTTTATTTAACATATTATAAATAAAATAGCAACTTATCTTAGATCAAATACACATGTTTTAGATTTATTTAACATGTTAAATCATATTACCATTTTATAACAAATCGAAACTCAAATATACATGTTTTACATTAATTTAGCATGTTATAATCATATTACCGTTTTATAACAAATATACATGTTTTACGTTTATTTAACACATTATAACTAAATTAGCATGTTATAACTTATCTAAGCTCAAATATACATGTTTTAGATATATCTAGCATCATATTACCTTCTTATAACAAATCGAAACTCAAATATACATGTTTTACATTAATTTAGCATGTTATAATCATATTACCGTTTTATAACTAATATACATGTTTTACGTTTATTTAGCATGTTTTAACTAAATTAGTTAGTTATAACTAAAATATACATATTTTAGATTTCATTAGTATGTTATAATCAAATAACTTTTTCGAAACTCAAATACACATGTTTTACGTTTATTTAACATATTATACCTAAATTAGCATGGTGTTACCTATCTAAGCTCAAATATATATGTTTTATGTTTATTTAGCATGATATAAACATATTACCTTTTTATAACAAATCGAAACTCAAATATACATGGTTTACGTTTATTTAACATATTATAAATAAAATAGCAAGTTATAACTTATCTTAGATCAAATACACATGTTTTAGATTTATTTAACATGTTATAATCATATTACCATTTTATAACAAATCGAAACTCAAATATACATGTTTCACATTAATTTAGCATGTTATAATCATATTACCGTTTTATAACCAATATACATGTTTTACGTTTATTTAGCATGTTTTAACTAAATTAGTTAGTTATAACTAAAATATACATATTTAGATTTCATTAGTATGTTATAATCAAATAACTTTTTCGAAACTCAAATACACATGTTTTACGTTTATTTAACATATTATACCTAAATTAGCATGGTGTAACCTATCTAAGCTCAAATATATATGTTTTATGTTTATTTAGCATGTTATAAACATATTACCTTTTTATAACAAATCGAAACTCAAATATGCATGTATTACATTTATTTAGAATGATTTAATCATATTACCATATTATAACTTGTCGAAACTTATATATACATATTTTACGTTTATTTAGAATGTTATATCTAAATTAGCATGTTACAACTAAAATATACATATTTTAGATTTAATTAGTATGTTATAATCAAATAACTTTTTCGAAACTCAAATACACATGTTTTACGTTTATTTAACATATTATTCCTAAAATAGCATGTTGTAACCTATCTGAGCTCAAATATACATGTTTTTAGTTTATTTAGCATGTTAGAATCATATTACCATTTTATAACAAATCGAAACTAAAATATTTTTTGTTTTACGTTTATTTACTACATAACTTAGACAGATATCGCTTATCTAAATCAATTATACATGTTTTACATTAATTTAGCATGTTATAATCATATCACCGTTTTATTACATGTTTTACGTTTATTTAGCATGTTTTAACTAAATTAGTTTGTTATAACTAAAATATACATATTTTAGATTTCATTAGTATGTTATAATCAAATAACTTTTTCGAAACACAAATATACATGTTTTACGTTAATATAACATATTATACCTATCTAAACTCAAATATACATTTTTTATGTTTATTTAGCATGTTATAATCATATTACCATTTCATAACAAATCGAAACTCAAATATACATGTTTTACATTAATTTAGCATGTTATAATCATATTACCCTTTTATAACAAATCGAAACTCAAATAAACATGTTTTACGTTTATTTAGCATGTTTTAACTAAATTAGCAAGTTATAACTGAAATATACATATTTCAACTAAATTAGAATGTTCTAACTTATCTAAGCTCAAATATACATGTTTTAGATATATCTAGCATCATATTACCTTTTTATAACAAATCGAAACTCAAATATACATGTTATACGTTTATTTAGCATATTATAAATAAATTATCATGTTAAAACCTATCCAAGCTCAAATATACATGTTTTATGTTTATTTTGCATGTTTTAATCATATTACCATTTCTTAACAAATCGAAACTCAAATATACATGTTTTACATTCATATAGCATGTTATAATCATATTACCATTTTATAACAAATAAAACTCAATATACATGTTTTTTTGTTATAACTTATCTAAGCTCAAGTATACATGTTTTATATTTAGTTATCATGTTCTAACGATTCTAGCATGTTATAACTTAACTTAATTCAAATATACATGTTTTAGATTTATTTTGAATGATTTAATCAAATTTCCATGTTATAACTTATCTACACTCAAATTTACATATTTTACATTAATTTATCATGTTATAATCATATTACCATTTTATAACAAATCGAAACTCAAATATACACGGTTTACGTTTATTTAGCATGTTTTAACTAAATTGCCATGTTATAACAAAAATATACATATACTAAATTTATTTAGTATGTTATAATCAAATAACTTTTTCGAAACTCAAATATACATGTTTTACGTTTATTTAACATATTATACCTAAGTTAGCATGTTGTAACCTATCTAAGCTCAAATATACATGTTTTATGTTTATTTAGCATGTTATAAACTTATTATTTTTTTATAACAAATCGAAACTCAAATATACATGTATTACATTTATTTAGAATGATTTAGTCACATTACCATATTATAACTTGTTGAAACCTATATATACATGTTTTACATTTATTTAGAATGTTATATCTAAATTAGCATGTTACAACTAAAATATACATATTTTAGATTTAATTAGTATGTTATAATCAAATAACTTTTTCGAAACTCAAATACACATGTTTTACGTTTATTTAACATATTATTCCTAAAATAGCATGTTGTAACCTATCTGAGCTCAAATATACATGTTTTTAGTTTATTTAGCATGTTAGAATCATATTACCATTTTATAACAAATCGAAACTAAAATATTTTTTGTTTTACGTTTATTTACTACATAACTTAGACAGATATCGCTTATCTAAAATCAATTATACATGTTTTACATTAATTTAGCATGTTATAATCATATCACCGTTTTATTACAAATATACATGTTTTACGTTTATTTAGCATGTTTTAACTAAATTAGTTTGCTATAACTAAAATATACATATTTTAGATTTCATTAGTATGTTATAATCAAATAACTTTTTCGAAACACAAATATACATGTTTTACGTTAATATAACATATTATACCTATCTAAACTCAACATGTTTTATGTTTCCTGCTACAAACTAGCAAGATATGCAGGTGGCATATTAAAGCACATAATATCAACAGATTTGAACATCAAAAACACTCAAGAACTACAAAATAAAATGAAAAACATAACACTCAATACCAATGAAAGGCTATTTTCTTTTGATGCAATTTCACTTTTTTCAAATATTCCAACAACCCTGGCAATAAAACTAATAATGAAACAGTGGACGATAATTGAAGGACACACAACAATACAAAAGAATACTTTTTTAACAATATTGAAATTTTGCTTGCAAGAAAACAATTATTTTCAATACAAAAACAAATTGTACAAACAGACCTTTGGCATGCCGATGGGAAACCCTTTATCACCGACAATCGCAGACATCGTATTAGATGATCTTTTAAAATGTGCAATAGACGAACTACAAAATTAAGGAATCAAATTCAAATTTATAGTCAAATATGTTGATGACATTTTTGCAATAATAGACAAAGACCACCTGACCACGATTTTAACGACACTCAACGGATATCACAACAAATTACAATTCACACATGAGGAGGAACAAAACAACACGTTACCGTACTTAAACACTACAATTCATAGAAGAAATAGTCATATAATCTTTAACTGGTATACGAAGCCAGCAGCATCAGGAAGAATAATTAATTTTAATTCAACGCAGTCCTTTAAACAAAAACGCAATACTGCAAGCAATATGATAAAAACAGTACTAACAATCAGCGACAAAACTTTTCGGTCAGAAAACATTAGTAAAATCAGAAATATTTTATACTGCAATAACTATCCTAAAAACTTACGGAACATTTAATAAAATATAATACAATCCATGATAACATAACACAACAGAATTCAACATTAAGCACCACAACATCTGGCCACCCTAAAACACTTTTTTGCGATTCCATACATACCTACACTTACAGACGACATAACCCTTAAACATTTTAAACAGATGACACAGCTTTTGCCTTTAAATCAAACCAAACGATCTCAACGTTATTTACAAAAACAAAAGACAAAACAGAAAAATTTCAGCAACATAACGTAGTGTACAAAATAGAATGTAAAGGCAAAGAAGGAGAAACATGTAACAGAGTTTATATAGGAACAACAAAACGAACACTGGGAACACGAATAGGAGAACATAAAGCCGATGTAAACCATAACAGACATACGACAGCACTAGCTAAACATATGGATGAAAATGAACACACAGCTGATTTTGACAACATTACAATACTGGACAGAGAAAAAAGAGAAAACATTAGATACACTCTAGAGAGCCTACGAATTAGACAACATTACAAAACAGCAATGAACATAAAAGAAGATTTTGACAAAATTAGTCTCAGTTACAGTGTGGTGTTATAAAGCTTATATTCAAATTACTAATTTTTGTTATTTTAATTTTTAATTTAATATTTTTGTAAATTCAAATAATGTTTTTCTTGCTGTAAGTTTTTGATATTAACCAAAAATTTGTACCTATATGAATGTTTTTTAATGTAAATTTTCGTTAACAGTGTGATGTAAATATTCAATAAAGAATTTTGACATACCCCTGAGGATGCTTAAAACCCATAAGCGAAACGTCGGGTGAACAAATGAATTTAACATTGTTTTATTCATAAAATCTAAATTGACCTAACAGCCTGTTTTTCAACAAAGAAAAAACCTTTTCAATGTTTTATGTTTATTTAGCATGTTATAATCATATTACCATTTCATAACAAATCGAAACTCAAATATACATGTTTTACATTAATTTAGCATGTTATAATCATATTACCCTTTTATAACAAATCGAAACTCAAATAAACATGTTTTACGTTTATTTAGAATGTTTTAACTAAATTAGCATGTTATAACTAAAATATACATATTTTAAATAAATTAGAATGTTCTAACTTATCTAAGCTCAAATATACATGTTTTAGATATATCTAGCATCATATTACCTTTTTATAACAAATCGAAACTCAAATATACATGGTTTACGTTTATTTAACATATTATAAATAAAATAGCAAGTTATAACTTATCTTAGATCAAATACACATGTTTTAGATTTATTTAACATGTTATAATCATATTACCATTTTATAACAAATCGAAACTCAAATATACATGTTTTACATTAATTTAGCATGTTATAATCATATTACCGTTTTATAACAAATATACATGTTTTACGTTTATTTAACACATTATAACTAAATTAGCATGTTATACCTTATCTAAGCTCAAATATACATGTTTTAGATATATCTAGCATCATATTACCTTCTTATAACAAATCGAAACTCAAATAAACATGTTTCACATTAATTTAGCATGTTATAATCATATTACCGTTTTATAACTAATATACATGTTTTACGTTTATTTAGCATGTTTTAACTAAATTAGTTAGTTATAACTAAAATATACATATTTAGATTTCATTAGTATGTTATAATCAAATAACTTTTTCGAAACTCAAATACACATGTTTTACGTTTATTTAACATATTATACCTAAATTAGCATGGTGTAACCTATCTAAGCTCAAATATATATGTTTATGTTTATTTAGCATGTTATAAACATATTACCTTTTATAACAAATCGAAACTCAAATATGCATGTATTACATTTATTTAGAATGATTTAATCATATTACCATATTATAACTTGTCGAAACTTATATATACATATTTTACATTTATTTAGAATGTTATATCTAAATTAGCATGTTACAACTAAAATATACATATTTTAGATTTAATTAGTATGTTATAATCAAATAACTTTTTCGAAACTCAAATACACATGTTTTACGTTTATTTAACATATTATTCCTAAAATAGCATGTTGTAACCTATCTGAGCTCAAATATACATGTTTTTAGTTTATTTAGCATGTTAGAATCATATTACCATTTTATAACAAATCGAAACTAAAATATTTTTTGTTTTACGTTTATTTACTACATAACTTAGACAGATATCGCTTATCTAAAATCAATTATACATATTTTACATTAATTTAGCATGTTATAATCATATCACCGTTTTATTACAAATATACATGTTTTACGTTTATTTAGCATGTTTTAACTAAATTAGTTTGTTATAACTAAAATATACATATTTTAGATTTCATTAGTATGTTATAATCAAATAACTTTTTCGAAACACAAATATACATGTTTTACGTTAATATAACATATTATACCTATCTAAACTCAAATATACATTTTTTATGTTTATTTAGCATGTTATAAATCATATTACCATTTCATAACAAATCGAAACTCAAATATACATGTTTTACATTAATTTAGCATGTTATAATCATATTACCCTTTTATAACAAATCGAAACTCAAATAAACATGTTTTACGTTTATTTAGCATGTTTTAACTAAATTAGCATGTTATAACTAAAATATACATATTTTAACTAAATTAGAATGTTCTAACTTATCTAAGCTCAAATATACATGTTTTAGATATATCTAGCATCATATTACCTTTTTATAACAAATCGAAACTCAAATATACATGTTTTACGTTTATTTAGCATATTATAAATAAATTATCATGTTAAAACCTATCCAAGCTCAAATATACATGTTTTATGTTTATTTTGCATGTTATAATCATATTACCATTTCATAACAAATCGAAACTCAAATATACATGTTTTACATTCATATAGCATGTTATAATCATATTACCATTTTATAACAAATAAAACTCAAATATACATGTTTTTTTGTTATAACTTATCTAAGCTCAAGTATACATGTTTTATATTTAGTTATCATGTTCTAACGATTCTAGCATGTTATAACTTAACTTAATTCAAATATACATGTTTTAGATTTATTTTGAATGATTTAGATCAAATTTCCATGTTATAACTTATCTACACTCAAATTTACATATTTTACACTAATTTATCATGTTATAATCATATTACCATTTTATAACAAATCGAAACTCAAATATACACGGTTTACGTTTATTTAGCATGTTTTAACTAAATTGCCATTTTATAACAAAAATATACATATACTAAATTTATTTAGTATGTTATAATCAAATAACTTTTTCGAAACTCAAATATACATGTTTTACGTTTATTTAACATATTATACCTAAATTAGCATGTTGTAACCTATCTAAGCTCAAATATACATGTTTTATGTTTATTTAGCATGTTATAAACTTATTATTTTTTTATAACAAATCGAAACTCAAATATACATGTATTACATTTATTTAGAATGATTTAGTCATATTACCATATTATAACTTGTTGAAACCTATATATACATGTTTTACATTTATTTAGAATGTTATATCTAAATTAGCATGTTACAACTAAAATATACATATTTTAGATTTAATTAGTATGTTATAATCAAATAACTTTTTCGAAACACAAATATACATGTTTTACGTTAATATAACATATTATACCTAAAATAGCATGTTGTAACCTATCTGGGCTCAAATATACATGTTTTATGTTTATTTAGCATGTTATAAACTTATTATCTTTTTATAACAAATCGAAACTCAAATATACATGTATTACATTTATTTAGAATGATTTAATCATATTACCATATTATAACTTGTTGAAACCTATATATACACGTTTTACATTTATTTAGAATGTTATATCTAAATTAGCATGTAACAACTAAAATATACATATTTTAGATTTAATTAGTATGTTATAATCAAATAACTTTTTCGAAACTCAAATATACATGTTTTACGTTTATTTAACACATTATAACTAAATTAGCATGTTATAACTTATCAAAGCTCAAATATACATGTTTTAGATATATCTAGCATCATATTACCTTTTGATAATAAATCGAAACTCAAATATACATGTTTTACGTTTATTTAACATATTATAAATAAAATAGCAAGTTATAACTTA